>OX578274.1:17906235-19106235 GCA_951217065.1 Baccha elongata | reverse complement strand
GGAGTACTCAGCTTGTTTTGAATGCCATTTATAAGTGAGTTTCTTACTTCGTTAGCGCTGTTTGCCTACAACGTTCTCATGTTTTTCAAATTTTGAAATTCAATTATTAAAATATTAATCGTATTCTGTTATGAGTAATTCTTGGGATGCGCTTTGAAAAGATTTATTTGAATTCTTGTTGAATCGAAGTTAATTAGGAGAATTTCAAATATCAGTGTTTAGAAATAGTAGTGTGAGGTCTAAAAGTTTACATTTTATTATATTCCAATTCCAATATTATATTAAGTAATTTGTATGTATACTGTGTATGGCTTTGTGGATGAAATAAAAATATATGTGTCTGTTCTGTATAAAAAATTCAAATATCTTCATAAGTCAATCTATCAGACGTACACAACAAAATAACTTGCTGATGCCGTCGGTCGCTGACATTAAAGTTGATATAACATGACTCATTATTTAATAGACCGGCCTCGGCCGTGCGAGAGGTACAAAGGCTGCAGCATCTAGATACTATGAGAAGTGTCAAGTTGATATAGGATGAAGCGGTTGTTTTGATGAAGACCACGTTGAAATACTCCAGGTAGATTTCAACCTTCAAATGGAAAAAAGAAGGCATCTTTGGTACTCCATTCGGAAAAAAAAAACGCCGGGAAAAACGAAAATTCTTCATACAAATGCTTGGTTTTTTTCAAAAAAAAATCTGGGTTTTTTTCCATTTTTCGAATTGGAAAAAATGTAAAAAAAAAACATGTTTTGAAAAATGCCAAAAAAAATGTCGGTCGTTTTTTCTTGTCTGCCCATAGCCTTCCCCCGCACGCCGGTGGCTGTGGGTCTGAATTCTGACTCAATTTCCATTTTCCTTTCTGGCTCTTTTTCCAAAACTACCTGGCACAATTTCCAACAATTCTGGAATTTCAAAAAAAAAACTAGCATTTTTAGCAAATTAGTGCCAGATAATCATGCCTATTACTGAATTCGCAAAATTTCACTCCCCGGGAATCGGTTGGATCCGCAGTGGATCCGTATTCGCATAAAATTCTATTATTGAATCCGGTGAATGAGCTGCATTCTCGATCCGCGAACTACTTTTCCATTTTTGAAACTGCACTATCGTGGGTGTCAAAAGTTGACATTGGGCGCGTTCAAGTACACACGAGAAAAGCAATCTTAGATACTTTAGTATCGTAAAATATCTAGTATCGCAAAACAAACATTTTTTATTGATTTTAACGACCAATCTTAATCCATCTGTGTTTCAGCAATCACTGAACCGATTTTCAAGGTTGATTTGCTGTTGGATAGAGGAAATGTCAAACTAGGACACTCGTGGGGACTAGATTAGATTAGATTAGATTTATTTATTTATTATTATTACAAAAACTATATTTCTGGGAAGATGTCCACGGTTTGGCTAAAAAACGACACCAAAGTTGCACTTCCTAAAAAAACGCAGATGACATTTTCGAAAACGGCCATTGTCAATAAATTATTATACTGCAAAAAAAACTTTATGTGTTTCGGCGATCCAAACGTTTTTATTTCTGTTTCAAAAAATTCAGATTTGTTAACTATCTGCTTTTTCTTGAATTTTTTTCATAAAAATCACTTTCATCCGCAGCAATTTTACTGCGGATTTGCTTTTCCAACATTTGTATGGAGTTCGGATGTGGTGCGGATGCCTTTCGTTTTCAGTAATACCAATTTTACGAACAAAGTTACCGACATTTATTACCGCGTATGGCTTGCGGATTCGCTAATAGCAAATCTATCAAGAGTGAGTAAGACTCCCTCCGCAACTCATTCGTCGGATTCCCTAATAGGGCCATTACGTAACGTATTCCTCTGGCTTGATTTCCGGGAGCGTTGATTGTTTACATTTTGCTTGATTGTTTACATTTTATGCACAAAAAATATTTTTTTTTTATCAAGACGTTTTCCAAATTTTGAATTTACAAAAAAAAACAAATTAAAAAATTAATGAAAACTAAAATTTAGCTTTTTTGCAAAATGTTGGTATTGAAGTTTATTCAAGACATATAGATCTTTTAAAAAAAAAAAATTGGTTTGAAATCGATTAACCCGTTCATGAGATAGCTCAAGAAAAAAAATAACGGTTCTATGGGAGGTACCGTTAATAGGCTTGCCAACATTTTTTTTTTGCAATTTAACAAAATTAAATCAGACAGAAACAATCAATAATTTTTTTCAAAAAAATCGTTGCAGCCGTTTTAGAGAAAATAAAGGTACCGTTATTTTTTGAACTAAATAAAAATTTCAATTTCTCCTCTAAGAAATTATCTACAAACCTTACATACCAAATTTGAAGTAAATCGGTTAAGCCTTTAGGAAATCCGATCTTCAAACTTATTCTGTTTCTCTTTGCTTTTGTTGCTTAGCTAGAAATTGAATGATTCCTGAAAGAAAACTAGGACTGGGATATAAGAAGACATGGTCGTTCCATTCTAGTGACAAGACAGCTTATTGACCAAATGATTCAGTTGCCTATTTTATTCTATTTTTTATTCTCCTTCAACCTCTAGTTACCTTTGGTTAAAGCCATCATATTGTCATTGTATATAATTTAACTTTTTGTCTTTATGTCTTAAGATTTCAAATCTAAGGGAAGACCAAATGTCATTCAATGATTGTTAACGCTTCACTATTAATGTGTGTTATGTTAGTGTTTCCCCACCTAAAAAAATTAGTTTTTAAACTCTGTATTGACTCATACACATTAACCAAGCCCATTCATGCTTTGATATGTAAAAACAGATAGGTACTATTTATTTCCACAAAAAAAATCAAAACTTAACATTTAAACATTTTTCTATTTCAACGCATCAAACTATCATCAAAGGGTTAAATTAATAAAAAGCACACCATAAATGCTTTTTCCAATTTCATTACCTTACAATTGTAAAATAAATAATAATCATTAAATAAATGTGAACGTTCAATGTTGACACAGCATTCAACCACAGATTTTCCAATCATTTCGGTCATCATCATCGTTTATAATTACATTTGTTTTTTTTTTTTGCAAAAAAATTTCATGCGTAAATATTAGTTTATAATGAACTCAAGTCCGACAATATCCTTTGATTATTTTCATGAACTGACTCCAAGCTACCAAAGCGATACAGTATCTTTATAAACTTGTCTCATACATAACGCACATATAGTTAAGTAAAAGTTTTCAATTCTGAAGTTAAGCGAATTCCAACTACCCGCATAAAAATTTACTAAAGGCAAATGACATTATCTCTAAAATTAAATCACTTCTACTGCACAGTCACATTGTCTGCCTTTAAAGAGTTAACCCAGTTTCAAGTGTTATATCTTTGTTCGATACCATAAAGCAAAAAATTACTGTCTCCTTAAACTGTTAATATCAAGGACATTTCAAGTCCTTAGTTTATATATCTATTAAAATATACAATAAAAGTACACACACCATCAGGTGTCTTTATAACGTGCCTTATTGGCATCATCATTTCACGCATTTATATCTCCTGATTCTTTTCAACTTGCTGCAAAAGAGTCACGTTCAATATTTGAGTGAGACACTAGTAATTGGCATTAGTGATCGAAAAATTACAAAATAAACCTCCAAGGTGTAGTCGAATTTTCTGTTGTTAAATGCGGGAGGAAATCACAAAACAATGGATAAAATAATGCGTATACAAATCAAACATATTTGGATTCATCTGGGATCAATTATTTTAATTAAATTCAAAACTAGATATGAAAAGATATTACTCACCTTTAAGTGCTGGACAAATACGTTTCCATATACTTAGGCAGCCACATCTGTGAAACTGACCCAAAGCCAATTCCATATAAAACAAAGGTAGCCCACCAAAAACCAACATCACACAATACGGAATGAGAAAGGCTCCACCACCATTTTGATAGCAGATGTAAGGAAATCGCCAGACATTGCCTAAATCGACGGCAAAACCAACAACGGCCAACAGGAACTCCGCTTTTTGACCCCACGTTTCACGTCGTCGTTCTGTGACAGAAACAACGAGGACTCGCTGCGAATTGGATATTAATGAAATTTATTAAAATTAATTTGGTGGTAAGAAGTAATTGTTGTTTTATTTATTTTTCATTATAATCGGACATCTGAAATATTGTATTGTTTTGATGGTAGCAAGTCATTTCAATTTAGTTGTTATATAAACTTTCAATATTATAATGATATAATAATATAATAATAATTTCGGATAAAATGCGAAGCAAGTGCTTTAGTCATTTTGAAAAAAATTGCGGCAAAAAATAGTTTTTTGGAAATACATATCACTTTTAAAATTAATTTGAGGTAAATAAAAAATTAGGTTAAACGATGCGTACGAGCGCTGCGAAGTATGACAGTGAGACCTTATATTAACCAAACTAAACAAAAATAAATGTTTAGGTTAATTCAACATTAACCCAAGATATAAATACATTTTTAATAGGATTTTTCTTGTATTTATTTATTTTATTTTAATGTTTATGTTATGTGAGTACTTATTTAAGTGTAAATATGTAAGATTATTCTTATAAAAATAATATCCTATTAAAAAAAAATTATTATCATCTTGGGTTAATTTAACCTTAAACATTTTTGTTTTTTTAATTTGGCTCTAATAGTATGTGGCCCTAGCCCCACTGTCAGTGTTGGTGTAAACTTTGTAGCGCTCGTATGCTGAAACCATTTATAGTACAAACAAATATTTAAACCTAAAATGTAGAAAAATTTTTAAGGCCTACGTTGTACCTTGTCTATTTTGACCACAAACTAATATGAAAGGAGATATTGCCAAAAAATTGTTTTTAGGTACAGCGGTATCTTTGCCGAAATGTAAAATTCGAAAAGATCATCTCAAACAAAAAAACTGAGATGACAATCAAACATGACATTACAATGGTAGAGAAGACGAAAAAATTGGATCCCGGTTGGTCAACTCGTACTACTCCGAATAGATGCTGAAGGTTGGGATTAGAACGGCAACAATCTTTGCTCGTATTTTAAACGCATATTCTGAAAATGTGACCACTAACGCACAGAATCACACGGAACATTGGCACGACCCTAAAATATTGGGTACAAGTACAAGACATTGTAGACGAAAATGGTAGGAGTCTCCAAAAACGATATTCTATTTATGTTTATCCTATGCGGTCCAGACCAAAGAAACATTGTTTAAAACACGTTTTTGGAATGTTTTCAGAAATGTTTCTTTTATTGTGAATGCTGAAAAAAATATTCTTTAAATGTTTCACAAATAATTCCTGTTTCCTATTTTAGAATTCGAATTTTTGTGTTACTCCAGCTAAAACGAGCATCTTCTACACTTGTACTAATTTTAGTTTTTCAATTTTTTTTTCGTAAACGGTTCACACAATTTTGATAAAACTTGACATACGTTTTATTTGCCATGGTCTTAAAATAATTGGATATTAAGAGTTTGCCTTAAAATGCACATAACGAAAATTTGGTGTTAATGGTATTTTTTTAAAATTTAGGCATAAATTGATAACGCCTAAGCCAATTGAATTTAAATATGGCATGGTATTTAAATTTAAGATTTAACACAAAATAGCATCTAACAGTTTAACGACAGACCACTAGCTGATACAGTTCTATAGTCGTTTAAAAAAACTTGTTCTCACATTTAAAGCACTTTTTCATAGTTTTCGCTTTTTAGCATAATTCATCAAACAATTTTTTTCAATACCATAGTTTCCTGCAGAAGTAAGTTCATGCGATCCATCCTCCAAGAAGTCAGAGGGCAAGATATGTTTATTCCTACCTCACTTGGAAATCAGCTACTTTAAATATTTTTTTTAAACAATTACTATACATTTATCGAAAATATTCAAAGTACTTACCTCATTGTTAATGAACTTGGGTGCCAATGGATCTGTAACCTTCGATGGTGCCTCATCATTTTCATCTTCATTCGAATCATCTTCCTCCCTATCATCATTTGTCGGTGACGTACTAGCCTTGTTCCATTGTGCTGTATCTGCAACATCATTGCTACAATGATTGTCGATTGTTGGTAGCTTGTCATCCGTCATTTTAACAACCACCACACAGTCCGCCGTACTAGACAGAGGAAAGTGTTTCAATAGTTTCTGGTTACACGCCTCTTCTTTTGGAGAGAAAAAAAAAGAAATAAAACCTAATGCAGTCTACAAGGACTGCAACAGAGGACTTCAGGCATTGGTCTCATGCAACAACCTCTATTGCATATAGACAGGCGAAAATTAACAGTATATTTGATGACACACCCCCTAAGCGCACATCCTGCAATGAAAATAGAAACAAAAATTAAAACGATTAGTATAGAAAAGGATATAGATATTTATTTTTTGTATGCTATAAAACTAAATTAACATTTTCAAATCCGCCCTAACGATGTACAGGCTCGCACACACATTAGTTGCCTTTTCAATGTCATGGACAATAATAAAAAAAAATATTAATAAATAATTTAACATAATACGCTATATCCGAATTATATGTTTACATCTGATGTACCGGTGCTACCAAAGGTATATTTTATTTTTATTTACACTAACGTGCAAAAAAATCATTACACCTCGTACGCGTGAATTGGGAACAATAACGTCAATTAAGGATAAATAAACGATATAAAAACATAAAAAAAAAAATTATGTGATTAATAGAAATTTAGTTAAAAAAAATTATATTGTATGAAACTTGATATTGTATCGCACTGTCGCTGTCGCGTTAGTGTGGGCATTCTTGCGTTTCCCCTGTCGCGGTGACTGTGCCAGCTGCTGTCGCTGTCACGGTGTCGCGTTGGTTTGGGGCATCCTTTAATCAAAAAACAAAATTTATATAGAAGGGTTTTACCAAAATTTGCCAAAGAAAGAAGTTTTTATTCGACTTGTTTTACTGTCACAAATTTTATTTATTTATTTTTTTATTGTCGAATCGACTGTTGAATCTTCGAGTCTCTAAAAATCTTCAGTATACTCTTATTACTACCAATCGACTTAAATGATGACGCTTGGCCACGACGCACTGACTTAAGTCATTATACACACTTAATAACTTTGTCGTTTACGTTGACAGTCTATTCTCATTAATTTCAAGTGAGAGCTGTCACTTTTTTTGTTGAAAATTGTGACAATTTGGTAAAATTCCCAATTGTGTTCCGAATTAAAGTGCAAGGGGTAAGCTGTGTGCATATTTTTGCACGTGAGTGTATTTGCTGATATGTATTTGAAAACTATTGTTTTTTAACTAAAAATTTCAAACGAATAAACCTGCTGTAACAGAAAAATGATTTACAATTTTTTAATTACAAATTTATAATTGTTTTCAGTTTTGTTTTGTTTGTTATGGTGGCTATGGGGACTTTTACTTTTTGTGTTTAGATCCCGACTTACAACACGTGTTACGTTTTAGCTTTTTAAGAGTAATTAAAATATAATCATGATTCATGACGTATGATGATGGTCTTAGATATACTGCAGAACATTTTCAGAGGAATCAAATTGTAGCTAATTGGCAAAGAAAACGTTATTTCTCGTTGAAATTTAAAATGATTTATTTTTTTTGTATTTTAGCGACACACTGCAAGATGTTGGTGCATATATAGTAGGAGAGAACCATTCACATTCAATTTATGATTTAAAAACCTGCTGCCGTGTGCCTTAGTACAGTAATATGATTTTAATGAGCCAAAATGATTGCCAATTTAAATAAGAATAAATGTGCTGTTTTCAGTGTGGACTTAAAAGATTGTACAATGTTGCTTGTTTTTAATTGATTGTGTACAATTGATAATAATTCAAAAATCCTAATTATGTGTATTTTAATTTTTCGGGTTAAGAATGCAACTGATTATACTTCGGCGGAGCACTGTTAGTAAAAAAAAGCGATAGAATAAGAATAGGCATGAAACATTACTTCGGTGTTTTTCAGACTGTTTTATGGACTTTTTTCAGGAGATTCAAATGAGTTATACGAGTACCTTACAAAATATGAGAGTTGTAACGTGAGTTGTAATTTGGAACTATAAATAATAGATCATTAGGAGAGACAAAAATCTTAGTAAGAAACTTAAGCATTTCACGTCCTTTTTGGTGGATCAAATATGTGGTCATTCCACAGAAGGTGGTCGTTGTAGGTACCGAAAATGGAAAACTTTTTGGTTTCTGTATGCAAAAGTGCGACTCATAGATAGTGCCATAAGGGGTTTATTAAGCTTAAGTGACAGAAGGCAACATTGATGATGTCAAGATCGGAATTTAATGAGCTCATCATATGCATCAGTTCCAGTTACACATCATGTCATGAATGAAAGAATACAAGATTACTCCGTCATTTCGCACGAAAAAAAATTATGCATATGACGTTTAGTTCAGCTATTAACTATAAGATCTAGATAACAAGCAACTGCATGACTTTGAACCACAGTTAACCTGCCGAAATCGGTGGGTAAAAAACTTGAACCATCACGTTGAACCACGATTGTACAACTGGCCCTTAATTTTCCAATTATTTTTGTTTTATTTATTGAAGAGTTTTTATTGTTATTTAAAATAGTTTGTCGCATAATAAAGGTAATTAAATATTTTTTGAGGGTCACGGTTCCTTCATTCAAGCTAATGTATTAGAATCTTCACACAGAAAAAATCGTTGATACAAATTTAGAAGAGATCCGGAGAAGAAACGGAACACAATACCATATTTATTTATTTTAGACTAGAAAACATGTAATAATTCTTAAATCCAGTCAAATGGTAATTTGACAAGGAAGCAAAATATAGATGTTTTTCGGTTAGGTACTAATTTTTATTTCTTATTTATTTATTGAAATTGTTTAATTATTGAAATTGTGTTTATATTTCTGAGCATATGGAGACATCGAAGATCTTAGAAATAAAAACTCGGCAATTTATTCGCTTCTAACTCGAGTATTTGTATTTGTTATAACAAAAAACTAGGATTCTGATAAACTATATTAAATAAATAAATTTAATTTATTAAACAAACTAAACAAGTGAGCACCCTAATCTTACATTCTGCCCAAACCGTATACGTATACCCGCTAGATCAAGTTGAAAATTGATGTCGCTTTACGTCAAGTGCGCTTCACTCAAAATTAACTAAAAGGCAAGACTGAGTCGGACAAAATTGCTCTTGTGACAAAATACCTGAGAGATTAACAGAAACAAGGCACTAATGGGGTCACGCGTACTTTTATTGGAATTCTTTCAATTATGTAATTTTATATGAAAAAATTACAACAATCAATAAACAAAAATAAATAACTTTGAAAATTAATTTCTTTCAACTCAGAATTTTCCGAGAAAAATGTGGTATGCCATTAGTTTTGATATACTAATATGTAATTAATTTTACAATTTTTTTTTACGATTCGAATTCGATTTCGTATCAAATATTGTAGTTTGCAAATTTCAAATAGTAGGAATTATGTTCCAACGAAAACGAGTTACAGTTCTCATGGTCATCGATTTGAGTTTTTTAAAATTATTTTTCTTTTTAGTGTCACCGTAAAAACACAATTTCGCAAATTAACAAGTTTAATGAAATTATAATTTAATAGTCCAGTAAAATTATCACACAAATTAACAAATATCTGCAAAAAATATTGTTGTCGAGATCATATTTTTGTGTTAAAGAATACCATTTGGAAAGTCTAAATCCCCAAAATTCACACAAAAAAATGTCTTCGTTGTCCGCCATTTCGAAAAGGTGTTGATTCTATTTTCTCGACTTCTATTGTATAAAAATAAATTTCTACCAAAAATTTATGAAATTTTATTTTGTTTAGATCAACGGTAGGTGAGATAATTGTTAAAAACGAATTCCATCTCCAAAATTTTTACAGTTTAGTGCCAAAAACTTTGTATAGGAAAGATCTGTCAAAAATATTTTTGAGACATAAAGTTGTAGAAAATGTTTTTTTTTTCATAAAACTTAAAAAAAAGCATATTATTATAAGACTAAAAGAAGTCGAGAAAATCGTATTAACGTCTTTTTTAAAATTGCGGACAACGCAGAAACTCAACTCGACTACAGCATTTTTTGTAAACTTTAAAGTTAATTTTAATGTACTAAATCCATTATTGTCATTCGTGTAAATTCACCATAAATACTTGAAACTTTCATTGTACTGAATTAATCGTTCAGTTAAGGAATATTTATTCATATAATTTTGGATAAAAAATTTTCAGTGTTTAAAACCATTTATCAAAATTCAAATCAATTAACACTTTTCATATAAATAAATGAGTTAGAATCTATAAACTACCTAAATTAAATTTCCATACCAATGATTATATTGACTTAATTATCTGGGCCGAATCACAAGTAATTAAGTTAGTTTTGTATAAAAAAAATATTTGTGTTTCAATTATTTTTCTTTTAATAATAATAATTTTTTTTTTTTTTTTCGAAATTAATTTTTCCAAAACAAAGTAAAAAACTGCCAAAAGGAAAAAAAAACTTTTGAAACTAATTGTCTATAATAAATTAAAATTATAATTGTTCATGGTCTATAATTCATAATAATTAATCTATAATTTTTTTGTATGCAATAATATTAAATATTAATTTTAAATATTTTTAGTTGATAAATGAAAAGAAATGGAAAAATAATAGCAAAAAATCAAATTTATTTTTTTAGTGGAGCATTGCTTCAATTTTAAAGTGCATACGATAACTTTATTCTCTTTTTTATTTTTTTTTAATTAAGTCCACGAATTTGAAATGTATCATTCATATACAAAGGAAAAAATAATTGAATTTATTATTTTAATAGTTTTTTTTATGAACTTAAGTTCTAGTATACCAAATCAAAAAAAAAAAATTAATAAGTAATAATAAAACTAAATGGAAATCTTCAATCACTTATTAACCTAAAAACAGATTCTTATGTTAAGAAGTTTCTGATTGGTCGTCAATATTTAAGAAATATATTTAAATTCAATATTAAAAAAATTAATTCAGTCATTTTCACTTACTTTAATATTTTATTTGTATCTCTAATCACAGGATATTTTTTGCAGCATTTTTCAGACTAAACACTAAAAGTCAACCAAACACAATTAAATTAAACAACTATTAAAAACAAAACTATTTTCCAACTTAAATTTATGTGTATATTTCACTAACAGAACACTCCTTTTCACAATTATGTTTGTTATTACTTTTTTACCGATTTATAAGACAACGTTTGATAAACTGAACAAATTGTTACAGTTCGAGCCTTTTTATACAAAAAATATCCATTGAAATTGCAAGGATCATGAACGAATTGGAAAAAAAACTGCACTGCGCATATCACGATATTATCACATATAGTAGCATCTCGTAGGACACATGTTGCTGTGTTAATATTGCAACTGTTGCTTCATTCGGAACTCTGAATCCTTAACTGTTGAATGTCGGTATCCTTTTCATGTATATGTACCACAATTAAAATCACTGATAGAATGAGAAATACATTTATTCAGTATAATACATGATTTAATATATATCATGGTTCTGTAAGTGACTCCAATCGAAGGATACAAAAATTTATATGTTGTTTTCGTAGGAATACTATTCGTTTTTTTATTTTTAATATCAATGCAAGATTAAAAAAAATTAGTCTGAGATTGAAACATTCGTACATTTATTTTGATTGTATAAATGTACGAATAGGACAATTGCCTATCACTTTGAACGAAGACTTATTTCCTCAAGATTTTAAATACAATTACATTACAAACCAAATCCATTTTTGGGTTTGTCTATTCATCTTTGATGCATAAAATCTATTAGGAGGGTTCAACCTAAGTAAGTGCATTATAAATGCTTACAGTGCCCGATTTCCTGCGCAAATAGTGTTTGTCAACAGTCAACAGACACTCGGGCGTATGTGGAATATATATTTTTTATTTCGATGGATTTTGGTGGTTAAACTGATTAATTAAATAGATAAGTTGGTACTTCCTTCATCACAAATTTCAAATTTGACAAATACAATGGAATTTCTTAATCAAAATATGACACATAGTGATGTAAGACAATAAGAGTAGAACTTGTTTTAAACAGATCTGTGAGCAGACACGCGTATGTACACTGAACGTATAGTGCATTTATCAGAATGCGGTGATAACATGTAATGACGTTTTTAGTGCAAGAAAAACATTTGTTGATTGACTCGGGTAGGACCACAGCAATATAATCCAGTCAACTAATGATTTTAATGTGGAGGGCAGAAAAACTATAAGTATTCAGCTTTCTTTGAACTAGCGAACAGGTTAACATACTAAAAGGGTGTTGGGTGACTTTAATATTCACTTTTTTTAGTTTTTCGCTTATAACTCAGAAACGTAACACAAAGAAATATTTAGTAAAAAATTAAAGCTGACCAAATTCCCTACAAAAAACACTAATATGTGAACAAAACTTCAACAAAAAATAGTTTTTGATTATTTTTGTTAAATTTGTGTTTCCACATATTAGCGATCTTCTAAGGCTTATCTCAGAAACTATTAAAGATACGAAAAAACTATTTTCGCATTTTTTATAGGAAATTATGTTAGCTTTAATTTTTTACTTGACGTTTTTTTTGTAGGATCAAGAGTTTCTGAATTATAAGCGAAAAACTGAAAAAAGGGAAATTCAAAGCCCCCGCACAGTCGATATGCTGTTCTTGAAGTTATCAGATAATACTTATATTTGAGTCACCTCTTAGGACGATTTGTATTTACTTTATTACAGGGATACTTAGGCCCAGTTTTTCAGTGCGAGGTTATTCCAGGGCAAGATTAACCTTGAGTTTATACTGATGAAAAAACGTTTTTCAGTTAGTTTGAAATCTTGAGTTAACTCATTAGAGTAGTTAACTCAGCTAAACTGGTGAGATAACCTTGAGTTAATTTGGTATCTCAAACTGTATGAAAAACGTGTTTTTATCAGAGTTAGCTCGAGGTTAATCTAACCCTGGGGCTAATGAAAAACAGGGACATATAGAAACCCCTATTTCATTAAAAAAAAAAAAAAAAAAAAAAAAAACACTTCCAAAAAAATTGCAAAAATCTCATAAATTTAAAACTGTCTATAGAATTTTTTTTTGAATAAAAATTTATCTGCTTAGAAAAATTTGCCGATTTGACATTGAGATCAAATACATATGTACTTTTTCGAATGCCAGAGAAAAATGGTTGACTACTATAAAACATTAAATATCAAACGCACATCCAACAATAAGGAAATTGTAAAGGGTTATAGAAAACAAGCACTCAAGTGGCATCCCGATAAGAATCCAAACAACATAGAAGATGCAAACATCCGCTTTAAAGAAATCTGTGAAGCATACAAAGTGTTGTCTGATGATAATAAACGATGTATTTACGATCAGTACGGCAAGAAGGGTCTGATCGACGACGACAATAGCCAAAACAGTAGAACTTCCGAACGACGACGATATCATTGCAAATACGATGAGAAAGTGACAGGTAGTTTTGTATTGATACAAAGTACTTCAACATCCATCAGCTTTGTTAACGGTAAAAAACTAATGACAAAAAAGTGGTCCGAAAATGGAAGACAAATTGTTTTAACCTATGCCAACAATGTCCTTATATCAAAGACATCGAATGGTATTATACAGAATATTTCCTGGAGAGCAACCAAAAAGATAAAATAGTTCACGTTATTAACATTCAACTTAGGTACATGTCAACTTAAAAATAAATATTGTTCAATTTTTATAAATTTTGATTATTTTGATTTACTGGCGACATTTTTCTTACAAAAAAATGATTTGGAGCCGATCATAGAGTAAAAATATTTTACATACACGGCTCAGATTGTGTTCCCTCCCGGAAGTTCTGCTAAGACTATTATTAATACTGCAAATAAAAAAATTGAAAAACGATTTTGATTTATTTGTTTTGTAGGTATGTTTATTTGATTTGTAGGTATGTTAAAATGGATGTTTCTTAAATTCTGTGATTTCTTAGGAAAAACCCGTTGAAATATTGATTTGGGAAATCTTAAGCAAATTGCATACCATTTGTTTTTAATCGTCTTCGCTTCTTACAATCTTAAAGCAACGGACAACTTTGCATTAAAAACTAAGATACATCAATGTCTTAAGAAGTAATGCATCTTATGCCACAATAACAAGCTAGTGCCACCCAATCGTTCCTTTTGTTTTTAGAATTCAATTAATATTCTAAATTCCTTGATTTTTAACCCCATTTTAGTAGTTTTATAGTTGAATGAAGTATGAAATTTTTTGACGCAGTTAGGTTCGAATGACGGATTAGAATATGAAACTATAGTTTTAAACCAAATTTTATAGTACCCAAATTTATAAAGAATCCACCTTCCTTACAAAAAAAAATAAAAATTTCAGAGACGTTTCACTCAATTTTTGTTTATTGCAACAAATTATATTGTTTTACAAAAAAATTGTTTAATTAGATGAAGTGGCATTCTATTAGTCATCTCAACTACTCTATATTCTATACACACACAAAAATTGTTTGTAATATCAAAATAACAGCTTTTTACAAGATGCATAGGAAAGCAAATACGGAACTTATACCAAAACACACATTTAAAAAAAAAAAATTGTCTGACTGTATCTGTCAGTCTGTTTGACTTGGCTAATTTCGAGAACGACTGAACCGATTTTGACGGGACTTTCATGGACGATAGCTTATGTTGTAGATGTCTCGTAGATTAAGGCATAAAGCTATTTTAATTACTCCTTAGATGGCGCTCGTGTCACTTTTATATATAAACCGATCAGAAAGTGCTTGGATTGATGTTGACTGGACTTTCACTGATAACTTATGGGTAGAAAGTAACTTATGATATTTAAAGTATACCCTAGATGGCGCTGGGGTAACGTGAACTTGCTCTTGTAGCAAGTTGCCACAAAAATAAAATAAATTCAATAATTTTTTTTAATATCCTCTCTATAATAAAAACCAGTTGGTCGTTATTGTTTGGAAAAGCTTTTTGGTTCTATGTGCTATGTTCACTTTTAACTCAATTTTAGTTTTGGAAATGATGACGTACAGATGGCGTTGCTAACAGTGTGCAAAAAAATATGCTTATCAGAGACAAGCACCAAAACAAATTGAATTTACTGGAAATCCGTACCAGAAAGGTTAAATTTAAAATTTAAAATTTTACCGGAAGTTAGGCCTTTTAAAAGAACAATCTTAATCCGTCTGTAATTCAGCAATCACTTAACCGATTTACACGCTTCACATGCTGTTGGATAGAGGAAATGTCAAACTAGGTCGTCAGCATTATATTTCTAAACAGATCTCCACGGTTTGGCTAAACACCAAAGTTTTACTTCCGGAAATTGGGCATACAAATACTTATTTTAAATATTGGGTGACAGACACAGTGTAAAGTGACTTAAATATTGGGTGACAGACACAGTATAAAGTGACCAAAAATTAAGTGACGAATATTTTTCTCCGTTCCACTTGCCGTGCCATATACAGTTCAACAGTTAAATTATTCATATCCACTTTATGTTCACTTCTGATTGCTGACTTATTTATACACATTTTGGTTTTTGTTGGGATTAGCATGTTAAAATGCGAAAACTAAATTAAAAAAAAATTCATAGATTGGTTTTCAAAATACTAAATTTTCAAAAAAAAATGTTTAATTATTGTTTGGATAAATAGGTCTTCTAAGAAATAAAATTTTGTAAAGATCCGCTAAGCACTTTTGCAAAATGTTGGTATTGAAGTTTTATTAAATCATTAAGATCTTCTAAACATTTTTTTTTTGGTTAAAATTGATTATTCCGATCACGAAATAGCTCAAAAAAAATATAAAGTTTCTATGAGTGGTACCGTTAAAAGGCTTGCAAAAATGTTTGTTTGCAATTAAAAAAAGAATCAGATTAAAACCATCTCTATAAAGAAAAATTTTGTGAAAACACTTCTTATATTGAATTTTTGTTTGGTTTTTAATCTAAAAACTTTTTGAACGATGTTTATGGTCACTTTATATGTATGTCAATATTTACTTCCTTGTTGACCGCTAAATTCGGCAGTAAATAAAAATTTAAAAAATCAAAATTAAATTTTAATTTTCATTTTTTTACTTACTAAATATTTATGTATTTTGGTCGTCTACAATGGTACGACCATCTTCAGCTAGCAACAAAAACCAAAAGGCAATTTACAATATATTGTATCAAATCAAAAAAGAAGAAAGAGTCAAAAATTAAAAAAATTGTTTACAACAAAAACTTTAAAAGAATAAATAGAACCAAAACAATTTTAAAATCCTTTTTTACCGATTTAAAAGATAACGTTTAATAAACTTAACAAAACTGAATTAAAACAGTTTGAGCCTCTTTATTCAAAAATTATCCATTGAAATTGCAAGGATCATGAACGAAAAAAAAACTGCGCAACTCACGATATTCACATACCTATAGATGTTGCTTGTAAAACACATGTTGCTGTGTTATTATTGCAACTGTTGCTTCATTCGGAACATTGAATCCTTAACTGTACCACACTTCAATATCATTTATAGAATGAGGAAGACATAAGAAATATTTGATTTAATATATCATGGTTTTCAAAGTCACTCCAATCGAAGTAACTCCAGATTTGGATCTGTGTATTTATCTTCGCTACAGCAAATATAATTAGATTAAGAGGCACTCGGGCGTATGTGGACTATTTTGTGTGTGGTTTTGAACTGATTGATTAAATAGATATTATGTAAGTAAGTGTGACATCTCGAATTATAAATTTGACAAAAAGAATGGAACTTCTTAATCAAAAATATAAAACAAAGTGATGTGTTAAGTTTTAATAAGCCAATTATTATTTTCGGTTGGTTTAAATAAACAGCGAAGTGATCAAGGAAGTGGATTTTGTCAGCTGAAGTTCTGTGCGGATGTGCTTCTATTTATAGAGCTGTATCCTCAACAAATTGCCGTATTTTCTTCATACTTTGCATGTAGTAAATAAGGTTTATAAAATTGGTTAAAGGGTTGAGAAGAAACGGAAGTAGCCTGACCGTCCTGACTCTCAACATCTATTATAAAACCACATAGAATTAAAGGTTGGACAGGTAAAAAAAAACTAATGCCTCATAAAATCTGCTTCAGAAAATAAAAATAAAAATGGCCATAGAGGGAGTAATTAACGATTGTAGCCCTTTTTTATATTACAATATATCACTAAATCAGAAATTTTTGCCTCGGTTTTTGTTGCATAATAAAATTAAATTTAAGAACAAAGTCACACAAAACGGAGCAGATCAAATTTTTAACTGAGTTTTTTTTTAAATAACGTTTAAATTAATATACACGATTTATTTGTATTAACTGAATAACTGGACGTAATCTTTTTTATCATCTTTCAATAGTAAAAGAATCCACATAAAAAAGATATTAACAACTTTGTACAATCTAACGATTTGTTTTGTTTGATATAAATAAAGATATATTTAAAAACCGAAACGTCTGTCGTAGAACTTCCTAAACACCTCACCACAAAAAAACGTCATTTCGAAAACCGCGCAAAGAACAAGCACTAAATAAAATAACGTCAACAAAGTCGGAGCTATTTCAATAAATGCACTGGGTGTGCTTATCTGGTTATGTGTGCTTTTGCACTGATTGATGTTTTATGAATGACACACAATGTAAGGGATAAATAATTATCTAGCTAATTAGAAATTACTCAGTGACGAATGTGACGTAGATTGTGGTTGATATTTAGTGGTTAATAAGTTGAGCATGGTAGATCTATTAAAATTTAGCATATAAAAAATGTATGTGTTAGTTTATCAATAGAAGGAAAACTATGATATCTTCGCTAGCTTAATTATAATATGTTAGTTTATCTAGCTTATCAGCTAGTTGTTTGCCTTACAAATATGTATTCGAAATAAAACACTAAAGAGGAATTTATGAATCCCAAACATGAAACATACAATTTAATTTTAATTCTCGTTTGGTAAATAATTAAAACTTATCAGAACATTGCGAAATAAGCATTATATATACATACACTCTTTCACAGCTTAGCTATATTGAGGAAGCTAATGAGGCTGGTTGAATCTCAAAGATGCAAAAATTGGTGGATAATTGTATTTTGTGAAAAGAATTAAAGTCCATATGGTTGTTATTTTCATAATGAATTAAAATTAAGTTTTATTTAAATACATTTTTTGACTCCGACAGCTCCGAAGAACCAAGGCCTGTAGTGACTTATACCATTCACACATTGCTGGTTCACTAAAAGTCACTTAATTTAAGAATTTTTGATGTAGCTACCATTTTGCAACAAAAAAAGATCATTTTAACTGCCCAATGGCAATGAAACTAATTTCAAGGAATATTTAAGAAAAAAACAATGGTGAAAAATTAAAAAGTGCGTTACACAGTAACAATGATACTCTTGGACGATTTGTCACTTCCTCGTAAAGCAGAGCCCCTGAAATAAACTTTTTCTCTTACGTCTGCGTCAGGGTTTGAACCCAGACCTCTGGGTTAAGATCCTGACTAACAACTTAACTAAGGTACACTCTCAACACTCAACTTATCCTCAACTTACGGATGGGACGTACAATTTACCGCTGGAATGCTAACTTCTAAGATAAGATGCATCAGCTCTCTTTTCTCGGGAAAGCTGCAGAATCCCGAATTACAAAATACCGTATGCGAAAAATTATTGATTTACTTTTTTTCTTTTTTTGATCAGAAATTATCTCACTGTTTTCGATAATCTGCCAAAAACTAACTTTACATAAACTGCACAAAACTTATTTTAAGTTGGTCCGAAAATAATAACTCTTTTGTATCCATCACCCCATTAATTTCCCGATTATGCTTTTAACTATTGGTTTCTATGTGTCATTCAAACTTTTCTATTGTTGAAAATCGTATTGATTGTTATAACCGCCATAATTTAAAAAACGTCCGATACTGGACTAAAATTAATGTAAATTATTATAAGCTAAATTATAAGCTGAAAAAAATTATATACCAGCGAAAATCCTGCATTTTGAACAAAAATTCTTCATAAAATGCAAATTTTCGACTTTTATCCTGTATTTCACCAAAAATATTATGGGAACGTTCGGGAACGTTAGGCATACCCAAAGCGGAGCAACGAAAGTGACTGACTACAGAAATTGAGTTAAAATCCCTTGAACCCTCAAAGCGGGCCACATAGATACTGTAAAAAAGGGAAGACTGTTGGTATAGGCGCTTGCCAGTCGACTAGATATACCCTGAGCGGAGTAACGAAGCAGGACTGAAAGCGAGTTTAAACCCCTTGAGACCGTTAATACTTAAGTAAAATGTGAACATTTATTTTTATTTGATACTTTACTTCTAATGTACATATTTATAATACAGAAAAATAGGAATTTCCTTGCAAAATAAAATAAAGTGCACGACTGGGTCGCACGAACTTTCTCTTGTGGTGCACGTACTTGTTAAAAATAAAATTTAATTAAACAATTTTTTTTTAAATCATGAATATTTCACAAAAGTGCTAAAATTTCTTTTTACAAAGATTCAAGCCAAAATCAAAGTATGCAGAGTTTTTTATTGCCTAAATATAAGTTTACCAAAAAAATTATTCTTAAATCGTTAGAGCGGTTTTTGAATAAATCGATGTTTACTTAACATTTTTTATAAAAAGTTTTTTTTACAAATTTGAAAAAAGCCATTTTAAAGTGCTTAATTGTTTGCATTTTATTCACAAAAAATAAAATTTGTTTGTCAAGCCGTTTTCCAAATATTGAATTTACATTAAAATAAATTAGAAAATTAATTAAAACTAAAATTAAGCTTTTTTGCATAATGTTGGTATTGAAATTTGCTTAAGTCATCTACCCCTTTCTAAAAAAGATGTTTGGTTTGAAATCGATTAACCCGTTCATGAGATAGGTCAAGAAAAAACTATCCATTAAGGTACCATTAATAGGCTCGGCCAACATTTTTTTTAAGTAAATTGGATAAAAAACTTCAATAATTTTTTGCAATAAAATCGTCGGAGCCGTTTTCGAGCAAATTAATTTCTCCTCTAAGGAATATGGTCTACAAACCCTACATATTAATATTGATGTAAATCGGTTAAGCCGTTTAGGCTGTAGGTACTGATACATACAGAATGAAATTCAGACAGAGAGACAGACAGACAGAATTCCCAGACCCACTTTTTTCGTCTTCGCTATCATCGTAATGTCATGTTTGATTGTTAACTCAAATTTTTACTTCCGATTATAGGTACTATAAGGCAAGTTATGCATTGGTGCAAAACTTGTAGCAACTTGCCACAAGAACAAGTACGTGCAACCCAGTCGTGCACCACAAGAGCAAGTTCGTGCGATCCAGTCGTGCACTTTATTTGTATGGAAATCATTCAATCGAATTTAAAAACCAAAAATAAAGTCTATTCGGGATTTTGTAATTTGGGATTTCGAAGCCAACCCTTCTTCTCTTGTAAGATTTGTCACTTCTGTACTTATTTGAACTTGTCTTCTGGAATAGGAGTCCCATTTGCAAAGAGCCATCACTAAACTTCTTATTTTACCAAAAATTGAACAATTATAAAGAAATGGTAATTTGTGTGTTGTAACCTTCTTCCTAAAACTCATAGAAAAAACAAATGCACCAAAACCAAGATAAAATTGAGCTCATACATGGAACAAAAATAAACTCAGAGACTTGCAAATGTTTTCTAATGTCATCAAGAAAAACTTGAAAACCATACTAACCATCTACAAGATAGATAACAGTCGACCAAACTTCTCATCATCTCCTTTTCCCGCGATGCCATGATCTTTAATTCGCATGATTTGTTTTTAGGGCTCGTCAGGTTGACCTCAAAAAACGTTGGCAAGCTTCTGATCAGCTTTTGGTCACTCCTGCTGGCATGCAAAGCATGTTCATCGCAGTCGCCGTCAACTTTGTTCACTCCAAAATTTGTGGTTCGCACTTGTTTGATTGTTGGCTCATCCACAATTTATATAGGACAAAAGAACAAGGTATTTCAGGCTTGTGGCGTATAAATATTGAGATTTGTATGGGGGCATGCTGCCCTCCTCCAATCCCCCTGCTTGGGCCTACGATAGGATTTGGGGTGGGTGCAAGCTTTGGTATATGCGAAGTTGTTTATTCAAAAACTTTGCATTTACCCAAACTCGCACCCATCCCAAATCCTTTCATAGACAGTAGGTTGCAGGGGGGCAGTATGCTATGCCCCCCCCCATACGTACCTTTCTTTTTATTATAAATTGATTTTGGCTCCGTTTCCAAAATTAAACAAAACATTTTTGGCATAATTTCGTTTACCACAACGAAATAAATCCAAATTGTCGTTATTTCGTTTTTGAAGACGAAATAAGACCAACATTGAAATTTGGTCCTATTTCGTTTGGCGTTATTTCTCGTCACCTGTAAAAAGTCACAGTGTGAATGCATACCCATTCTCTGTTCTCGAATTTATAACACTGTTTTATTTTATAGTCTGGCAGTTCTCAAATATGACTTTTCTAAACAATTCTAACTTCTAGGTTTTGTTTCGAATATATGATATGAATGTCAAAATTCTGTCAAAACTAAAAACAAAAACTACATAACAAATTATTTAAAACAAAAAATGTCGATTTTATTTAAAAATTTCAACCAATTTCCTTCAATTGTATTAAAATTCAATAAACCAATATGTCTTCTTTTTACTGGATCAAAAAAACTATCAATTTCATCTTCACTACATAAAGATGTTGAACAAAATGAACAAATGTCCTTACATGTCGCCGTAATAGGTGTTCCTAATGCTGGGAAGAGTACCTTCATTAATAATTTAATTCATCATAGAGTAATTAAATGAATAATTTATTAATTCGTTGCTATAATAAATTTATTTTCAATAGGTCTGTCCAACATCAACAAAAGTTCACACAACTCGAAAGGCTAACAAGGCAATTTTCACGACAGGCAATACCCAGTTGGTGTTCTATGATACACCTGGCTTAGTGACACAAAAAGAAATCAACAAACACAATTTAGAGCAGAGTTTTAAGAGTGCCTACCGCAATGCTATCCAAAATGCTGATATTGTTGCTGTTGTGCATGACGTTTCAAATTCATGGACAAGAAACGAACTGCATTCAACTGTGTTAGATACTTTAAAAGCATATCCAGCATTACCTAGCTTTTTGATTCTAAATAAAATTGATACCCTAAAATCGAAAAGGATTCTCCTAGACTTGGTTAAAAAATTAACAAACGAAACTCTGTCTGGAAAAAAGAAATCATCCAAAAAAGTCGAGGAAAGAGAATTTGTAGCGCCAGTAATCGAGTTGAAGACAAAACAAATCGGTTGGAGTAACTTTTCTGATATTTTTATGGTTTCATCTATAATCGGAGATGGCTTAAGCGAAATTATGGTGAGAAATGTCTGCACATAATAAGGGGCTCCTAACTTATCTCACATTTTGCAGAGTTATCTTGCGCGTCAAGCTAAACCAAACCCGTGGAAATACTCTAGCGATGTTTTTACAGACGAACCAACTGTGGATATTATCGTAGAAAGTGTAAGGGCAAGGCTATTAGACTACTTACCGCAAGAAATTCCATACAATCTTACCAGTCAAATTGAGTATTATAGTGAAGAGAAGAGTAAGATTTTTTATAAATCCTTGCAAGAATTCCTTTAATTATTTTTCTTTTTCTAGATACTATCTATGCATGTGTTCAAGTCATTTGTCCATCAGCTCGCATCGAGCGACTGATATGTGGAGAAGAGAATGGTAAATTAAAACAGATCACAGAACGTGTAACCTCGGATCTCGTTGAAACGTTCAACAAACCAATTTCATTGACAATATCAACGGTTGCAAAAAAAGTATCATCGCAGAAAGGATAGAATTTGAGATTATAATGTTACCATTTAAAATGCAAATTAAACAGTCGATTACTTGTTAATTATTTTCTTTTTTTCTTTTTTCATTTTATTTAGAAAACTACTTTCAAACAATACTTTTTATTTTAAGAAACAAATCAGGTTCGGAAGGAAACCTATGTACATAAGTATTAAAGTTACCGTCGAATTTTAAAACGTATTGTCCATAACTTTCTTTATATTTATGTATAT
Organism: Baccha elongata; assembly: GCA_951217065.1. NCBI lineage: Eukaryota > Metazoa > Arthropoda > Insecta > Diptera > Syrphidae > Baccha > Baccha elongata. The sequence continues at coordinate 19,083,066 of OX578274.1, read as the reverse complement.
TTCCCTTATTATCCTTTAAAGTTTAAATAGTTGGCATATAGTTTAAATGGGAAAAAAGAAAGAAAACAAAGTAAGCAGCACAAGAACAAAATATTGTAGTAATACGAATTGCCGACGAATGTATTCCTAAATGTAACATTTTGTTGTGATTCAATTTATAACGGATCTTAACGCATTATGATGCGCATTTTTTTATGTTAAGGAATCAAACCTCTACTCATTGCAATTGACAGACATAATGCTACAAATGCCGTGTCTTCAGGAGTAAACTTGCATAGCGCAAATATAGCATATGAAAACTGGAGGTTTATATTCGAATCCCGATAAAACGTGTAGCTATTAATATACCAGTAACAGTCTGATTATATGTTGGTGTTTTACACACTGATTATTTTATTTACATGAGAAGAGTGAAATAATTCTCTTTATAAATTGAATTAACAAGCGCAAAATATTCAGTCTAACTGCCCTTTTGCCAATTTTACTTTTACCATCTTAATGCGTTGTCCTACATCAATCAAATAATTTTCGCCCATTGTCCCCGCATTGAAATCGTCATTACCGACGATTTCAATGGATAACACTGAATGTATATTGAGCTCTTTGCTGTGTTAAACAACTTGACTCAGGTAGTTTTTGAGGTTAAGTGGCACATGGAACCATTATAAGTCATATGAGCAAATTTCTCGTGCCTAAAGATCAGGAACATTAACTGATTACTCATCAATGGTGAAGTATAATCTGAGCTCCTAGCAGGTTGAGTGAATTAATTTTGCTTGTAAAGCCAAACAAAAAAAAATCTCTAACGGTCATATTCGACGGGAACCAAATTTCGACTCTGCCAACAAGCTTTATGACTTCTCCTGTACTTGGATGCTCAAATGTTTTTTTTTTTTTAAGTAAATACCTATGACAAAGAAATAATTTGTTTTTTTCAAAAAAGTTATGTAAGCTGAGCTAGAAAAATCTTTGAATTGTGTAATGACAAGGTGCTTTTTGCTGGACGTCATCTGACGAGCCAACAAGCTACATAAGTCCCGACATAAACAGACACAAACTTAAAAATTATTTTAGGCGTTTTTATTTATTTATACCTAACAAATAGTTTCAACCGCTGCAATGAGTCATCATCATAATTGTATGACATGGAAGGAAATTCCTTTTCAAAGAATAAAGCAACATTGCATCATTATCTGAATTCTGATGCAATCGCTATCTGAGTGAGTGAAATCACAAGATACCTTTTACACATTCCCTTGATTTCGAAAGATAAATCATTAAATTCAAATTAGCACTTCTTCTTTAGTAGCTTTGTACAATAAAAACCAAATATGGCAAACTTTAATCTACGTTATGTTTTTTTATAAACTCAGTGGAAATAGTTGAGCTTATTATCTATGTTTGTAAAATAAATGGTGCTGTTAATAACTAACGTGCCGTATAACAGGACCTGCCGTCTGCCGTAACATTTTTTAACTAAAAATGCCAAACATACATAAAAACCATTACAGATTCCGTCGAAGTAAACATTTTGTAAAAAAAAATCTCATATTCATTGTATTATTACTTTAGTAGTAAATTGTAGAACGACTCGTCTTTATTAACAACTTTCATTATTATTTATAGTAGTGATAAGAAGAGTAAAAGTAGAATGCTGAATTTTTTACTAAAAACTCAATTGTGGTTTGGAAACCGTTTTACTTAGCGTTTTATTAAAACCACTATTATGCTGTAAATCTATTTCCGCTGTTCCGCAAAACGTTATTATGTTAAAAAATTGTTGCAACTATTTTGAGCAAAAATAACTGACCTGAATGAAAACAAATAATTCTTTCTGTCTTTACATCTATTTTAATTTCAATCAATTGAAACACAACACAGCTTACTAGTTATTAACTAATATTATAAAATTCTTAATTTCTACTATTTACAGGGACCTTAAACTATAACAGCATTAATATATATATATATAAATAATTTTAATAATTTAAAGCGTCATGTACAGGTGAGTTAAACATTTCGTGTAAAAGTATAAAACCAAAGTAACGAGTAAAAAAAAAGTTTATATAACTTTTGTCTAGTCTCAGTTAGGAATTAATTTTTAAAGTAATGATGGAAAAAGATCATTAATGCTGCTGTTCCAAGCCATCTCGTCAAACGTTGATATCGTTGATCCAATATCACTCTGTGGCGATCCAATTGACTCGTATCCCGGATCAGAATATGAATGTATGGACAAAGGACTTTTGATGCTGTTTTTCTTAGACTCAAAGGGCAACGATAGGAATCTCTCCATTGGGTCAAAATCTTCGTCATCGTCTCCAATATCATCGGATGTCATGCCACATTCTATATGTTCCTCATTCTGAGGTTGTTCATCTCCCTCGCAATAGACTTCTTCGACAGCCTCATTCATTGCGACTGTATCATCACCAACAACTATGGTAATGGAATTTGTCTTCTCATCGTAGGTCCCGTAAATAGTTTCGCTGGTATTTAATGGTTCTTGTTGTGTTTGTTTTACAAATGATGAATCTGTGTCGGTATTTAAGCAGATACTACTGTCGCTGTTGTTGGTATATTGGCTGGGTTCCATGATTTCTGATGTGGTCCCCACCAATGATCCAGACAATCGCTCTGCGATGCCTTCATCTTCGGTAGCATCTGTGTGGCCTTCTGGATGGCTTCCTTCCATGTCTGCAGTGATATCTGCGAGTAGGCTTTCGGCAAGCTCTTCCAGTTTAGTGGCGTCGAAATCTTCGAGCATGTCTTGTAAAGAAGGCAAAGCGCTACAATCTTCCACAGAGCTGCAACTGAGTTCTCTCCGAAGGCTGGTGATTGGAGGCGTTTGTTGCTGCGTCGCTGTTTGTTGTCTTGTGTCATCGATAATGATTCCTTCATTCCCTGCGGCAGAGGGTTAAGTAGGGATACTGCAGATCCTTTGAGAATAGAATCAAAATCAACACAATTCAACGATTGCGGTTGGTGTGATTGTTGTGCATTTTGCATTTGCTTGAGTTGTTGTTTTAAGTATTGAACTTCTTTGTCTAATTTTTTGTTTTTGGCTACAAGAGTTTCGTTTATAGCTTGCAGGCTTTCGCATTTCTCTTCTAGCATGTCTGTTTTCTCTGTGAGTTCGTTTACAGTCTGTTCCATTTCTTCCATGCGGGCTTTTTTGCGGTCACGAGAGGTTTGTGCAGCTACGCGATTCTTTAGTTTCCTATAAAAGTTAGAAAAAAAATATAGTTAGCTCTTGAGCTGTTATCAAGGACTGTGCAATACATACTTTCTTTGTAGTTTTTCCTCCCATGATAGATGATCCAAGCGCCTCTTCTTTCCACGCAAGACAGACGAATCATCCGAAGATGATTCGGAACCTGCCGAGTGCATCCCCATCGTCAACACAGGAGTTGCAGAAATGCTAGTTCGAGGACTTGGTGAAATAGCAACGTACTTGGGTACAGTTATAAAAATTGGCGTAGTCATTATACTTCTTATTTCTTTAATTTTTTATTTTCACTTTTAACAAAACAAATGTTAAATGATGTTCACCATTCTTTTCTTCAGATTAATGTTTGGAATCAACTTTTCTTTAACTTGTGATCTTCACGATTATGGTCTGTGTAGTTTTATCCAATGAATCTCCGATTGCTCTTTTCTTTTCATTTCCCGGCTGAGACAAACCTTTTGTATGGAACTAAATCGATAACAATAGAAAAAACCTTTGATGGTACGATATTCTTCTTTTTTCTAGTTATTCAAAACTTTTAATATAAGAATGCAGTATTTTTCTGGAATTAAATTTTTCTACTGATTTGTTGAATTTTGATTGGTTGGATTTCAACTTTTACATGACGTGGCCGAATGACGTTTCTGAACGATCCAGTGTTGCTGTGTTACAGTATTTTTAATAATATTCTATGCTAAGGGGGTGAACCTACTTAAATAGTTCACAGTAACATTGTACCTCTTTTATACGAGATTTTTGTTGCTGGCGATATGCAGTTGTATAAAAAGACAGGGAGTGGTTGACGTTTTATAGAGAAATGGTAAATGGAAGAGAATTAAGTATGAAATGTTAATTGGTGCCACTACTGGCCCGCGCTGGTGGCAATGCGTTTGATGAAAATTTGCTGACCAGGGTGCTGATTGCTATTGACGGTGCTGGTGATCTATTATGTCATATTCGAGTGATTTCATTCCGAAGAGGAGGGAAATATGAATCTAATGGATCATAAAAACGCCCCTTTTTTCAATTGTGCATTTGGTAGTTCACCAAAGATTGATTAAATTTATTTTTTGTAACCTCAAACGAAGCAAAAACGAGTTAAAAATTGTTTTTTTTTAATATTTGTTCCTTATTTACACTTGTTATTTAAGTTCTTGAAATATAAAAAAGAAATGAAAACATCAGAGAGCTGTAAAAAAAAGGTTAGTTGGTTCGTAAAAACGCACTAGGGTAGGTTTTGTGTTGTTGACAAAAAGACCTCAACACGCCACAGCAAAATACCTAGATCTACTTCAGGGCGACCCCAGTGTTCAACGAACACAACTAAAGTCATATTTTTTCCAATAAATTTTAAAAGCGTCTTTTAAATGAAATATAAAGTGTGGTTCTTGTTGGCTTTCAAAATATAAGACAGAGAGAATGTTGAAAGTATATGATGATGTATAAGTATGTTTGTTCTTCTTTAATTTTCTTCTTTTATTTATCCCACGAGTGGTAAATATATAAATCTAGGACATGCGAAAACGAAATGTCTATTTCAATTTAAATCCGGATTTAAGTTTTAAACTACTGAATAATATGGCCGTTACAAAAACGTGACTTACAACAATGTTTACACTGTAGCTGAACTTAAGGTAGAATAATAATAGTAAACTCCAGGAATACGTCAGTGTAAAATCACTTCGAGGAACCCGTGTAGTTATATGGTCATGGCGATACATTGCGCACCAAAAGAGCTCTATCTGGATACGCCTGTATCGTATGAGTTTGCGAACCACCAAAACCGGATAGGTGTCAAAAGACACACAAACACATATTCGTAGTCAGCTGTTTGCCAATCCTCCCTTGGCTTCGTGAGTATACTGAAAATTTTAGGATACTTTCAGATTTATTTCCCCACCACAGCTATATGGTCGATCAGTTGTTTTTTAACATGGAATTACAACAACAGTAAAGTATGCGAACCACAATAGTTGTGCACGCGAACGCAAGCATTGGATCGACTTACTGTCAAAATTAAAGGAACTGTTTCGTCATGTTTATACAAACATGATGCATATAATGCATATAATGAAAAGTAATATTAACAGCATTGCAAATATTTAACCTTTACTGCAAGTTTGCTTAAACCGTTTTTGAGAAAATTTGGAAAAAATGTAACTGTAATGTTGTACATAAATTTATTTTGAGTTGTGATTCTGCCTCTGGTAACTTTCATTTAATTCTGTCCCGGATTCAGGTTTGAAAAATATGGTCACCTACCTCACTGTCACAATATGTGTTAGTTTTGTTCGTTAGTCGTTTTTGAAAAAAGAGGCTTTTCTATAACGGTTATATGGCAGGTACCGTTATTTTTAAACCTACAGAGACATTTCTAAATTGGCACATTACGCTAAAAACGCTGCCTACCAAATTTGAAGTAAACCGGTCAAGCCTAGCTTTAGGTTGTAAGAAATGATACGGACAGGCAGACTAGCCGGACCAAATTTTTTCGTCTGCTCTGTCATTTTAATGTCATGTTTGATTGTTATGGTGTTATAAATCGCAGGTAAAAATTTAAATGAAAAATAGGTGAGAAAGTAGTGTTTAATATTTATTATATTAGCTATTTATATACATAAATATAAACACTTTTAAAACTATTCCGATGCTGATAATAATTTGCTACTGCTTTGAATATTTTTTCTTCTATACTGATAACGTTTTCTCTCAGTTTTCGAATCTGAAATGTTTGCATTGGTATTTTCATTCGTTGAAATTTTTAACCCGGTTGTCGGTATTGCGCTACGAAATACTTCGGAATCCATGATAGCTTTCTTTCTGTTTGTTTGTCTATACCAGTTTTTAAATGCATTTGAAGGACTCCCTGTTGTTGGCAATTTAACCTCTTTATTCATTTTTAGATTGGGCGGATATTTCCTAGAAAACTTGCTTGCATCAAACATACGTTTTCTCAAAGTTTTCTTAGGGCCTGTCTCTTCATATATTTCAACCAAAGTTGGTTCTGGGTAGAGGGATGAGTTTATTTGCACAGACATTTCAGTTGTAATAGAATCTACAGTTTTTACTTCATCAATATCACTTAAAGTAGTTGCTGCATCATCTTCGCTATTTCTTAATGTATTCGAACCATCATATTCGTTGTTTGAATCCAGTGCATCTGTTGTAGTTATCAAATTATCAATTAACAATTCCGAGGAATTTTCAATTGTTCTATCATCTAATACATTTCCATCAGTTTTATCAATTGAAGTACGTGTCATTACTGCGAAATGCTCATAAGTTGGGTAAACCAAGTGTACATTTGTATAATTTAACATTTTGGGTACCCTCTGAATTGAAGTTTCAAATTTCCGTACGGAAAATTTCGACTTAGATTGAATAATGTCTCCTTCTTTAAATGGATATACAATAAAAACATCATCCAGTTGAGCCTCGGACATGAAACCAAACAGGGAAACGTAGATAAAAATAATTCTGTTGGAAAAATACAATCAATAAAAAATTAAAGAACAATTAAAATGTTGACACTTACAGGATATTATGGCGCAACATAATGTTTATGCTTCAAATCTCTTTCAATCAATGAACATAATATTTTTATTGTCCGCTTAAAATACCTTTTTAATTCCAAAATATATTTTGACCTGAAGTTGGTTTTCATATAAAAGAGCCAGTTTTGTTTTAATCTACAGGTGCCTATGTATTAGAAGCATACGAGATTTGTTGGTAAAGAACCAAATTGGCAAATAGTTGCAAGTTTGCGCTTTTGTTAATGAATCGGAAATTCCAAGTCGTTATCCAAATGTGGGTTTCCCAAATCGTGTCGAATTAGAGTAGAGAAACACTTAGTAAATGGTAAAGCGAGTAAATCCGCAAAAATTGAAAACGCTTTTATTAATGAAGTATTTATTAAGTGGATTAATACAATTCGTATAAAGAGGGCTCACTGCTGAACCGAACCAAGTCAGACAAAGTGAATTAAAAGATATTAAAGGGTTAAGTAAATAAACTCCTATTGATAACTGACTTCCGTCTTTTACCCTTAACCTATGAACGAAACACTTTGTGACTTATTTCATTACAGATCTCTATAGAGTTTAATTTTGAGCAGATGGTGACCCCTACGTAATAAATTGCGCAAGTATCTTTTGCCGCTGACTAGCATAGTCAGGTGTTAAATAACTTGCACGCCACCTGGTTCAATACATGCAAGACAAAACATATTTAAAAGATGAATGTGACGAAATTCTATGTAGGCATATGAAAGGAGTCCTTTGACAAACAAACAATTTTGATTGCCATTTTGAAAAAGGCAAAGATACGAGTACAATGTGGCAAAGTGAAGGCAAGAAGGTTCGAAAAGAGCACATCAAAATCTATAAAAATGTTTTTTCTTAAAACTCCTTCATGAACATGAATTCTTCTTTTAACAAAGCTAGTAACAAACTTGAATTTAACTTTAAAATATGTAATTTTGTCGAACTCTCTAATCTACTACAAGATATTCAATGGAATCAATTGTTTGCTAACTGTGATATTAATGTTATGTGTAATGTATTTTATTGTGAATTATTTGATGTATTCTATAAAACTATTCCAATCAAATCATCTTATAAAGAATCTAACGATCCACCATGGTTTGATCGTCAACTTAAAAACTTACAAAATAGAAGAAACAAAGCTTGGCTAAAGTTTAACGAATCCAGGGCTGCCGAAGATTATAATACTTTCCTGAATTTGAAAGATCTTTTTATCGATTACCACGAAATGCTACACAAAAATTATATTGCAAAAACAGAAATGGAATTAAAAACCAATCCTAAATTATTTTGGCAACTTGTTGATGCAAAAAGAAAAAACGGTAGCTATCCAAGTTCTATGACATACTTAAACTCTACAGGCCAAACATCAGAAGAAATTGCAAATATGTTTGCAGATTTCTTTAAAAAAGCGTTCGCGGATACTAATGACCTTAACACTGATGTTAATATCTCTTCGTCCGTACCATTTACTCATCTTAGCTCCATTAATTTCCACATTACTGAAGATTTAATCACTCAAAGTATTTTAAATTTAGAAGATAACTACAGTCCGGGTCCTGATTGTATTCCAGCTTCTATCTTGAAGAATCAAAAACTATCGCCCGATTGCTAAACTATCTGTAATTCCCAAATTATTTGAATCCATTGTATGTAATGTCCTCTCTTTTCATTGTAATTCAATTTTATGTAGTAATCAACACGGTTTTGTTAAAAAAAATCCACTGTGACAAACTTATTTAATTTCACTTCTTTTTGTTTAGATGCTTTTGAAGACCGTGCTCAAGTTGACTGCATCTTTACTGATTTTAGTAAGGCATTTGACAAGTTGTGTCACAATACCCTTATTAATAAATTAAATAGCTTAGGATTTAACAATAACTTCCTTCAATGGATCTCATCGTATTTAAATAACAGACATTACAGTGTTGTTTTTCGCAATGCTTGTTCTAATCAATTTATTGTTAATTCAAGAGTACCTCAAGGCAGCCACCTAGGTCCTATTTTGTTTAAACATTTTATAAATGACATCGTCTCAATAGTCCAAAACTCTTGCGTTCTTATCTATGCTGATGACATTAAACTTTACAAAAGAATAAAATCTGTTGCCGATTGCACACTTTTACAAGACGATCTTTTAAGATTTAGAGACTGGTGCAGTAATAACAGACTTTTACTAAACGTTGATAAGTGTAAAGTAATGAGCTTTACACGTAAAAAAAGTCCCATAACTTACATTTACTCATTTGATTCGAACCCTCTAATTAAAGTTTCAGTATTTTCAGATTTAGGAATTATATTAGATTCAAAGTTGACCTTTATCGATCACTTAGATCACATTATTAAAAGAGCCAATAAAACATTAGTATTTATTAAAAGATTCTCACGCGACTTTAAAGATCCCTATGTTCTCAAGCTTCTGTTCATTTCTTTTGTGCGGCCTATTCTTGAATATGGCTTTGTAGTATGGGCACCTCACTACTCTATACACATATCGCGGCTTGAAGCAGTCCAACGAAGGTTTTTGCGATTTTGTTTCCGTTTCCTTCCTTGGTCTCATGAGTCACCACTTCCATTATGTTTACATAGGTTGGTTTTGATAAATCTTCCATCACTTGAAAGCCATCGAAAATATATCCAATTCTGTTTCATTGCTGGTACTATAAATGGAAATATTTCATCTTCGTCAATCCTTTGTAGGCTAAATTTTAACTTTAGCCAAGGTGGCATAAGATTACGGCAGCCTTTACGTCAAATTTTCAGCAGATCAAACTATGGTGCAAATAGTCCTATGAATCAATTGATTGTAATATTTAATAAATTTTACTTTCTTTTATCTTCAGTAAATGACAAAGTATACATTTTAAGATTATATTTTTTAGAGCAATAGATAATTAGATTTAATTAGATTTAATAAGTTTCAATTTGTAACGTTAGTATTTAACAGTCTCCAATAAATAAAATGAACAGCTACTTGTCTAGAAATTAAAGATCTGGCCAAAAGTAGCTCTGAAACAAACCAAATTGTCTCTGATCCAGATTATTTGTTAGCTCCGTAATTATTGTCATAACTAAACACTGCCGTATAGTAAAACAGGCCGTCTTGGGGTTTTCTCCAACGATTACTGCAGAAGTTGCATTGACGAAAAGGAGGCAACCTTCACCTTCTTTGATCATGCCCTGACCTCTCACAATTACGTAGGTCCTCATTGTGAATAGCGAATCGAACATAAGAATTCAAAAGATGTCGTAATATTAGGAAAGCGAGCCTGGACGTTCGAATGGAGCAACATCTCCTTTCGCCAAAGATTCGATTTTTGCGACGAGCCTTTGTATATATATTTTAATAGTAACCGCATAACTCAATTTCCCCCGTGGCCATCTATTGGTGAAATTAGACCTCTGAGAACGGTGAAACGACTAGACCCCAAAAGTTTCGAGTTGTAATTTTACTATTGTTTTTATATACAATGGGCGAACATAAAAATGGTTGTCGTGAAATGATTTATTTCAAAAAGGGACCGTAAACAATGGACATTTCTGAAAGAACTACGTCTCGACTCATTAACAATGATCATCGGATTTGTGCTTATCGCCGAGTGACCGGCCAGAGGTTAAATAATGCGCTGAAGAAAATTAGACGTGAAAGAGCAAAAGTATTGCTCAGACGTTACGCTGATGGAAGCAACGAAGAAATCTTGTTTTCTGATGAGAAAATTTTCACTATTAAGGAAAAATATAACCGCCAAAACGATATGGTCTATGCTATAAATTATCAGGAAGCTAAAGAAAAAATCGGAAGAGTCCAAAGAAGTCATCATCCGAGTTCGCTTATGGATTGGTGGCGATTGAGCTGCAATTTTTGTGAGCAAGGAGTACAAAAACTAAAAAAAAACTTTCAAGAAGACATTTTGGAGAAAGTATTTAAGCCTCTTAACAATTCTTTATTCAATAAAAGAAATTGGGTGTTCCAGCAGAACAGAGCTCTGGTACACAAAGCCAAATCGACTCATTCGTGGCTGGATTTTTTTTTCCCAGAGTTTATCAAAGCAGAGGATTGGACCGTCTTTGCTCGAGACGTCTAAAGGCCTGTATTAACGGTAATGGCATAATTTTGAATAAAAAGTGTATTGTTTAAATTTATGTTTCTTATCATATTAAATAAAACTTGAAACTATTTTCATATTGGTCTTGGTTTTTTGAACAAAATGTTAGAAACATTATTTATGGCACGACTACGTATATAAAACTTACAGATACAGACTATAACACTATCTAAATCACTTCTTTTAATAATTCAACTGGTTTAATTTTTGTTCTAATGCTGTCAGCCGTTTTGCTGATAGACACCTAAAGCTAACCTTACTCCTTTTTTCGCCCCAAATGACTCCACTACTAAGCCTTTCCTCAAAATTCCATTCAAATTAACAACACTGTAGTCAAAAATTTTATCCTTGCTGTTAAATGGCTGTCAGCCGTTTTGCTGTTTTGCTTACTCCTGATAGCTGATAGCCACCTAAAGCTAACCTTACTCCTTTGTTCGCCCCAAATGACTCCACTACTGAGCCTTTTCTCAAAATTTCATTCAAATTGAGAGCACTGTAGTCAAACATTTTATCCTTGCTGTTAAATGGCTGTCAGCCGTTTTGCTGTTTTGCTTACTCCTGACAGCTGATAGCCACCTAAAGCTAACCTTACTCCTTTGTTCGCCCCAAATGACTCCACTACTAAGCCTTTCTTCAAAACTTCATTCAAATTAACAACACTGTAGTCAAAAATTGTATCCTTGCTGTTAAATGGCTGTCAGCCGTTTTGCTGATAGCCACCTAAAGCTAACCTTACTCCTGATAGCTGATAGCCACCTAAAGCTAACCTTACTCCTTTGTTCGCCCCAAATGACTCCACTACTGAGCCTTTTCTCAAAATTTCATTCAAATTGAGAGCACTGTAGTCAAACATTTTATCCTTGCTGTTAAATGGCTGTCAGCCGTTTTGCTGTTTTGCTTACTCCTGATAGCTGATAGCCACCTAAAGCTAACCTTACTCCTTTGTTCGCCCCAAATGACTCCACTACTAAGCCTTTCTTCAAAACTTCATTCAAATTAACAACACTGTAGTCAAAAATTGTATCCTTGCTGTTAAATGGCTGTCAGCCGTTTTGCTGATAGCCACCTAAAGCTAACCTTACTCCTGATAGCTGATAGCCACCTAAAGCTAACCTTACTCCTTTGTTCGCCCCAAATGACTCCACTACTGAGCCTTTTCTCAAAATTTCATTCAAATTGAGAGCACTGTAGTCAAACATTTTATCCTTGCTGTTAAATGGCTGTCAGCCGTTTTGCTGTTTTGCTTACTCCTGATAGCTGATAGCCACCTAAAGCTAACCTTACTCCTTTGTTCGCCCCAAATGACTCCACTACTAAGCCTTTCTTCAAAACTTCATTCAAATTAACAACACTGTAGTCAAAAATTGTATCCTTGCTGTTAAATGGCTGTCAGCCGTTTTGCTGATAGCCACCTAAAGCTAACCTTACTCCTGATAGCTGATAGCCACCTAAAGCTAACCTTACTCCTTTGTTCGCCCCAAATGACTCCACTACTGAGCCTTTTCTCAAAATTTCATTCAAATTGAGAGCACTGTAGTCAAACATTTTATCCTTGCTGTTAAATGGCTGTCAGCCGTTTTGCTGTTTTGCTTACTCCTGATAGCTGATAGCCACCTAAAGCTAACCTTACTCCTTTGTTCGCCCCAAATGACTCCACTACTAAGCCTTTCTTCAAAACTTCATTCAAATTAACAACACTGTAGTCAAACATTTTACCCTTGCTGTTAATTGGCAGGGGTGTTTCCACTAAGGCACTTCTCCTTTCATCGAGACGGCAGCGGAGGAATTCCCCAGATGGAGTCAACGGTGGCGTCCACAGTTCCAGTCAGGTTGAACTACTTAGTGAACACCTTATACGGGCTACTCCGACATATTTGAAGCTCAGGCCGATAAGGAGCGGTCTATCCGGCTCCCCGCTCTTGGAGTTTTAGTAAGAGCCTGGTCCTCCAGGTTGGGGGTTGTGCGGCGGGTTAACTTCCCTACCATTGTAAAAAAAATTTAGTTCCGAAAAACCAACAAGCCTCGGATAAGGATGATCAAAATGTTGACGAACCCAGCAAACGAAACAAGGACAACGAATTTCGGATCTGTACGTGGAATGTATTGTCGTTGTTCAGACCACGTGCAGCCGAACAATTAGTGGAGACCCTGGACAGGCTTAAGGCTGATGTAACAGCTATCCAGGAAGTGCGATGGGATGGGGAGAATGTAAGAAGGATGACAACGTGTGACATCTACCACGGACCGTGTTGTCAGGAGCAGGGTCAGCGGCTATTTGGGTGCGGTTTTGTGATAAGGGGAAGACTCAGGCAAGAAGTCTTAGGCTTTCGCAGTTTTAGCGAGCGTTTGGTCACAATCCGTATCAAGGCAAAATTTAAGAACATCACGCTGATTTGTGTCCATGCCCCCCACGAAAAGAAGGATGATACAACCAAGGACGAGTTTTACGACCTCTTAGAGAGCGCATACGATTTGTGCCCAAAGTACGACGTCAAAATTATTCTGGGTGACTTCAATGCCAGGTTCGGAAAAGAGGGCAAATTTGGTTCAACCATCGGGGACCACAGCCTGCACGATGACACTTCCGACAACGGGTACAGGATGATAGACTTCGCGGCGGGGAGAAATCTTATCGTATCGAGTACCCATTTCCCACACCGTGATATGCACAAAGGAACTTGGAGGAGCAGTGATCATAAAACAGTCAATCAAATTGATCACATCGCGATAGATGCCAGACATGCTTCCAGCATCTTGGATGTTCAAACTTTCCGCACGGCCAACATAGACTCGGACCACTACTTGGTAGTGTCGCGAGTGCGAATGCGGATTTCCATGGCGCCACAACGCAGAGCTGTTGCTGTCAGAAAATATGATGTCGCGAAGCTTAAATCGCAAGAGACTGCAAGAACCTTTGCTGACCGCGTTTCAACCAATCTCTCAACGAGTCTGCCACCAGCAGCAAGTACAGAAGACCAGTGGAGACACTGTCAACAAGCCATCAGAAATGCCGCCTCTGATGTGCTGGGTTTCACTAGGCGTCCACAACGAAACTCCTGGTTTGATGAAGAATGCCGGTTGGCGCATGCAGCGAAAAACGAGGCCTACCAGGCGATGCTGCAGTCTAGAACAAGAGGCAATGAGAGAGCAGCCCGGGAGCTCTACGGGCAAAAAAGAAGGGAGGAACGCCGACTTCTCAGGAGAAAAAAAAGAGAGCACGAGAAGCGAGCGGTCGAGTATATCGAGGGTTGTACCGGCAGAAGTGATGTTCGAAAATTCTATCAAAGGGTAAAAAGATCCACCCAAGGCTTTAAAGCCAGAACAAAAGCCTGCCGAGACGAGAGGGGGAATATGGTAGTAGACACACAGTCAGTGCTGAGGATCTGGAAAGAACATTTTTCTAGACTGCTAAACGGCGAAGATAACCAACATCCCGCTGCTAGGCAAATGATTCCACTAAACTTGGACGATGATGGCCAACATTTCCGTCCACCCGACCTGAACGAAGTGCGCTTAGCGATTGCCAAGCTTAAATCGAATAAAGCTGCTGGCGCAGATGGCCTACCAGCTGAATTGTTTAAAGCTGCAGGAGATGTGATGGTAGGGAGCATGCACCAACTCATCTGTAAAATTTGGTCGGATGAAAGTATGCCCGATGAATGGAACCTTGGCATCATATGCCCCATCCACAAAAAAGGAGACGCTCTGACATGCACCAACTACAGAGGAATTAGCCTCCTAAACGTCGCTTATAAAATTTTGTCGTCCATCCTGTGTGATCGCTTAAAACCCCTTGTAAACGATCTGATTGGCCCCTATCAGTGTGGTTTTAGGCCAGGCAAGTCAACCACCGATCAAATATTCACACTCCGACAAATTTTAGAAAAAACTCAGGAATTCCAGATCGATACCCACCACCTCTTTATCGATTTTAAAGTCGCGTATGATAGCGTGGATAGAGACGAACTGTACAGAGCCATGTCATATCTCGGCATCCCTGCCAAACTCGTCCGCTTGTGCAGGATGACAATGGAGAAATCTCGCTGCTCTGTTAAAGTCGGTAGGAACACCACCGAACCTTTTGATGTTGAGAAAGGCTTAAGACAAGGCGACGCGTTATCATGCAACCTATTTAACATCGTTCTTGAAGCAGTTGTACGAAAATCGCGAGTCAACACCACTGGTACAATTTATCAAAAGTCCGTTCAACTACTTGCATATGCAGATGACATAGATATAATCGGCCGAAACAAGCGAGCTGTGGCTGGTGCATTTGCCAGTATTGAATCGGAGGCGGCAAAAATGGGATTGGCTGTTAACGAAGACAAAACGAAGTATATGCTATCAACAAGAAAGGAATCTGAAAATCTGCGACTCGGGCAAAATGTCGAGATGGATAGCTATAACTTCGAAGTAGTCAAGGACTTTGTCTACCTGGGATCCACTATAACTAAGCGGAATGACATCAGTGCAGAGATCAAACGAAGAATTACTCTTGCCAATCGCTGTTTCTTCGGGCTGAGAAAGCATTTAAGTAGTAAAGCCCTCTCTCATAGAACCAAAGAGAAGCTATATAAGACCCTGATCATTCCAGTCCTGCTCTATGGGGCGGAAGCATGGGCGTTGAAGGACTCGGATGAGAAGTTACTTGGGTGCTTTGAGAGAAAGATTCTTCGAGTGATTTTTGGTCCTGTGTGTATCGAAGGAGTATGGAGGAAAAGATTCAATGACGAACTATACGGGCTATACAGCGATATTAACCTGGTCAAGAAGCTAAAAATACAACGGCTGAGATGGCTGGGTCACGTAGAGCGTATGGACACCAACGCACCAGCCCGACGAGTCTTCGAATCCAATCCAGATGGTGTCCGCAGCATTGGAAGACCCCGGAACAGATGGCGCACACAAGTGGAGAACGACCTCAGCCAACTTGCGGTGCGAAATTGGAAGCGGCTAGCTATGAACAGAGCTGGCTGGAGAGGAATGTTGGTTGAGGCCGAAGTCCATCCTGGATTGTGAGCGCCATCTTAAGTTTTAAGTTTGTTAATTGGCAGGTATCTTAAGGTGGCACTTTGTCACCAATATGAATTCAGATAGGAATTTAAATTATGTCACACACATATGAAGTTACACTGCAATAGTATGCATAATAACATTACAAAGTTTGAATGAAAATGAAAATAAAAAAAATACAGCCAAGTCACATTTTTATATTGTTTTAGTTTATTCATTTCCATTTAAAAATACCGACAACAATTTACAACTAAACATTTTTTGTATTCATAACAATTTTGTATTATTATGTACGTACGCTTATTTGTTTCAAAGATTCGAATATATTATTACACTGATAATTTTTGTTCAATTACACTAGATTTATTTTCTATATTGTTTTGATAGACAATTAGTTTGTTATATATGTAGGTAAGATTGAAAAATATTTCGAACTGGAGTTACAATTTTTAAAGAGTATTTGTTAAATTATTTATAATAATAGTAAACATTTATAATTAAATGTAGCTAACTACATAATATATGCACTTAAGTCAAAACATTCTGTGTGCCTCCTTCTATTTATCTATTTTTACTTGTTTTATATAAAAGTTCGAAAAAACCATTTATTATTTAGTCAAATAGTCATTATTTTTATGTTGAATTACTGTGAACACATCATAATAGCATGTAATTAAAATTTTATTTTGTCTTTTATTTTAAGTGTATTCTTCTTTTATAAACAATTCAGAATGTTCCTTTGTCAAATTTGTGCTTTTAAGTCTTTATTAGGTTTTTATATCTTCTTATTAGTAATTGAATTTAAAAGTCTTAAACTATTGTTAAAAAGTAAAAATTTAAAAATATTTTTTAAGTATAAAAACTTACCAACTAAAAAATATCTGTTTTCGATTTGAAAAGTGAAAATAAAAATCGTTGTAAATTATATTTTTTTTTAATTTTAAAACAAAGTATAAAATTTTATATTAATTAGGCAAATATTTTGTAAATATATTTATTTATAATATAAAAAGATCACATGTTGTCAATTTTTGTTGTTTTTTTTTTTTTATTTTATATTTTTTCAAGTCTAAAATTCTTTAAATCTTTCAAACGTTTCAGTGTACAGTAGACTTCAGTATGAGATAATAATTTGCATTTTTTCGTTTTCAATGAAAATAAATTAAGTACAAAAAGGAGATAAAAGTGATATAACATTTTAAATAGTTTTCTTTGCAATGGCAAGCTATCAATTTTTTTTAAGATTTCTTACAAAACCCAAAAGAAAGAGGGTTTAAAAGCAAATTATCGTGACTGGATGTCCGGTTGAAGCAAACTATTTGTATGTTGCTAAGTTGCTTCTATTTTTGTTATCGGAGTAATAAAATATATCACCTTGACAAACTTTTGATATTTGAATACCACTGGATTTTAAATTAAAAAATAAGCTTTTAATAAAGTGTATTTTTAACAAACTGGGGCTTTATTTCATTGATCTTCTAAAACCGAAAGTGGTAAGTGTAATAAAACAGTGCCATTTCTAGATTTCACATGCTTGTCCTAAGGGACTACGAAGGTATAAACCACATCTAGGCAAATGGCACCAAGTTGAAGCTTAGCCACACAATAGCAAAATAAAACTTTTTTTAAAAGCACGGAAAGTGGAATAAGCAACAAAATCACTGGCTCTCGAAAACATGGGAAAACGTTCCACGAAATTATAGAAGAAGAAGAGACTGGTCTAAAAATTCCTAGAACAAACAAATGTAACCATACCAGCGTTTCCTATCTTTGAATTCGAATAAAACAAACTGTGATTAATGGTCCTTTTAATTGGTAATCCCGAATCGAAGAGCCCTTAAATCCCGGAGAGCAATAAGCAATATAACAAGGAAGCACTATCGAGAGAGTCTTGATCAAGACAGATTTAATTTTTTGCATAAATTCGAATCATTTGCTTATTTTTTCAATTAAAATATCAGAACTCAGATCTTTTATATGACGTGTTAAGTTGTTTTCTACTGAGTACTGAGAATTTAGTAAGTTAAACACTTTTCTATGTATCTTTTGCTTTGATATTTAGAAAAACCTCTTTAAATTAACTTTAAAATATAAACTTATTTGGTAGAGTTTAAACTAAATAATTGTTTTGATAATTTTTTGTTTACAAAGTCTACTGTATTTTTTTTTAATTTAAAATCTTAACGCATAAATGGCATTACAAAAGCTTTCTTTCTCTTTTTCTTTTGATACTTTTTTTTTTAATTTTTAACTAACTACAAAAAAAGATTCAGTTGCTAGTTAAAATTTAATTCTCGTTTTTATTTGTCTAACTATTAACAGAATGTTATTATTTTAAGTTGTGTCTGTTTTTTGTATATTTCTCTTTAGTATATATATGTATATCTGTATTATTGTAAATAATTAATTTATATTCGTCTAAATTAATATTGTGCTTAAAACTAAAATTAATAGAAATAAAAAGTTTAAAAAGATTCTTTAAAAGAATATTGCAATAAGATTTATGTTTAATCACTAAGAAAGTATCATTTTGTTAGAGATTTCCGTTTGTTAACTTTTTCTTTTGATAATAATAATAAAAATAATAATAGTTCTGAATTTGAGTGATACTGATTTGATCAAATTGCGATGGTAATAATAACTTATTTTTCAAGAGCCTAATCGCATCTTCCAAATAGCGATGTCGAACGCATTACGGTACAAACAACTGATGGTGCGAGAAGGGTAATTGATATAATAGCTATACATCATCGATAAAAAACATCATCGGATAAATAACTACCCCCGGTTTCACAGTCAACGCTTAAGCTCCACTTTTGGTTAAAACTTCAGTATTGTGCAACAAATTATTTCGTTTCACAGTTCCGTTTAAACATTTAGTTCTTGTTTTCCGTTTTCTTCCCCTCAGAGGGAGTAAGGAAAGACAAGAAAAGATAGTTTGAAACGAAAAATGCACCCAGCTTCTTTTCATAAAATCTAGTTAAACGAGTTTCAACTGAACTGAAAATCAGATTTCACTGTTTAACAGATTGAGTTAAACTCCGTTTAACGTTTAGCTGAACTTAAGTTTAAACGTTCACTGTGAAACTGGGACTAGCCATGGAGGCAGACAACGTTTTATACCACTAAACTTAAGCAAGAAAAACATACCGGTTCTTAAAAATGTTTAAACAGCAAATATATTGCTAGAACCGAATTAAATTCTTCTACAAGTCGATAGTAACGACATCCTACGAGCAATATTTGAAACTTATTTTGAAAAAGATGATTTCTCTATACTATGTGTATAAACTCAATGATGGTTATCACCGAAAGTGAAATGCTATTGCAATACAGTGAAAGTTCTACTCGCGGACAGCTCTCATAAGCAGACCACACCCATAAGCGGACATCTTATCGGGAACCAACTTTCTTATCTAGCATTTCTCTCTCTTAACCGGACAAAAATTCGGCGACCGTGAGTGTCCACTTATGGGAGCTTTCACTGTACACATAAAGTTACACGCACTAAAATTACAGGATAATTTATTTTGAGAGAAAGCACTCCTAGACTTGAGTGCAGGAAATATGGGTCTGTAGAGGAAACTATAGACCACGTATTCACGGTATATCTGGATGTACCACACTCTCCACTCTTGATTACACCAACTGACACAACAACGGTACTTAAATAGTACACCATGAACTCGCACTACGCTTTAAGCTTATCAGCTCTAGCGAGGTATCCTTTGGAACGGAATATTCTTCGATTTCATGCAAACCATAGTATAAACTTTCTAAAATATCACTGATTGTACTGCGACTGCGAAATGATAGTGTGCGTTCCATAAAAATTTAATTTCGGAAAAATACTTCAATGCAAAAACCATACGATTCGTATAAAATTGGAGAATTTTCCGTTCCGACGGATACCTTCCTGGGGCTAAATATCCTCGCAAAAGCTGTACAAAAAGTATGAACTACTTCCTGTGACTCAGCACTCATCGATAATAATGGTTTCACACATTGTGAAGTCGAATTGATACCGAATTCGCTAGATTGAATCAAAATTTTCAGAGATCTAGAAGGACTGCGTCAACTAATTAAGAACTGCTAAGAATTGCATACTGACAGAGAGGAGCTGAATACAAGGAGACGTTGTCCAGATCCAAAGACAATAATTAAAGATCTTTTGCCGACCAAAATAGGGAAGATATAAGATCGTTGGGGTCAGTTATATCGTGGGAAGAAAAGTCACAAAAATATTCTAGATATAAGAGAAAAGTTAGCACGGCTTGGAAAAACAGTAAAACAGTCCCCTCCTGAGTTCTCGAGTTGTGTCAGATAACTCAATAACTTGAGGTTTTCCTTAAGGAAAGTACTTGGTTGGGGGATGAGTTTAATCGTTGATTTGGTAGTGGATAATACAACAATGATATTCCTCACCTCGGTATAATATTTGGTGAAATGCTTAACTTTCATTCTCACTTTAATCGAGTTAGGAACGAACTAACAGCAGTAGTCATGCCAACTTTCGTTTCGTATCTGCGTATGTCCGTATGTACGGTTGTTGGTTCAGAGCTACAGTCTGAAAGTTCAATGAATTTTCTTCAAACTTCATATCGCTGCTGCACATCTTAAGTGAACTGAGAAGGCATTCGTTTTCAATATTTGAAGTTTTTTCTGAGAATTAATCAGTATCATTCACAAATACGAAAGTAATAAGGGTAAATAGGTTAAAGAAAGCAGTTCGAATTTTGTTTGTCTGAACGAGATGAGATAAATATTTAAAATATGTATGTATGTATTAACAATTTAAAGCACTATTGATATGAAAACTTAATATAACAAAAAATAATTCAAACAAATTTAATTTATATATCTGGCTCTACAAAGGAAGCCGGAAACAGTCCCGATTTATTTGTGCGAGAATGAGTTCCTTTGTACCAGCCGTTCTTTTGTTTTCTGTGAACATAGACGATATCCCCAACATTCAGTTCTAGTTCAAGTTCACTATTAGGTGGGTACGACACAATGCATCGGAACCTGCTACAAAAATGAGTAACAAAGAAATAACCCAATCCACAAAGCGAATAAAAATGTTTGAAAAAATAAAATTTCGTTTAAGAAATTACCTTTCTCGAATGTGTGAAGATCCTTTTGCAGCTCCACCTCCAGGTGGATTATTTGATAATTGTGTTGAAATGGTATTTGCATCAAGACTCTGTGATTTGCGATGATGAATCACAACAGGCAGATGAGCGGCAGAGGAGGACACTGATTGCTGACACTTGTTCAAAAGTATATTATTCGATGGGTTATTGGATGATGTGCTTATAAGAAGAGATGTGCCACCTCCTGGGGCTGCCAGTCGAAAGGTGCCATCGACATGTTGTCGCAAGCTTAAGAAATAGACATTTGTGAAATAAAAGAGATCCAATAAAAATTCTACATGAACTTACCCCTGCAACTGTGGACGTTCTTTGTTACCCTTAAGTCTTTGCGATCCAAAAGAGGATTGATTTGATTCATTGGAAATATACGATCCTCCACCACTCAAATCAACAGGCAGACTTTGCAGAAGTTGGCTTGGACAAGATCCAGATCTAAATACAACAAACTCCGTTAAAAATGCATACATTATTTAATTGTAAAGTTTCTGTTTTACCTAACATGTACAGGATGCAATGCTACATTACTGTTCGTTAGACGGTCATTTGACATATTAGGCGGTGGCGGTAATTGAGCTGTTGCCGGTTGAGCAACTGTAGTAGTAATTTGATTTGTTGATGATACAGAGTCCTCAAACGATGGATTATCCATGGAATACGTGTTCACTGTTTGATTGTTGCTAACATGATTGGAACTTGGCGATTTGGAACGTTTAATGTTGGTTAATCTTTTCATCAAACTTACAGCTGACGATGATGACGACGACGGTGTATGTTGTTGTTCTTTATGTTTTTCTTTTTCTAGTCCACTATGTTTGTCTTTAGAGTCTTTGTTGGCAAGTCGTTTTCCTGTTTGCGCTGCTGATGCCACCGCATGTTGTTGTTGTGCTTGTTGTTGTCCATTTATAGATTTTCGACCGAAAAAAGATTCCATATGGTGACCCAAAGGTTTCGCCCATGCCGAAGAAGACGTTGACGACGAAGATGAAGGACCTCCCCCAGCACTACGTGGTGGGAGCTCCGGTGGTTGATGTGGGACGCTTGGCATTTGACACAATCGAATATTGATGTTCTCTAAAATGTTTATCGGGTTTGATGAGGAAGCGTTCGTCGTCTGATTCGTGTTCGGATTATGAATTTGCGGCGAAGTCGGCTGGGTATTTTGAACGAACTTCCATTGGTGCATCAACTGCTGTTGATCCCGACTCCTCAAAGGTGTAACATAGTTGCCGGGAAAAACACCCGACATATCCTGCCAATTTTTACCTTTAAACCATCCATCCAGGCATCTCTCAGTCACAATATACACACAGCCTTTTTTCAGTTCCAGCTCGTCACTTTTTCGGGGTTTATATGGATAAAGGGCCAGATAGCCCCATGGCAGAGATGGTGGAACATTTTGTTGTCCTCCAGTTTTTAGGACATTCACACGACTTTGTGTTGGCGCTGAAGTTTGCTCTCTCATAATAGACCCAACATCACTTCGACCTCTTGAAGTCGAGCTGGAGCTTTGGGCAGCCGGTCCACTTTGTATCTGGCTGGAACTACTCTCCTGTCCCCCAGAGCTTGGCACCGGAACACTTAAAATCTCAGCGGAATGTCGATTCGATTGTATAATGCTCAGACTTGCTCCCGATGTGAGTGCGTTCAGTGAATGCCTCTTTTCCTTGTAGTCTCGATACTTGACAGCCGGATTATTCTGTGGCGATGTGGGATTCGATCCAGGACTACTTGGAACTGAGTTCGAACTCGAATTACTACTACAAGTAGAATTAGGACTTGTCGTAGTCACTGTGGAAGAACTGCTTGTTGAATCGTTTGCACTGGACTCGAAAGGTATCGGAGGAAGATTTCGGGGAGTTGCGTTGGGCATATGCTGCTGATGGTTGCTGGTCGTTTGAACCTGCATGCTTCCGTCTAGTAACTGTTCAGCCAAAGCATTCATTTCTACAAAGGCAATTGGAAAGATACCAATGCATGATCCAATACGACCCTCGGCCCAATTATGGTCGACTCGCCGAAGTACATGAATCATTGTGCCTCTTTTAAAATTGAGGCAACCTTCTTCTTCGTTTGGTCCCATTTTGAAGTCATATAGTGCTATGCACTGTGGCACTGGTAATGGAACGATTACTTGAACGTAATTTAGAGGGAATGTACCTTCGCGACCATTAAGCTCTCCAACAAACCAATTCGCATCGACTTTTCGCTTTAAAAGTATAACATCGCCCTTTTTGAAAGACAAGTCGTTTGCTTCCTTTGACTGAAAGTCATAGAGGGCGAAAACACGTGGCACATATCCTCGTTCATTATTCACAGATGATGAATTTTGATGGGATTGTGAATTATGTTGTTGTTGTTGTTGGTGTTGGTGTTGTTGTTGATGTTGTTGATGTTGTTGATGTTGTTGA
Organism: Baccha elongata; assembly: GCA_951217065.1. Taxonomy (NCBI): domain Eukaryota; kingdom Metazoa; phylum Arthropoda; class Insecta; order Diptera; family Syrphidae; genus Baccha; species Baccha elongata. The sequence goes on along the minus strand of OX578274.1, from coordinate 19,059,615 downwards.
TGTTGATTCTGTGGTTGATGCAGTTGTGGATTTGGTGGAAATGATTGATACAGTTGTTGCTGCTGATGTAGGTCATTGATGGTGACATTTTTTGGTTGTTGTTGGGTAGGGGCTGATTGAATCATTTGATCGGTAGCCCCACATTTTATGAACTTATCTTTTTGTGCGGCATTTGCATTGGATACACGTTGATCGGTTACATTCATTATGGACAAACCACCAACTATGCCACCGACTCCATCAACAGCATTTATTATTTGCCCCTCTGGATGCAACATAGGAGTGTTCATAATTTTAGGAGATTTGTTTATATTGTGCTGATTGGAAGCAGCATTTTTCATGCCTGTAATACAAATTTCAGAAAAATTTTATTAACACACTAAAAAAATTTCTTATAAAAACGTTGATATAGTATAGTTCATAAATTTCAATTTTTCATTCGTTTTGCTGATATACTGGGTAAAAAATAAGAGGTACGAGTTGGTCGCACTTGCTTATATGAAAAGATTTTATAGGCGCAGTTTTTCAGTGCGAGATCGTTAGGTTAGAGTTAACCTGGATTTAGCTCTTATAGAAACATGATTTTCAATTTGAGATCCTGAGTTAACTCTAAGTTAGCCCGGGATTTAAAACTGACTGAAAAATATTTTTTTCATCATAGGTAACTCGAGATTTCATAGGTAAATCAAGATTTATGATGATCTAGTGAATTTATATTCAGTTTTTCGCATTTCGATAGTTTTGGCAATTCCGAAATCACTTTTCGTAAAATTAAAAATAGCTGATACTTGTCATTTTATTTGGGATATTCTAAAATTATTTTTTTGCTTTGGCGAATTGTTTGCTTAATAATAAACTTTGCTGATTACTCATTTTTAAAGATTACTGTTGTATTACTGAGAGACATAAATATGAACAGGAAGAAATAAAAAGACGAAGGCTTAGAGGTATACAATACATATACAAATTCGAACCCATTAGAAATTGGAGATGCCCATGAATATGATATAAAACAAAAGAGAGGTTAATTACTAGCTGACCCGGCAAACGTTGTTCTGTTTTTTTCCTGTTGTAAATAAATACAGTCAGTGTCTTCAAAATGATATTGTGATATTAAATGATATGAATTATATACAGGAATTATTATTTTCGTAAATACCTCTACCTGTATAGGATCCAAATTTCACCAAAAACTTTCTTTTTATTTCTATACATATATGTATAAGCGACCCACCCCCAGCTTTGCACTGATAGACTTTTGGTAAATGTATTGGAGCGGTCATTGACGAAATGCTAGTGAATATCTGTATTTACTTTGAGCAGCACGACACGGTGTTAATAAATTTAAAAAAATCGGTAGGGCAATGCACTTCTTCTGCATCTAAGATCGTGTACGAATCAAATCTTTGACTTAATCGACTTGCTCATTTGTTGGCGGAAACCTTACCTGTACCCCTAACTTAGACCCGTTTGCAGAAACGATACTTAAGCATTTGTGTTCTGCATAAATCCTTAAGTGACAGTTTATGCAAAGCAAAAAATACTATTTAATATACGTATAAACTTTTTAATCCATTCAAATTAAAGATTATTTGTAAGTTTGTCTTTACCGTTTTTTTGCTTGAAAATAACAAATATTGTCAATTTTGGAATATAGAACTATCATCGCTATTTACTATTTTGAGCATACACAATACTTTTCAAAAAACTACACACACTTAAAAAAAAATTCTTATGTTATTTTAAAATTTAAGTGCCACCATTGTATATAAATTTCTGTAGTTCAACCATGGAGCAGCGCCATTTAAAGAAAGTTGTGAACTGCACATTTGGAGGTTCTTACATTTACTAAGTGTCTATTCTGTTACCCTAACAATAGTCGTCTACAAAACAAATTAATAATATATAATGTATTTTATTGGCTCTAAAATCCATATTTCCTTGACAAGAGTCGTAAACAAAACAAAAATCAGGGTTACAGAATAGACAACTAGTGAATGCACGAACCTAAAAATGTGTTTTTCACAAGTTTCTTAAGATGGCCAGGGGGTGATTATTCAGCATGAAAATATTATAGAAATATATGTATATACAAAGGTGCCACCAAAGGGAGTAAATGCGTTTGCAACCATACATAAAACCTTTTCAGAAATGTTTCAAACATAGTAGGTACATTAATTTTAGCTTAAGCGATTAGATAGGTATTTTATATCAAAACAACAAAAATATACAAAAATTCAGAAAAATTAAATTCAACCATGACAATTATCTAAAAAAAAACAGGAGATAATATAAGTGCCTTGCATTGTGAATGGTCGCAAATTTTGACATTTTGTTCACATGAGTGGTCGCCGGCAGTCGCTTGCGAATTTTTCATTCAGAACGCGTCCTGATTTTGTGGATTGTGAATTCTCGTTCAACAGTTTGCTATATGATGGTTGTTGGTCGCGGAGAAAATATTAAAATGATAAATTTCCTGATTTAAACTAATTAGTGTGGTGTTTTGTGTTAACATTTATGTATATTAAATCTTTTATTAACTTTATCGATAAGTGAAAACTAAAATAAATCGATATTTGTTCCTGAAATTGCATTAAAGCATTTATTCGCATTCGCTGGTCGCAGCTCATGTGCAAGACCCTATACTCGCAATTTTGATCAAGCAATACACATAAATACATTTTTGTCACAAGACGTTGATTGTACCACCCTCATTGACGTTGTTGGCAAGAAATGGTGTCTTCTGTTCTTTTATGGGGGAACCCCATAGACTAAAACTTCTCAACAGTAAGAAGTGCTATTTTTGTTCGTTCAGTTTTTATATTTTATTTTATTTTAATCTGTTTTTATTAAAACTCAAAATTAAATTAAATTTGAATAATTTAAATTAAACATCACAGAAAAACTTGCCCCTGAGGAAAACTGAAATTTCAGTCGAAACGTTGGGAAAACTAATGATTTTGTTTCATTAATAAATTATTGAGATTAAAACTAAAGTCGAATAGGGAAAATTTTCGTTCGCTAATTTGGCACTACTCATTTTGTCTCTCGAAAAAGAAATGCATTGTTAATGCAACAATTTTATTGGGTGATCAATCACAGCCAAACATTTCTGTGGGTAGGAACTAATAGTTCAATATTTTTGTCCAAAACAAGACGAAGAACCTCAATTTAAACATAGGATCGAGCACAGGATATTTAAAATATCATATGCCAGAAAAAAGTGAAAACCAGAAGAAAGTAAAAGCAAGAAGAAAGTGAATGCATTTTTTCAAAACCGGTATTTTTTGGAAAATGGAAAAGAATACAATTTATTATAAACGCTTTTGTATGTTTTTATAGTAAATATTTTTTCGCTGACCACCGTTCCTGAACCGTTTTCATATGCTTCATTTTCCAAGATATCCATTAAGCGATGTTTTGAGCATGAATACCCTCTCTTCCGGCCTTTAGTTACAAGAAATTTACTTATTACAAGAAATTCACTTGAATAAACAAAATCAGTTATAAAATTAAAATAATAATATTCACGACTGTGTCGAACGAATTTGCTCTGTTGTGTAAACTGTTCACCAGACTGTTGTCCATACAGTTTAATTCAAAAACAACTGAGGTCCACCAATACCCATATTTAATATACCTAAATAAATTGACACTTAACTCAACTACTAATTATTACCCACTGAAGCATAGCATATTGTTAGAAAAATGTGGTGTCACAAGACTGTTCAACAGAATGTTAAACTGTTGACTGTTGCTGACTGAGTCTATTGGTATAAATATTCCCCTAAAATGCAATAATAAATCATTAAAGTTTTAATCCACAGCCAGAAACGTTCGTTTAATTGTTTTCACAACCGAGTTAAGTAAAATAATCCCATTTTCAATCCCTGAGTATGTTTCATGTATAGGAGCAAATCGCTCAACATAAACATACTCTTCCTAAAACTGCATTTACGTGCACTCTTCAAGAAGCGAAAAGGAACGAAGCGAGATAGAAAAAATACGAACAGCAGAAAAGAAACGCAAAAAATAATCATGGAAAACTTGGCCCACGACGCACAGGGCTGTTTGTCTGTAATCTGATCTTTTCGATTGTTCAATCGTTCGCTTTAATGTATAGACCAAAGAGTCATGACTCCAGAATCATGTTGTAATAGCAAACTATCTTATTTTTTCAATGCAATTCGGTTGTGAAATAATCTTCCACACCAATTGCAAAGTGCCATCTCGGCACCGCGATTTTGAAAGGAACAACTTAAACACAAGTCTAATTAAATTTAATATAAGTTGATCTTTACAAACAAAAAAAAGCAAAAGGACTCAAAAAATATAGCATTAAGTTTGACATTTGCATATAGTTTGGTATAGTCCCAGGAGTACAAACATGTTTGTGCAGTTTCGAACGACCGCCGCTAAATGAGAGAGGGGTTATAAACTCATCATCATCATCATCGGCTCGACAACCGGGGTCCGGTCCTGGCCTCCTTCAACAAGTCTCTCCACCTATCCCGGTCTCGAGCCGACGCCATCCAGTTGCGCACCCCAAGGCTCCGGGCGTCCTGGTCTACGCCATCTCTCCAGCGCAAGCATGGTCTACCACGCTGTCGTCTGCCATAGAATGTACCACAAAGAACTTTCCGAGCAGGTTCCTCTTCGCTCATGCGAGCTAGGTGCCCTGCCCACCGAAGTCTACCGAGCCTAATTTTTGTCACTATATCTGCTTCAAGGTAGATTGCGTACAATTCATGATTGTACCGTCTCCGGAATCGTCCTTCCTCACATATGGGGCCAACAATTCTCCTTAAGACTTTTCTCTCGAACGCGGCTAAGAGGTCAGAGTGCCTTTTGCTAAGCACCCAAGTCTCGGATCCATATGTGAGTACTGGCAGAACCATGGTCCTGTACAGCAGTAGTTTTGAAGTTATGGTGAGATTTCTGGATTTGAAGAGCTTTGACAGACTGTAGTAGGCTCTGTTGGATTTGAGAAGCCGCCCGCGTATTTCTTCTTCTATATTGTTATCGGCTGCTACTATTGACCCAAGGTATTTAAAGGATTGCACCACTTCAAATTCGTGCTCCGCTACCTTGATTGTTTGACCAACTGTTCCTCTCGCATTCGACGCCACCATGTACTTTGTTTTACCTTCACTAATGTGCAGCCCCAGATTTTGTGCCGCCTGCTCGATCTGGATGAAGGAATCGTGTACAGCTTGCTCGGTTCTTCCGATGATGTCGATGTCGTCTGCGTAAGCCAGTATCTGGCTGGACCTGTTGACGATGGTCCCTCTTGTTGCCGTGCCAGAGTCACGGATTGCTTTCTCCAACGCCAGGTTGAAGAGGAGGCAGGCCAAACCATCCCCTTGTCGGAGTCCATTAAAGATGTTGATTGGTCTGGATAGCAATCCGGCTATTTTTACTTGGCTTGTTACGTTGGTCATGGTCAACCTACATAGTCGTGTCAATTTATTTGGGATGCCGAATTCTCTCATGGCTTTGTAAAGTTCTACCCTGGCTATGCTATCATAGGCGGCCTTAAAGTCTATAAACAGGTGGTATGTTGGGATGTTAAATTCTAGACATTTTTCCATCGCCTGCCTAAGGGTAAAGATCTGATCAGTTGTTGATTTGCCTGGAATGAAACCACACTGATATTGTCCGATGATGGTTTTAGCGTATGGGGTTATCCGGTCTTGTAGGATAGAGGAGAGTATCTTATAGGCGGTACTCAACAACGTGATACCTCTATAGTTGCTGCACGTTGTGACATCTCCTTTCTTATGTATGGGGCATATTATACCTTTTCGCCAGTCTTCTGGCATTTCTTCACGCTCCCACACGTGCACTATAATATCATGAATTGCCTGACGTAGAGCTGGCCCACCGTGTTGAAATAATTCGGCTGGTATACCATCAGCTCCCGGGGCTTTGTTTTTCTTTAGCCGGTCTATAGCCTTCTCAACCTCTTCTATGCTTGGTGACGGCAAAATAGGGTATTCGTCTTGAAGCAGTGGAGCCTCCACTTCTGCAGTGAGTTGACCATTTAGCAATTCATTAAAGTACACTTCCCATCGCTCCAGTATGCTTTGTGGATCGGTGATCAGATTTCCCTCTCCGTCCTTGCAGTATGTGCAGCGTGGTGTGTACTGCGTCATGTTTCAGATGGATTGGTAGAACTTCCGCGCCTGGTGCGGACCTCGCTCTCGGCTTTTTTCTATTTCACAGATTAAGTTCTTCTCCCAGGCTGATTTTTTCTGTCTGTGAAGCCGTTTTTCTATTCTTCTGAGCTCTTTATATTCTTCTTCGCGTGCCCGCGTTCTATGAGATTGCTGCATTGCTCGGTACGCAACATTCTTACGTTCAGTCGCTAGCTTGCATTCATCATCAAACCAGTCGTTCCGATTTCTACGACTGCTGCCTAAGATGGAGTTGGCAGTACTAATGACAGTATTCTTAAGGCGTGTCCACTTCTCATCTTATGAGAAGCTTCTTTTTAATTCGGCTTATAATGACTCAACTATGTACCCTAGTGATACTACTACAGTTACTACAGCATTCTTTAACTGCATCACATTTGTGACAATTTGGAGCTCTCTAGGTATAATAGGCGCCCAGATGCAACCATTCAAAAATGTGCAATTTTTAACGAAAAGTGTTATTTCTATGCTTCCACAATGTTTGCACCACAATATCGAGAAGAAGAATTCTCCTGGATCTATACACAGCAAAAAAACCTTTTGAGCATAGAAAAATATCTGTGTGCAATAGTTCGCGAGAAAATTGACAAGAACCAATAACTCCGAAACTTCCAGTTAGCGGTACCGTTTGAACTTATAAGTTTAATATATCTATATTAATTATTCGTGCACATGTACCTAATGTTATTTAAATTATAACACTAGTTGTGTTCGTTGAGCCCTGGGGTCGCCTTGCAGTCGCCCCAAAGCATTTTTCGGACAACCTCAACTCGCCCTGGGTAACAAATTCTCTGTTTTTTGAGACCTGGGGTCGCCCTCAACTCGCCCTGAACTAGACCTAGGTATTTTGCTGGGGCGAGTTGAGGTAAAGAAATTGACATGTGTGTTGTCAAACATATGTTTACAACTGAATATATTATTTTGCTTTTGCAATGTAAAGAAAAGAAATTATAGATTTATTTTAATGAAAATAAATAAAAAAAACATACAAATAAAACAAAATGTAATTTTTTTAAGTTTTGGAATGTACCGAAAGAAACAAATTTTAAGTTTTAATTTCGGAAACAAATATTTTTTTATTTCTTTTTTTTTTGTCAACAACACAAAACCTATAAACATATCCTTGTGCGTTTTTTGAGAACCAAACCAGGGTCGACCCTGTGTAAAACTCAACGAACACAACTACTATCTTTGAGGTAAATCTGAAATCTGAAGTATATTGTAAAATTAGCTTTTTATAATATAAATGAAATGACTTTTAATTAAATTATGTTGAAAAGCGAAAAATAACAAAAAATTCTAATCGAATTTCTTCTCTAGGGAATCACTAAAAAGTACTACATACAAACAAAGTTTAAATAAAATCCTTCAAACCGTACAGGTCGTAGATCGGTGCACAAACAAATGCACATAGGCACAATGCACATCCTCACAGACAGACTGACAGACGGCATAACGATTACTTTTTGTAGAGTTATCTATCATCTTAAAGTCAGGTTTTACACCAAACCAATATTTGCCCGATTGGGCAAATAACAATTAAGTCTGTTAAGATCACATAATTTCGCGTACAGGAAAAAGTTCTCTTAAAGAAACAATTACTTAGGGAATGTCCAGTCGTCTGGCAAGCGCCTGTTTCCCTATAAAACAGTACCTGTGTGGCCCGCATCGTGGATTTTAGGGATTTTAACTCCCTTCCTGCAGTCTAGTCTCGCTCACGCAATTTTGTTGCTCCACTTAGGGTAATTCCAGGAGCGCTAGAGAGGAGCGTATATGCAAAATTATGTGCTTTAGACAGTTAATTAATAAATGCAAAAAAATCCAACCAACTTGACGAATATGAGCCAAGTAAAAAAAATTGATGCACACTATAAGACCTATGGAAGATCTATTTGTTAAATTTTATTTCAGCCCAATCGGATATCACATTTTTTTTCATATCGATTTGAACGATTAAATGTGAGCGATGCACACCGTATCATCCTGTACCTTTTTTCCTATTCGACAAAAAATACTGAGGTTAGTGTCAGCGTGTAGGCCTATTGGAAGCCTATCCAATTGCGAACAGCTAAGTATACAACGCTGAACTCTAATATAGGAAGAATCTGCTTTCTTTTATAAAAGAAATTAATTTTCAATTCTATTTTGTTACAAGATTCCAATTGGAATTCAGTTTTTTTTTTTAATTGTCTAACACAACTTCTAAATCAAAATCTTAAGCAATTCCAGGTGATGAAATATTTATTTCAGTTGACAAACCAAAAGCAATAATTCTAAAAATAGAAACAACTTTACGTAGGACGGTCGTCGTGCTGCATTTTATAAATGAAATACAAAGTTTCATTTGATTTTTCTTTTTTCACATCGCGGGAAGCTCTAAATGTCAACAGAGACTACAATTTCATGAAAATTAAAAATATTCTAACGCCTTACCTTCCAGAATTCTCATCAACAGTACGTTGGGAGGCAACTCATCTATTTTTATTTCAACCAAAACGCGACATTCCGGACATCGGAGTTCCTGTCGACTTGCGACAATCACCTGAAAAAAAAATAATAAAAATACATGTATAGATAACACAAAATAATAAATAGGAAGAAGTTCTTCTCGAAATAGAGCACCTCAAGGCATTTGCGACAGAAGGTGTGTTGACAAGGTAAAACCTTGGAGGACGTATCCAGCCGATCGAGACAAACCGAACATTCAAGAAGGTCATTTAATGTTCTTTCATCCATGTTTGTACACTATATAGTTTATTAAATTCAACTTAACTTTTAATGCACAAAAGCACAAGTGCACATGGAAACAACAAAAAGCAGAATGCAATTAGAAGTTGGTAAAGAAATGATAAAAAAAACCACAATTGAAAAATATGGTGAGAACAATTCTTTGCTTTCACTGGTAGTTCACTGCAAATTAAACAATTGTTGTTATAGATTGAATTCGCAATATACCAACGCACAAAAAGTCACATTTTTTATTTGATTTCTATGCATTTTAAGTGTTGAAAAGTTAAAAAAATTCTTTTACAGTGCGGGGGCAGAACAGGAAGCCATTACAAAATTTGCATCCATAGAAAAAAAAAATACCAAAACCTTTTATTTTTGGGATTTTGAATAGGTCGTTCTAGTTGGTTGGTTCACAATTGTAAATTACAGGGTTGTGTCTTTAAAAAAAAGTATAACAGTTTTTTATTGTAAGTCAAACTTGTGCAGTCTCAAAACTTCGATTTCAAAATTAAGAAATCTGGTTGACACTCAAATTCACAGGATTAAATCAAGTTGTTGTCTGACTCAAATGTTTGCAATTTTGGGACCTTTATTTCAAAATTATGAAAAATGTTTACAATTTAAATGATTTCGTTTGACGAAATCAAAAGTACAAGAGAAATGTTTTTTCTTCTTCGCTTATGTTACCGATAACGATGAACTTATAACAATACGAAGAATATCTAAATTTTAGGATTCTGTTATCTGTCATTGCAAAAAAAGGTATAAACTGAAAATCTGTTATAAAACAAAATCGAGGTGATTTTTGATGATTTCATAGTAGCGTATTTGTGTGAGAAGTTTTGCAATTTCCGTAATAAATTAGGAGAATTTTTTGAAACTACGAAATTCTGTTGGAAGAGAACAAAGAGAAAATACATATTTTTCATTTTCTTGTTCTCGTTATTAGGGGTGCCAAAGTAAGACATAATTCACCCGATGAACTGGGCTCGTCGTCTGAACGATCGCCTTGCTTCTCGTAAAACATAAAAACATCAATCGTCTTGACGACGTCGTTTAGACGGTTCAACTTTAGCTTCGCGTAGCTTTTAGATCTGTCAAATACGGTCGACTGAGTGATTCGATTAAACGATTGCTTTTTTACAATCGTCGTGCGTACTTTATGAGTTCAGTATTTGAAATCAATCTGTAATATAGTGTTTGTAAAAATAAGTCTGTATGTCTGCTATTACAACTTGCTACAAGAGGCTCGCCTTTTTTTTGAATACAATAGCCCAGTTTATATTTCTAAGATCTCCGAGATCTCCGTATGCTCAGAAATATAAACACAATTTCTCAGTGCAATTTAACACTACTGCCTGAAAAATGTTGGATTCGTTTGCTCAGGTGAGTGCTCAGAAATATAAACTCGCCTAATGAGTGCGAAAGAGAAAAGCAATGAGCAATGAAGTGCATGCAAATTTTACTCTACTTTATATAAAGTAAAGTATTGTTCTTTTTTCAATAAAACACGCCTCCCGGTTTTGTTTCGAGTAACGTTCTTTGCTCCCTAGATCAAAATAACACATGAGTACTCTTCAAGTACCGATAAATAATGAAATGGAAAGCTAAAACAAGAACAAGAGAAAAAAGAAAGTTCAGTAAGATGTTAGAAAAATTACCAATCGAAAATGAAATGTAGAACCTAATTTTTAACCTCTGAATTCAGCCATTTTCTCAACAAAATCGCCCATCAAACTCTCTGCTAATAAAGGGAAATTATTTCTCCGTCAAGTTTTTTTTCTAAACTGTACAGTTCTGTTTTTCTTTTGCAAATTTTATACCTCGTTCCTGAAGCGGTTGCATTTTTTTTCTTCCATTTAACATCATCAATTAAAAAATCAACTAAAAGTCATTTATTGCATTAAACAACCCTTGAATATCCATTATAACATCAGTTATAAAAAGTTAACCTACATAAGATTGCATTAATTTTATTTAGAAAAATATCCAAAAGCAAAAATATCCCAGCCTTGTGTCAGAAGAAAAGAAAAAAAAATCCATCTGTGCATCAGCCCTCTGCCGCACCGCGCTTCAGACAGTCGTTCGCTTTATATAGCCCGAAAAAGGTATACAATTTTCCAATTCTAATAATTCTATGATTGTAACCTGTCAGGCCAGTCAGCACGCGGGATCACAGCACGTGTGTGCATTGTTCTTACAAATAAATTGTTCATAAAGTTTAAATCGTGTGTTTAATAAAATTAAATTTATCTCGGAGTGAAAATCGAAATCAAATAACACCATTTTCACGAGGAAGTGTTAATTTTAATTTGAGCGCACACTCCAGACACCGTACGTAACCTACCCGAGAAGAAAAGAAAAAAGAACGTAGCACAATGCCACAATCATCATCATCGTCATCCTCAATCCAAGTTAATGGATATTCGAATTCAAAAAATGATGGCAAATACGACATGGAGGACGGACAGTCGTTCCTTTTCACATCAGAATCCGTTGGTGAAGGCCACCCAGACAAAATGTGTGATCAAATAAGTGACGCGATTCTGGACGCCCTACTACAAATTGATCCAAACGCAAAGGTAGCTTGTGAGACAGTCACCAAGACCGGTATGGTCTTGCTTTGCGGGGAAATAACAACAACTGCGACCATAGACTACCAGAAAGTAGTCAGAGATACCATAAAACACATTGGCTATGATGATTCCTCGAAAGGATTTGATTACAAAACGTGTAATGTTCTTCTGGCTTTAGCACAACAATCCCCCAATATCGCAGCAGGTGTTCACATCAATCGTTCGGAAGATGAAATTGGAGCTGGAGACCAGGGAATCATGTTTGGATACGCAACCGATGAGACAAAGGAATGCATGCCGCTAACAGTAGTCCTCGCCCACAAATTGAACCAGAGAATTGCCGACTTACGCAGATCCGAGGAGTTCTGGTGGGCCAGACCCGACTCAAAATCTCAAGTCACTTGCGAATACATCTTGAACCGTGGATCCACCATCCCAAAGCGTGTGCATACAATTGTTGTATCGGTCCAACACTCAGAAAAAATTACTGTCGAAGATCTGCGCAAAGAAGTGATGGAAAAGGTTGTCAAAGTTGTGATTCCAGCTGAGTATTTTGATGCCAATACAGTTGTGCACATCAATCCGTGTGGAGAGTTCATCATCGGTGGACCAATGGGTGACGCTGGCTTGACAGGACGAAAAATCATCGTCGACACATACGGCGGATGGGGTGCACATGGAGGAGGTGCTTTCTCCGGCAAAGATTTCACAAAAGTAGATCGTTCGGGAGCGTATGCAGCGCGTTGGGTAGCCAAATCTTTAGTGAAAGCAGGTATATGTAAACGTTGTTTAGTGCAAGTCTCTTATGCTATTGGAGTAGCGGAGCCACTATCTATAACAGTCTTCGATTATGGTACCTCTCATAAGACACAAAAAGAGCTTCTAGCCATCATTAAATCTAACTTTGATCTGCGACCCGGAAGGATAGTTAAGGATTTAAACCTCCGTCATCCAATCTACCAGCAGACAAGTACTTATGGACATTTTGGACGTGACTGCTTTTCTTGGGAACAGGAAAAGGAGCTGAACATAAATTGACTAGAGGAGGGAGACGGTGAGCCGTCAACAAAAAAAATTAAAAAAATCAATTAGGAAACCATAAAAGTTTTAATTTTATTATTGACAAAACAAACAAAAAGTGTATTTAGAAATTTTTTAATTAGGTACATAATATAAAACAAAATAGAAACTACAGCCTATTTTTTGAAAATACAAATAAAATAGTTCTAAACCTATAATAATGGACAACGGAGAATTTTAAGCATAAACAATTTGATTGTATTTTATTACTTGTGAAGACAGGGTTCCCTCATTCTTCCTTTATTCGAAAAATAAGTTACACATATATACCTATCTATAAATATTCAGAAAAAAAAAAACAATATAAAATTGTTCTCTATCTCTCTGTCTTTATTGTCGTTTTAATTTCTAATTTGCACTTTACAAAAAACAATTATTTAAATAAAAATATGTAAAAAATATTGGAATTATTATGGAAGTTTTTATTTTTGTAAATAGAATAGTTTTTTTTATCTTTTCAGAGACAGGAGAGAATTTAACTATATTAATATATACAAATGGTCGGAGAATTTTTGTTGCTCTGTTTTGAACTTATTTGTAAACAAATAAATAAAATCATTGCAAGATGAGTCTTCAATATAAACAAACCACACTTTGGGTGGCATTTTTATTGGTAACAATTTGATGCTTGATTTGTTTGCAGGCGCTTGAATCATAAACATAAGCACTTCTGCACGTGCTTCAAAACAAAGTAGACACTTATCGCAGCTTGAATACATTCAAAATATCGCACAGATTTGTCAATCTCTCAACAATATAAATAGTATCAGCTCTTAGGTCATTTATTAAACAAAACGAAAAAAAAATAACATTGATAGCAAGCCAAATCGTTTTTATTTGGAACCATAAAAATAATTTTGATGACTATTTCTCGGGTTATTGAAAATTAGTTATAGCTTATAACTTAATAATCATTATTATTGTAAAAAGTTAAAAGTATTTGTTACATATGTATAATCTTAAAACTGATGTACATACATTACATAGGTATGAAGCAGTAAGCAGATTGGTCGAGAAGAGTATTGTGTAGGTATTTCGACAGATTTACCTTAAAGAATTTTCTGAGCTCGCCCCAACAAGTAAACTACAACTAGATTTACATTAGATCAGGTTTAGGAAAACCTTATCTATCAAATTACTCGTGTTAGTGAATAGAAAAAATACTAGTATAAACAACTCTGTAAGTAACTTACGGTAAATTTAACTTCTTCTTCTTCTTCTTCTTTTCCGACGATATAATGATCTCGAGTGGGATCACAACTTTACCACTTCACCGCTTCTCTACTGATCTGCTTGTGGGGTTCGTCGGGTTGACCTCAGAAAGTGTCGGCAAACTTCCCGGTTATGGATTGTTCCATGTCTGAGGCCAGCTGAATGCTTGTGTCGTTGCATTTGTTTTCTCCAGGAGTTCTTTGGCATGCCTCTCTTCCGCGATTGTACTGGAACGTTGTATGATAATGCTTTTTGAACGGGGTTCTCAGCGTTTCTCCTAAGTACATGACAGTACCAGCTGAGTTTGTCGTGCTGCATTTTTTGAACGATGGTTTCTTTGACGTAGAGGCTTTTCCGGATTTCTTTCTACTCTGTATTCGGTCAAGCTTTGTCACTCCTGCTGTCATGCGAAGCATCTTTATCTCAGTTGCCGTCATTTTGCTTTCATACCACTGGTACATATTCCAACATTGTGAACCGTATATAAGCGCTGGACGAACCACTGCAGTGTAGAGCTTTCCTTTCAGCTTAGGGGGCATTTTTCGGTCACAGAAGATGGCAGAGTTCTCACGCCACTTCATCCACCCTACGCTTACGCGATGTTTGACGTCGTCATCACAAGTTCCTTTCTTATTGATCATAGATCCAAGTTATTTGAACTTTTTGTGGGAAGCACAGTTCCGTTCAAATCAATATCCGGAATAGGCCTGAGTGGATCAGAAAATGGGCAGCAAAGGTATTTGGTCTTTTTGGCGCTTATGCGATACCCATTTCCCTCCAGAACGTCCAGTGCTCGTTGCAAAGATTAAGGATCTTGACTTATGATGACTCCATCGTCAGCAAAGAAAAACTGAGTCACTTTCGGGTCCCTCACCTTATCTTCAAGTAGATAATCAAGCACTGTTATAAAGAGCAGTGGGCTCAAGACGCTTCCTTGGTGTACACCAACTTCGATTGGGAAATTTTCGGTGACTCCTGCAGTGCATCGAACCTTTGTTTTGACTTGCTCGTACATATCCATGATCATCTGCACGTAGATCTCTGAACTCTTCGTTGCCTCAGGGCCACCCATATCAGATCCCGTGGTTTTCGATCGAACGCCTTTTCAAAATCAACGAACACAGCATGCAAATCGTTCGAGGAATCGCGATGTTTTTCCATTCTGATTCTTACACTGGATTGCATCTGTGGTTGATTTGCCCGAGACAAACCCGCACTGGTCATCAGATAGCCGTATTATTTTTCGCAGGCGGCCATCCAACACCCGCTCAACGATCTTCATGATATGTGACATCAGCTTGATTGATTGGTAATTGTCGCAGTTCCTCGTATCACCCTTTCCCTTGTAAATTGGGAGAAGATAACTTTCCCTCCATTGATAAGGCATTTGGTCACCTCTGATAAATTTGGAGAACATAAATTTAACAACATACGTAACCATCAGTCACTTACAGAAGTTGCTTACAGCTTATTCAATAGAAAGTCGAAAGTTTTCTAACTTGTGTTTCATGTAAGCAGGAATGTATGTCTGTTCTAAAAAGTGTTCATAAAATCTAATTTTAAGTGACCTTTGTATCGTCATATATAATTGATTTTAAGTGGGCTATAGGTCGACCTATAACCCACTAAAAATCAATTAAGTACGAGTTGTTCTACAAGGTTTAAACCTGGGTCCTATTTTTACTGTGAAATTTTTAAATAATGATTTACCATTGGTTTGTAACAATACATCAATATATCGATGTCTTAGTTCACAAATGTGTTGAGTGCACAAAACTTGATTTTGCAGGAGAGCGAAGAAATACGTATATACCAATCTTTGGTGATTTTTATCTAAGCCGTTCTAAATTTGATTATTAGTAAGGCCCAATAACTTATTCTCATATCCGACAAAATGCAAAGCTATGCCTATTTCAGACAAGACTTTTGAACTCTCTTCCATATTTTATTAGGTTGCGGATCATTTGGACGAAACTCGTTCTCATTCCGCAGTTATGAAAATATATTTAATTTGTTTCGCAACATTTGGCAAATTTTCTTTTGTCATTTGATTTTGAATCAAGTAGCATATGGACTTAAGAATTAATTTTATTCAAGAAAAATTAATTGACATTAAAGCAAAGCTTTCCGGCAGCTTTACTTACCAACACCACGATCTACGGTGCAGAGGTAAAACACAGTAGGACCTCTGATGGTCCAGTTGAATCTTCTGTTGAAATTGACTTGACACCATAGTGTATCTAATCCCATCCCATTGGTGGTGTACGTAAAGAATGTTGTTAATCTGCATTCTCGGTTTGTAAGGGGGAGCTGATTAAAGGCTTAATGTTGGCATAAACCATACCATTTAAGGAAACTCCTATTTCAAGCCTTTTTAATTTCTCTTTGAGTAGAGGATGTGTTGTAAAATATTACGGCAGCTTCCTTTATTATTTTAGATACAGTTTTTCGAAACCCACCTTACTTAACCTGAAAGTAGCAGATGTGTCGCAGACGATAAATTTATGTAAGAACAGGATGTGGTCAAATTCATGCTGCTGCGTCGCTAAGGTCGAGAGTGCCATCTTGGTTTTAATTTCGGAATCATTGTTTTGGAATAATAAAACACAAAATATGGGAATACCGATTTTTAAGAGACTTTCTAATAATGTTAAATTAGAAAGAAATATAATTTGATCTAAGCACTCAATTATTAATTTTATAAAAAACAATAAATTAAATACGTACATATGTATTGTATACAAAATATTTTAAAATAGCAAATTGAATGCTTAACAAATTTTGCCCCCTGGAGTGGATGAGTATTTGATCTCCATATTTTTGACAAACTCAACTTTGGTGGTTCGCTACGGAGATTTGACCCCTGTTACGGCACCTAGTGTTTCATCTTGTGAGAGTTCCTTGCTTAGCAACTAGATAGTTAATTGGAGACAGGTGACGGAGAATTTTGACATCCCAATTAATACAATTTTGAACAGTAGGAGTGTCAACTGATTGCATTACAATCCTACTGCACAAATTCAATTTTTACAATGTGCACATAATAAGCAGTTGTTTTTAAAATAATTTGGGTGCTTAGGATCTGAGTTAAAATCTTTTCTCTTTCGAACTTTTATGGTGCCCCATCTCATCCGGCCCACTTCACAGACATTAGGACTTTTACCCCCAGTTTCACATTCAGAGTTAAAAATAAAATGTTGGTTTAAACTACAGAATTTAGTTAAAGGCTAAACGATAACTGTGAAACTGGTGGTTAATGTGTAAACTCCTTGTGCAGTCTGAACAAGTCTTCGAAAGAATAGGTACCCTTTATTGTCTGGACTATAAATGAAATAAAAAAATAAAATTATACTCAGTTTTATTTAAGCAAAACTATTAAAACCAAATAGCTGGAATGGCGACAAAACCTGTTCTAAAAAAGTTTATAAAAAGCATTTATAATATTTAATCAACCAACAGCTAAATTGATATGAAAAGCAAACATAACATGTATGTTTTTTTTTTGTTTTTTTTTGTATATTTAAAAAGCACATGCTACCTACAAAGAAGATAAAAAAAAAATAAAATAGATGGTACACATATATAAGATTTGATTTATTTCCTGTCAGATACTCGCAAAGTGGTCACTTAATTTTTTTTTAGAGAAGAATCTTTATTTTTAGAAAAATTTCTCAGGTAAATGGGTATCAGTTTTTGAAAAAATGAAAGTACATATTCTACTTGAATATAAAGTTTCGCCAGGCAGATAGAATTGCCACACCCTAATTTGTTGGTGTATCACATATGTTTGTATGCATCCCACTCTCCTAGGCATACTCCAGTTATATAGGCCCAGCGTCCAGCCGCTGGCCGAAGGGTTATATTTGAAAATGTGTAAAATTATCAGCTTTTTCTCAAATCCACAATGCTAAACAACAATTCTATCTTATTATCTTTCTATTTCTTGTTAACGTGTTGTATTACAACAATAATTGAATTAGAGAAGGCAAAATATTATTATCACACAATTGTCAGAGCAGACTGAGGTCAGTTTTATGAATTTGTTATTGTCATAACACAACCCTATATCAATATTTTTGTTATAATTCAAATTTGCTGACTAACTATTTTAGTTTTTTGCTGACTAACTATTTTAGTTCTTTAAAAACAAATTTGCGAATCTAATTGGTTGATAATTTTCATCTCATACAAGAGAAATAAACTATTCACTGTAAATAGATAAGGATTATTCAAGATCTTCAATCGAAACTTAATAACTTGAGTCAAACACTCAAGTTATTTTACGGAGTTTTGATCAAGTTGGTCGTCAAAATATCTTATAATTTTTAAAGAAGTGATTCTTTCGATTCAACCAATTATAATTGTCGTAATTGAGAGTATGATCAGACCCCTGAGCGAACAAAACCTCACATATGCAAATGCAACCAGTTCGGATTTGAATGCTCAAATGAATCACAATTTACAGCGTTATAAGCCGTTTACTGATTACAAAGTGTCAAAGTTTACACCTGCATCACGTTACTCACATAGCAAAATAGAAAATTCAATAAGTTCCAATCCAACCAGTTTTGCGAAAGCCTGTTTTCAAATATTTAATTGCGCAACAACAATTATGTATCGGTTAATGGGTATTTCTGTAAAGACAATGGTTCGATCGGGTATCTACAGTTCTACAGATAAGGATGTATGTACTTGTCTATTGGGAAATTTTATTTCAACTCAAGTTAAGATGCTTGCTCCAGATCTGGAAAACGTACAACATATTATGAATGACGTTGCATTAGGTTTTTTTTTTTTTTTTGTTTACAAAACAACACACCCACGCAAAACTCGAATATGAATTCACGTGGTTCTGTGATGAATAAATAAAAAAAATATTCAGAGGCGGTTACCAAATACCAGACACGCGCGATCTTATGAGAACGCAAGTTTAACCATCATTGCAGAATATGATTCATTTTGTAAACTGAAACAATCAAATGATTTCTCGCAGACAAAATCGCAATTAAATCTGGCGACATAAAACATGAAACTTATCCGAGAGCTCAAATTTATTATTTCGAACTGCAGACAGATGGATATCTTCTAGAGTCTAGAGGGACGTTGAACTGTTTTGATGACGATTGCTTTTATTTGAACTCATTTGTTAGCCTTAAAATGCTGAGTTTTGTGTTTGTATATAATTTTCAATAGAAATTAGATGATATTTTTTTAAACACAATTGGTTAACCCTAAAAAAAACTTATAGAATTTGTTTTATGTTTCTTCCATTGAATTGTTAACTTATGGCTAAAGTTCAACTTTTGTTAGCATATAAACAATAACACTTATATATGGCATTTTTGTTTTACATTAAGCTATTTTTCTGAATTTTTCTTTGGAACAGTGGTCGAATTAACGATATTTATGGGATATAACAATAGTTATGGGGATCAGCTTCGTCAACATGGTGCAAACGGAAAATTTATAAATTTTAAATGTGTCTTCTCAAGGAAACTCGAAAAGAGAATAAAGACAGAAAATTTGTTTAACTTTTGAATGAAAAATAATTGTTTTAAAAAGGGCAGTAGGTAACTTTAAACAAAAAAAAAAACACTTTGTATTTGAAAACAAGTCAAATAATAGAAATCACCCACTAAAAGAGTGATAAGTTAGTTGTTTAGCTAATAATGGTTAATGATTCATGTAAAGAAGTACATAGAACCCTGTAGTAGTAACAAAAAAAAATTGAGGACTTTAATTTCTGATTCAAAGTTATATTGTAAGTCGGAAGATAATACATTGCTAATATTTAAATTTAATTTTTTGGGATACATGGCACATTATGCGCGACAACGCGTCAATTTCAATACAGTCAGCTATGAATTCAGCTCTGAATTGTTTTATGTCTGAGGCCGACAATGTTTTCCCCAGGAGTTTTTAGGTCTGTGCCTTCCCTTATCCGCGATTGTAAAGGAACGCGGTGTATAATATTATTTGAACCGAAACCTTTACTTCATTGTAAATTACAATACTGATTGAATTGAACGTTCTGCTGTATTTTATTGACGATGATAATTCTAGAGTAAAGATTTCTTGGATCTTTTTATTTCTATTCAATCAAGCCTTGTCACTCCTTTTCTCATGCAAATAACCTTTATCTTAGCAGGCGTTACTTAATTCTCAATCTATTTTTATATGTCCAACATTGTGATCCTCAACAAAGCTCTGGGCGTAAGTGCAGTGTACAATTTCATTCCAAAGGGAATTTTGTCACAGAATATGACTACGAGGGCTCCATCTTTAGCAAAGAATAACTGATTTACTTTCGGGTCCCTCATCTTATCTTAAAATAGCTAGTCTAACTGTAAAAAAAAATCATAAATGACTCAATACGCTTCCTTCGAGTACATCAACTTTTATTGGGAATTCTTCGCTGAGTTTTGTCTTGTTTTTGATTGATGTAGATTTCCGGAACTCCTTATTGCCTTATGTCAACCATATCAGATCTCGAGGTTGTCGATCGAATGCTTTTTCAAATAAAAAAAAAACAATATGCAAATCACTTGAAGCATCACGATGTTTTCAGTTATAATTCTTATACTCTGGAAGGCATATGTGTTTGATTCAACCGAATTAAACCCACAATGATCATTAGATAGTTGTAATAAGTTCCGGAAACAGCCATAGAACACCCGTTCACTGATCTTCATGGTCTAACTATTGTAGTTTTGCTTATCACACGTGTAAATTGGAAGAAGGTAACTTTCCTCCATTGATTAGGAACTTGAATTAGATTTCTCTAAGCCCGATGTATTCCCTATTCTAGAATTCATAAGGTATTCTACCCTGCTCAGAAGCTTTTCTCTTTCTTGAGTTTTTTTACCGTCGCAAAAACCTTACCTTATATGATCTCGGACACTTCTTTGCTGTT
Organism: Baccha elongata; assembly: GCA_951217065.1. Taxonomy (NCBI): domain Eukaryota; kingdom Metazoa; phylum Arthropoda; class Insecta; order Diptera; family Syrphidae; genus Baccha; species Baccha elongata. The sequence goes on along the minus strand of OX578274.1, from coordinate 19,038,907 downwards.
AGATACGGCTATTGAATATCGAATATTCGATATTTTTTTGAAACTGTTCATTTAAAAACCTTTGCAATACTGTGGCGACCTGTGAAGAATTTTGTCGTCATCCAAAAGCCCTGAGCATTGTTTATGAACTTTACCAAACAAGACTTTAGAGCATTTCTATTTCTTTGAGCGACAATTTTAAATATATACGCAGTTGCTACCTTACTAACGTTTGCATGTCGAATGTTTTTAAAGATGTTGGTTTCATTAGCAGCGCTGAGATTAAACGAAGAAATACTTCCACCAATCGCTGATCCCTTGGGATAAGAAGACAATTGAAGAGCCAAGCCGTCTATCAAGCAACTTAAGAGTCCTTATATAAGAAACTTATCATGCCATTCCTGATCTATGGTGCAGAGGTATTGTCATCATTAAAGGTGGTTGAGAACCCGCTTTGCGTTGCTTTGATAGAGAAATTCTCCTGTTGATTTTTGGTCGTTTCTGCACCTCACCTGAATCACAATTTTTTTGTAATCGATCTTTTTTTCGAGATATATGGTGGCATGCGAAATGCTTTATCTCAGTCTCGAATCTCATTTGTCTGAGTCAAAGCTCTCTTTTTTCTGAGCTACTGCGAGTTTTTATAGGTATAACAAATTTAAATATTTTGCATACAGAAGCTGGCAAAAGTTCAGAAAAATGAGATTTGAGAAAATAGTTTTCGCATTCCACCCATAGTTAAGGATATATAGAGTTGCGAAGCAATCACAAGCCTCGGATTCGGACGGTTGCTTAAACGCTTCATATTCGGTTCAGTTTCAAATTATAATTTTATATGTATGTTCGTTCATCTTCAATTGAAATTGTTTACTCTTTTTTGCTTTTGAAATTCCATTTTCATTTGATATAATAGCCAAAAAGCTATTACCTACGACGGTGTTATTAATCTGCAAAAGTTAAGAAATTCCGTTTGTGTGCCTTCTATATAAAACTGTTCGATACAAATTCAGGTAGCAAGGAATATGGTACCGTTACTTAGCTATAGTTAAGTTTTTTTTTTAATTGGTTAAATACTTTTCAAAATTAAAAAGTAATAAATGTTGATGGAATAGAAAATTGTAGGAATCAAATAGAAAACAACACGTGCGATTGTGGTGTTGACTGTTGACTTGTATCCATACTGTCACTTTCATAGGTTTTTTCCATTCCTAATTCGCTCAGAGTTGTCAATATAATAGATGAGCTTAAATGTTACTATTAACTAGTTTTTTGGCTGTCCTAATATTGCAAGCAACCTAGTTAGTATGCGATTAGTCGTATTCTATGAACAATTCAGGGCAATACGGGTTCCTCAAGGATCTTCTCAACGTATTTAAACTATTATCAAGGATGACTGATTCATACAATTATAGAGCCTCCATGGAATCCACAATTTCTATGTTGCTATTGGGTTAAAATCCTAGTTTATTTTTCAACTTATTTTTTATTAAATAAAACCAATTTTTGTTTAGTTAAAATCTTACTTATTTGGTCAGACTTTATACAATTTTATTATTAGATTTACGAATAACATTATGATTTTATTCCGACTTTTCGAATTTAGATCCATAGAAAGGAACGTATTGCAGCACAACTTTCCAGTCGGTGAAATATAGAAGACCAAGTGAGGCTGCCCCGCCGAAACGAATCAGGGATGGAACGCTATAAAATTAATTGAATAATAAGAGTTATTATATGAATTCAAAAAGTGATATGTCATTATGAGGTAATAATGATGATTTATAAGATTTTTTTTATTGAATTTTGGTTAGTTTCGAATGTGTAAGATAATTAGTAAAATAATAATGCAAGTCACTCGATCTCTAAAATTTATGATTAGCAACCACAAACAGTCATATTATATGTACTGAGAGACCTTTCTACCCCGTCATTGTCGGACCAAATCATTTTAGAATATGCATTCTAATTTTCTGTTTGTTATGATAATTTCTTGGCAAATTCTTGTTATTTCTAGCTTCAATTGTTATTAATGTCCGAATGAGGAGTTTAGACTTTAGAGTGTGATTTATGCAATTAGGATTTTAAATTCTTTCTACATAGTGATATCATTGTATATACATTTCTATAGTATTTTCATGCTGAATAATCACTGCCTGGCCATCTTAAGAAACTTGTGAATAACACTTTCAAAGGTGAAGGTGAAATGTTCAAATTGGGAGTTTCGAATAGAAAAAAACTATATTTAGTGTATTATCAGTAAAATAGATTCAATCTATAGTGTCTCTTACGAGAAAGTGACGTATTCCCAAGAGAATCTCATTATGTTTGTATCTTATCCGTTAGGAATCAACAATAAATTGAAGGTCCAATCCTTGGATAAGTAGATACAATCATGTGGAACTAGCAAAAGCAATTCACACAAAAAGATTGGTTTAGAGTGCAAGTCACTAGGCTTTTGTTATATGAGATTGAACCGCCGAACATTATAATTATTATCCTAGGAAAATTATATCTTCATAATTTCTTTGGAACTACACAAGTTATAAACAGACCATGAAAGTTGCATAACTATAACCAAAATTTAGCTGGTTCGATATAAATAGTGATTGGTATATAGTTCATATAATTGATTTGTTTAAATTAATGAAATACTTACAAAGCCTGGGCAATTTCAGCATGTTTTTTACCTACTGGAATTCTCATTTTGGGAAAATTTAGTTTTTTTCAGATTTTCCACAAAAACTTAGCACAGATCCAACCAAATGCTTTTTCGATTGAAAAACTACGACAGTTCGAATCCGAAATAGACTGTCAATTATCTCTACACGCATAAATATTCTCCAAAACGTTTGAAATCGATATTGAGATGGCTGAGTTCAAACTCTAAAATTATATTAAGAAATAATTTGCGAAAAAATTAACACCAGTGGTCAAATTGTATCCCTCCCAAAAATATTTTTTTTCCACTATGGTGGGTGTTAGCAGATCAGAACAGTGGGACCAAAACATAATTTTATATACCCATTCTATTTTCCGGTTACTCAATCCATACGGTACAAAAACCGGTAGGCAAAATGGAGGGAGTCTTTTCATACCTGTGAAACACTAGTGGTATGGATTCTATTGTATACGGACAAACCACGAGTGTGTCAAGGAATACCACGATTTTTAGCGTGTATGCACCGTAGTATAAACTTTTTTAACGCAGCTCCATTTCATTTCCAATTTACCATTCTTCTTTACTTGAACTAAGGCCCCCGATTATAATACAAAGCGAAAAGTTCTAAGAGCCCAAAATAAGTTCGTATGACAAACTTATTTTTGATTTTATCTCCTTCGTTTTGTATTTTGGTGGAAATCAGCTGTCAATTGAAAGGACTGTAGGATTCGACTCGGATTAAATAACTAAACAACTCTAGATAAGTCAGAAAGTAGATATCAAATTGGAAACGACTCGCTTCGTAATCCCTAATCCGGAAAAAGGTTATTGCTAATTACAAAAAGAAACAATTTATGTACATGAAAAATGCTTTTATTAAATGATTTTTAGCAGTTTTATGTCTCAGAATTAAGGGGAAGCATACAAAACTTGCATCTTTTCATCATATTTTCAAGTTTTCTTAGTTTCAATCTGTATAGAGTACAAATCGAAACAACGAAAACTCTCTTATATCGATCTAACTAACGATGACCATTCGTCCCGTATTTAAGTAGCTCGTCCCGGGTATTTTACTCAAGAGGAATCCCTCTGCAAGATTTAAATAAAAGTTCCACTGAAAGCACGTTTCCCCGTATGATTGCACTTGTGAAAATAATTTCGCCACTCTTATTGTTGATGTGCCAATAATTTTGCCTTTTTCTTTCATATGGTTTTAACAGTTATGTATTGAATTTTGATAATTTTTTTGCTGTATACTTGTTTGAAGAAAATATTGTAATTTAATAATTCGATCATAAATAAATATGTAAAATATTAAATTGTATAACAGTAATACCACTATTTTTCACGAGATATATAATAAAAAAATACATTGTGCAAATAATTTTGCCAATGACTGTGATTGCTTTTTAGGCAAAAAAAATATTTTGGGTTATAAATCTGCCTCTGGTAACTTTCATTTTTTCTGTCCCGGGTTTGGCTTTGAAAAATATGGTCATCGTATCTATACTAAATGTTTGAAAAAAAACATTTGTAAGTCATCAACTACGCCCAACAATGGATATGGACTTTTAGACTAAAAGGAAGTGCAGGTATTATTTTCTTCTGACACCATTGCATTGGATAGTGCAGCATTCATATCCATTATGTAGATCAAAAGATAAGAGTCCAGCAGCGAATTATTTCCTACTCGGGCCATTGATTTTCCTCAATATCAAGAAAACGTTTCGGAATGAACACTTTAGGGTGCCAAGACCAACTATTAGATCAACCCAATCAATTTCAATCAATAAAATCACTAATCTTTTGTAAACGGTTATTTTTCAGAACATTATATTTTTGATTTAAAATTCGAAAATGAAACTTGAAATAAGTTAATAAAAAATAATTGTTTTAATAAAAAAAAAATGTGATCTGACAAATAATTTGTTTTGCCGGAATTAATAACATAAAAAATATAGGTTAATACATTATAATCACTTCTCTTAGAAACATCTAACCAAATGCTGTTTTTAGAGTATATTGCCTTCCGTAACAATAAGTTTTGTACTTTATAGAGTGCTTCAATTTATTTACCACTCCACATATACAGTATCTCCCTCAAGAATCGAATAAAAGTCCAAGTTTTTTGAAGAGTTATCCAAATCAACCACTAACTCAGGATGTTTAGCATCGGCATAGGATAACTTCGGCATTGTATTTTCCAACTTAAAGCGGTTTATAATCAAACCTTGTAAAGTTTGAACTGATATTTTTCGAGGAACCTTTTTCTCCCATACCTCACCAGTGATTTTGTTCTGAATGCGAAGTTTTATCAAATTTGATACTTTTACCAAGTTACGTGGAACGAATTCAGCAGGCGACCCATATTCTTCAAGAAAATTATACTATTAAAAATATTAATAAGAAGATTTTTGTTTAACTTACTTTTGACCAATAAAGGATATGAACGATGCTTCTTGATAAATGCTAATTTCAAATCCGGATTTTTCTCACTCTGTAGCCAGTCTAATGCGTATTTCTTCCAAATATCATATTCTGCTCCGCGCTTGTCGTCTTTGGTTATTTCTATTTTATTGACGACTTTCAATTGGACAATGGATGCTATTGCTTTGGAGAACATTTCATCGAAATCACTTTTCAAATGTGGAGTCATACTGAGATTCGTTAGTGCTGGTAGTTTGTCCAATTCATTGAAGGTACCAATCTTTTGAACAAAATTAAATTTGAATTACAAAAAAAATATATTAATTAGAATAGAAGGATCATACTTCATCATAGATTGGATTATTATTTAAATTAAGTTTTGTCAATCCAATAAATATGTTTAATTTTTTATTCGGATCACAATCGGGAAGTTTAACTTCTTCAATTCCGTTTTCCATCAAATGTAAGGAGCTTAAAGTTTTAATGTTACCAAGTTTAACGACTTGTTCGAAATCCGAGAGTTTTGAACGATGCAAGTCCAGTTCACTGCAAATATAATTAGAAGCTAGTTTTATTTACTTTTGAATTTAAATTAAAAATTGGAAAGAAATAATAACCGTGTTTTTTCGTCCAGAAAACATATAACATTATACACTACTTCACTAATTTATGGTAAGTTAGATATCTGGAAAAATCAAAGAGCGAAGCATTCATCGCCGACCACTTGAGAATGAAGAGTGTGATGAGGAATTCATTGCAACAAACTTGCCTACACAAAGCGTAATCACTGCCAGACTATACTTACTTTCCAACAGCCTCACCAAAGCCCGACATCACAGTTGAAGAAGACAGTGGGAGGTGAAAAGCTCGAAAGAGGGAATATCGATTGGGTCAGATTGGAAACCTTCTGAGTTCTGGAAAAATATGGGAGACATCGGGCTAGATGGCTCACATTTCTCACCTCCAAACTTTTCAGAAAGTCATCTACCAATTGAAAAGGGGAGGGCTGAGTACACAAAACTGCGATGGTTACAGTTCAATCAAGCTGATGTCAGACCCCATGAAGATCGTTAAGCGGGTAATGGCCATTGCGAAAAAATAGTGCTACTATCTCATGACCAGCGCGTGTTTGTTTTGGGTAAATCAACCACAGACGCCCTTTAGAGTGTAAGAATTGTGATTCCTCAACCGATTTGCATGCTGCGAGGGACTGAAAGTGATTCAGTTAATTCTTTGCTGACGATGGAGCAATTATAAATGTGGTTCCATTTTACCCATTGCTTGCATTCGTGTGCACAACTATTGTGGTTCGCATACTTTACTGTTGTTGTAATTTCATGTTAAAACACAACTGATGAACCATATGGGTAAATAAATATGAAGGTATCCTAAAATTTTCAGTATACTCATAAAACCAAGGGAGGATTGGCAAACAGCTGACTACTAATATGTGTTTGTGTGTCTTTTTGGTCGTTCACAAACTCTTACGACACAAACGTATCTAAAAAGCTAATCTGGTGTGCGCGCGAACATTATTGCATTATAACTGCGGTTCAGAATGTTGGACAATATACGAAAAGTATGAGAGTTGAGAAAGTTGACCTCAGACATGTAACAACTCATAACCGGGAGGCTTGTAGACGTTTACTGAAATAAACCCGAAGAACCAAACAAACAGATCAGTAGGTAAAGTGGTGAAATAGAAGAGTTGTGATCCCATTCAAGATCATAATACCGTCGGAAAATAAGATGATTATGATTCAATAATTAAGAAAAAAATCATAGGTATTTGAAATTGTATTCTACACAACAAAAGGAAATGTGAACAAAATCTGTGAACCCAGTCGAAACCAAAAGTAGGTACCTACTTTGCAATTTGATTAAGGCCAGTCTTTTCAACTCTAGTTAAATTTAACCATTTGGTATGTTAGGTGGTAACCATAGATACACGTACAGAACCTATGGTTAACAACTGAAATAACAATTGTTTAAATTTAACAAGAGCTGAAAATAATGCCCTTAATAAGTTGAATTTAATTACTTTAATTGTTTAAACCAACTACGTAACAACAAAAACTTTATGAACATAGAATAAATGTTTTGAAATAAAAAGAAAATAGTTCTTACCGCAAATTCTTGAATATTTCCATACAATCGACTGGTGTCAGTTCCGAGATATCATTCTCTTGCAATCCAATTGCTAAAATATTTGGCCATAGCTTTGCAGTCGTTTTAACATCACTCCAATTCTTAAATCCACAATTTCCTAAATTAATATGCTCCAAATTTCGAAAAGAAGGTTCCAGGTTAACAATTTGCTCATTTGTAGGCACTTTCATGCGATTGCAGCTAAAAATATATAAAATACTTATTTTAATATAAATTCTTTTTCTTGTCAAATGAATTTACCTCAAGTTTAAATTAACAAGCGTAGGTACTTGTGACGTTATATCAGCAACATCGGTCCAATTCCACATCAGAGTGTGACTCAAGTTCAAAGTTGTCAAATTAACAAACTCCATCAAGTATCCGGCAGAGTTTACATTCGATCCATCCACACTGACTTCTATTAAATGTTCGAGTTTGCTTTGTTTACGGGCAATTTTATCCATACCAACAATTTCCATAATCGAAGCTTGAATATGAGCTTGAGCTTCAAGTAACAACTTCTGATCCAAAATGCATCCCGACGTATTTAAATATCTCTCCCTGGCGGCTTCTTCCAACGATTCAAACTGTGCTACCTTACCAACACGAATAAAACTTCCAGATGTGGGATGACCAGTCTGAAAGTATCTTTGTCCGTTGACGGTTCCATTGTGTTTGCCCCGTCTGGGATCGTCCCACTCAATGCCAATCCAAATTCCATCGTAGCCATTTACCTGATTACAATATTGATTCAAATATTTGTTTCAAATCATTATTTTACAATATATTACCTCTCCAACATATTTAACTGTGCCAATATTATTATTGACCCTTATTCGACAACTTATTGGAAATTTCACAAACGATTCGTCAACAATACCAACCATAATTGATTTATTTTTCTTCTTTTAGTTAGGCTGCCTTACACTTTTGATAAGGAATAATTTTGTATAGACTTTTTATTTATTCTATCTTCTAGATATTTGGGAGGTTCTTTTGTAAAATAAAGATTAATTTATCAGCAAATAATTAAATTGTTTTAACATTTGTTTTTAGAAAACACAAAAATACGATTAAAGTCAGATGTCAAAATGGTGGTGGTGACTAATGTCATGATATGATTTGGAGAGTTTAAGTGAATGTTTAGATGGGCTTTTTGGAATACGAAACAAGGAATAATTCTTTTTATATCTCTCCTGTTTGACAAAACTTAAAAATACCTATTTTTAAATTACCAATGAAAAATATGATTGAGAAAATTATATTTTACAATATAATAAATAATAATAGGTGCACATCGGTGTTTTGATCGAAATATATTTCCGAAATTATTGTTTGAAATTTTGGAATAGGAAGCTTAGTACCATTGAGTATCTAACCGTTTTCAAAAACGTCAAATCAAATGTCATATTTGAATGGATGTTCTGAGGGCCCTCCGAGTGAAAATAAACCTTTCTAAACCGGTCGATTGGCTGTTCGGAGGAGTGATGTTTGGGAGTGCTAATTTGCCTTCCTGACTAGTGCTGTCACAATTTACTAACATATATATATTGTTTACATCGGCCATATGCTCAAAGTGGAACGATACACGCAGTGTTTTTTATTTCTTTCTTAACAATTAAAAGAAATGAAAATAATAAGTGGAAATAACAACATGAACTGAAAAAATACTTTTTAATTCGTCGTTTGCTTCTTTTGAGGTTACAAAAATCGAATGAGAACAATCTTTGGTCAACTACTACATACACAATGGAAAAAGGGACTGTTTTTTTATAATCTATTTATGGATTCATAATTCCCTCCTCTTCGTAGTGAAACCACTCGAATATGGCAAGTCATTTTGATGGCAAATGATCGTCAATTTGTGACGCAGTAGTTGCAATCGTCGAAAATGCATACTTACGGAAATTCTTTTGACCAACGTCAAATAATTTTAATGCAAATGTATTTGAAGTTTTCGTACAAGATTACATATTAACAAAAATTGTTCCCGAAAATTGTGGTTAAAAATATTTCGATGATTTTTTTTTAATATTATGCAAAAAAATACATGTTTTGAATGCAAATTAAGTCGGACATATTTTTCTATCATCGTAATGTCATGTTTGATTTATATCATTTATTTTTCTTTCTCTTGTTTTGAGTTTTTATCGTCACCTCGATTTTTTAACTGCACAGCTGCAACGCAAATGATGTTTACGATTATGTGAGCAAACTGCATGTTGTAATAGCACACAAGGTGTAACACCGTGGCTCCACAAGAAACATTTATTGCCATTTTGGTTTCATGAAATATTTCAGTAATTTTAATTTATTTTTTTGTGTTCGCAAATCATTTCTTGACATAGATTTCGCAATCGTATATTATCACACAGGAGGAAAAGAGAAAGCAAATTCATAAATTTATTATTCTGTACTAGAAGTCAACATATTGCTGAGTTGATTGCAAAGCAAAACAAATAGCAAGCAATATTACCAGACATTAATTTCATAAAATATTTTATTGCCAAAAATCTGTGGTTTCCATATAAAATTTTGATTGCTTGCGCGTATTTCATGGCCCATTCTGATTATTTCTAAAATCAACTAGATCGTAATTCTCTGAATCCTTCCACTCTCCACTATAAAAATAAAAACTGTAGATATTATGACAACCAAATGTCAAAATATGGACATCTACATACATAACCTCACTTCCTTTCATTTTGTGCAGAGAGCGTGTTTACATCGCGTTTTCGCAAATAATATAAAAAAAGTGTTATTTAAACAACAAAATAATAAAAACCAAACATGCCGAAAGTACGAAGTACTACCGGGGCTCCCCGAAAACAAGGATTCAATCGATCCAACCATTCCATGAATCCTGAGCGTCCAAAAAGTGAACTGAAAGGAGTCGCTCATCCTCGTACCCAAGGAACGATCAAGCGTTTGCAAATGTATCGTAATTTCAAGGCAAAGCGGGACCGTACCGGAAAAGTTATTGTTGCAGCACCATTTCAGGTAACCATCCCGAGGTTATTTATTATAAGTATTTTATAAATAAGTGTTTTTTTTTCTTTTGTAGGGTCGCCTGAAATCTGGAGCCATGGCTCGGGTGGAACCAACACCCAAATGGTTTAGTAACTCCCGGGTTATATCACAAAATGCACTCCAAAAGTTCCAAGATGAAATTGGAAAAGCTATCAAGGATCCTTACCAAGTTGTTATGAAGCCAACTAATTTGCCAATAACCTTGCTCAATGAATCAGCAAAACATCAACGTGTCCATCTGCTAGACACTGAAAGTTTTGACAGTGTTTTCGGTCCTAAAAAACAACGCAAACGTCCTACATTGAAAGTACGTGACTTAGAGGATTTGAGTAAGAACGCTGATGAGTTAGCCGATAAGTACGACGACACCAAAGATGTAGATTTAATACGCGAAAATACGGGTGTAAAGGATGCCAAAAGGGATTGGATCTTCGCCGCTGGTCAGAGCAGACGTATTTGGAATGAATTGCACAAGGTAGTAGATGCTTCTGATGTTCTGCTACAGGTTTTGGATGCCCGTGATCCTATGGGCACCCGCTCCAAATACATAGAAGAGTTCCTTCGCAAAGAAAAACCACACAAGCACTTATTCTTCATTCTAAACAAAGTAGATCTTGTGCCAGTTTGGGTAACCCAGCGTTGGGTGGCCATTCTCAGCGCTGAATATCCCACGATTGCCTTTCATGCTTCGCTCCAGCATCCATTCGGAAAAGGTGCATTGATTAATCTATTCCGACAGCTAGGCAAACTCCATGTCGACAAAAAACAGATAAGTATCGGATTCATTGGCTACCCAAATGTGGGAAAGAGTTCTGTCATTAATGCGCTGCGCAACAAGAAAGTCTGCAAAGTAGCTCCCATTGCGGGAGAGACCAAAGTCTGGCAGTACATCACTCTAATGAAGAGAATCTTCCTGATTGACTGTCCTGGAGTTGTATACCCCTCGGCCGAGACAGACACAGAAAAAGTACTCAAAGGTGTTGTACGTGTAGAACTTGTCACCAATCCAGAAGACTATGTTGAGACCGTGTTGCAACGAGTCCGTAAAGAGTACATCAGTAAAACTTACAAAATCGAAAGTTGGGAATCGTCAAAAGATTTCATTGAACAGTTAGCAAAGAAAAGCGGGAAATTGTTCAAAGGGGGTGAGCCAGACATTACAGTCACCTCAAGGATGATTTTGAATGATTGGCAACGTGGTAAACTGCCATTCTATGTCGCTCCAGAAGGGTATGAAATTCCTAAATCACAAACCGAAAAGAAAATTGACGACGTAGTTCCCGAAAACGCAGATGAAGATGCCAAGTCAGAGAAAACATTCGTTAGCGAATCTGTAAAGAAGGCAAAAGAGTTCAAACAACTGCAGGACTTCCGGAAGATAAAGGTCGGTTTGGAATTCGATAAATCAGATGTGAAAGAGTTGGATAATATCGATGTGGAGCTTCTGGAGGCAAGAAAAGTGGAGCAATTGGAGCGTAAGAGAAAACGGCAACAAAATGAAGAAGAAGATTCATCAGATGGGGCTGGAGAGTTTTACTCAGAGGATGAATATGACGAAGATTTAGAGCGTGTGGTTCATAAGAAATCAAAACCAAAAGAAGTACCAACAGCGAGTGGTACATTCAAAGAAGAAGATGCTGAAGCTCCAGCACCTTCGAAGAAGTTAAAGAAGATGACGTCAAAGGAAAAACGTGCCGCGGAAAGAAGTCAGAAGAGAAAGAAGATAGGAAGTAATTTCTATGAAGCGACAAACGTTAAAAACAGAAATAGAAACAAAAATAAAAAGGTGTAGGGTTATGATTTTAATTTTTTTTTTGTTCATTTTTTTGGTTTAATAAAATGATTTTTACAATTAATAAAAGTTATTTTGTTTTTAACATTAAAAAAAGTTGTACCAACATTATTTGGGCATAGGGATTGTGGGATAATTGACTTTTTACACATTTTTTAGCAAAACACACACATGTTATACGAGATGGAAGAAAGTTATCTGAGACTGATGTGCGATCAGCGTTCGAACTATTTACCGATTTATTTTCAACTTTAAGTGTCTGTCTGTGATCTTCCGCCTGATAGAAGACATTAAGAAGTTATATGTAAACATTCATCACGTGCAAGCAAGTATTAAAATAAATAAATTTAGTGGCACCGACAGGGACAGCTCCGAAGAACCGTGACTTCTCAATAAACCTTTTAGGTGCGTTGTAAGTTTCACATGATTGGAGGAGACCTACAATTTATCGTTGAATCCGAACGACTAAGATTTGTCACATCCTTGCAAGAGGCAGTGCCCCTGAAAACATCATTGGGTGAATTTCGGGCTCGAACCCAGACCTCCGGCGTGATATTCTGACACACTTAACACTACCCCACAAGCACTATATGAAGAACGTATGTTTTCGCAAACACATGATAAACGGTGAGAACCATTTTCACCTCAGCAATGGTGACGCGAATACTTAATCAAAATTGCAGAATCACCCCAATAAAATTAGATTTTTTCCTCTCAAAAATAGTTTAGCAGCTGACAAAGTGGTTGCACTTATTCTTGAAAGAAAACTATAGGAATACAAAAATAGAAATTTTTGTGTTGTTATGCTAATGTTATTCTCGGTTGGTCGCCCGGAAGCGTCCAAACAGAAGTCTTCTGACACCATTCACTTGGCACTCACAATAACAGTTTCTCTCCGGGAAAGAAGAGTTTTTTCTTCTGGATTTTAGTTCAAAATCAAAACCAGGAGTAGAGGGACCCGCAAACGATAAATAAAAGGCACGAATGGGTGGCACAAACTTGCTCTTGTGAAATCAATTTATGAAAAAAAAACAGCTACAACCAAATCTTCGTTATGTGCATATTTAGCCTTAATCCTGAAAAAATACAAATAAAAAAATTTGGTAAAACTAAAAGACTAACTAATGTATACTTTGGGTTATACTTTTAAATTGATTACATTTAAACGTATTCGTTTAAATTTGGTACAACACAAGATCTCATTTAAAGTTTTTAGCTAAAAAAAACAACATAAAACCTTAAATACGATGGGTGATACAAATTTATTGATTTTTTTTTTTATTTTTAGTCTCATAGTTTTGTACAAGCACCAGTTTGTGTGACCCATTTAATAACTTTTTGTGGATTATGTATAATGGAGAAACAAATATAAAACACAAAGCACCAAATAGCTACTAGTGAAAAAAAATCAGTGTTGTGGAAGAACAGATTTTTTAACAATTTAACCCGTTTTTTTCTTGAAATTGATTGATGGTACGATAAAATTTTTTAAGAACTATTTATTAGAGATTCATATAACTTGCTTACTTCAGATGGCGTTTACAGTCCAGGATGGACTACGGCCTCAACCAACATGTCTCTCCAGCCAGCTCTGTTCCTAGCTAGCCGCTTCCAATTTTTCACAGCAAGTTTGCTGAGGTCGTTTTCCACTTGTGTGCGCTTTTTATTGCTGCATACACCATCCGGATTGGACTCGAAGACTCGTCGGGCTGATGGGTTGGTGTCCATACGCTCCACGTGTGGAGCTTCTTTACCAGGTTAATATCGCTGTATAGCCCGTATAGCTCGTCATTGAATCTTCTTCTCCATACTCCTTCGTTACACACAGGACCAAAAATCACTCGAAGAATTTTTCTCTCAAAGCACCCAAGTAACTTCTCATCCAAGTCTTTTAATGCTCATGCTTCCGTCCCATACAGCAATACTGGGATGATCAAGGTCTCTTATATAACGTCTCCTTGGTTCTATCAGAGAAGGGCTTACTACTTAAATGCTTTCTCAGCCCGAAGAAACAGCGATTGGCAAAAGTAATTCTTCGATTGATCTCTGCACTTGTTAACGGTTGTGGAATTAAATAACCAGAATTCAATTTAACAATACGTAATTTATTAAAAGTAAAAAATATTTGGTAACTACTAATCTGATCAAAGATTCAAAAAAGAATAATTATTAATTCGAACAAAATCAAATATAGATAGATTGATGCCTACTATGATTTAAAAACAAAGTTATGAATAATAACAAGTAATAAAATGTTAAAGTGATTATTTCAACAGCACTGATGTCGTTTTGCGTTGTTATAGTGGATCCCAGGTAGACAAAGTCCTTGACTACTTCAAAATTATATCTATCCATCGTAATGTTTTGCCCGAGTCGACGATGTTGAGATTCCTCTCTCCTTGTCTTCATTAACAGGTAATCCCATCTTTGTCGCCTCCGATTTAATACTGGCAAATGTACCAGTCACAGCTCGCTTATTTCGGCCGATTATGTCTATGTCATCTGCATACGCGAGTAGTTGAACGGACTTTTGATAAATTGTAACAGTGGTGTCGATTTGCAATTTTCGTACAATTGCTCCAAGAACGATGTTAAATATGTTGCATGATAGCGCGTCGCCTTGTCTTAGACCTTAATACAATACATATATTCTTTTTGAATTGAAACAATTTCCAAAGGTGTAATAGTATAGAACAACCACGGATTTTGGATTATACAAGATGAAGCCGCCTCATACAGATCGTAAAACTATGATTCGGAAAATGTTTAGCGATCGAATAATATCGCTTTTTTTCTGATTTTTTGTCACGGCTGTATATTTTTTATCCCTTGCGTAAATTATATTTAATGGATAAAGTGCAAGACAATAAGTCAAGAACCATGCAATAGGTTTAGGCTTATATCCGAGAAAAAAAAGCGCCCATGGAACTAAAATTTTGGGGAAATTGGTGGAAAATGGTATGGAAAGAGTATATATGTCACATTGAACATATAAACATTTTTCCCCAGAAGATATAACTGGTATAATCAGTAACTAATAGGTCAAAGAAATCAGCTGGACATGATAGGGTATTTAACTTTATTATTAAAAAGGTTACCGAAAACAGTCTTGATATTCTTAACCACCATCGTGAACAACTGAATCAACAGCTACCTCCCTCAAAAAACTAAAACTGATTGCCGATACCCAGAAAATTGATGCCTACTATGATTTAAAAACAAAGTTATGAATAATAACAAGTAATAACATAATAAAATGTTAAAGTGATTATTTCAACAGCACTGATGTCGTTTTGCGTTGTTATAGTGGATCCCAGGTAGACAAAGTCCTTGACTACTTCAAAATTATATCTATCCATCGTAATGTTTTGCCCGAGTCGACGATGTTGAGATTCCTCTCTCCTTGTCTTCATTAACAGGTAATCCCATCTTTGTCGCCTCCGATTTAATACTGGCAAATGTACCAGTCACAGCTCGCTTATTTCGGCCGATTATGTCTATGTCATCTGCATACGCGAGTAGTTGAACGGACTTTTGATAAATTGTAACAGTGGTGTCGACTTGCAATTTTCGTACAATTGCTTCAAGAACGATGTTAAATATGTTGCATGATAGCGCGTCGCCTTGTCTTAGACCTTAATACAATACATATATTCTTTTTGAATTGAAACAATTTCCAGTCAATGTGGACAGTGGATGGCACTTAATGCCCGTCAATTATTAATTTTTTTTAAGGCCAAAGGTGTAATAGTATAGAACAACCACGGATTTTGGATTATACAAGATGAAGCCGCCTCATACAGATCGTAAAACTATGATTCGGAAAATGTTAAGCGATCGAATAATGTCTCTTTTGTCTGATTTTATGATTTTTTATCTCTTGCGTAAATTATATTTAATGGATAAAGGGCAAGACAATAAGTCAAGAACCATGCAATAGGTTTAGGCTTATATCCAAGAAAAAAAAAGCGCGCATGAAACTAAAATTTTGGGGAAATTGGTGGAAAATGGTATGGAAATAGTATATATGTCACATTGAACATATAAACATTTTTCCCCAGAAGATATAACTGGTAGAAATCAGCTGGACATGAAAGGGTATTTAACTTTATTATTAAAAAGGTTTCCGAAAACAGTCTTGATATTCTTAACCACCATCGTAAACAACTGAATCAACAGCTACCTCCCTCAAAAAACTAAAACTGACTGCCGATACCCACAAAATTGCTAGTAGCATAGTCTAGAGACCAGTATCCCTTGTTAACAGTATGAGCGAGTTCATGAGAGAACTGAAACCTGAAACTAAAAAAAATCAAGAAGTCATTTAGCAAAATTAACATCAAATGCAGTTTCTTTTTAAGGAACGCCATTAAACCTTCTCATGAAGTTCAAACGACAACGTATAGATGCAGGCTAATACATAACTTCAATTATTATTCCCAAAATCCACTATCCTAAAACTTTATACTGACTTAAATGACTTAACTGTTAATAAGAAACCAAGAATTCGCGAAGAAAATATTTATTAGAACAAATTGATACCAAGTTTTTAAATTCCTTACCCACTTTATTAATTTACTCATGGACTTCCTTCTTCTTTGGGCGCGTTCGACCCACTAAGTCATACTGACAACAAGCTTGAGGTTCATCTTCGCTGCCACTGCTCATTTCAGAATCGCTGGTATCGTTATATGGACCGATTCCAGGTAGTATAGCTGTACATTTAAACTGTCCTTTATCGAAAGAATTTGTTGTTATACTCGTTGGCAGTTTATTTGGTTCTGGGTCAACAGATTCTTCATTAGCTTTTCCTGGAGTCTTAGAAACGGTTTCGTTTTTAGCTATTTTGGGTGAACCAGAGTTAGTTTCACCATTCTTGCGCTTAACTACCGAACCCATTAAAGATTTTTGAGATTGTCTCAAGCAAGAGTTACTGGCATTTGATGATTTTGCTTTTGGTTTAGCTATCTCTGATTGAATTTTCTGCGGATCAGAGAAAAATATAAAATGTATAGATTACAAGTCGAGAATATTTACTCTATCAATAGATTCTTCTTGAATGGTAGCAACTCGTTCGCGATAGTCTCGCAACTCTTCAGCTTCTTCTTGCTTTTGGAGTTTTTCGGCATTCATCTTTGTTCTGTCGATAAGATCAAGAAATTGAACTTCATCGTCATCCAAGCCACGGATGAGATTTTCTAAATAAAAAAAAAAACAACCAAGGATTTTTTTTTTCTGGAACTACATAAGTATAAATAGTTTTACTAAGTTTGTGGGCCTCTTCGTATTCCATATCTTTTTGAAGTTTTTGGTCCTTAAGTTTGTCATAGAGTGTTCTGCCATCAAAAGGTTCTTCTGGACGTTCTGAATAATGTAATAACCAAATAATTAATAGAATTAACGCGTTTATAGAAGTTTTTAGTAAAACAAACCCAATGGCTGATCAGGTGTGCGAACTTTTTCCCATTCTTCTTGACGACGCTTACGTGCTTCGGCAGCTTCTGATTCAGTAACAAATCCTGAACTCATAATTAGGATATTTTTTGTCGACAAATGGTTGATTATGGACGTATTATTAAATATGAATTAAATAAATAATCCGAAAAAAACTGAAAACAAGAGTGTTCTTATACAAAAAGAAGCAAATTTTCCAACTTGTTTCTGTTTTTTTTGACGTTTGTCAATATTTTGAAATATCAACTGAAGAGAGCGCTTTCAACAACAGAGAGACCGTAGGGTGATACAATTTTTTATAGATTGGGCTCGTTCAGCATGCATTAGGAACTAAATATTTGTGTCATATTCGAGTGAACGTTTGGAGGGCCGTCCGAGTGAAAAAAAAACCTTCCTAAATTGGTCGATTGGCTGTTTAGAGTGATGTTTGGGAGTGCTAATTAGCCTTCCTGAATTGAATTGGGAGTGTTGGGATTGCTGTCACAATTTACTACCATATAAATACATATTGTTTACATCGATCATTTGGTCAAAGCCATATAAAACAAAACGCGCAGTGTGTTTTCATTTCTTTTTTATATTTCAAGAACTTAACTAATAGTGTAAATGAGGAACAAATATTGAAAAAACACTTTTTAACTCGTTTTTGCTTCGTTTGAGGTTACAAAAAATAAATGTAAACAGTCTTTGGTCAACTACCACATGAAACCACTCGGATATGACATTATGTAACTAACGCTATGTTTCCAGTTTTCCACCAAAAATAAAACCTTGATTTGGGATCAGAAGATTTAGTGGCGTTCCCACCGGTCAAAAAGATTTAAAAAGTGATCAACATGACAAGAGGTTTTAAAACTTCAAAACACAGCAACATTTCGTTCATAATTTTTTTATCTATCAACTATGAAATGCACTTATTTCATATTTGATTTTGAGAAAAATAAAAATATTTACAAAATTTATTGACAAATTCATTGTTGACCTCTAAAATGACATTTGAAATGAAAGCGTTTAGTCCTTAAAGGGTACGTGCTATGTAATTTGCAAGAGATTTATAAGGGATTTATTTTTTATCATGATGATTAAGGATTTAAATTTGTATGGTCTAACAATCTAACGATTTAAAAGGAGATTATGGATAAATCTGGTCAAATCAAGATTAAGTACTTGGAAACATAGTATAAAGTTCTTGAACGCAAATTTACCTAAATATCTAGTTAATTTCACAAATTTCATTTGTTGAAATTACTTATTAATTTTACTTTGAAGAATTCACACTGCGGAGAACAAAAAATATTTGTTGGTTGCAAAATGTTTTAGATATAAAAATAATACACACTTTGTACAACAAATTAGATATTACAGGGTATTCGCGGTGTAAATATATTACTGCCATAATAGCCAATACGGTAGAATGCCACGTTTTGTATCTTCAAAAAGGACTTAACGTCGATTTTTTACTATTTTTAAACACATATTTTGTTCTCAATATTATACAAAAAGATATCTACATTAATACTATATTTTCACCTAGCTCGAAATTGCGCAATTTGAGAGACCTCAATTTTGAAATTACGAAAGGTGTTCACACCTAAATTGAGATGATTTTGCTTGACATTTGTAATCAAAAGAATAAAAGAAAAAGCATGTCCTCTCTTTCTGGCTTATGTAAAGCCATGGATATTATTTTTTGACATTTTGAGGAACTGTCTCATTTCGTAAGCTCTGTTTGTTTATTTCATCAGTTTTAATGGAATGACCTGAAATGCAACGTGATTTCAAAGCAATTTCGTTGAAGTTGCGTTGTATTGAGGTGTTTGAGATGATTTCAAATTTGTATGGGAAATTGTGTAATTTCGAGTGATTTCGGAAGATTTGCTGATATTGCGCAATTTCGTTGGTTGGGAACATAGTATTTTATATTTATATTCACTGATATTGTAGTAGGTATTCACTATTTATAAATTTAGAATTACATAGATAATAGCATCTCAATTTTTCATCATCAAATCGATGCAGTAAAGATCTGTTGACATTTCTTTAAAAAACTCCAATTCGAATACACACACTTCATATGATTCCATTTGTTTTTTAACATTTTTGGTTACTTGTTTCTATATTTTGTCTCGCCAGCAGTCTCCCATCAAAAAAGAATAATTTCCTTTCTTCGTAATTATTTTTTTTTCATACACATAAACGTACCCTTACAAAAAAGTAAACAAAGTAACTTCTAACAAAGTTAAATTTGCAGTGTAATGACAAACTTGATATCAGCTGTTATTGTTTATGACTAAATATTTATGTTCGTTTTTCTTGACTAACTTTCCAGTCAAAATGCCAATGAAAACAAGCTAAATTGGAAGTGAGTTTTGTGACAGCTAAACAATCAGATACCAGAAAATTACCTAAATATTTAGATTAAAAGTGTTCTGAACGTGCCCATTTAATTGTTAAGGCTCAACTATATTAGTCGGAACAGTGCGTACGGTATCGTACGAAAACATCCGAATACAAGCAAATTATATAGTGCGCCCATAATGTCGGATTGCTCAGGTTCGTTAAATTTTCGTTAACTTTCACCTCCGCACGTAAAGAGCGATCCATAGCGCAGTTTACGTACGTAAATTTGACAGCCAACCAAATACATGTGAAATTTGCTTGAGTTTGCATCCGACCATTATGGTCGACTTAAGGAATTGACGGAGTGCCAGTCTTTTCAGCTCTGGTAGGCAAATAAAACCAGAGTAGGGCGTGGCTAAAGAGAAAAACAAGAGGGAATTCCTCAAGACTATGTAAACAGATAAAAGGATAGCTCACATAGAAGGCGCAAGGTAGATGAGGCAGAGATTTTTCGATAGAAGTGCCAATAAAGTAAAATGTAGAAATAAATGTATCTCCAACAAGCCCATCAAGAAGATTTTATTTTTCCTACTAATTCTTGTAGTCCGGTATCGAATTTCCTAGCAATATATATATATAATATATCAATAAATATGCAAGTTTTTATGCAAAAGAAATTGGGGTTCAAGTTGACAAGGCTTTCTTGCTTACAAAATATACACCCTGCACGAAAAAATTCTCTCTAGCATTGATTAATGCTCCCTGCATTCGAATAGCAAAACTTTCAAGAACAAAGAGAGACAAAACTATTAACAGTTGTGTAAATAAAAAATTCTTTCACTCATTCAGTCACAGAAGACAGAAGAAGAAACATGGCCGCTCCACTTGTTGGATGTTTTAAGTTTTAAGTTGGGTGCAGTGATGTGATTTTTCATTTTTCTAATTAAATGTTCACCAAAAATTCATTTATTTTCCACAAAATTGAAGTTTTAAACAGTTTATTTAGTTATCCTAGTGAAAATATTAGTTTAATTATTAAATCAAAACACATCGAAGAAGAAAAAAGTGCTATTTCTTTTTTCGAAACAGTAAACATTGAACCCGATGAGGAAAAAACCAATTTCGCGCAACATGAACAAAAACTTATGTTTTTTACATTTTTGTGAGTGAATTACTGATTTCGACTTGAGTGGAACTCGAAAAAAAGTACACAAACATCAATACATAAAGAAAAAGTCAAAACAAAATAAAAAAAAATAACTCAATAGTCTCGTTCGTTCCACAACATCATTGAATTTGTCGGAAGAGAGACGAGATACAGTCCAATATCGCCCATTCGCTGTTACGAACGTCGGATTCGTTTGCTCTCGGTGTTTTTTTTTAAAAGTGCAACTCCACCTTCGCGGGGAAATTTTTTCAAAATTTTAACTCGATTCGTGCTTTTTGCAAAAAAAAATCATCATGAGATGATCCAAATAATTTTCAACGAACGGATTTAATAGTGTTTTTTAATTAATTGATCTCCTTATTGAGAAAAGAATTAATTAGTACCAATTATGTGCCTAAATTGAGTGTGTGGAGTTGAGGAAAAGAGAAAAAACGTATTTTTCCGTGTAGATCGTGTATGCCTTTTGCCTTCTTTCCTCCTCCAGAGTTCGGTGTATTTCTGTCTTTATTTCTTTTTTTTTATAACATAAAACAGAATTTCGATTGAAAAGTGTTCAATAAAAAAGTGAGATGGAAATAAAAGTTTTGATGCATTTTATTAAAAATTTAAAATGCGGATATTAAATTAAATTTAAGTGTTTAAGTGCCTTTTTGTGTTAAAAAAGATATCAAAATATCTTATTTATTGTCCAAATGTCAATTTAAACAACAAAGTTAACAAGTCTGCATTTAGAAAATAGGAAACGACAAAAATTTTACCATTTTCATGTTTTTCCCCTTTGTGTTGCAATTTTCAACATCAAGAAAAAGAAGGAAAGACACGACGAAAAGGAATCAGAAGTGAATAACACATAAAAGTGTAAAGTGAGTGTGTAAAGTGGAGCCGAAGCGGATAGCGTAGCGGTGTTGTTGAATGGAGGTGAGGCTGAAGTAAGACGTGCGATCTGATGAAACGGCGATGATTTCATTTGTACGGCATTTTCGATTCCATTAGAAAAAATTCCACTCCTTTCTTCTTGTTTTTGTCCTCCACCCCCTCGTGTAACATAAAATTAAAGTTTCTCTCGTTTTTTTGTAGTATGGTTATGGTATGGTATGGAACTTCCTCACCTCTTTTGCGGTGCTTTATCTCCATGGATGTGTTTTATGTTAGGCTGTCGCATTGTGCCATGTCAGTCAGTATTTTTGTTTTGTTTTGTATTATAAAAAAAATGTTCTTTAATGCAGTGAGTCGCAGAAGTTAGTGTCGGGCGAAAATATTTGTATTTCCAGAGAAATGCTAAAAAAACTATTATAATATAATAGTTTTTTATAATAATAATCTAGATTGAGACCACAACTGTTCTACTTGACCCTAAGGATATGTCTAAGGTTCCCACTTTAAGACTGTTATGTATCTGAGATCAATTCTGATGTCTTTGCATTTTTTTGCTTCAATAGTTTATCCTTTGGTCTTGTTCTACGAGATTGCAAGATAGATTATGGTCAGAATTACATAATGGGCGACTTTAGTTCACGGTGGGCACGCTTTGAAAGTTGATATTTTACAATGAATTTTAAAGTAGTTCTTGTTGTAAATGATATTTAAAACAGTTGCTACTGCTCTCCTATACTGCATCGCCCCACGGGGTTGGATAAAAATTCTTTTTGAGAATTTTCATTCGCTTTATTTGACCCAGCCACTTTTAGCTTTTCACATTTGTGTCGTTCAGTTTTTGTATCTACTTATCCACATGTAAACAACAAATATCCCCAGAATTTTTTTTTTTTCAAATTTAAGCGTTCTCATCCACCTTCAATGATGTCAATGCCTCTGCAGGCCATATACCAGGACCGGGATCATAAGTATTACAGAGACACTTTAGTTGCTCGAGACAGGTATTTGCTCTTCAATTGCCATCTTAGCCCAAAGAAGCAGCAATTGGGATATATAATTCTTCATTGGTCTCAGCGATGGTGTTCTTTACTGAGTTGATAGCGGAGCCTTAGTACACAAAGTCACTGACCACATCAAAAATATAGCTGTATATGGTGACGTTTTGTCCGAGACTTCAGTGTTGGGTGCTCTTTCTTCGTCTTGTTTTAAAACCAATCTTGTATTGTTTTTCAATATTCAAGAAAACACCAATGCAACAGTCGTTAGCGAGTAATTGTAAAAAGTTTTTAAAGATTGTTTCTCTAGTGTTGACGTAGAAGTCTTGCACTATTCTTTCAATAATAATTTTCCATATGAGGGATCAAGAAAGTTTACTCTATCTTTCACAAGGAACAAGGTCGGACATTACATTTGCCGTTTATGATAAAAGTTGATTTGATAATAAGTATGTTAACTATAAACTGTACTATAAATTGTCAAATATAGTTCTCAGGTATTAAAAATGTAAATGGTTTCTCTGTTGCGGACAGGGCATCAGATGTCGATAATCGTCATTCTTTCACATGATATGTTTTCAATGTGTGTAATGGTGCAATTTCCTGGTGCAGTAAACGACAATCAACAGTTGCTGCATCCAGCACCTAAGCTGAAAACATTGCACTATAGTCAGCTGCGGGAGAAAAGCTAAATAATTTGTTAGACGTGATTATAATTTCGTTGACATAGCTATCCGGTCATTAATATAGTTTTCATTTGGTAGTTCAGAGTCGTTCAGAATTACCTACTCCGGATGATTTACGTTCATTTGGCACTAAATGACGGCTCGAGTTCTGAAAAGGGATGATACTCGATTACGTGCTTGAAGTCAGAATCAAAAACAGAATCACGCATATTTGCACAGATTAAAATATTTTAATCCTGAAATGTCGTTATTTGTTTTGAAAGAGTGATAGAAAAATATTTTGATTCTTCAAATAAATAAATTATAAAGCCAATATAAAACATCAATGGATACCTTGCATATTTTAAGTTGCATAAATAACTTGTTATCACAAAAGTATCTTTTTGTGTTTATTTGGTGTCTGCTTATCGATTTCGGACTACCAAATGAAAACGCTATAAGTTAAGTAAGTTTTGTTAGCAGTGAAACTGATAGTTTCTTGAACGCTCTATAAAAGGAGTTTTTTTTTAGCTCTGAGCAGAGCACGGAGTAGACCCTGAGCTTTTCGTTTGAGCTCTGAGCAGAGTACGTAGGAGCGCTCTGATTTGTTTTTGAAACACACTTGAGCACTTCACTGTCATATCAATAGAAATCAACTCACAATCTGTCAAATAACATGAAAACTGCATGAAGTTGGCCGCGCTCTACTTCGGGCCTACTCCATAATTTTATCCTGAGCTCATAGAGTGCACTCCAGGCAAGCTCTGATCGAAAAAAGAAACACAAGTTAAGCGCTCTGAGCGCTCGGAGTAAAAAAAGAAACAGATCTATTTTTGACAGCTCAGTGCTCTGCTCAGAGCTTAAAAAAGAAAAACGCCTAAAGCATTGTCTTTCGAGACGCCTGCTTTTATGTCAAAAATTTAAAGGTGGACAAATCGATATTCTACTCCATCGATTATTATCGATAGTTAGTTTTAAACAATCGATAACTATACCTATGTATATCTCGATAACTTTTTTATTGTTCAAGGTAACCTACCGCCAAGTGACTTCAAACAAGCAAATACATTTATTTTTTAAACAAATGTAAGTGGAAAACAGATTACGCAAATATGAGTATTGTTTAACATCCGATAACATATTTTACTTGTGGCAGTATGCACAGTAACGTAAGTAATATAATGTAGAAGTGCCATTCAATTAAAAAAGTCTTTTTGATGCTAATGAATCCGTTTGCTAATATACGTGATTATTACTACCATATGTAAGAACCATTTAAAACCGACAGCATTAAATATAATTAATTATAACTACATACCGTTACTGATGCTACGTGGCTTATCATAAAACCATAATTTCGAATTAAAATTGGGAAGGTTTGATTCACTCAGTTTTTGTAATATTTTGGCTCAACTTTGGTTCAAGATAGCACGCATTTTCACGCGGATAAATTTTTCGAATATCGAATGCAATTGCAAACGAAAAAAGAGTTACCAAGTCCGAAATTTTCGATCTTCGAACAAATGTAGGTATCTAAACAAAATTAACATTTTAAATTTTCCGAAATTTCAATCAGATGTTCGGAATGCGGAGTAGGGACCAAATATCCGCTTTCGAAAGATTAAACTTTTGAATCGCATTACAAAGTAAACCACGTATTCACTTGCTACTTTTTAAGAAAAAATATAGAATACCCAAAAAACACTTCAGGGTTCTTCATTCATTCTCTCACCATGCTAATAGTTCCGCTATGGGTAATAAACACATTTGGTTTTTCTCACAAGTTTGTAAAGATTTGGTACTGAACACTGATAGTTAGGCTGTCATATTCATCCTTGTCATAGCATTTTCTACACTGTATTATGTATACTTTTATTTGCTCTAATTTGTTTTATTGTGGACATTGTTTATAAGCTATGTATGTCTCAAAATTTCAGGCAAATCAACAACTGATCAGATCTTTACCCTTAGGCAGGCGATGGAAAAATGTCTAGAATTTAACATCGCAACATACTACCTGTTTATAGACTTTAAGGCCGCCTATGATAGCATAGCCAGGGTAGAACTTTACAAAGCCATGAGAGAATTTGATATCCCAAATAAATTGACACGACTATGTAGGTTGACCGTGACCAACGTAAGAAGCCAAGTAAAAATAGCTGGATTGCTATCCAGACCAATCAACATCTTTAATGGACTCCGACAAGGGGATGGTTTGGCCTGCCTCCTCTTCAACCTGGCGTCGGAGAAAGGAAATTTGAAGCTGCGCATTAGTGAAGGTAAAACAAAGTACATGGTGGCGTCGAATGCGAGAGGAACAGTTGGTTATCCAATCAAGGTAGCGGAGCACGAATTTGAAGTGGTGCAATCCTTTAAATACCTTGGGTCAATAGTAGCAGCCATAGTAGCAATATGGAAGAAGAAATACGCGGGCGGCTTTTCAAATCCAACAGAGCCCACTACAGTCTGTCAAAGCTCTTTAAATCCAGAAATCTCACCATAGTACTCACATATGGATCCGAGACTTGGGTGCTTAGCAAAAGGCACTCCGACCTCTTAGCCGCGTTCGAGAGAAAAGTCTTAAGGAGAATTGTTGCCCCGATATGCGAGGAAATACGATTCCGGAGACGGTACAATCATGAATTGTACGCAATCTGCCTTGACAAAAATTAGGCTCGGTAGACTCCGGTGGGCAGGGCACCTAGCTCGCATGAACGAAGAGGAACCTGCTCGGAAATTTCTTTGTGGTACATTCTAAGGCAGACGACAGCGTGGTAGACCATGCTTGCGCTGGAGATATGGCGTAGACCAGGACGCCACAAGCCTTGGGGTGCGCAACTGGATGGCGTCGGCTCGAGACCGGGATAGGTGGAGAGACTTGTTGAAGGAGGCCAGGACCGGACCCCGGTTGTCGAGCCGATGATGGTGATGATGTCTCCAATTATCTTTTAACCGGGGATCCCACATACATAATCTTTAGGCTTAGATTCCGAATTTGTATTTATCCTATGCTTCTCTATTTAGGAAAAACATTCAAACCTTTGTTCATATTCTAGGTAGTTAGGTACATACTATAAAAGAATGAAGGTAGGTAGGTACCTAGTCACTCCTGATTTGTCCCTATTTCGAAATGTCAAGTTGATTGACTTAACATAAATATCAATATTTTACTGAAGTATGTAGGTAACTAAATTATGTGTTCGACACCTACCTGCTTCTTAAAGAAAACACAAAATCCCTTTAAGAGGTAGGTACCTATACTTATTATTATTACACTCATTTGTGTCAGCAAAGAGTCCTACTACCTATTAAAAAACCGCATCCATAATTAGATAACCATAATTTGCATTTTTGCTCCCCCATCTATTCAATATCCTACTCTTTTGACCTACTGTACATTATAAATGGCTCCGTCTGCAGATATGATTTTCTCATTTGCATTATTTTATATTGACCGTGTTCCACTATTGTCCTTCATTAAATTTCTTATCACGCACAATAATTTATTATTGCAATCAAATACAAATAAGAAAAGAAAATGCCGTACGCATTGATAAACAATACAATGAACAAAACAAAAAAAAATAGCCTGATAAGCTTATTGCTTATGCAGGAACAAAGAAAAAAATAAAAGCAATAAATAAGTGTGCCCTTCCAACCAAGTGTGATTAAAAGAGTGAAAACTTTCTTTTTTTTTGTTTTTTTTTTTCTAGTTTGAAAGTCGTTGATTAACAAATTGGATTTCAATTACAAAGCAACGGCAACCACAACTTACAACACAAACAAAAAATACCGCAGCAGTATCGGCGATAACAAAGGCAAGGATTACATTTTTACCATTTTGCGCCATACATGGAAAACGCATCTACAGAACGGTAAGTACCTATACAATGAAAAGAATATAAGTATACCTACATACATATATATTTTATTTATCTATCTATGCCATTTTTATTCACTCTCTTTAATACTCATTCTCGCGATTTTTATTCACTCAAAAATGTTGTATTTTATTATTTTTGTTTACTTTTGTTTTCTTGTTTTCATCTTTCTAACTTCTAAAAATCATATTATGTTTATGGATGTGTGTTGTCCTTATTGTATTGTGTGTAATTTGTTGTGTATCAATGGGTGTGTTTTGTTGATAAAGTTGAGTTTATTTTGTTTTATTTTTTTAATTGAATTCTCTTACAACTCATTCCTGTTGAGTGGAGAAAAAGAGGAAAAAGGATTTTGCGGAACGATTTCCTCAGTTTAAAAATTGTTGTTTGTTTTTATTGAAAACAAAATGAAAAAAAGTAAAGAATAGTATTAGTTTTTAAGTGATGCCAATCTTCAAAAGATTTAATTGAAAATACGTTCTATCTTGCATCGTTTGTAATTAATTTTCGAATACGAATTATGTATAGGTTACCTAACTAAAACGTTGAATTCATAAATTGAAGAGCACTTGGTTTTTTGTAGGTAGTGCCCCGTGGCGTAGTGGTTAGTGTGTCGGAATCCAGCTTCCAGCTTCGAGAACATCTAATGTTTTTTTTCAGGGACAAATCTTCCAAGAGTATCATTGTCTTGAAAAGTGCATCTCACCTTAGTCGTTCGGATTCGACGTAAAATTGTGGGTCCCTTCCAATCCTGTAGAACTAACAACGCACACAAAAGGATTGGTTGAGAGTTGTAAGTCACTAGGCCGTGGTTTTTTTTGGAGCTGTCAGTGCCACTTAATTTTATTTATAAATAATTCGTTTTTTGTAGAGTACCTTTCTACTTAATAAGAGCTTTGTTAGAGTCAAAGTTAAGCGGGAGTCTCAATAGATTCATAATATTAATATAAGAAAATCTTTTAAATCATAGGTATACAAAATATATCCCTCTTCACTTTAACCTCATATTTTAACCACGGTTTTCTTACTAGTACTTAAGTAGCCTAATTCGCGGGTTGAAGCAATTTATCTCACTTTCTGCAGTCAATCAGGCTTAGGCAATTTCGTTGGTCAGTTAAGCATTTATGTCCAGTCGTCCAGCAGTTGCATAAACAGTTTTTTTTTACCAACAGTGCCTGGGTACTGCAGGGTCGTAAAAGAATGCAATATTTTGTTAATGAATCTTTAATGACTTTAATAAACAAGTTTAGATTATTTTATTTCAGTTCGAAACTTCAACTTCAAAATTTGCAATTACTATTCATTTGACATAAAAAAAATGCAATCATTTGAGGATTCATGCATTTTTCGCATTTATTTGCATATTGTATTCCTTGCATTATTTGTAATCTTTTGAGTAACAATTAATTTTCATTACAAATTATTACAAATGATTTCATTCAATTGATTGCTGTTAAATGAAAATTTAACTTATTTACGACAAAAAAGCGACAATTATTTCCGTTTTCTTTTTTTAATTTTCAATTAAATTTAATCTTGCACGACAATTAATCGAATAGTTAAACTTATGAAATTTGAAAGTGGTAATGCTACCACATATTGGATTCTAAAGTAGGTTGAGAGGATAATTGAAAGTTGACTCCTAAAATCATCACTTTTGCTCCACGCAGCTGAGGATGATTAACGACGACAGAAAAAACATTTCAGAAATGTTTCTTTTGGTGTGGCCGCTTGAAAAAACATTATTGAAATGTTTCGTGTTTCAAATTTTGTCATTCACATGATGTTTTCACATTCTTATAACAATAATCACAACAATAACCAACTTTCTTTCAGTGTCAAATAGAAAACAGAGAACATTTCAGAAATGTTTTTTTTTATTTTATAAATGTTTCTGAAATGTTTCTTTCACCTGGACACACTTTTCAAAACACTAAGTTAAAAGATTGACGAAAAATGGACAAATGTTTCAACTAATTGTTTGCATAACATTGGTTATAATTATTATAGAAGTTAGTTTCAAGGGCAACGACAACGTAGGTAGGTACTCAGTGCATTTCTAATCCATATTTAAAAAGAAAATTCTCTGAAATCTAAGAATTCTTAATAATGTTAAAACATAAAACCCTTAATGCAGTGGCAACACTTAGTTGAAACCCAACTGAGTTGCAACAGTTTTATTTTTGTTTTATGTTTATTGTCTGTTTCGATTACTTTCACGTTTCAATAGTGTTTCTATCGGTTTTCTTTATATTCTAGCTTTATGTCATTTTTTTAGTTTATTTGGTTGTAGGGAACTTTGGAGTGTGATAATTATTTACATCGCATGATGGCGAACTTGTACTCTGAGCTGAAATGAATTTTGGGAGAGTTGCCGATTACCATGATTTACCTACATATATCTATCTTATGATTTTAATATGCTTTTATAATTAAAGTTATTAAAAAATGGTATTATTATTATAAAGAGTATTATTCTACACAATCAGCAAATCTCGGATCTACATATGAACTGTCTTTTGACATTTACATGTAGATCTTCAGTTCCGTATGTATGCATCAATTTTGTTTGTTAACAAATCCATCGGTAAATCCGTAATCAACTGGGGCCGACTAGCGTCCTACGTGAACGGATTGACGTTCAAGCTAATAAAAATAACGTCACTAGTCACTCGAGTGAACCTAACCTATCGCACCCGCATTGTGTCATTTTTATGGTTTTTTTTTTTTTAAATTAGGTACCTAGTTTTATTTTATTTAAGATTTTGTTTGAACAAAGGAGCGTTCCAATTACTTTTTTGGCAAAGTTAATTTCAGGGTGAAATTAATAATAGAAGTGTCCCCTGGATTCTGTTGCTTTCAGGAAGCAAAAGATACTTACTTTCATATAGGGATATTTTAAGCCTCTGTGTCAAACATTACCGAACAAGTGCTCGAGCAAGTGCTTCAGGAAGGCTATGTGAACTTGGCACCCGACTTTGGAAAATCAACGTTACTAAAAAACAAAATCAAGTTACATACTACAAACGAAAAAGTCGCTACTACAAACGAAATAAAGTTATTACAAACGAAAAAAACGCTACTACAAACGATATCAAGATGTGTGTAAAGTTAGCATTACCACTTTCAATTTTCAAAAGTTTAACTATTGGATTAATTTTCGTGAATTTGTCGTGCAACTAAAAAAATTGTCGCGCCACTATTTTAGAAAATAACCCCTGGTAAAGCTAACTTGACTGTCAAGTTAGCACTACCACCTCATAAAATGGATTAAATGTAATCGAAAATTAAAAAAGATAATGGAAATAATTGTCGCTTTTTTTTTCGTAAATTACTTAATGCAACTAAAACTAATTTTTCGGTCAAGTATGTCTTACCACCCTAGAAAAAGGATCAAATCTAATCGAATTTATAAAAGGATAACGCAAATAATTTCAGTTTTCTTGTCGTAAATTTGTCGTGCAACTAAAATAACCCCTGGTAATGCTAACTTGACTGTCAATTTTTTTAGTTGTATTAGTTATTTACGACAAAAACGCGACAATTATTTGCATTATCTTTTTTAATGGTCGATTACATTTAATCCATTTTATGGGGTGGTAGTGCTAACTTGACAATCAAGTTAGCATTACCAAGGGTTATTTTCTAAAATAGTGGCGCGACAAATTTTTTAGTTGCACGACAAATTCACGACAATGAATCCAACAGTTAAACTTTTGAAAATTGAAAGTGGTAATGCTAACTTGACACACAAACACTATCATGTAACGAAATCATGTAACAACAAAAGAAAAAATCGCTACTCAAACGAAATCAAGTTACTACAAACGAAATCAAGTAACTACAAACGAAAAAAACGCTACAACAAACGAAATCAGGTAACTACAAAAAAAAAAAAAAACGTTACTACAAACGAAATCAATTTACTACAAACGATAAAATCGCCACTACAAACGAAATCAAGTTACAAGTAACGTTTTTTTGGTTTGTAGTTACTTGATTTCGTTTGTAGTAACGATTTTATCGTTTGTAGAAACTTGATTTCGTTTGTAGTAACGTTTTTTTCGTTTGTAGTTGCGTTTTTTTTTCGTTTCTATCTGTAATTGCGTTACATTAGTTCGTTTCTTATAAAATAGAGGCAGTTGTAGTACTTTCTATTTTTAAGAATAAAATAAAAATAAAAATAAAATTAAAAATGGTTGTCTTTCAATTCCAAACGAAAATTTTTTTTTTTGAGTTACTACAAACGAAACAAAAATTACTACATTCCACTACAAACGAATATTTGTTATTCTTATAATAACAAAAAAACTCGATTTTCCACTTCAGGAATTAAGGAAAAAATCTGTTCATCTCATATTTTGTTTCCTATAGTCGAATCAACCAGTTGCAAGGAATACCTTTTTTTTTTAAGTTTCAAGTATAAATAGATAAATATAATTTTGAAAATTTGTAAGGTCAATGCCGAGCTATATTAATTTATTCAAAAAATGTATTCACTACTCACATTTTTCAAATAAATTAAACTTCAATACCCATCCGTAAATTCCAGACTTGACAACTGACTTTTCGAGTGAATGTACACGATCAAGTACTCGAAAACGTAGAACACTATATGGAATTACTTATATGAAGGGACGATCCTACTCTGGTACATTCCGTTCACGAGCTGTTCATTCTCGTAAGATGCGATTTGGCTCATGCATTAAATTCTTGAGCGAGTTCAACTATATAATGTGCCGTAAGACAAGCCAAATGCCCTGCTTACCGTGAAATCGATAGATTTGAGTCTTCTTAATTACGTCACTCACGGCAGCTATAATTTTCGCTTGTAAATGTCTAAACTTCTCATTTGTTGGCTGCTCTGAACATTCATCAACAATTTATTGTAATTTTACTTTAAAACTTAACTTTTGTCAATTCATGATGTCTAAATATTTTTTTCAACCGGCAACACTTTTTGCTGTACATATTTTAAATATTGCAGTGTAGTGGCGTGGAATGGTGGTTTGTTTCTGCTTGAATTCATAAAGTTGTTGGCAAAATGGTGCGGGTTTACATTTCACGTTGTTGCTTTTGCCATCCGTCCAGTGGTCGTAGATGATTTTTTTTTCGAAAGCGTTTGAATAAAATGCACCAACGCCCTTAAATTAGTTTCCATTAAAAAGTATGGGTTCCTGTGGTTTTACGACGCATCTAACTGTTTGATGATAAGGGTTGAAATTAATGCTGTTTATTTTTTTTTATGAATTGAAGATGGATGGTATAATCGGCGAGAGGGAGTGGTCAAGGGGGAATCATATAATTAAATTATGTTTTTTTTTTATTATTATTTTATGAGTCAGATTAGAGTTGGTTTATGTTTTGCATTCAGTTTGACATCAATAAAAAGTAACCCATGACACTTTGTTGCCGATAGCTATAATTATTATGAAGCTTGGCGAGATAAATAGGGACTTGGACATTGTTTTCCTGGATATAAATAATTCAGTAGATAGGGTGAGTCATAAGCATAAGCGATTGCAAATTTTACTCTACAATAAAGAAAATTTATCAGATTGGTTGCGCTGCTGAACGTATTAAGTTCACAAAGGGAATAATTTTCACAATAATTTCTTACCTTACATCAGCTGTATTTTGGGCTGTTTAGTGCGTAACATATTTCTCGGATACGCATCGGACCAAACATCACCCGAAGAATGATCCCTGAGAGGGGACCTTAATAATTAAATGCTATTTAAATTCAAATAAAAAAAAGGGATTTTGCAAGAGTAAAGCGGAACTATGCCACTATATTCAAGAACGGTATATGTGCGTCACTCTCATTGAACACCTTCAGGGGAATGACAACATATATATGTGATATGAAATGTCTAGTTTTCCTTCTTGTTGCAAGACATTTTGTTCCTATGATTGCTGTTATTTACCTACGTTAGTTATACGTACTTAGTAAAACGGGGTTCTCCAGGGCTTCACGTAGTATGCTCATCCAATCTGCTCGATCTAGCTTGCAACAGAGATTTTCTGTCTGATCACTACATCGGAAATGGAGCCTTCCTACATATTTCGATCCCTCAGGCTTGGCGTATAATACTCTACAGCTGGAGAAAATTACGGGCGTAGTACTACAAAGCTTATTATATGAGTTTCCTTGATCAAAGTCGGTAAAAGCACTTTATTTATGATAGAAGATCTGAGAACAGGCGAAACATTTGTGTCTGTTAAACGTAAGACGGCCTTAATGTTATATGTCTTTGTATGTTATCGGTATTTCTATAAAAAAAGTGACACGAAGAAATAGCCATTTACATTGTTCCCTTGAAACAATTCAATGCCACCCTGCCTGGATCACGTTAAATGGTTTACCCTCCTGAATTTTTCACATTATGATATTTAGATATACAAAATCAATGTGCATCAGCATCTTCTCTTAAAGTATGTTAAAGATACTCACAACCTTAGAGAGCGCGGAAATTAAAAAAAAAGAAGTTCTTCACGAAACCTAAAATGTACTTGTAATCATTTCTTTATAGAAAATATTTAGAATAATAAACTTTTACTTAAAAAAAACTCAATTTAGCATGTAAACGTTGAGATAAAATTTTTTTGTTGAATGTATCCTATTGAAGATCATAAAGTTTGCAGCTACTTTTCAACTATTAACGCTCTAAGTGATGTATAATTTGCATCATGTGATCAAAGTTATTGTGTACAAACCCAATCACTCGTATACACACTTCCCAATGAATAATTTTGATGGGCAATGAACTAACCAATCAATCATCTTTGGCTCAACTTCATCAGCCATAGGCACTTTACTTTCCATTATACTTAATTGTGCAATGCATAGTAAAATTTCCGTTTCCGTAATCAAACGGCCAAAATCTACACCAGACACAATCTATGCAAATCTTTCTATAGTAACCTTTTAATCCAAAAAATATCCCTCGGCGGTGTTTTCCTTCGTTTCCTTTAACTTTAATTTTCAAATATACATACCATATTTTGGAAAAAAAAAAATCAAATCATTTTCAATCGAACTGTTCATTCGGTGAAAGCTATAATCCTCCTTCCTCAAGGTTATGTAAAAGAAACCAAGGTGTTAACAGAAATTCAATTCTCCTCTATCATCATCGTTGAAATCGAAATCAACTAATGATTAAGATGGAATCAATCTTTCTAATATGAATCATCATCATTATCATAATGTCGTCGTCAGCTTACAATACACCTCAGAGGTCTGAAGAATTCCATTAAGCTGTCAAAAATGGAATTCTTTTCCTTTTTTGGGATTAAATTCTGTTTTGAAATTTTATTCAGAGTGTTTAATTGATTGTTAATAATGATTTATTTTAATTGTATAAAGTTGTCGTTTCAATTTGTTTTTCTTTCATTTTCTTGATTTAGCTTCGAACATAAAAATAGTATATTCTTATGCCAAATGCATTAATTGTTGAAGGCCAACTAGACAAAAAGTGGTCGTTTATGGGGCTTAACGTATGCAAATAAATAAATTTTGCCATAACTTTTGTATAGATCTTGTTTTGTTGTTGTTTTTTTATGTTTTTTTGTTGCTGTTTCGCAAGCGCAACAATACGCCGCAAGGGTAGAAAATGAGTGGAATAAATGGCAACAGGTTATGTATCAACAACCCACACCATATGTGTGAGGTTAGGTTACATTTGTGGATAGGAAAAAGAAAATGTAAAGAACATTGCCAATGTTGCAATGAAGCTTGAAGAAAAGAATCTACTTGCAGTTTTCTTGTTCTGTCGATTCAAACCAAATCTCGAAATAAAAATTACAAATTATTTCATTGAATGTTCCGTGGCAGAAATATTAAATGAAATGTTGTACAAGAAGTACTTAAACTAAACGACACAAAGTAAAACGTCAAAATTTCGAGGTATTTTAAGAGTTTTCTAATCTTGTGAATTCGTAGCCGTCATTCATTGGAATTCGAAACTCTGGGAGTCGATAGCTGAGAGATGTTCAGCAATCTCAGTTCCATGATGAATATTGCAATTATGTATTCATATTCTGACGTTTCTAACTATTTCAACGACATTATTCCTTGTAAAATTATAAGTCTGATTCTGAAAGCTCGGTGTTGGCTGCTTAATATCAAAACCATAGCATTTCAAACCGAAACAACTAGAATGTGCACAATATGTAATTTGGTAGTAAATTGTGGCTGAAAACACTTTTTACTTTGTATGTCACATTTAAAGAGACAAAACTTCAAAAATAGCGAAATCCGACCGGCACTTTATTGGTACCTCAGCTTTGGTGCCGTAAAATAACGCCGAGCGAAATAACGCCAAATTCCGAAATTCGGCCTTATTTCGCTTTATGAAAGCGATTCGCTTTCATAAAGTGAAATAAAGCCGACTATTGCTATAAAGCCGAATTCAGAGAGAAAGCAAAAGAATTTTAAAAGGCAACTGCACTTGTTAAAAAAAGAAGTGAAATTTACCGTAATCAATGTTTGTTGGTTGTAACTTGAAGTGGAATCATTTCATTAGTTGATAAAGAGTGATGCGCATCGGTTAAATGGCTAGTTTTGGTGAATCAGTTTTTGTGTATGAAATCTGTGAAGGTTTTAGGAAGGGATAGTTTTCGGAATTTTTATAAAGGATTTAAAAAAATAATAATTATGTTTCCGCAAAATAATGGCAAAAGTTTTCGTCAATTCTATTTACCATTAAATTACAAATTTAGAATTTGAGAAAATAATAGTTTAAAATTCGCGCGAATTTTAAACGGCACCCTCAGCGGTGCCGTGAAATAACGCCGAGCGAAATAACGCCGAATTCCGAAATTCGGCATTATTTCGCTTTCATAAAGCGAATTCCGAAATAACGCCGAATTCCGAAATTTCGGAATTCGGCGTTATTTCGCTCGGCGTTATTTCACGGCACCCTCAGCTTTATTGGTACCTCAAAAAACGCACTTAAATACCGAGCGAAATAACGCCGAATTCCGAAATTCGGCATTATTTCGCTTTCATAAAGCGAATTCCGAAATAACGCCGAATTCCGAAATTTCGGAATTCGGCGTTATTTCGCTCGGCGTTATTTCACGGCACCCTCAGCTTTATTGGTACCTCAAAAAACGCACTTAAATACCGTATATTAAGCTCAAGTGAATACGCTTAATACTTATTTTACAAAATATAAAAAAAAAACAATTTTAATGTTATTTTGTCATGTAATTTTTTTTTGTAATACCTGCATACAACTCTGTTTTTATTAATTTTTTTATAATTTTTCCGTTTCACTAAAGACTGGCTGTCCAGATGACTTTAAAAAAATAATTTATCAATTAATTTTGTAAATTATTTGAATAAATAAATAAATAAAACCTTATTGAACAAATAACAATGTTTTATCTATCTATCTAAGTCTCGCATCTAAGTCTCGCCCCGAATGGCTCTATCGTGTAAGGCCAGGTAAAAAAAACTATTGAATTTATTATCTGTTAAATTGTGACAGCTTACAACTTTTTGGACCTAAAAAAAAAGATAAATAAGGAAAAACATATTCTGCAAAAGTTTGAGTACCTATTACATACAGTCGATCAGTCGATGAAAAGCAAAATCAAAAAAAAAATTCCATCAATTTCCAAATGTGGCAACGCCGTTCTAGAAATAACAAAGACTGACAGGAGCAAAAACATCGAAAAATATAAGTGATAGAATTCAATGCTCTGGCGGTGATAATTGAAATTAAATTTTAGATCACGGTATGAACCCGATTGAACACAAGATTTTGTTGTGTTGTGTTGTTGTGTTTGTTGGTAAATTGATGGTCCATAGGGTCAATTTCTTGTTATACATAAGACATACGTCTCAAATGTAGTACATTGTCATGGTTATCTCCACGCTGCGGCATTGTGAAATTGTTCAATTTGATCCTATTATATATTTTCTTGTGTAGTTTTCTGAGGTCGAAGGTCTATGTCTATAAGCTGCAATCGATCGATGTTCTCAAAGTAAGAGGTGGAGATTTGTCTTATTCCATATACAGAATTCCTAAATCTTTAAAAACAGATAACTTGTTTTATATCATTTTAAAATCGACCCGCTTTTATTGGACACCCCTTTAGTAAAAACTAATCAAAATCACCCAACTGGAATGTCTTTACAAATGCCCTAAAAACTGGCCCTAAAAAAACATTTTATTTTCGTTATTAAAAGGGCAAGAACATTGAAAAGTAATATTTACAAACATACCTATTGGTTTATTCTTGATTAAACTTGAAATTCATTTATTTTTTTTTTCTTAAAAAAAAATTGTAAACAAATAAAAATAAAAAAAATTTACAAATCATAAAATTAAATGCAAACAAAACAAAATTTATTGCTATTTTATTTAAGTTCATTTGTTAGGTAGGTAGTAATTGTTGAAGTTCAAAATGTGTTTTTTTTAAACAAGAAAATATAGGTTCATGTCTACATACAATTTTCATGTAAACTCAAACAAACTCTGGGTATTATTAGCTTTAGCCGTTGAAAGAAATAAAATGAATCATCAATTATTTTCGAAATTAATCACAGCACATAAAATGCACATAATATAAAGGAGCATTGAATCATTTTTGTTGTTGTTGCAAAAATATAGCTCCCATTTCGATAGCAATACAATCGATTTTTATTGCAGTTGATAATTCACTACCCCTCTCGAGACTGCAACACACACACACACACACAAAAGAAGTCTAGGGGTTTTGTCCTTATCTCTTGCTGGCACGCAATTCCCATGGTGCAGCTTTAAAAAGTAAAACACTTGAGGTTGGTGGGGATATAGCTGTCCGCCATTGCTTTATAATACTACTATGTATATATTTTATAATATGTAAACAACAAAAACAGCTATATCAGAAAATTCTTTTTTCTAAATAAATGAATGGGTGGTATTTTTTTTGTTTTATGAAAAAATACCATCAGGGTTTGAGAACAAAGGAATCACCCCCAAGTTAGAACTGTTCGCTCAACTATACCAGACACGCTACTAAACAATCGGGCCATCGCTCTGTAAGATGTTCTTGTTGGAGCTGGATGATGATGGTGGCGTAGCGTGGTAGAATCGATACAGACACACACACGAACAGGAACAGAACAATATAAAGGGAGAAAAGGAATGAAAGGCGGTTTTTGAGGGTCGAGATTATGATGGTTCTGCTCCCGAACTTGGATGGCTTTTGAGGATGGTGGTGGTAAATGGGCAGTGATGATAAGAGCACTTTGTGCCGGAGACTGCAGTTATTATAGGGTCAATGTTTTCGAACAGAATAAAATTTTTAATCAGTAATTTTCAATGGATATGAAAAAGAACAAGGACTTAATTTGAGTCGGGTTAGTAATTATAAAATGTAGTTGAAAATAGACTAGAAAATTACACTTAAGGAATTATTATCTTTGAACATGTTCACACAACATGAAAGATTTTTTTTTTAAAGAGAAAAACATTAAACTAAATAGCAAAAAAAAAAAAAAAAATAGAAGAAATGTTATTAAGTACAATTCCAAATACCTACCTATAACTTAAATACGTTATTCATGGCATATATTGCCATTTTTGAAGTCTTAATTGAAATTTCTTTATTTTGCATTTCTTTATGAAAACCCATTTACAATTTGCGACACAAATTGTAAATGGGTTTTGTTCGTAGAACAGATGCCTATGCTTTATGAATCCACTCAAGAGCACCCTCATATTGAGTTTCTTAAAACAGTTTTTTACTTTCTGCTCCATATTCTAGTCCAGTCGGCAGGTAGGCAAAAAGAGGTTTTAAGGAAAAAGGTCCATTAAATTTTCAGATGTTGTTTAGGGATGGTTAATTAAGATTTTCTCAAGTTTTGGACATCGACGACCTTGTGCCACTTTTTTTTCTTACGTTTTAGGGAAAAAAAGTTCAAGTATGTTTTGAAGAGCGTTAAATGTTCTACAAATATGTTTGATGTCACGTGGATACCAAGATATGGCGCTCCAAAAAAAGGGGTACTTTTAAAAATTTAGCTCAAAAATTTAAGAAAAATGCGAATTTTCACTTTTATCTTACGTTCACGGTAAAACTGTGCTGGCTTTTGGTCCTTAAGGTCCAAAACTTGAGAAAATCTTAATTAACCATCCCAAAACAACATCTGAAAATTTCATGAATCTCTGACTTGTTTCCACCTAAAACTACCTGCCGACTGGACTATTCTTTGGAGGAACCAAAAATTAAAAAGACTTATCCTTCAAACTAGAAC
The DNA here is from genome assembly GCA_951217065.1 of Baccha elongata. Taxonomy (NCBI): domain Eukaryota; kingdom Metazoa; phylum Arthropoda; class Insecta; order Diptera; family Syrphidae; genus Baccha; species Baccha elongata. The sequence goes on along the minus strand of OX578274.1, from coordinate 18,999,240 downwards.
CTAGGTATCAACGAAAAAAAAAAGTTTGCACTAACTCAACAAATTTCAAATTAGATCCGTACATACCTCAAACTACAAAATGTCAAATGGTTCATAGTAAATACACAATAAATGTCAAAATTGGATTTCAAAGAATCTGTCAAACTACAAAATGTGTGATGAGGATGACATTAAGCACTGAATATTCTGCAAATGACAAAATTGTATTTGTTAGAATTTGTCAAAAGAATAAATAAAATGTCTAAACTAAAACTTGCTTATGACAATTCGCACTGAATTCTCCACAAATGTCAAAATAAAATTTGTATGAATCTGGCAAACTACAAAGTGACAAAGAGAAAAACTACAAAAGATCAAAATAAAAAAATAACTTAAATTTAAAGTTTAAAAAAAAAGTCAAATAATTGCGATCGAATCTCCCAAATAATCAAAAATCCATCTTTCGTGTTGAGATTTGATATAGTTTTTGTTCGTTCAAGGAGATATATGAAAAATCCAAAAAGAGCACATCATTTGACGTAAATGTCAAATGTTATGTTCAACTAAAATCACATAAATATTTTAAAACGTCAAAATTTTAGTTTCATTTAGATATTCCTTAAAAAACATTAGATAATTGGGTTCGAGAGGTCAGCATGGTTTTGGACAATCGCCAAGATCACACTTTGAAAGCCACTAGAAAGAACTTTACGAACATATCTACCCCATAGATACATAAAAGTCATTCGTACCAACATCTAAAAATGGATTTTCCAAAAGAAAAACACGCGTATTTTTCGTATTTTGAACCTTTATGTGTGAATCATGGGCCTTTCTAATGTAGGTATATCTTTCCTCTTTTTCGGGCTTACATGGTGAGTACCCATTTTCCAATATTTAAAAACGTGCGTGCAAGGGCTTGCAGTGATCATTTACACCAACGCATCGCAAGACCTCGCAGCAAGTGATTTGCTTGCAAACAGTATTTCGCTTGATGCAAACACTTTCCTTACACGGTAAGGCACACTTAGGGTTACCAGATGTCTGGGTTCAAACAGTCGAATAGACGTTTTTTATGGGTTCGAATGCCACTCAAAAACCTTAAAAGAAAACTGATTACAAAACAAACAAACTTCCCTAATTTTCCAGGTCCATAATACTTTTTTTTTACTTTACTCGAAACTAATATTCAAGATTGCGATTTTTTATTTCCATTTCGTGGCTAAAAATCTTTTAAAGAAACTACATTCACATCTTATAATACACCTTGTTTGTATATTTTTATTGTCATCGTCTCATCATCTTCGCAAGTCTGCTGTATTTTTCCTATTTCGTTTTTTTATTATTTTTTTTTTATTTTATTTTATTCTCTATGTGTGCACTTCTTGTGTTCACTGACTGTAAAGTTTGTATTATAGTCATATCGTAACTTCGTGCTGATGACCTCACCTTGGCTCTTGTTTACATTCTTCCGAAGAAAAAAAAGCAACAACAAAAAAAAAAAAAAGATTTATGCATACATACCTAATTATATTTTGTTTTATTTATTTTAATAATATTTCTTGTGTGCACATTCTTCTGGTTATTATTTTCGTACCATGACTTTCATTAACACACACTAAAAGTAAAAACCACATAACGATATTAGCACGTTTTTGCAAAGAAATAAAAAATATCTAATAAATTTTTTTTCTGATTTATTTTTGTTCTAACATCAACTTTTATGTTTTTATATAAATATAACTACCTACATACAATACATACATATAAGTATTTATATATTAATAGTTCTTTTTCTTAAATTTATTTTGGAAACATAAAATGGGACAATTTGCTTGTCTCTTTCAGGTGGCTATCCTCACCCAAATCAATATTTAGTTCCAACTAGAACCAAACATAACATAGATAGAACTCCGTTCTTGCCTCTGTTCACTTCTGGTCTTCTGTGGGTGATGGATATACAGTTCTATTACGAGAGCTAGACTGGGTTTGTCTTGAATGTTTACAAAATAAATTAAATTTGGTCGAGCGTAGACGTTTATGAATATTTTTTAAGGGCGACCATATTTTTGAAATCGAACTGACTGATGGGATGCACGAACGTAACGTAAAGTTTATTATAATAAAAATGATAATTAGTTAAATTTTGTTTGTTAGGATGTTTTATAATCTTTGGATAAGTAAGTATTCGTTGTTATAAAGACAACTCCACTGTGGAAAAACGGAATAAGTTCAAACAAGGTAGAAATACCTGTAACGCTCATATTCAACGTACTGATTTTTCACATGAAATTTTTTTCAATTTTTTCGCTTTCGTACAGTGGCCAAGAGTGCTCAAGGGTCTCAACACATACAAATTCATTGGCCCGGATAGCTCTGGAGAGGTGTGCTTCTGTACTACTCTGCTGGTTTCTCCTCGAGTGGATAGAAAACAGCATTTGTATTGTATGTCCCTAAAAAAACGAATCTTCTTCCCCTTCGAACTATCGACCGATTGCTCTAGTTTCCCAATCTTCTAAGTTCATGAAAACGCTTATTAATATCAGATCAAAAATATCTTAAAGAAGAGCGAAAGTACCGCTTGCGTAGCAGCACTTTCACTGGTGATTTGATCGCTTATCTCACCTAAAAGTGGAACCTATCCTTACGCTTAGTTTCGCTTGATATAACAAGAGCATTTGATAGAGTTTTGAATCTAGTAGTCTTGAGTCTTTTAGTTTCTTGAAAATGTCTGATTTATTTATTAATTAATCTCCTGTTCATTAATTTAGAAATTAACTTTCTAAGTCTGAAATCTTTAAAATAAATGCTGGGGGCTGAATTCCTAAAGCGTGAGTTTTGATGTGTGCGCACGAACAAATGTGCAGACAGACTCATTCCGATTTCGCAAATGTGCCTGTTTTTTTTTTCGTCAGTTTTGACAAATTACGCACAGTTAAATAAATTTTCTCACCCTTTCTCGGAGCGTGAGCTTAAAATATTCTAAATTTCAAAAAATAAACAAAAAACTGTTTTGGAACTAAATTTAGTTACTAGACAACGAACAAAAATTTATTCAGCGCTCACAAATACAAATACAAGCTTGCGGAATTAAGCCCCTGGTGTGCTCCTGAGCTTCTCTGAGAAAAATGCAAAAATGCACTTAATCCCTTCTTCCATTAACGCTTCAATTGAATATGCAAGTTTTGTGTCAGATCAATGAATAATTATGAATTTTCATAGATCTGCGTCTTAGAAAAACTCCACAAGAAAAAGTTTAATTGGGTCCAACCGCAAGGGTTCGGGGGTCACTTTTCCACATGTCGTTCACATCCATATCCTCCATTTTGATCAACAGGAATTGGTTATCATCGATTTTTAGCGTTATCTTTGGATGGTGATGGCAATGCTTAGTTTTAGAAGGAATACGGAACGATGGTCCTGTCGGCACATAATCAAAACCAAACAGATAGCTACTTTCTTTGGACTCGTGTGGTTTGGTATCGTACTTATTTGTTGGTTTCCTCGTAAAGGTAAAAAAAAAATCTTTAATTATTGAAGTTACTAAATTAAAATATTTATTCCATAAAATATTTTTTTTTGTAAACAATGCACACATACTTACTTGACACATTTATCATTATAAGTAAAAGAAGTATGGTCACCGCAGCAGAGTTAAATGTACCTCCATGTTTATTAAACCTGCAAAAGAAAAAGATGAAAAAGATTATGATGTAATGTGTTTGTTTTATAAAGTTAAAACTTTCTTAATTGTTTATTTTTATTGATTTAATTTTTGTCGGTTAAAAGAAGAACAATTTAAGACAACACTGATATGGAAAGGGGAAATTTGTTTTCTTTTAATTTTCTAATGGGCATGACACGCCGCCTTCAGAGAATTATTACGGTGGCGAGTTGGTGTTTTCTTTTAGAGAGTGACAATTGAACATATTTTAAAGCGTGCTTTCGAAAAAGGTGTGAAATAGAGACATAGTTATAATTTGGTGCATAGTCCTATAAACTAATGTTCACATAATATCTAAACAACATGGTTGACAGTAGGTACTGTTTGATTTGATCTTGGCATCTACGATCAAACCCAATCAAAAACGAGTTTTTCGGCAGTGAGTTATGAAATTTGTTTGACATTTCAATAACTTTGACAGTTGTGAAATGTTTTAAGACATGTAGAAATTAGACCATTCATAGGTATTTAAAAAAAAAACTGAAATAAATTATTATAACTCATAAAACGGATTTGAATGCATTTATAAGAAACCTTAATAAAAGTTTATTATACATAGGTAGGAACCTACTTAATTTCGAATGTTTCCAATGTTTCCATCTTCAATACATATTAAAAATAACAAGAACCAGATCTTGATAAAACAAATTTCCAAATATGCTATAACATGTAAATGTGACATGTAAAAGCAAGTAAGAACTCTTATTCTAAACTATTGTGAACTAACCCGGAATTTCATAAAAGGGGTTCACATTCAACTGCAGGCATGACAAGCGCGGCATGATGAGCTCAGTTTTGAAAGTGTGAATGTTTCATCATGCGGCTGGTCAAGCGACATGATGGTTTTCAAAATACTTTGATATTGTGCTAATGATTATGGTGGTTGACGGCATGCTTGACTAGTGTGAACGCAAACTGTCAATCGTTCATCATGCCGCTCTGTTCATGCCTGCAGTTGAGATATCCCCTATAGACAAGCATTCAGAACAATTCAAAATAGAAATGATATCATTGAATACACATAAAATAGCTTTTTTGACAGCTCTATGAGTCATTTATCATTTTTGACGGTTGATTGCACATTTGAAGAGTCCACTACTATGTTCTCATCGATATTTAAAAAAAGAACTTTGAAAAGAAAAATTGTGATTTAGGCATAATTTTGTAAAAGCAAATTCACAAAATGAAAATTAGTTTCAAAGTAAAAATTGTATTTAAAAAGTCTAGAATTTATTTAAGCTAAAACAATTAAAACCAGATTTTCGAATTTAATCCATTAAAATTAAACAAAATAAGATTTTTCTACTTTATATGAATTTTTGTCCCCTTTAAACCAAACCAAATTTAGTGTGTCGATAGTCTGTAATTAAAACTTAACTCGATAACTCTTGTTTTATCCTCTGTGACTTTGTAAGCAATAAATTTGATGCTAAATGCTCGCCTCAACTGAAGCATAACCTAATATTTTTCTCTCTCAGCATTTTGATTCTTTGTTATTTTTTTTACATTTTCTGCATGTTTCCTTTTCATTCTTTTTCTGCACAGTTTTGCCTGAAGCACAATCGAAAATTCTTGGAAATTTTTAAGTGTTCTTGATGGGTTTGTGTGTGATTTTTCTTTTGTTATTATATTATATTAGTCTCGACTCGATATGTTGTTCCCCTATATTCTTTACCAGGAATATTATACATAATAAAGGTAATTTCTGATTATAGGGTGTGCTGTAATATTATAGTCATAACAGAGAAAAACATTGAAAAAGGCAAAAAATCGTGGGTTGTGGCAAGAGTAGTTCGAGTCAACTATGTGCGACAAGCACACAGCAAAATACTGGAGTTCATCAGCGATCACATCACAGCAGTGCGACTAAATATTAAAGATCGAATATTTTTCTAAAACTCGCTTGCAAATCATTTTAACCATTCATCTCTACATTATCCTCACTTCTACTTTCTGATTTGAACGCAATTTTGTTTTTTTTTTTTTTTTTTTTGTGATTAACATGTCATGTAGGTATCATTTTGGTGTAGATCAGTAGCTTTCATAGCATTCTTCTTCTTCTTTTCCTAAGGTTTTATAACCCAAAAAGGGATCTCAATTTTCCCACTACACCAACAGATCAGCTTGTAGAATTTGCCGGTTTCATCTTTCAAAACTTCGTCAAGCCTTCTGGTTATGAATTCTTCTATAGATTCAACTGGTTACTAAATGCTGGTGCCGTTGAATTTGCTCCGAGCTTAAAAAGAAAAACGTCTATTATGACAAAACATCTGATTAAATTCGTGTAAAATCAGCTTTCAAAACCTTTTAAGATGGCCGCCATCGAGATTAACGGCTCGGAACTGAGCCAAAATAACCATTGTGTATATGGCTTCAAGTGGCTCCGATGGCTCGGTTGGATTTTGGGAAAGCTGCAGCAGAAAATGACAGTTTAAAAGGATAGAAAAATCGATGTTTTGCCACATATTATGTTATATGTAACACATCTTTTTAACCAATAATGCTTTCTTTCTATTAGTTTGCTGTATGTGTTTTTATTTTTGTTTTGACAACTTTGCAGCTGGTTCAGAATCTCAACGAACAAAGTAAGCAAAAAGTCGAAACGGTAGTAAGAAAAGCATGGTGATTTTTTTTTTGACATCATCGGCGTCGTTGTTGTTTGAAGGTTCGTTGTTCAAAACGTTCTAAAAAAGTGTATTGTATCGTATAACATTAGCCGACTGGTTTTGTTGACGATGTAGTCGTATGTATTTGTATAAGTATGTTAGGTTCTACAGAAAAAAAAAATCATCATATTTGTGTAGGAGTGTTTAGTTTGACCAGATTTGCTTGTGGTTGTGTATAGATAGATTGTGCTAAATGCAAGTAAATACCTAGAAGCGAAAATATGCGAAGTATAAGAATGAAAAAAACCCATTTGAAAATAAAACTACAGAATTAAAGAACGAAGCTGTCATAGTAGGTATATTAATAGTGTTTGTTCTCTTTTAATACCTACTTTAAAAAGAATAGAAGTTCTTAAGAGAGTAACTTTCAAATCTGATGGCTTCCAATAGGAACTTCCGAACCTTGGCAACAGATTGCGGCCTTATTGTTGATGCTTCATCTGTCAAATTTGCTGTCATTTAAATAATTAAGTCTGTCTTCAATAACATGTGCAAATGATAGAATTATTTTAGGAAAGTGGGTCTCCTGTTCAAGGATTATTTTTTTTAGCGAGGAGTCCCATTTTTGGATGAATGAGTTGGCCAACAAGCAAAGTTGTCTTTACTGAGACAATCGCTCCACACGAATTTCGTCAAGTTGCGATGCTTTGGGAAAGAGAAAGTCATTGTTTGGTGTGGATTTTCAGCATCGTCCGTCCATACTTCTTTGAGAAGGACGTCGTCCAGGCTATCACCGTCAACACCGAGCGCTATCGTTCGATGATAACCAATTTCTTTTTGCTTGAATTGGATGATATGCATTTCAACAGAATGGGGCTAAGTTCCATGCAGCTTTATTCCACAATGCATGAGCATATTTGCACAAGCGATTTCCGAACAAAGTTATCTCACGCGGTTACGATGTGAATATTGGTCACCGAGATCGTTCGATTTGACCCGTTAGATTTCTTCAGTCAATGTCAATATATTGTTTTTACATATAAACCCAAAAATTGTTGGGCCGCTAATTTCGCGTTGTGTGAAGCCAGGCATCGAAAAAAAAATCAACCAATATTCTTGGTTGTTTTTGGGCTAACCAAGCACCGTGATTGATTCAAACAAGCTTGCGTGGTCATTTTGATGAAAAATGAAGAAAAAAGACCACGCGAGTTGTTAGACTTGAAAATTAACATTGCTCGCGTAATTGAATACCGGCCGCAATGCTAAACAAAATTATCAAAGTCTGTCAAAGCATTTAGGAGGAGATTAATTACGAATAAACGTTAGTTTGAAAATTAAAAGAAAAAACTGCAGCTCGAGAACGTACTGAGTTCAACAATAGCTGGGAGACATCCAGATTGCCCCATGACCATGAGCACAAAAACTATATTTAATTGAAATTATGGTGGAAACATTTAGCAGGCGAATAATTAAAAACATGGGAAGATAATAAAATTGACGGTTATAGCAAATTAAGTATTTGCAAGACAGAAATTTTCCATAATACATATATGTAATAATAAAATTGAGAAAATATTTGGCTAAATGATCAATTTGCGAAAGTCAAAAGAACATTTGGCAAATATCTATTGGGAGACACTTAAAATTTATTTTGATAGTTGCGCAGTAAGATTTGCGGAACGAGTTTTGACCTATACCCTTTATTGCAGACTAAATCTTTTCAAAATTTTAATTTTTTGAAAAAGGTTGTTATGCGAATAACTTTTAACCAAATCAGACACATTCGACTTCAAAGCATCTGCATAGACAATATGCTAACCGTTCCGATTTTAGGAACCGAATGCTCTTACAGTCTTCATGATTTTGTCCGCAATTAAGAGGGTAGTTTCTTGGTACCTAGCTTCTTCGATCACTATTTACTTTAGCTGAGGCCTCTTTCACTTTGATTTACAGATCTTGATAAAAGTTTGCACTAGTTTATTAAGTTAGAGTATCTGTGGTTAGAGGTTATGTATCTAATGTCTAGCTTATTGATTTTAAAGATAGAGACTTCAAAATGTGCGGGTATCTTATAGGTGTGAGCCTATTTGTAAACCAAAATTACACCAAAAATTTAAATTTAAAATTGAAAAAAAATGTTCCTAATACATAATTTCTTCCCTGTTCCTTAAATTTTTGAACTGTTTTCGGTTTTTAATCGTCACTTTTGCTTATAACCCAAGTCTTATGTTTGCACCCCATGTTTTTGTTTCTTTCTTTAAGTGTCATTACCTTGCTGTTTCCTCTGTTCTACGCCTTTTCATTCTTCTTATGTCTGTCTATTGTTATGGCTTTTTTGTCTGGCTGTCCGGTTGTGTTCATTCTTCCATTCAATAGAGTTTGACGTATCCGTCAAACAAAATGCATCCTCATATGAATGTATGAAAGAAAAAAAAAGTACAAACATTTATCTTTGGTTCTATGGCAGTGCAGTGCACAAGATGCAGCAGCTCATCATTACGATTTCTGTTTAATTTGATCATTATACTTGTGAGTATGTGGTTTGCCTTTTCCAGTCCTTCACTTCCATCCCCCGGGTCGACAACGTTATAAAAACATGGATGTTGGTGGTATACACTGCACACAGCACATATACTGCAGATATTATGCAAATTTAATTTAAAACAAGTACAAAAGCCTGAGACCTGACGACTAACGAACGAATGACAGCAGCAGCAGCAGCGTCAGCACAGCAGCAACAGAGTTAAAATTAAAATAAACTTTGCACACACACGTGTGCATGATGTGCACTATTATCTCGGTGAGTTTATTATTCCGAGTTGGATATTTGCTTAATTTTTGCATTCAATTAAGTTTTCATTTGAATTAAAAACTGGCTCTATATGAACCTTGTTCTTTCTTTCACGTGTTTATATACCTACATAATATGCGTTCCGAACTTGCACCATACAGAACATAATTTTAATTATTCTAAAAGAAATGTTTATTAGTATTTAAGTTTAATGGACTTTTTTTTGCTAATGAAAACATGCAAATTTAATTAACATAAATGAATAACTTGACACTTATTTTCAATGAATTTTTTTTATAAGAATAAATATTTTATGGGCCAGAACAATCAAGACTGATAAGATAAGATAGTAATAAGCTTTTAAAAATCTTAAAAGTAGACGCGAAGATATCTGTTCTGCGTTACCTTTAGTTGATCAATAGGCGTGTTTTTTCAGCTCAGATAAATTTTAAAAGTAAATGACAACAAAAAACAAAAGTGGATAAATAAATCAGCTGTCAGAATCGGACATAAATATGAAAATAATGTTTAAAATGGCGTCGCAAGTAAGTTGGAGCAAAATATACGCTCCTTGAAACTTTGACGACGCACTGCTATGGACAGTGTTAGATGATGAATTCAAGTATATTGCAATGTGTCTGTCATCCATAACTGACTCGGAACTGTCTTGTCACAACCACTGATTTTTGTTTTCCTATAACGTAATAACTGATAATGATAGATGCTATGGAAATGACGGCAATAAAGTTCGGACCTCATATTCCGAAACATCAAGTTCTTTCATATCTGTCAGGCTACAATGTGTCAGAATGCAATTTCATGGTTGATGCAGATCTGTTTTGTTTCTTTCAATTGAACATGAAAATACAAAATTAACAATTTTTTAACGGAAAGAACAAAACATACCAATACCTCAAATGATCGTTCATTAATTTGTGAAAACTTAGTTGTATTTTGGCTCTTAGAATTTTAAGATTTTGTTATGCGGCAGACAAAAATATTTAGGAAATATCGTTTTTAAGAGTTATCTTGTTACAACTACATAATTATGGTGTGATTTTGAGTTAAAATGTAAATAAGAATTTTAATAAAATTATTCTCAATTACTCCCTACAACATCATCCCAGTAAAAGTCTCGTCAAAATCGGTCCAGCCTTTTCCAGTCGGTCTATGAATAAATTAAAACTTGAAAAAAAAAAACACCAGCGCCATCTATAGGTGAATTAAAATAGCCTAAGTTACTCCTTCCAGTATCCAGCTACCTTTCAGGGTCATAAGTACGAGTCTTTGAAAAAAGCGAGCCGAGTGACACCTAGGGAGTAATTAAAAAGGCGTAAGTTACGTGCTACAACAGTGAAAGTCCCGTCAAAATAGGTCCAGCCATTTCCGGGATCATAAGTTAATTTTCTTAAGTGAACGTCTCTTGCTTTCACTCGACTTAAGTAATGACTATGAATTCCGCCCTTAAATTAAGTTTTTTTTTTAGATTTAAACAAATAGGTACAAATAGATATTATCAAAACTTACATCACCGATTTTCATTAGTTTTGTTATTTTTCTTTCTTTTGTTGTTTATCGAAAAGCAATCAAATCACCTAATAAATGTCAATAACTTGTTAATTGCCTATCTTTGCAAAATAATCAACATTCCAATGTACATAACTGTCAATGTCATATATGTAAGTTTTAAAATAAATAAAGCAAAAACATCAAACGAAAAATTAAGACGATTGACAATAAAAAACTCAAGAGTAGCCAGCCATAACAGGGAAAAAAGAACGATTATTTTATTTTTACCAACATAATGCCAAACCACCTGAATTGAATTTTTATCAGCTCTCACTACCGTTAGAAAGTTCTAAAGCCTTACCACATTAAAAAAAATTGTACAAATACCATGAAGTAAGTATTTAGTTATATTTCTGAAAACAATAAAAAAATAAAATACAAGCTAAGAAAACTCAAATCAAAATTGCACATCTCTCTGCTGACTTGACTACTGCGTGGGCATGTTTGCACTCACTCACCCAATGAAATCGATGTCGCCGCTCCAACCGTCCGTCATCGCCATCCGAACTGTAGGGATCTAATAAAGCTAAAGCAAATGACTAGCTATACGCATTAGGCTAGTAGACGCACATAAGGGTAATTCTCTAAAATAATTGACCAAAAATTAAGAATAAAGTCAAAAGAGTGTGAAAAATGTGAATGTGTAAAATTTAAAGAGAGAAAGATGAGGCAAGTAATTTTTACGTTTTACTTACCTTCTCTCTTGTCAGAAGCATCAATGTGCAATTTGAAATTATGTATTGGGTAACCTTTTTTTAAAACGATCGCTTTCGTATATTTTTTTTTTTGCAAAAATTATACAATTTTTGAAGTAATGCTGGTAAGATTAGAAAAACTTTTTCTAAAACCTCTCGAATTCTCGATTCGTACAACAGCAACTTAAAAAAAAAACAACCTTTATAAAAGAAATTTTTAATAAAACTAAAACCAACCTTGTATTTATATTCACCGCTTATGTGATCTTTCATTAGAGTAAATGAAAGGAGAACATATCAATCGAACACTTAACGTTCTCTCTGTTTTAAATCTTAAATTTTGAATATCAACTGTCAACCTTCATTTAAAGTTTATTTGAAATAAATTGGATAAACGAGAAATCAATGTACACTACATCTTCGGTTCAGTGATCAAGTAAAATGAAATCTTCGGAAAAATATATAAAGACGGCACAATAACTATTAAATAGAAGAATTTTAGTATATCTTCTTAGAGTTTTTTCATTTCCAATTTCATGCCGAGAAATTTCTTTGTTATCAGTATTAATATTTGTAAATCTAAATTCCAAGATTGTTTTAAAAATAATTCAAATGTACTAAATTGATACTGACGTATTGCTGGAGTGCTCTATATTTACTTATGATTTTCAAATAATGTTTAATTTAATTTTGTCCAGCTTTTAAATTAAAACACCCCAATATGCGACAGACGAAAAAAAGAGAAACTATAGTTAAAAAAAAATATGGATACAAAAAAAATAAAAACACAAAAATGGAATGTGTCCGCTCTCTCAATCTCAAGGTGTGTAGCCGCAAAGAAGTGTGTCATAGGTGTTCCATTTGGGACAACTCGCGGAGCCACCAAAGCCGACCACGATCTGCGACCACATTGCTCGAGAAAACGAACGAAACAAAATTCCTCACTGTGCATACAAAATCGAAAGTAAAAGAATAAATAATTGTATAAATCTCTTATCTGGTTTTATTTCTTTTTCTTTTTCTTTATTTTCTTGAAATTATCTGACGTATATACTGCGTTATCTGCAAAAAAAAAAAAAAATTATTCACCGAATATGTAAACAAAACAAAATGCAAGTATGAGACAGACATACAGCGAATTGAAGAGTTGGCAATTGAGCATTTTTGCAAAATAAAAAAGCACTGTGTGAATTACGAGGACCGGCTGTATTCGTAAATCGTGTTTCCTGCTGCACTCAACTTATACATTGTACTATCTATTGTACCTTGTTGAAGTGGCTGTAAGACGTTGTGCTTCTCCATCTTGTATTATATTCGTGTGTATGTACCTATTGCACTGCAAATGCATCTTGCCAAAGTAGCTACGGAACTCAGACGGTCGGGTTTTCAATTAGCAGAAATAGCAACAAGCTACCGTTGTACAGCTAGTCAAATAAATAAACAAACAAATTAATAGATATAAGCTGAATGGAATTTAAAGAATGTTACTTGGTTATGGCTCATGATGATTTTATTGTGTTTAATTCCTAAAGTAAAAAAAGTTTTAATTATCTAGATATAAAATGTAGATAAGATACCTATATTCCAAACGGTATAAAAAAAACAGAATACTTCCCAGAACAGGTATTTTCATTGAAGATGTGGTCGAGCTGGGAAATAATTATAACAAAAACAGTTCAATTGTAATCACATAGGTACTTATAAATCATAGAGAAAACAAACATTTCGAGGATCCAGAAAGAAGGATTCGAGTCAAGCATGAGGGTATAAGTGACATCAGAAAACCATATACCCCAGCCCAGGGTAAATCGTGTTTATGGTCGTGCATCAGACAAACCTAATTCATTTCATGTTCAATTTAAATGTCAAATGAATAAAAATAAGAATAACAAACAAATGCTTTTACAATGGATCCTAATAAATTTAAATAATTCAGACATGATTTTATTTTTTGGTACAAAAGTAATATATGAATATGTTCTTTTTTAAGTGGTAATTATTAAAAAAAATACTTTATTCATTCTATTCAAGCTCATTGCGCATGAGCTAGCATGACCTACTGTCAAAACTAAACGAACTGTTTCGTCATGTTAATACAAACATGATGAACAACTAAATTGACATGACTATCTGTCAAAAGCATTTGTTTTCATTTTCTATTATTTGTGTTGAAAATCTATAATATATTGATAAATTTATTGATTTATTGATAAATTGAACTTTCGGTCTGTCAAATGCACACAGCTGTCAAATTTTCATTTGTAAGATCGATTCAGATCGCACAGAACATGGGTAACGAAACTTAACAAAATGTCCATTATAGCCAACGTCATATGGCTGCGTGCTTGCTCGTGCGCATTATACCTAGTCCTTAACAAGTCATAAAAAGAGGTTAAATTAATTTTGTGACTTTTTCGGATTCTCTTAAAAACACAGCCACAACTTGTGAGAGTCATAAGATCAATCGAAATTGTGATCTACTTCAGAGCAGGTCACAACTAAAAAAAAAATAATTTGAGTTTTGGCATTTCGATTCGTCATTTGATAGATTTTGTGAAACAATATTTTTTTATTTTTTATTTGAGTTGGTACTTATTATCAGTGGGTTGGGTTGGGGTCAACATAGCGAAATTCCGAAAACCCAAAAGTCAGAAAATTAGAAAACCCAAAATCCCAAAAAAGTTTTATCGAAATCCCGAAAAATAATATAAAATTAAAAATTTGGAGAGTCGGGCTTTTGTACCCAGCACTACTTTAATTTTAATTTTAGTTTTCAATAATCAGCTGTTCCAATAATGACACTACACAATTCACCATTGCTGTGGTGAGTTTTTTTTGTGAGGATGGGGAGAGAATTCGATAAATGTAATCGAGTCAAAACAATCCTTACAGTAAATACTGACAAGAAATTGTAACTTGTGACTCCTTACAAGGGGTAAAATTGGGCGTAAGAAACAAGAACTTAAAAAAACTATGAATTATCGAAGAAAAAAAATCAAAATGTCCAGTTGAGTAAAAAAGTTCTGTGTTCAGTCTTGTCGTTAGCATGAATAAAAGCCTTAACTGTTTACTAAGACCCCCTGAACTTCTTGTCGGGCTCGTCGGGTTGACCTCAGAAAATGTCGACATAACCGGGAGGTTATGGATCGATACATTTCTAAGGCCAATTGGATTGTGGTGTCGTTACATTTGATTTTTTCCAAAACTTCTTAGAAATACATCAAGTGGATATATGATCTTCACTGATGATGGCTCCATAGACAGCAAAGAATATCTGATTCACTTCATGGGTCAAAGATCAAAGGACTCAAGACACTTCCTTGGTGTACAAACTTCGATTAGGAATTTTTTTGTATTTTTCAAATAAATCGCAATGAACTATGTTTGACTCATTATTGCACATTGTTTTTGAGGTATATACGGCAGTAAAATTTAAAAGTCAGAAAAATATTTGTTAAGAACAAGAGAGGAAACTGAGAATTGAATCCAAAAAATGTCAGCACTCTTGCGAGATTTCTTATCCCACTTTATGATTAGCGAATCGAACTACTTAGCGAATTCGAATGTTTAAGCGAACTTCAGTTGCGAGGGTATTGGGATTAGCAAGTTTGTTTATTCGCTAATCCTGCCAAAAGTTATTGAATCGAAAACAGAAACGTCAAATCGTAGGGATATTTATTTGTAACAAAAAAATATCAAAAATACGTTGTTTGAAAGTTGCTTGTATTTTTTTTTATATTGAATTTCCTTGTGAGTTGCGGTTGCGTTGCTCTAGTGGACGAGGGCCTTAGAGAGAAACCCGAGAAACCCCGTAAATATAAAGATTTTTGTTTAAAGTGTTCGAGAACTTGAGATGTTCGGGAATACTTGCCACTACACCAACACCATCTAAAATTCAACTTATGATGTTCACTTCTGATTACTGACTTTTTTATCGACACTTTTGTTCATCAATTCTGATGCATCAGAAAATCACAAAACATACATAATACATAGAGATATAGAGTTGGTCATTACCACCCTGACATGACAGTAGCAAATCTGACTGAAATTGCTATCATGATTGCCTGCTTATGCAAATTTTTATAAACAATAGACCCCGTATAGTATATCTATAGATCGTGACATCTTAAACTAATTTTTCGCAATAAACTCTTATAGTGGCGGTGATAGTGGAAGTAGGTGGTTCATGACACTGCTGGCTGAGTGAGTGATGCGGTAGACCAATGTTACTTACAATAAATTACCAAAGTAGGTTCTTCAAATCAGCATATTATTATACTTGTATACGTTGTATAAAGAAAGGAAAATTTACCATAGACAAATAGCAAAAGGAAGCTTAAGCCTTTTTAATTGTAGTAGGTACACTAGCGTGTAACTATAAAGCGCTGCACACGAAGCGTGGTGGTTATAGCATACGCATAAATTAATTCATACCGTTAAATGCAAAAAAACACAAAGGCTATAGAGCACGAACATAATAATAGCCATACAAAAATGTAGGTGGTGTAAACTGTATATACTTACATACAATACATGTATATGAAAATGGTGGTGAGGTTTGTTTGTAGCGGATGTTGCAATCTTTCTTTTCTTCTATTTTTTTCCCGGAAAATTTTCTTTACAATAGCGAAACGTGCAAATCACTTAAATATACCAAATACATATTATATACGATTATTTGGAAAACGTGCGTTCAAAACCAACTCAAAGCATGTTGAAATATTTTCTATTTGAATACAAGGAGCGAATGTATGAAAAGTACAGACGTATTGCTTCCTTAATTGCTATAGGACCAAAAGACTACGTTGTTTTACTTATGGAATTTGAATTTTGAGTCAGGAATGGAAATGATTACCTACCAATTTTTGATGGATTCAGAACGTTAAGAGTTTGAACTTTATCCAGAGAAAGGTTATGCTCTTTGGGGTTTTTAAGATCTTCTGAAGAAAATTCCCTCAAATGACTAATAGCCATGTTTTATTACTAGAAATGGATATACGTAGATCATTGTCAATACCCAACCAATTGAGATCTTTTTATCTCTATCGAGATCACGTTTCATGAGCCAGAAATTATTTCTGTTTCAATAATTTGATACATGGTTTTCTGACGTTACTGACAGCTACATATGTTCGACTTGAACTCCTGTTTCCGAATTTTTTTTTTTTTTGGTAAATCAATAGTTTATTTAAATAGAAATCAATAAAAAATCAAAAAAAAAAAAATAGAAATTAATTTTCTTTTGAAGACTTCCATCCGTATATATGTTCGGATTCAATCTGTGCAAAAGTAATACTTTTTAAGAGAATTTCCGCTCTTTTCGGGTTTGGTCGGAAAAAGGGGTTCCAATGACTTGTCTAATAAACAAATAACCATAAAACGAAATTCAAAATTATTAATATAAATATATTTTTTCAAGTCGAAGTACTCAGATGAAGTCAAAGTACTCAAAAATAAGTCTTTTAATTCAAATTATTACAATACCGAAATGATTGCATTCTTTTGCAGCTCTGACTGAAAGATAAATGACGTTAGTATATACCTAGATGATGCCTGTTTTTTGTGTGGGTTTTCCGTCTCATCCATGATGATAATTTTATCGACTTAATGTCTCACGATTTGTATTTAAAGATGGTTTGTAGACAGCCGGTCACAACTAAAGTATTTTATGAGTGCAAATCTCACGGTTTACTGTCATAATCAGCTGTTCCAAATCGAACAAGTGAATTCACCAAGACGGTGAGTTTACTTGTGACTTTTTGTGGGTATAGAATACGGAAAATGTTATCAAGTCCCAACTTTCATAACAAAAAAAAAATGCAAATACAACTTTGACAGACACTTTCACAGCTGTTAAAATAATTTAAATGCCAAACAAAAAATCGTAAATGTTGGTTGTGTACATTCAGCCTTTTTTTTAACTTTTCTCAAAAACCGAATTTTCGATCCGCGGAAGTCTGAAGAGGTCGAATCAAACGCCTGATCTTGGTGGCCCATTCACATCGTTTTCGCCGCGTGATTGCAAGTTAACCATGTTCGGGAATAACTCGTGTATAATGTCCATTGTGACATAAGATGTGGCACCCAGCGCCGCGCCGCAGCCAGGGTGAAACCACATGTCGGTTTATCCAATTCGGGCAAAAAGAAATTGGTTATCATCGACCGATACCGTTCGCCGTTGACAGCAACGGCCTGGCCAACGTCGTTATCAAAAAAGTTTGGACGGATGGTCCCACCAGTCCACCTAACAGTGACTGGATGCATTGCAATTTGGTGGACTCACCGCTAAAAAAAAAAAAAATCGACCGAAATTAGGTTCAACTTCCTCGAGCAGGAATCCCACTTTCATAAACAAATCTTCTCATTTACAATTATGTTGAACTTTAACTTTTACTGTTAATTTGACACACTTATAGTGACAATCATATTGACAGATTTAGCTTCAACAATAATGGCCGCAATCACCTGTCAAAGTTAGGAAATCCATATTGGAAAACCCTATAGGTATATTTGCGCGTCGTAAGCTTATATAACAATTAATCTCATCAGGAAGAATAAATAACATCATCGTAGTGCTTCAACATGTTTCAAAAACAACAACGTCAACAACAAGCATTTTTGTTTCCTTGTGAAAAAATAAACATCAATTTGCATTTATTTCGCCAATGAAACGAATTTAATAACCATGCTCTCATCAATGTAATTAAATTATCATAACAATTATTTTACGTTGTTGGTTCAGGAGTTCCCTCTGGCCTGATGTGACATCTGCCATCAATGTGAAAAACATTGCAATCTACGTATACGACGCCACTCATCTTATAAATGCTAGATTGTCTTCATTCAAAAATTTAAGAAAAAAAAAATCCCTGTTTTTGTTATTTTGTTTGTGCGAAAAAAAAAATATTGCAACTTTGTCGTGTGAATCGCAAAATTAATTCGTTCACGTCAAAAACAAAGAATGAATCGAAATTTCAAAATCAACGTCATTTACGCCACGAAGTCGCAGCTAATTTGTATAATTTTCATAATCTGTTCCAAATAAAGAGTTAATGAATGTAATAACATTTAAAATTTGCAGTCGATGAAATTTCGTTAATGTTTTCTTAAATCACACAGACAATTTATTTGTTTTTGTTTAAATTTATACACGGAGCGGGCAGGAGTGAATGACGGATGTAGTTGGTTGATTTTCTCTGATATTTGAAATGCAAATATGAATTTGGTAGAAATTTATTTTCAAACAACAACAAATAATTTTTTGGCTATCCAAAAATATTTCTCAAAGATTATTTTTTTGTGAATTGAGCTTGTGACTCATTAGAACGAGCGGAGGTGGATGATATTTTTGGTTTGTTAGAAGCAGGCAGAGAAGAAAGAGAAAGGAGAATTCCATCAGTTTTTTTTTTTTTTTTTTGAATGAAAAACTTTGTGTTGGACATACAGTAAAATAAGATTTTTATGGTGTGACTGTGTATAATTCTATTTGCAAATAAACATTTCAAATTAAAATTCAATCAACCATACAAAGGTAGGGCTATGATTTTAGAAAAAAAAAAATAAAGAAACGATTTCGCGTTAATTTAAATTTTGAAACTATTGTTTTTGAGGTATACCTACAACATGGTTAAACAGAATAATTAAACATGTTAATGACTACATTAGGAGTACCTACATTATTATCGGATAAAGAGGGAAGACTTAACTTATCATGGATATGTAACTACCTACTTACTTTATTTATTTTATAGTATAATGTCTTGATGCTACTCGAAGCCAGTTAAATAAAACTAATTTATATTTTTAATTTATTTTATTTTTGTTTCTATGACAGATGCATAGAATAATAAATAAATAAAACGTCATCTCAGGAGGCTCTATCCATTTTGCCTACAAACTTTCAAAACTGCAAAGATTTAACTCTGTATGCGTGCCCGTGCATTTCAAAAAAAAGACTCAAATTTGGCTAAACAATACATTCTTACAATTTTGTATTTAGCTGTTCACACGTATTCGCTTTTATAAAAGCGCACGGGAGGAGACGGGGTAGTACGAGTTGATGACGTGTGGACTGATTGCAGCTAACAAAAATTGTGTTTTGGCCTTAATGATTTACTAACAGTTTGAGAGCCACTGCAATCGTTTTTGTTTGTACCATTCGGTGCGTTCAATAAAATCAAAAGTTTAAGTTAAGTTGAAGTAAAACCATTAAACGACAAAACTAATTTAAAATTCAGTGGAATGTCATAAATGTCATGCCTGTTTTGTTAATGCTCAAATATTTCTTTTACTTACCGCCTTTACTTTGAGAACGATTGCGATTATATTTTTGTTCATAACAAAGTTAGAATTGAACTCCTTCAATTTTTGAACACGAACTTTAAGTTAAGTTATATATGATTTTAAAGTAATTTGTGTTGTAAAGTGATTCTGCCAAAATTATGAAAAATAAACATAGTTTCAAATTTGAATTAAAGTGTTCACATTGGAATCACTTAAACGACGCAGTTTATCGTGAGTCCAAACCTTCGTGTTCAGCAGACAAAATTAGTGCGAACACAAAAGATTAACGAAACCACACGAAACAAAAAAAAAATGCGAAAAAAATTGTAAACAATCTGAAAATAATGCCTAGTTTCTTTTTAACAATAAAGTGGGAAGAAGACAAAACACACAAAATGCGTCGTTTGAGTGAGTCCAATGTGCATACCGTCAAACACAAACAATTTTGAAAGTGTGAAAATGCCCAATTAGTGTTCTGTGAGTAGTTGTTTCAGTTATCCAAAGAATAAAAACTGTGAACATTTAAGGTTTTTCTTATTACCAAAAGACACAAGTGTAAGTGGTATCTTGGTTAAAGCCTAAAGACGTCACCCTCAGTCGCACTGAAAAGTCAAACATACCTTATTATTTTTGTACCATGATCTGTCAGTAAATCCTGTTGTTGTTGTTTTTGTTATTGATTGACACCTGCCAACTGTTAAATTGCCGCATTTTCGTCATTACATAGCATATTATTAAATTAATCGAAATAAAAAGTTTTTTCTCCGAATTTTGAGGTTTGCTCCCTTAACTGTGTTTTAATATTCTTATTTCGTGCCGTTAATTCAGTTTCAGTTTATGAGTTTTTGTAGTTTGTATCTCCTTATTTAATATTTTCCAAGATGATTCTAGAATCTAGATGATTTCAAAGTCTTCTTTTGTTGATTCACTGCAAAAGTTCTCTAAGTTGTCCAAGATTATCTATAGGTATCAAACGTCAGAAGACGTCAATAGTAATGAACTAGAGACTATATTTACCATTTTCAAACTACATAAATAAAAAACAGAATTAAGAAATAAAATTACATCAGCTGTCATTGAATTTAAAAAAATAAAAATAACAAGTTATACAAACTTAACCTTTTTGCAAATTCCAACTCATCAGCATTTATAATTCAAACACTGATCTACAAACCATTAAACGACCCTCAACAGACCTTGACATTAAGACAAAAATAAAAGTAAAACTACATCTAAAACCAAAAAAAAAAAGATAAACTACATTTCGTTTCAAACATGCCAGAAAAAATATATTTATTTTGACGTCAGCGCGAAATAAAAAGTCAAACAAAAACGTATCTACTGTGAACGACGTGTGTCCATCTGCAAGTGAACGAAACGTTTCTGTATGAATAAATAGTAAAAAAAAAATAAAACTACTGATGGGGTATTTCCTCATGGAAGAAAATATAAAATCCACGAATGGGTTGAACTTAATTGTTTTTTTTTTTCTGATTGTTGTTTGGAATATTGTTATGATAATATTGAATTATTGAAAGTTGCATTAAAACTAAAACTAAAAGAAGGTACTTGAAGAGCAGAACTGTGAAACATATTCCTTGAAATCTCTATTATAATGATTAGTCAGTATTATCGTTATTCATATATAAGATCTATTGTGAATGGTTCTGTTGAAAAACTTGATAGGGAATTTTACCATGTTGTCAAAAAATAAATGACAGCTCACACTACGCGGATGACACAAACTGTCAAAACTCAAAATCTTGTAAAAGTATTTTGAAAATAATCTCTTTTTTCCTGCGAAATTTGAGATTAACGTGACTAATGTTTAATAATAAACTATTCAGAATTTTCGGGCAGAACATTACAATTTTCGCTCTTGTTTGCAATCAATTTGTCAACAATGATAAAAAAAATTCAGCTGTCATCCGCGTACTGTTGTTTTTGACACTGCTCTGCGAACGAAAAGGAGATATATCGTTGTTACCTAAAAAGTCCTATGTTATCAATGTCAACAATATCTGTGTTTTTTTTTGCCAACTATACCTAGTGATGTGAGAAATTCACAAAAAAAAAAACATCCGCAGCCGCATTTTTGGATTAAAAATATGATAGGTACCTACCTACTCATTTGTGTGATAGAATAAAAAAATCAACACGAAAGAAAAAACATCCTTCAACAGATAATTTGACAGTTTGCACTTAATACTCCGCAAATGTCAAAATTAGATTCGTATTGCTTCTGATGACATTTCGTACCGAGTACGACAAAATCGTCAAAATTGAATTTGTACAAATCTGTCAAATTAAAAAATGTCAAATTTATTATTTGCTGATGATAGTTCACAGTAAACACTCCGCAAATGTCAAAACTAGATTCGTACGAATATGTCAAACAACGCAAAGGATCAAAACTAAGCACAAAATCGAAAAAAAATTAATTAAATTGCAGATTTGACATTATCCTGTTTAAATGTGTTGAGTACTTAGATAAAATATCCCAAATCATGCATCTTTTGTGTTGAAATTTGATCTAGGGAATTTGTTTCTGTTTACAGAAAAATGAAAAAAAAAAAAAAATAGCAAATATTTGGACTAGGCTAGGATACAATAACAAATATGTCTTAAAATAAATAGAAGGAAATGGGCCGAAAGTGAAGCAATTTTTCGTCTATTACCTCTAACATTTCTCTTAGAAGATTTCAAGTTCCCTAAAAAATGGTAGTCATTTTCCTCGTAAGAAGCTTATTTTTGAGTTTTTCCATTGTGTTTCATCCTTCTCTTTTTGCTTGCATTGGTTACAGGTTTTTCAGGATGTTTTCAATGATCTTCCCTCAGCTTGTTCATCTTCATTACGCAATGATTTTGTTTTCACTCTTAAATCCATCGCCATGAATAACTCATAACTTCTGTTTATTGTAAAACAGCAATTTATGTTGAAGATAGGTATCTAGCTTAATGATCGAATTTTTTTCAAAAATCCATAACTTGCCTTTATTTAAAAATTCCCATTTAACAAGTAAAAAATTACATATCGGGTATTTTCCATTGAAGAAAATGAAACGAAACAGAAAAAGTTTTTTTTAAACTGTCTGCACTAGAATTATGTGTAAAGAACGTGGGAAATAAAATTTCAGTACACATTTTCATAAAACTTGACATTGGTGATGAAATTGAAATTAAAAGCATTTTTATCTTTTATTTGTAAAATGTGTTATAAACAAACGAAGAAAAAAAAACACTTAACTGTCATACAAATAATGACTCCAACAATTGAAATGATTTGCTGTTGATTACTTACTTATAAGCAAGCGCCTTCAGATTTCATAATTAGACGCCTTTTTGTATGTTATTCACATAAATTATAAATATACATGTGAAAAAAGTAGGTGCTGATTACATTTTCACAAAAAAAAAAAAAAAATTAAATTAAATTAAATAAAAAAAAAACTTTGCATTGCCCGGTTTTGGAATGTCTGAAAGTGATTCATCCAATTTTACGATTTTGCTTTTACTCTTATATTTAGGTAAGTAATAAGTGGTGTCGTTTGTGGTGAGATCATTAAATCTGAATATTCTTTATTTGAATATTATAACCAATATCGAACTTAGTTGAAAAGTGACGCATTTTAAAAGTTGTATAAATATATTTTTAGAGGTAAACGACATACCGCACTAAACCTAAGAAAAAAGCTGTTTAACTAGAATGTAAACAGATTTGTAAGACCAACTGACAAAATGTTAAGTTATCTTGATAATTTAAGTTTAATATTTTTGATTTAAAAACTGCAACCGAACAGAGTGACCAAATCACATTGTGCTCGGACAAATAAATATTGTTGTTGGGTGATGATGCCATAAGCAAACGGCTTTCAAAGCTTGGTCAATGTGCCGCGGAGAAGTGGTTAAACCAGACGGAATACCCTTTGAGTTCTCGAAGACAATAGGAGACTTTAGGCTTAGGTGACTTACGATTCTCATCTTCAAACTTATCGGTGGTAACCAAATTCCTTACCATGAGAATCGTAAAGAGGGTAATAGTAGTGAGTTTGCGGAATACAATACAGCTATCTAAATATCTATTGACCAGTGCTGATTTGTTTCAGGTAAATAACCCACATTAACACATTTCAGAGTTTAGGAATCATAATTCGGAATCAGAATTCGGAAGACATGGAAATGAGACGTTCCAGAAAATTTCCGTGCGGATAATCATGGATACGAGGTCGTCAAAAGAAAACTAAGATCAGTATAGTCACCTATAATTTTCAATTAGAGTTGGTGTATACCAATGAATCATCTTGTCATTAATTTGCTGTTTATTACACTATTATAGACTATCTACTTGAAGATAATGACGGAACCAAAGATCGATCACTCGATCAGCTATTATTTGTTAACGATAATGTCAAAGAAGTGTGCTAAAGCTGTCTACTCCAACGATCGTCACACTGCTAAACATTTGTAAAACATTTATTACGAACGAAACAGGGCACTAATTCAACGGCATTAGTTCCAAATTTTAAGCTACCCAAATAGTAATTTGTATGGACAAGCCATATCTGCATCGAGGCACGATAAGGTTTAATCGTATATAATGTACATTATGCTCAAATTATATCAGGTCCGGATCAGGAATATTATTAAGACATGTTCTATAGTAGGTCTGATTAAGTCCCAACATGGACGCTTTAATTAAATTTTTTTTCACAGAAAAAAAACTAAATTAATTGGAAAAAAACACATTATTGTCCAAAAGAACACTCTTCCGCTTATGTTTTTTATCGAGACTCGATTATTCGGGACTCATATAACCGGGGCACTCTTATCAACCGGGATTTTTCTTGGTAAAATAACTTTATATTTTTAACTCTAATTACCGGCATTCACTCTAGTATCCGTATTGAAATAAAAAAATAATTCGCTCAAAACATATTAAAACTGTTTTTTATTTTAAATTTTAACTCTAATATACGTATTTAAGAAAAAGATCAAGATCAAACATGTTTACTTTATACTTGACTACTAAAAACTAACGGAGTTAATGTATATGTTAAATTGCACTAGTCAGACAGTCAGATGTAGTTCATCATTCAGATTGTGTGCTTGATTTTCTGTGGTTGATTTTGTTCAGTTTTTGTGATGAATTCAAGTGAAAAGTGAAAATTCTATTAACCAGGGTTTTTCATTATCTGGGATCAGCTTGGTCCCGACCATCCCGGATACTCGAGACGACGTATATATTTCAAATTCTATTAACCAGGGTTTTTCATTATCTGGGATCAGCTTGGTCCCGACCATCCCGGATACTCGAGACGACGTATATATTTCAGTCAGTAAACTCATTCAAAATTTTGTCCAATCCAGGCCAAGGGTCAGATTCTGTATCAAAAAACAATCAAACGTTTTCGTCTGTGCGAGCGATTTGCCAAACAGTTTGCTCCGAAATATTTTCGTACAGATAAAAAAGTCAACAAATGAACTATTTGTCTGTTGACACAGTTAACACAATCGTCGACTTTGCTTTAACAATTTTTGTTTTTCAATTCAATTTATTAGAAGCTCATTAGCACTTTTGATATGTTCGATTGTTCTCTAAGTAAAGCTCATTTGTATGCCTCAGAAATTGCACTTAATTACTATTAAAAACTCACGCAAATATAAGGTTCCTAAAAAAAAAAAATAGCCAACATTGCAACAAATGACGACATTTTTACTATTCTGCCATACATAAAAAAACCAAATTTGAAAGAAAATAGAAATGACATACGCATTTCCTTTAACTGGAAAATGTCAACTCTGATTTAAAGTGTCAGACTGTCAGAGTTAGATACTCAAATGAGGTTCGATTGTTGATGGCAAACTTATTTCACAAAATTCACTAATAATGTACTATCGAATTGCAATTAAAGTATTTTATTTGGAAATAAATTTAAAAAATTCAAATATATATGGCAACTTATTAAAACGATAAACGCGGTTTGTTCGTGGGAATAATACTTGCTTCTAATTAAGTACTACACAGTTTAAATCATGAAACAATCTGAAACTGCAATGAAAATGTAAACAGATTACATAATATAAAGTTCATTGTCTATGTCGACTATAAAAGCAGCCCGTGATTTACTGCTGAACTAAACTTAAACAAAGCTAAATAGCTGATCTAATATTTGCCGACGGGCATATTGATGATGACGACTACGACGGATTTTGTAGATTCAAATATGTACAGCCAAAGTAATTAAATGTCTATAAAGCATTGTCAATTACGGGTGGAGGCGGTCGGGTGTAACTAAATTGCCAATAAAAGCAGCGCCCCCTATAGCAATCTACCCAACACTATCAAATGTCCCCGATGCAAAATAATGTGATCAATTCAAAAGAACATTTAAAATAAAAGAAACTATTTGAGAATTTATTGCAATGTAGCTATGCAAAACTGGTTATACAATACTTACATCAGTTTGTTTCCAATTTTTGGTGAGTGTAGGTGGCGCTGTATCTGAAAGATACAGCGTCATTGATAAATGGTATAATTGCTTGTTAGAGTTAAGCTTGGGAAACTATTCCCCAAAGTGATTTAATGTATAAATCTATTTTTATAGTTTCTTTCGGATTAAAAAAAAAATAATAATTTGCTACCACCACGCCAGCGTCGCGGTCGGTCGATACAATAATAATGATAGTTGTGATTGAGGGGGTTTATTGTTTATATTTATCTGCAATAAATTCACACTAATTGCAATCAATCATTTCATTTTTAGTATACCATGCTGCTGGTTTGCTTGAAACGTGTGCCTTTCCTCTGTTTAATATGCCAATGCGAATTTATATTTTTTGTTTTGTTTTATAGAACTAATAAGATTGTTTGCTTTTACTTATATGATGGCAGCGTGATGGTAATCGTTTGAAATCATGAAATCATTTAGCCGCCAACAAATTGATCAGCAGACAAACAAATTTAATCACTTGACGTCCGTGTCGTCGGTCGTCGCGTCGTAACATTCTTGTTGTGTTACGAAGTCAATAAACCGGGTTTTGATTTTTTTTTTGTTGAAATATGAGATTTATTTTGGCTGCCACCGGATTAATAATTTTATTGTAGTTTTTCGTGTTATTCCTACGTGCGTGATAGAATCAAATGCGTTAAGGTGGAATTCAGTTTGGTAAAATAAATCAGGAATAACTTGTAGGCTAACATTTTAACTGATAATTGACTTTTAAAAATTAATAAAACAAGATTGCACTTAAAAAAGTTTACAATTTTGTTTTTTCAACTTTGTAACTTTACTCCACAAAATTTATTTTGAGAAGTAAAACTCTGTTTGAACAAATGTTTACATCCGTCTTACTGTGACGTGAATCAATGCCAAATGAAATAGTCCCGAATTTGAGAAAATTGGCTTTACTTCGTTTATAAAGTCGATAAAGACTACATTTTTGATTTGGCCTTCCCATTGACTTATATATGGACCGCCAGTAGCCAACTTCACGCGTGTTCTAACATAACTAGGGGCGCCGTCAATTACTAGCAGGAAATCTGCGTAGCAGTGCTATGTTTGTTTTAATTAATTATTTAATTTTGACATATTTTTGTAGAAATTGTTATCAAACTACTTTTATTTTACAAAAGAAGTCTACTCCACATGTTATTGATTTACTTACATATGAATATATTATCGTTTTCATTTAAATTTTATGGCAAAATCAGTACTACACGTATTTAACACTACTAGATGATGGCGGTTTTAAACCTAGAACATCTTTTTTTCTCCGTTTGAATGAAAATTTCAACCGACTGGCGGTCCATATCTAGTGCATCAATGGGCGTTCAGGGCACGGTTCAAGTGGCACGATTAATCCGACCCTTTTATTGACAGTGACAACGTCTTTAAAACGTTTACTATAACTTATTTCCTATGGCGCCATCTTTACAGAACAACCTGTTAATTTCGTTCTGTAGAACAACAAAAACGTCTGCTTAAAATAGTTTGAAAAAGCCTTCTGATATTATTTTGGAATGATTGCAAGTCATAGCTAAGCAAGGCACGGTTTTAAGAAACTTCTAAACACTGTTTATGGTTGTAAGAATCTTATAGCTATAGAATTTTATAGCTTTTACCATCTCACCAATTAAATCATACGCTGAAAAAAAGTTTAAGCTATTTAAAACTAGCGTATGCTTTTTTTAAAAAAGCAATTTTACTCTACTCTGTTCATTTGGTATTTCCACCACATGCAAGACAGGATATTTGCCTTTTACTCTGACCATCATTCATTTCAATAATCTGTCTCCATTCTTTTAAAGGAATTGCCGCAAATCTATCAAAAAATATCGATAGGGTTACCAACTACTGTTTATTTAGATTTTTGTTTTAAAACAGAAAAACATCCGCTGTGTTTTTTTCTACCAGCGCAGCGTCTGCCCTTTTCTTTAACAAGGTTAAAAATTATGATCGTTTTGTATATTCGAACCATTTTGACCTTGTTAATTGAATCTGAATAATTGAAAAATGGTAAGATAACGTTTTTAAAGAATGTTCCTAGTAGACCTATCCTTTTTAAGGTAGACATAAATCACAGACTAAACTAAATTAAGTGCAAAAATTAACACAGAAAATAACTAATTTGAATAGAAACAAGTAAAAACACATTACTCCGGAAATAGTTGCTACTACTCTCTCTATTTATAAAACTTTCCATTGCGGCCAGTGAAAAATTCATCTCTCAGATCATTGGCTCAATCACTTGCTTGACACTTGCACTTGCACAAAAAGGTTTTTTTTTCGGCGTCAACGCTGGTGAGTCCTGTTTTTAAAGGATCTTTTGTTTCTGCCAATTTAAAAGACTATTTATTATTTGCGCCCAAACAAGCTCTCTATACTAATTCTTTATTATGAAAATAATAAAGAATATATCTATCTATCTAACTACGTATTGTTGTCACGAACATGTTTTACAACCTTTTTGTAACAAAAAAATACATAAGTGTGTGTGTAATTAAAAACCGGAAAATACGTTTTTCTTCACTTGAAATATCAATAAACTATTGAACCGAATCCCTTCAAATACTCACGCAAATAGTAGGTAGGTAATTGTTCCTAAATGAAAATAAACAACAATTGAATAACTGCATTGCAACTGTTTTTTCTTACATACAAAACGAAAACAGGAAGACAGAAAAACATCAAGCGACAATACTTCTGCTTTAAAGTAGAATATATATATTGTGAAAAAGCTCTATAAGCATTAATTATAGAAACTCTAAAGCAAAAACCGAAGAAAAATCAAAAACATTTCCTATAAATGTAGAATGGCAACTCTGATGTGTCTGATACTCAAATACTATACAGATGAAAGTTTTTTGTTGATGCCAACAGGCTAATGGCGATCGATCAGTCTCCTTTGATGCTGATCTGTGCCGGGTAGTGGTGGCTTGCAGGTACGTGGGTTCAGTGGTAATCTCTTAAGTTGGTGGTGGTGCAAACTTCGACAGGCACCACTATTTTTGAAAAATACCTCCCATAAACTCTGTCTTGCACTTACTAAGTGAACAGAGTATAACTGAAGCTTTATTTTATTCACGAAAAACTTAGCTTTTGCCTAAAACGATTTTTTACTTGCAAAACCCAACAACTATATTGCAAATATGTACGCAAGACTAATTTTAAAAAGGTTAGATTGAATATTTTTGTAACTTTACTGTGTTATTTTTGACCGCTATGATTTTAACAGAACTACCATCGAAACTCGATTACATATTTTTCTCATTGTATTTTTTTTTTCGAAAAAAAACTGAAACTATGCGCGGAATGCGAAATGCTTTATCTCAGTCTCAAATCTCATTTTCCTGAGCTAATGCTCTTATTTTTCTGATCTTTTGGAAGTTTTTGTATCAAAAAACAAACTTATATATTCCAAATATATGCTCATTTTTCTGAGCTAATGCTTCGTATGCAAAGTACGAAGCATTAGCTCAGAAAAGTGAGATTTGAGACTGAGGTAAACCTTTCGCATATCACCCTATAATGGATTAGTAGCCCCTACCCTAAGTGCCAGTAAGTAAAAGCAGTATATCGTATCTTGGAGTAGTTTATGTCGCTAGTGAATTTTATTATTATCATTCTTCTGTTCTAATGCATGTAGAATTTGAATGTATTTTTTGTTTGTTTAAATGTATTGTGAACTGTTCGTTTAATCATTTTACATCATATATTCATTTCGAAAATTAGTTGTAGTTCTCTATTAATTTATTTCAATTTATTTTTGCATTTATCAAACATTAAAACCAAACATAGTTGTATACAAGTTACTATCTTAGTTTTTCTTTTTGTTTTCTTATTTATTTTCATTTTAAATCAACACTCAATCCCAACCCGATGTGCTGCAACACATTACATGGCGTGTGCATTTAACAAAAAAAAAATAAACAAACTGATTGCCATCAATTGCCTAACTAAAATGAAAAACAACATTAAAACCAACCAACCAACTATAAACAACCAGGCTATTAAGCAGTGGTCCCGAATACGATGACAGTGATGACTTTAACCGAATGAATACAACAACGACGACAAAGGCAGCGACGCCAAGTTTAGCAACCGTGATTACAGGAGTGACCCAACAGCAGCCTCCCCAAACGCCCCCCTTACCGGTTCAATATACCTTGGGATTGGGAGTAGCTGCATTGGCAGCAGCCAACTCACAACATATGAATGGTTCGGCGGGAAATGGTTTAAATCATTCCTCCTCCGTTGCCAACAATAGCACAACTACCGCCTCCACTGTTAATAGTGCTGCCGCCATTACTCCGACCAACAACATAATCAGCAATAACAGTAATAATAACAACAACATTAGTAACAATAGCAATAGTAGTAATAATAACAATAATGTCAGCGGTGGCGGAGTGATTGGGGGCGGCGGTGGCGGTGTCACTCGGCTGGCATCGTCTCGTCGCCCCCAAATTCAAATATCACCAATTGAACCGCAAAAAACATCGCAATTGCTAACACTAACCATACACAAGGACGAAAACGGATACGGCATGAAGGTTAGTAACAAACTTTTATTTAATTTTTTTTTAATTGATACAAATATTTTGAGTTTATATCTGAGTATTGAGATTATATTTAGAAACTTTTATTTAATTTTAGTAAATTAAATGGATGTGATTTATTTAAATGAATGCAATACGATAGCATTTTCCACGTAGTTACTCTGTTTTTATTTTTAGAAATAAACAATACAATTTGTTATAGTAGGTATATTAATTTGCTTCCCTCTTTAGTTTTAATTTCTATTTAAATAGAAGTTAAATTTGTATTAATTTTTATGTTGAAGAACGAAAATAAAAATTAACACGTACACATACGTATAGTTGGTAAATTAAGTTGAGTGAAACCATTATGGTGGATTTACATGTCTCTGCACCTGCAGAACTTTAGAAAACTAAAGGGAGAAAGAAGAAACGCAATGGAAAACTTTGCTTGTTTGATAGAGAAGGAAGACGAAAGTGCAGAGATCTTAATACATAAATTATGGGTAAAGATTATAGGTTAAGATTTGAAATTATAGGCAAGCATCGATAATTTACTAATCCCCATTTATGGCGATTTTACATATCTCTGCAACTGCAGAACTGCCGAAAACTAAAGAGACAAAGAAAATACGCAATGGAAAACTTTGCTTGTCTGATAGAGAGGGAAGACAAAAGTGCAGAGATCTTCATAAATAAATTATGGATTATTCTTTTACCTTGTTCTTGTTCTTTTACCAAGTTGATAAAACGCTCTTCAAAACACATACTCGTGTTTCTAAACTCACAACACACTTATTTAAACAAATAAAAGTGTCTTTTGCTACTTTAAATTTTTTTTAAATAATTTTTTATCACAATCAAAATCACAACTGAACTTTTGTATCATTTAACGCCAATAAAAGTAGAAAAAACTTCAGCTTGTCCTTTGCTTCTATTGCCGCGTTACGTACGTTACGTTTTTTTACGTATGTCAAAACAAAGGTTGAACTACAAAGTTGCTTTGTGTTTAATTACAAGAGATAGCTATGTTTCAACTTAAGACGTCAATCAACGCTAGCAGAAAAGTAACTTTGGGTTTTCCCCTTAAGTCACACCACGTACACATGTCATTCAGCTTCTTACTATAGTTTTTTTCACTAAAACTAATGAACTATTCACGGTCTCCACGGTCTAGATTTTATAGAATGCAAGATAGCATTCTATTAAAATTGCGTATGGAGACCGCAAATAGTATTCTATGAAAAATTTCTTGCAATATATTGCTCAGCTCATAGCTTGCTATAGATAGTATTCTATGAGCTGTCATTTTCATATTGACTTTTCTGTTCTCTTTGTGTTTGGACTGAAATAGTATGAAATAGTAAACTATCAAATGCCCAACATACATTTTATAGCATTCTAGCAATCTTTCTTTCTATGGAAAGTGACAGATGGTAATCTATGAAATCTTGCTCGTGGAGACACCGTGTTACCCCAAGCCTCCACCTGAAATGAAAGATTGCATAAAATGTGTCATGTAGTCAATATTTCTTGTTAAGGCCCCTTATTTCAGACATACATTTCTCTATTTATTTTTTGTCATGGTAAAAGATATAAATGGTGAAATAAATTTGACGTTTCGTTACTTGGCAGCCATTTTCCACCAATTAGTTAATGTTTTTGTATTGTTTTGTTGTTATTGCGTGCATATTATATATTTAAAAAAATAAAAATCGTACACAATAAAATAAATAATGAAAGGAAACAAAAAATAATTGTTAAGTGGTGAATCTCGTGAATCATGCCGATGGACTTCTTTGGCGAAATTATGGTGAAGAATGAAATATTAAGAAATATTTCTGCCCACATAGTAAAAAAATATAAACCTCAAAAATAACCCCTGACATAATATCCGAAATAAATATTTCTGGTGGAGCCGCGGCCTTAAGAAAATAAAGTTAGATTTTTGTTTTCCACTATACTCCCAATTGACCTTTTTCCCGCAAAAAAAAAAAGAAAGAAAATTTAGTGGCACTGACTGCTCCGAAGAACCACGGCCGTGAGACTTACAACTCTCAACCAATTCTTTTGTGTGCGTTATTTGTTCTACGGGATTGGAGGGGACCTACAATTTTACGTCGAATCCGAACGACTAAGGTGAGATGCACTTTTCATGACAATGATACTCATGGAGGATTTGTCATTTCCTCGCAAGAGGTGTCCCTGAAAAAACAAGGTGTTCTCGAAGATGGGTTCGAACCCAGACCTCCGGCGTGATAGTCCGACAAACTAACTACACCACGGGACACTCCTTCCGCAAGAAAATCAGGTTTAAAAAATATTTCTATATTTTTGTTTGAATTACGACCAAATGAAATAAATTTCTTAGATTGCATAAGGCGGATTAAAGACGTTTTTATTCTGTGTGTTTTAAGATCGATAAAATTATGTGTACTTTTATTGTTCTGCATTGTTGGTAAGATAGAAAATTGTTTAGATTTACCAAATGTAGAAAAAAATATAAGAAAATATTAAATTTATTCAAAACCCATAAACCCAAAATAAAAAAAACAAGCTTCTCGAAATTTCGGCAAATTGTTAAATTAATACAGATCAACAGTACTTGAGTTTCCTGCTTCACGGGACGAAATCATTACAAGTCACTCTCCATAGTCAGTCTCGTTTCCGCAATTAATTGCTCCACTTAGATTAATCCAGTTGTCTTGCAGACGCATATATCAACAACAATGGAGGTCAGACATCGTATATTAACAACAATGAAAGTCCAGGATTTTGGTTTTCGTTATTCTGTCTGCTCCCATTCCAAACTTGCACAGATTTTCAGAAAGGGGAGGCAAAAATAAGGAAAAAGATACAACCGCAAACTCTGTAAGTTATAGCAAGATTTGAAAACTAGTTGATCACGTTAACTCGAAACACACCGTGGATTGAATAGCTCCACGCAAATTAATTCTCGAATCCAAGTCCCCAGGTTTGAGGCGACAAGCAATAGCGAACATCAAATTTAAAGATTAAGCCTTCGCGAATGCCAAAACACTTGATGTGTAAGGAAGTAAGGAAGTAAGGATTATTTACCCTTTATAGCTTTTTATCTGATCTTTACTAATTCGTCCATGTAAAGCAGTGATATTGCCTGGCTTAGAAGTATCTCTTTTAAGTAAGCCGGTATTCACATAATGTTGAAAACTTTCGTAATTAGATGACAATTCACTCTTAAATTACAATGCTTTTTGCAACATACTTGTAAGATACTAGCGATTTACTTTGTGACTCTATTGTACACTTTTGTAAATATTGTCTTTGCTCTAATATTTTTACAAAAACTCAACTGATATCTCATTTTTGCAACCATGTCTGTTCAATTCAACGACTAAAGTTTCTTTTTTAATTATATAAACTTTCAACAAATATTTACTGTTCAATTACAATAATTTTCTTATTAATTCCAGGTATCTGGCGACAATCCGGTGTATGTGGAAAGTGTTAAACCTGGTGGAGCTGCCCAAGTTGCCGGTTTAATTGCCGGTGATATGATATTGAAGGTTAGTACAAACATGGATTTTGCTCCTAACTAATTAATAATAATTTATTTTAGGTCAATGGTCAAGAAGTGCGATCGGAAAAACACACAACAGTTGTTAGTTTAATTAAATGTGAGTAACAATATAAAAAATAAAATATGAATTTCTCCATTACAATAATGATTTCACTATCAAGCTCATGTTATATCTAGTATCGAGTGGGTTTAATCTGATTTCCTTGTCATTTGAGATGCGAATCAACCACATTCGCCGGATGTGTTCAAACAGTTTTGCTCAAAGTTTCCGTAAGATCAAATGACCTGACGAAGAATATATACGACAATGACAATGACGATGACGAACGACTATAACAATATGCAGTTTATTATGATGAATCAAGCTTAAAAGTCTCACAAAAGTTGTCACTCTCTATAGGTTTTCTTTTTTTATATTTTGAATAAATAATTAAGTTGCCAATGTGAGTGTGTTTAAAGTATCTAAACTGCGCTCAGTGTTGTCTTTTGTTTTTGCCATGATTAATCCGATTAGTCTATAATTTCATGAAGCTCCGTGTCGTCGTAGTCGATGATGATGATGATTATCATATCGTACATTAGACAGGTGGACGGACGAACAAAGTTTTCGCTGTTTTGGCTCAAGTTTCAGTATTAATTTCAAACTAATGAACCGTGGTTGTATTGAACAATATTGGTTTAGGGGTGCGAACTGTATTATTTTCTTACCCATTAATGCGATAAAAAAAACAGTAAACAAAAATCATTGTTTCGGAATCGTATTTGCTTTTTATTCAAAATTACGTCATACTGTTGCATAATTTAAACATTCGTAAATAGTTTTTCAATTGTTTTTTTTTTATAAATTGACCTGTTTACGTCAACCCTACGATGGATGACTTTATCAATGAAGTAAAAATATATACAAGTGAGTTGTTGTCTTTATTTGTTCTTTTTTTCTATTGACGAAAATTGTTTATTGAAAAAGTCTGTTCATAGACAAAGTGTCGCCTCAATATAAATATATTTTGGGTGTTCTCTGATATAAGGATGAAATCATCGTTTGCAAGCAGCAAATGAAGCCACTTGATATAGAGTAAACATTACATTAAATAATAGAAATTAAACATTAATTAAGTCGACTGAGGTTAAATGATGTATTTCCAAAAAGAGAACTGTTTATCTTCGGGATAGCGTTATTTTGAAAAGGTTTTTAACTCAAAATTGTGGTTGTGTTTATAAAAAAAAGACGATAGCACCACAAAAAAAGTCGAATGTTTCTATAACTCTAACCTTAACCTTATGGTGTTAACGCACTCGAGGTTTTGTTGTTTCATTACATTTTGTCAGTTTATGTAGATTATTTTCAAATTCTTGCAAACTAAATGCTATTTGATAATTATAAACAAATAGGTATTATTTAAAGATTATGTCATCAAAAAATATTGATGACCAATTCAATATAACAACAAAGCACCAGTGGATTTCTTTTTAATAATGACGCTGATCAGTTAAAAAAAAAAAACGTAATTATGGTAATTTTTCTAAGATTTGTTGCCAAATTGTTTTAGTCACTTGTTTTTACGAAATGTTAAGTTGTTTAAAAATGCAGGAGGCAAACCTCATTCTGAAAAGCAAGACGAACGTAAAACTACAGTTGTTTTAATGCACAAAACAGAGAGAGTCATTGGAATGCCCGAAATCAGCAAATCTTTTCCCTTACATTGGCCGTCAATTATTGAAGCTTCAATCACATTCGGCATCAGTTTTTTTTTTCAAGGAAAGTCTGGTTCATTTGCACCACTTAGGTTTGTTGAGATTCCGAGCAAAAAACAAGTCGCTAGTAACGACATCCTACGAGCAGTATTTGAAACTAACACATGATTTCTCTATATGTATAAACTCAATGGTTATATCTACTTACTTCTTTCTAAGTCGATGTTCTTTGGAACTCCACAGAAGTGGTTTTTGACTGCAAGTATAAATTTTTAAAGTTCATCAAAAATAAAACATCACAGCATAGACCAGAGAATTACCTCTAGACAGTCGAACGTACTGGTTCGCTCTCTTAATTCCCTTCAAGCTTCATTACTTTTTCCCAGTGCTGCTGCTTTAAACATTTAGTGGTATCCTGTAAGTTTCAAGTGGAATATAACTGACCAAATATATATATGTACATTTATACCTTCTAACTCAGTACACACATTCATGGAGTTGAAATTAAGAGTGAGATAAGAGTTTCCGCTCCTTTAATTCTCTAGGTAATTCTCTTGTCAATGACGGCAAGGGTAAAGTACCACTCCCTGATCAGTGATCATATCCTTATAGAGAGGGGTATTTAATAAGGCCCGCTGCGTCTTGATTATCAAAGTTAAGGTTACCTACACCCGTGGCTTTCCTTCTTTTTAAAATCAACCCACTATCAAAAAGCATTAAGACTTATAGGTTAAGTATTCAATAACACTATCTTTCTGGTTGGGACCCACTATTACTTCCACTATTACAAAATGGATGAGTGCTAAGATCTTAAGCAGAATTGTTCTTGAAATCCGCTATTTATTCAGGCTAAGAAGACTTTTAAGTGTCAAGACACTCCCTTAAAGTACCAAGGAGTTGTTTTATAGAACCTTATTCATCCCAGTTCTCCTACATGGGACAGAAGCTTGGGTGCATTGAATAACAAACATTTAAGAGTAAATTTTAATTTTGTATCAATGAAAGGATTGTGGAGAAGAAGATTCAAGCACAACTTGTGCTGTTAAAAAGTTGAAAAAAAAAAAAAAAAGAAATTGAAATAAGTGGGACACGTAGACCATATTGATTTCAACGCACAGCCTTCGATTCCAAACCTATTAATTTTTCAACTCAGCATCAGGACATAAATTGTTTCATTTTTCTTATACTATTGAATCCATTTATAGGTTATCAGGAAATCTCTTATTAATAACAAACTTGTTTTACATATACTTTTTCACATTTTATGAAAATGTGCAGGCATGATTGCGCAATGGTACTTTACGTCAGCTTATTATATAAAGAGTGTAAGTTTGACCTCAAAAGCCAAACAAATGTTAGAACTTTTTTAGTTCTTCAAACAAAATAAAAACACACCACGTGATTTGATTTCTATTTGGTACTTAATATTTTATCTTAAATCATACTTTAAAATATTAAACAAGTAATAACAATCGAACAATTTGCTACAGTATCTAAATTGCTATTTTAATTAAAGCCAATTAACACAGTGTAGGTGACCTTATACTCAAATTAATGAATTAATGTGCATCGAATGCTATTTTTGCTTACTTCTTGTTTGTAGCCTTTTAAAAACTTTTCATCCTCCTTTTTCCATCTGAATGTAGTTTTCTAATTCACTTTCAATGCCTTTCCAATTGTTCTTTTTTCATAGTTGATTTAATTTGAATTTAAAATGAAAAATGCATGAGGGTTGATAATATTGATGTCACTGTCAGGGGAGTTCACATAAGTTTCTAAAAGAAAAGCAAACATGTAATGGGGAATATTTTTGTTGAGGTTTGTCAAGATAAAACCAAACGTTTGATTTTTGATTCCAAAAGTTGCGATGACATTGATTTGATATGCTCTTGTAATGGTGTCGAAGTACATACATACATACTTTTTTTGTCTACTAACTACACTATTATATTCCCTTCCATAGTTTCACAAATCATCAAGTTGTGCAACTAAAGCATGCAAACTAGTTTTTCTAATAGCAAAATTTTCTATGTAATTCTTAGACTTTCAACTTGGCACCCTGGTGAATTCATATTATCTTTCCTTCTTACTTAATATTTGCTGTAGAGCTACAGGTCTAGCTGTCTGAATTTCTAATTTCCAGACTCCATTTACGCATAAAGGGCAAAACCGATAGAACGCGTTGCGTGCGTTTAGTATTCCCCTTCAACGCGTTTCCAGCGTTTGCACAGTCCTTTTTGAACCACAGTCCTTATATTCAATTTCAATTTCCAGAAGTAAAAAATCTGCGTTTCAGGCCGTTAGCTCATTCACTTGTCGAAGTCAACGTCGAAGGATCATTCTCGATATCTACAGACACAGCGTCGGAACGACCTCTACCAGACATTTCAGTGCCTCTTGTGTCATGTGTTGTTCCAGTTTCTTTAAAGAGAGCTGCTATGTGCCGTAGATTTTTATTACCAGTTGACGCGGAATCTGCACCGACGTTCACATCAATCACTGACGAATTATTTCGTAAAAAATAGTTCCAAGTATTCCACTATCTTAAAAAGTTAACCATTTAGCGGATTATCGATATTCTAACACTGTTTCTTCTTCGTCTCGAACGATGTTCATAATCTCTAATGGGGCCACAACTCTTCCACTTCAATTCATTCCTTCCACGGATCCTCTTATTTCTAATTCAACCAAGCTTTTACATTATTACTCTCCGCAATGATATATAAACTTCTCGCATTTAAAAAGCACTGTTTCGTTCAAATAAATGTCCGAAATTTAATTCAGAAATTTAATTTGTTTCATTAATATTATCCAAGCATTCATTTCATTTCATTTATTAAAAGTGAATTGATTGGAAATTATTATTATAATTATTAAACCTTTTTTTCTTATAGCTCACATAGTTGTCGACCTGGCTGTTAAACGAAGTCATAAGATGCAACGTCCCAGTTCGGTGGGTATTGGTCCCCCAACTCCAATACTCTCGACTAGAGATCGAACAGCTTCAATCACGGGACCACAACCAGTTGACGTAAATTGAATAACTTATAAAAATATATTTGTTTTTGAATCTAAATAATTAACTTTCAACAATAATTCTTTTATTCTAGAATGCAAAACGAAGAGAAATGGAATCGTATAAAATCAAAACACTCCAACTGATGCTCGAACAGGAAAAGAAAAATCTTGAACGTCTGAAAGGTGATTCGAATAATCCAAGTTATAAAACTTCTGAAACAAATATACGCAAATTAAAAGAACAATTGCGTCAAGTTGGAGGCGAGGTATGAAATAAATAAAAAACTTTAATTTATTTATTTTTGATGACGTTATTCTTTGACCAAATCATGTGGAAATGTTTTTTGAGTGACAAACAAAAATGATTGATGTCATTTCGTATTAAATCAGATCATATTAAATCTTTAAAAAAATCAATAAAATTAATTTGATACATTACTTGGCAATAATTAATTGCAGTTAAATCAATTTGTTAATACGAATTCAATACATCTTTCATTTTATGTCCAGCCAAACCCACTGTTAACAATAATAATAACAAATTCAAATAATGATGTCATGAATTCATAAATATTTTTGTCGTTGATTTTTTATTTATTGTATTTTTCTAATTTTAACTAAATTTGTTATTACGCAACAAATTATTTGTAATTAAATTTTTTTTTATTTGATTTTTTTTTCATGTACTTGAATGTAAATGTATAAAATTTAATCATTGCAAGTTATATGATATTTAAGTATAAATTTGTCTTGTTGGGCAGAAAAGATAAATTAAATAAATTAAATTAATCGAAGATTAGGTTAGGACCCATTTATTCAAAGTAAACTCATAGTTTAAACAAAAAAAACTTAATTAACTATATTACCTATGTTGAGTTCTATTTATAGCAACACTATTTAAATTAAAATCTCTATTCATAGAACTTAGATCGAATAAGAATTGATATAGACCTAGTTATGTATTATTTATAACGTAATACTAGTTAGTTACCCTTCGTTTTTAAAGTAAACCATTAGGTTTGTTTTGAATCTTGATTTCTGTAATGTACTTGTGTCAGAATTCATTCATCCAATTTATGGACAAATTTCATTTATAGCTTATTTTCTGGTCTAAATATATTTAAGCGGTTCGTTGTTGTGGCACTTTCTAAGCATGTCAGAAATACTGCCTCGCATTCTCCTAACGCCAATAGGGTCGTAGGCGGTATTATATTCAAGAAATCAGTTTGTTTAGTGTCCTTTCCTTAATCGGTCTCATTTACTACTTATTTTACCTATTATCTATTATTATTAAAAAGTAATTTAGCTCGGGCTTTGATTGCATGTTCTAAAATTGAACCTCTGTGAATTGAGTGAGTCTAAAGGCCATTTGCACAATCCTTCAACGTGG
The DNA here is from genome assembly GCA_951217065.1 of Baccha elongata. Taxonomy (NCBI): domain Eukaryota; kingdom Metazoa; phylum Arthropoda; class Insecta; order Diptera; family Syrphidae; genus Baccha; species Baccha elongata. The sequence goes on along the minus strand of OX578274.1, from coordinate 18,958,890 downwards.
TTCAAATTTTTAAACCACTGATTTCCATAGCTAATCTGTCAAAATCGGTGGGTTAAATACTTGAACCACGATTGTACAACTGGCCCTAGGTGTTGTTTTAATATATGAACTTTTGTGTTGATTACTATTATGGATGCATTCAATTTCTCTGATCGGTCTCATTCCAACCGTAGCGTTTACGGTATCTTATAATATGTCCCTTTGAGATACCTTAATCTTTAGCTCTTTACTGTGAAGATCTTGAATATATAATCTGATTACAACAAAGAAGCTCGCCTTATTTGACCATTCGAGTTTCAGGATTGTGGATAAGTATGGTGTCACAGGTGACAGGAGTGTTGTCGCAGTGTTGCATTCTGGTTTCCTCCATCTTTGTCGAATGTTTGGTTACTGAGTCTTTGATGAAATAAGTTTCATCTAAGCTAAATTGTTTCTGGTTCATCCAAATTATTTCTGAAGCGTACGACACACGTTGATAAGCCTTAAAATTTATATGTAAGGCGGTAAGTCTTAGACCCTCATTTGAATAGCGAACATAACGTTTTCCCAAACATTTTCCTTTTGAGGTGAACATAAAAATGTAAGTCCAATTAGTAATTTCAAAACGTTTGCTTAAAGTCCAACGTTCGGTTTGACATTCATGCTTTAATTTTTTTTGTTTTGTCGCCTTCTGTTGTATAGTATTTTAATTGACTAATCCTTGATGTTATAAACTTGTTATAAATATATGCATAGAAAAACATTTTCATTGGTTCTGGCTTCATGATTGAATTTGAAGCTGGTCGTTTTCCATTCGACATCCCCTTCTGACCTTCTTAACTTCAAAAAACGTAAAGTAGCCTATACTACGATATGTTTCGACTGAGTGCGAACGGTAGCCATCGTCAGTTAGGCCGTACACACTCTTCTAAGACACATATTTTATTTTGGTCGATGTGAGTGACCATATAAAACTTCTTAATTAATCTTCTTATTATATCGGACCACAGCCTGAGGTGAATTTGTGCCCCAACATGTCTTTCCAGCCAGAATTAATTTGGACTAGTCGCCTTCAGTTTAGCAGATCAAATTTTTAAAGATCTTTGTTTATTTAGATGCGCTACCGTAGATATGGCCTTCTTATCCTGTAAACTCTTACGGTGACATCGAACATCCAAAAAGATGAAGTATTGTAATCCATTCGCTCTATAATATGACCCCACCATAAATCGATGAATGAGGATCCATCTGACTAGATCCATAGCCCCAAAAATCACAGGGATTATCAATAGTCAACCTTCTTTTGTCTTAAGTTAAAGTAGATCCAAAATAACGAATGTATTCTACTACTTCGTCATTACATTTGTTTGTCATTACGTTTAGGATTAGATTTCGGTGAAGAGATTTCTTGATGACCACAAATATTTTGTATTAGGACACTGTATCTGCCTCCGCGTGGATGGTGACGAATGCATCATTAATAATTTGCTTCTACTCATCATCGACATAAACCAGAACTTTTATACACCTTAGGAAGATGTTGACTCATAAGTTAACACCCGAGCTTCAAACGATGATTTTCAAAATTATGTAAAAGAGGTTGCATGAGAATGTATCTCCATCCCTGAATCTTCTATTGACATCAAATTACTCGTTGAGTTTTGTCTGGCCTTAATGCAGCTGCGAGTTTGTTAGGGCAGCCAAGGAAGGACATGGATCTGTATAGCTCATCTCTAGAAATGCTGTCATAACCATTTCTATTGAATTCGATTAAGAGTGTTCGATTTTTATTGTGCATCGATTTGGCTGTTTTGTGTTTGTCGTAAATATTAGGCGTTGTTAAACTTTCTTGAGATTAAACCATACTGATAAGGGTTGATCAGGTTATCTATGAATGGTTTGGGACATTCACATAAAGCTACAGATAAGACCATGCACATATGTACGAGATATTTATGAAGCTCTAGAATAAGTCCAAGCCAGGTGACTTTCTGATGGGAGTCTCATTCATTGGACATTTTACACTCAATCAGCTCCGGAGACTTTGAACAGCTCAAGTGGGTGGTCATCAACTCTATAGTTTTTTAACTTTTGAATTGATCTACACAGTTCTTCAAAATATGTTGGTTAATTAGGTGGCATTTTGTTTACCATCAACTTTCTTTCTCGCTGAAACATTGTTCCATATATATAATCTCGCGTTTCTTCTTTTTCTTAAGTGTTCTTTTCTTCCCGTTTGCTTTTAGAGTTCAATAGCAGCTCTAGTTTTTGAAAAGTTTTACGAACAATTATTTGTCATCGAAATATAAGCTTCATATGGGGTGAAAACAATCACACTGGTTGCAGTTATTTTGATGGCTTCTTTGCTCTCATGCCATTGGTTTTCTACGTTTGATGCTAGCGGCACGGGGTTAGATGCAAGACCAAGATGCAATCCGATTCGGAAATCCCCGAATGGATTGTGTAATAGGGCTGGTTATTTCACATTCGCTTTCGTTTAGGAATATAAAACGAAATTGGAAGCAGTAATACCAAACGTCAATTTCGACAACAAAAATGAATCGTTAATATAGTGGCTTGATCGGCCTGATCAAGATAGTGTGGCCTACACTATCGCTTCACTCCTTTTGTTGATAGTGGCGTGTTTTCCACACAAGAGAAAAAAGTGTTTAATTCTAATCAATGCAAAAAACCCAAGTACATTACAGTGTCAAATCAAAATTCTTCCCATAAATTTAAATTTGCAATTTTTTTAGTTTAGCCTTTGTTAAATCCAATCATAATCCTTTAAAATAGTTGAAGCGTTTACCAAAAATCTATTTGCTCTCAGTTTATTTTACAAATACAGTTTTTACATTTCATACCAAAATTATAAATATACCTACATAATTTTTAGATGTTATATGCATTTTTATTAATTATATTCTTCCTCTCCTCATCTAGCCGAGAGTCTTTTCTAAGGTATTGGTTTATCATTTGTACAAACCTAAATCAGTCATTTCTATATACTTTTGATGTTATACTGTTCACTCATTGAATGATATTCAGCAGTTATTTTTATTGTTTTTTTTTTATTTTTTTATTATTAAAACCCTCATTCATTTGTGAAACACACAAAATCAATACACCATGCGCCACAAATAAAAACACTTACAATACAATAGAAACGCTTAACTTGGATAAAAAATTGCAGGCAGCTAAATATCTTAACAGAGCTAATAATGAATTATATAATTAGTTTTCAGCACGAATTAACTTTAACCAACACAGCGAGAGGATTACAAAAAAATAATAATAATATTTTTAAAAGTATAGGTTTTTTTTTTAGTTTATTTCTCAAAAAAACAAACAAAACTTCCTTCATTCCAAACAGGAAACACCTACCGGAATGAAATTCCAAAATTCAGCTTCTCAATCATCGGTTTTGTCGCCAACGCAAATTCTTCAGCAGCATTATTCCCCCCATCAACCAAATCCTCCTACAAGTATCCATCATTTTCATCATCCTGCCACAACTCCACAGGCTCCACCACACTCGAGTCCTGCATTTCTGTCGCTTCTCCCACGCTCCTTGTCCTCTCTGAGCTTGGGTACCCGCAAGAAACCCGAAAAAGAAATAACATCACCACTTAGCAATACAACGGATTTTATGTCTGGGCCCACAACAACAAACAGTCCGAGTCCTCTGCTCTCGCATTCGATGTCACAATCGCTGCATCAACAAAAAGGTTCACCACAACCCCAACAATTCTATCCACACCACCTACATCAACAACAACAACAGCAGCAACTACATCAGAAGCATAACAAGGACGGTGCAGTGACACCAAAGTCCTCGGCTCCCAAGAAGAAATTCTCTGGTAGTACTAAGAATCTAAAAGAGGACATACCACCACCCCTACCACAAAGAAATCCTCCCAGGAATTTACATCTTGAGTCGGCCAACATGGACTGGCGTCGTAATGTCCCGGTCTCAGATTTAGATCATTCAACAATGTCAACTCCAAACGCACAACGTGGCTCACCTACTCACGTTAATACACCTGCAACAGCTGTTGCTGGTCCCCAAAAGACTCAGAATGCCCCTGTTTCGGGTAAGAAGCGCCCTAAAACAAAAACCAAAGCTCTCTCAGATCCAAAAATGAGCACTCAAATGTTTTTGCAAATGGAAAAGACACCTGGCACTGGAGAGGATGGGGATGATGACCATTGTATTCCACCACCGCTTCCACCCAGGCAACCCGGTATGATGGAGGAATCACAAAATGTTCTTAATTCCAGCAAAAAACAAGGCAACAACTTTGGTGGCCGACCACCCCCGAACAGTATTGAGACTTTAATGAACTATCCCCTAGTGACTACGTGTACTCCTGTGCGTGACAATATGTCAGCAGCATTTCCACTATCTCAGAGACCAAATATCGTTCAGCAGCTACAACAACATCAGCAGATGCAACATCAGATGCAGCATCATGGCTCTGCCCCACCGCTGCCACCGCCAGCAATGCAGAGTTCCAGTTCGTCCGCTGTAAGTAGAGCAAACACTTCCTCTGCAAACAAAAAATACAATCTTCTCTGGAGATATCGAGTGTTTTTAGTCACAAAAAAATAAGGCCTATATGTGTTTATATATTATTTTGAGTAAATCAACTATAATTCGATATAAAAAAGACGAAGGAGAATTTGTCGTATTATTGGTAGAACTCTTAAATACTCACTTGCTTATACTAACAACAATTCACTCAAAATTTTGTAGAGATTAAAATTATAGTTTTAAGAAAACAGTGAAAATGCACATGAATACTTACAAATTTATACATAATTAAATTATGGTATAAGAAACTAATATGCTTGTAAATACTATACAGCTGTAGCTTTTTTTAAGTATTATAAAACTTGCAAACATAAATATTAACTTCAACCAATCAAAAACACAACACTGAAATGATAAAATTTTGGTTTGTCAAATAAAATAGTCTAGGAATAGAGAATATCAAATTGTTAACGCCTTTCGAGAGAACAAGAGGAACTGGTAATTTTTTTTTTATTTATAAAGCCTTAATGTTCTAATTTGATAAATTCCAAACATCAAAGAAAAAAAAACATCAATTAATTAAAAAATTAGTAAAATTTCTTTCTGCACGTTTTCTTTCCTTCCTTCTTAAAAGCAAAATGAAATCCGTATTTGGATTTTTTTCAAACTTTAGATTATAATGCATATTTGTTTGGATGGATAGATGTAAAAGCTTTTATTAGTCGTAAGGATTTCCTGTCTTGTAAAATAATGTTTTTAACATGAAAACGGTTTTTATTATTAATTTCTTCGAAATTTCATTAGTTTTATTAGAAATTTCTTTTCGGTTCTTTTAGTAAACGTAGTATTGGATGGTTTCAAATCCGAAATCTAGGGCTGCCTTCGATTCTTTTCTTGATTTTTATCAATGAACTTCTGTCTGAAACATCTAATCCGATAAATTGTTTAGCTGACGATAGCACCCTCAGCTTTTTATATTCGTTTCTAGATTCACATCCCTATTTTTCACTACTCAAATGTCGTCCGACTTGTCTGTAACTTTATTATTTTATTTGACACTTGCGACTCTGTTCTGTTAATAGAGTTTTTTAATATTTTTTTTGAGCGATTCGACTTGAACCCTCTAGCATCTTTTCTTGGCATGATGTTAATTCACGCCTTCAAAGGAGTTTCAGATCTATGGTTTTGACGGTTCAAATGAGACATCAATTGTATTTTCAGAGCACAATTAGACCTTGAATGCATTTAAATGCTGCAAATTGTGCTGAAAATCGTCTGAAACGCGATGACGATAGCGATGATAATAGTAAAACAAACGTTGTGAAACAATGTAGTCATGTTTGCAATCAAAATTTTCTCCGTCGATCGGTATTATGTATATTGGTGGTCCGGCTGGGGCATATCCCGGAGCACTACTTCAGAGTACATTACACTCCGTGCCCCGTGGGTACTGGGTACGACATGATATCCCAGTCAAAAAGATAAAAAAAAAAAACTACGATTAGAAGTTAAGTTTCGTTGCAGTCCCTGGCAAAACAACGAACAACGAAGAAGTTATTTATGTTGTTATTTCATCCATTTCGCTCTTAAACACAAAATGGCTAACAACACAGTGTTGGCAGGGCGACACTTCTAATAAGCAAACAAGAAAAATCATGTTGGACTCTTCCACTTGCTTCATTACTCGTTGCACGCCATTGTAAAACAATGTTGTATACTCACCGGCACAGAAACTTGACCAAGGTGTTATTTTTCGTTTGAGTTTTTATACCACATGTTGAATATAAATGTAGTCCAGGTATGTAGTCCCTTCTTTACATTTCCGTTATTCATTACGTTACAAGGAAAGCGGTTTGTATTCATCTGCACAGAAGATATTGTGGCTTTCATGGAGGCTTTTTAAATGTATGATTCCGAAGGACGTAAGGAGTTGGCCATCGTTGATAATCGATTCATTGAGGAGATCCTTCAGGAACACGTATTACCCTAAATGGGATTCAAAGAACACGATCAATGCAAGATAAAGTGATATCAAATTATAAACGATAAATAGGAAAAATCACGAGTGGCCAAGCTTCCGTGCCAGTGAGTGTATTAACCATTATTCACATTTAAACTAAGTTGTTCGTTGTTCAAACAATAACTCCGAACATCGAACTCCGAAAATTCAAAGCCAGTTTTAATTTATTCGTTCTTCATTCGTTGTTTTGTTCTGTTATATCATTTAGAGTATTTAGACTTTCGTTGTTCCGGGTACGAAACAAAACAACAAACATCCTACATCGACAAGAATCTGGATCACCTCAGTAAGCATAAATTGGACAGCGACTGATTCCAAAAAGTTTCTTCTTTTGCTACAATTCTAATATTTTTCTATGAAAAAAAGTTTGTATTATTTAAATAGTTGAATTTATAACTAAAATTTGAGGTTGTTACTTGTTATTATAGCTAAATTTACTTAAAACAACACTTAAGCGAATATTCATAAGAAAAATAATAAGAATATAAACATAAAATTATTTAACTGGTTAAAAATATTTTTTATAAGAGTAAATAAATAATAAATAAATATATAAATTGTCTATTTATTTATGTATATAAAATTAGTTTTTAATAAATAAATAATATACTGTCAAAAGCATCAGTTGTTAAATTAGGTACTAACAATGTTGTGTTTTTTGTATCTTTAAATGTAAGCAATAAGGAACAGACAACCCTACTCTGTATTTTGATATCAAAGTAAATGATTCGTTAAACAAACTTAAATAACTTGAATTTTACCATCAGAACAAAATACATGTATAGCATTCTAGCATGACACAATAAACAACTATATTATTTTATGCACGCACTAACAAAAAACACAAAAAAAACAGCTTTGCTTTATTTGAACACTTGTAGTACGCTTGCGCAAAACCCCGCTTTAACACTCATCATTCATTTCTGTATCACACACTTCCATACCCTTCACCGAATCCCAAAAATTGTATTATCATTGCATAAAAATAAATAAATGAAGGATTAAACGCTTTGAGGGTAGAAATTTAGATAAACTCCTTATCTTACTTCCACAAGTAGTATATCTTTAAAAATAAAATAAAATAAAGAATTAAAAACCCTTTCGGTTTCAGCACACACCACAGAGAGTGCCATAGTATTATTGGTAATATTCGTAGAACTTGAATCATATTATTCGCTTTCGAAATATGTACAATATTTGTGTGTAAATATATAAAAGATCAGTTTTAGGAGGAAATCGAACTAACAATGGTTTACGTATCTGATGTGATAAAAAAAAAAAGAAATAGCATGTACATCAGATGCGAATTCATTTTTATTTTGTTATTCATTTTAGTTTATATTGTTCCTTTAATTGGTCAAGCGAAATTGGGAATTTTATTTATAAAAAGTATTTTTTTGCATGATTTTGAATTTATTTTGTATTTTTTGGTTAAGTTGTTGGTTTTTTGAATTATCGGTAGATTTTTGTTTTAGTATGTAAGTTAGAGCGGTGTTAAATGCTAATATGCTTTTGGGTACTTTTTGTTGTTGTTGATTTGAAATCGATATTTATTTAATGTTATTTCTTATAATAATTTTACAGGCACTTGGTCAGACACCACAGAATATGAATCATTTTGGTAAACATCGTCGTGTTGTGTCATCACCAGATAATATGCATCCACGCCATGAAAGACAATTGGGTAAGTGAAATCAAAATTTGTATTTCTACGAAGTTCTTTTTGAATATTGTGCTAAATCTTTTGTCGGCTGTATACCAAATTAATAGAAAGGGAACTCCTTCCACCATCAAGGTATAGATTCGCCTTAATTTCTTGTCGTCGTTGGTGTATCTAAACCGTATTCGCTATGTCAGTATTCGGCTTCTTTCATAGACACATTTACAGCCAGCGCTTCCAGTACTTGAAAGTAAAATTTATTGTGAACAAATAACAAAAACCGGCATAGTGTTGAAGAAGCCTAACCGAATAGGCTGCTTCTTTTCGTCACGTTATTTTACGAGCATACTACGTATTGAAGCAATAGCAAGATAATGCAACACCTTTCCAATTGGTGTGTTAAAAGAATCTCTTCGAAGATCTGTTGTAGCAAATTACATTCTCCAGTACTAAAACCTTTTCGTTTTCACGCTCCTCGTGCTCGTTGAAAAGTTCGTGTTTTTCCTGTTACCAACGCCTCTAGTAGGTTTTAGCTTTGACTTTGATTGCGTGAGTAATTGGGAAGCAAAATTTCTGATATACCTTCTCTGATGGCTTGTTGACTTTGCTGTTAATGGTTCTCTGGATTCATAACGATATTCATGTTACTTGTGACTCACATTATTTCCATTTAACTTAAATATACCTTTTTCTTGTTTTAATTTTTCAAAACCTTAGATCGCCACAACAAATCCACATCTGGATCTTGGGAATTGGTTGAAAAAGACAATGAAATCACACCACCGGGAACACCACCACCGCCTTATCTCACCTCAGTTTCGCACGCAATGGCCCAGCAGCAGCTGCAACACCAACAACACTCCCAACAGGCTGGATTAGAAGAAATTGACAATGGTTTCATGATTGATGTCAACAGTGGCAATCCAATGGTTCTTGCAGGTAGTCCAACACATTCCATATTCGCTAGTGGTGGCGGAAAAAGTCCTGCCATTCATCCGAATGCGATTCAAAAAGAAATACTTTCAATGGAAGACGAAGATGGTTCCGATCAAGAATTTCTTGTCGATGAAAATGGTCCTTTTAATCATTTACAACGTCTTCTCGAGCCAGAGAATGTAGCTCATCTTGCTGTTTTCCTCAATTATGTTCTATCAAACTCAGATCCAGCACCATTATTGTTTTATCTGATAACTGGACTCTACAAAGAGGGCACAGTTAAGGATATGCGCAAATGGGCCTATGAGATTCATTCAACATTTCTAGTTCCTCGAGCTCCGCTTGTATGGTTTAGTGCTGACGAATCGCTTGCACGTGAGGTGGACAATGTATTGCAGAGCGAATACGACAAAGTCGAGATATTGCGCAAAGTTTTTTGGAAAAGTAGAAAACGCGCGAAGGAGAAAATCTGTGATCAACTAAGAGAATTCCAACAGAAGCGAACAGCTGGACTGGGTACTATCTATGGGCCAAGCGATTCGCAGCTGAACGAAGCAAAAGGGGACAAGAACAAAGAACAGAGAATATTCGAGGAAACTTTGCTGCCAAGGTTGCAGTTTTGGATGTAAGTTATAAATTTAAAAAAAAGTGACTAAACTCTTATTAAATCTTTTTTTTTTTTCTTCAGAGATGAGCTTGACAAAGAAGCTCCAGTTGAGGATCCAAAAAAGCTAGCCCTTTGCTCAGCACTATCAACGGTCTTACATCGAATATTTATAACGCGATCGAATCCAAATAGTATTATTGATCGTGTACATCATTTTGTTAGTCGAGAAAAAAGCTTCAAAAGTCGCATCATGGGCAAGAATCGAAAGGTGAGTTTTACTTGGGTATGTTATTTTCCTAAACGTCTTATTTTCAGCTATATTCGCAATGAACTTTTATTTGCTTAATTAACTATTGTTGGCATTCTAATCAACCTTTTGTTTCTATTTTTACAGATGACTGTGCGTGGTCATCCGTTAGTATTAAGACAATACTATGAAGTGACCCACTGCAATCATTGTCAGTTAATCATCTGGGGAGTAAGCCCTCAAGGATATCATTGTACAGGTAAAAATAAAAGTTTTTTTTATTTGAAAACCAAAAAATGTTTACTGAATACTTTTTTTTTATTTTTTGCTTTCAGACTGTAAATTAAATATTCACCGTCCTTGTTCGAAAGTTTTGGATGAAAATTGCCCTGGTCCAGTGCCACAAAAGCGCAAAGACCAACATAATGATAATAAAATTAGTAAATTTATGGAAAAGATAAGACCGACAACTCATTTTATGCAACGTAAGTTGATGATTGGTGCTTTAAGTATGAATTTGAATTATATTTTTTTTTAAAATTTATTTTTGCAGAGGAACGACGTGCTAGACAAGACGAGGAAGGTAATATTGATGATCTCTTCAATCCTGGTAAGTGTTAGAGTTTAAGACATTGTAAGAAGTGTTATTATAATGTAACCGAAGGAAGTGGCTTATGTCCTCATGTTTATCCTCGTCATTGTTGATTTCAGTTATTCGTTCTAATACTAAAATGAAAATTAATTGAAAAATATTCAACCAAGTAGAAGATTTAGCATCATTTTATTTAAAGTGGACTTTTCTGAATCATTATTCAAAATTAAAGCGTTAAGCGGCTAATAGTCCAAAAAAATTTGCGTTTCGCCCGGGTGCTAGCATGTGGCCTCATAAAATTCGTTCGTTAAATTTTCGTTCACTTTCGCCTCCGTACATGAAGAGCGCTCCATATTGCAGTTTACGTACGTAAATTTGACAGCCAGCCAAATACATGTGAAATTTGCTTGCGTTTGCATCCGACCATTATGGTCGACTCAAGAAATTGACGGCACTTAAGGAAATTTGACGTAGAATTTTGACATAAGCTTCCTTTTGCTTCCGACTATTATGGTTGGGCCTTTAGCCAGGCCACGATGCAAAATGAAAACACCACCTCCAGTTGAAAATGATAGCAACCGTGATCTTGCTGGTATAGTTTACATAGATTTTTGTCAAAAAAGTTATGTAAACTGAGCTAGAAAAATCTTTAGGTGCTTTTTGCTGAACGTCATCTGACGGGTTCCAAAGGCAGCACAAGGGCGAAACGCAAGTTTGAGGTTATATTAAGGGGGTTTTACGATATCTTGTGAGAGTTCTAGGCTAAGTGTTTGTGTTGAGCCTTTCCTATTTGTGTTGAGCCTGCTATTTGTTAGCTTTTTTTTGTGTCTCTTATACCCTCCGCTTTGAAAGCACGCATGCGTCTCTAATTGCAAAAAACATTCTTTCATATTTATTATTATTATAAGGAACAATGTCTGACTCTTTGTTTCTTCCTAGAGATGTATAGAATTAAAGAATGTCCTGTGCGAATAGATCTCCAGAATTTCGAGTGGCTATTCTTACATAATAGAGGTCATTATTGAGTAAGGGTTTTAAAACTCCACATCGGTCCACATCATACCGATTTGTTCGTAATGCACTGGTTTATGCAATGCTTTGCTTTCCATTAACCAAGCTCACTCTAGCAGTGTGAATACACAGAATTACATTAAGTTTTGATTGAACACTAATTTTTCTCCTGCATTTGATGGAGGCATTCTTGACTCCTCCTTGGACTTCTATGTTTCAATTTAATTTCCTATAGCATAATTCTAATGTATTTGCGCTATTGAATAGGTTAAGGGGGTGCTCTCAATTAATGGTAGATTGTGGAATGGTCATGAGTAACTTGATCGTCGCTATATCCAGATTTTACTGTATACAGTGCAGTAGGACCACATTGCTCTAAAAAAATTGAATATATTCGCTGTTCGTTGTAGAATCATTTTATTGGAGTAACAAACGCAAATACAATACAAAGTAACTTTTCAAACACTTCACATACAATAAACATTAGTAAGTTAATTCTTACTTAGCTGCTAGCATTTTTAGAGCAGCCACGTTATTTAAATAAATAAATAAATTTAGTGGCACTGACAACTCCGAAGAACCACGGCCTAGTGACTTACATTCTCAACCAATCCCTTTGTGTGCGTTGTTAGTTCTGAAGAATTGGAGGGGACAATTTTACGTGTCGAATCCGAACGACTAAAGTGAGATGCACTTTTCATGACAATGATAGTCTTGAAGGATTTGTCACTTCCTCGCAAGAGGCAGTGCCCCTGAAATAACATTAGTTGTACTCAGGGCTCGAATTCAAACCTCCGCCCGGCGTGATAGTCCGCCACTTCGTCACGGGGCATGTTACTTACATACTATTAATTTTTTCAATGTCAAAGATTGTGAACCGTTTTTAAACGGGCAAACAATTAGAGTGTAGATATCTTAATCGAAAATGTTTCGCTGTTGATCATATTTCCAAAATATTTAAACTTTTCGAAATTCTAAAGCTCATTAATTTCAAATAAAGGTCAGGAATATGGATGGGTTGATAAGCAAGCAGCATAAGAGTATTCTGTCTTCTTTTCCCTTATGTGGTGACGATTTTACTCCATATTATAAAGTGCTTGTTGTAACATTGTACGAGTAGGATCTGCAATTAAGATGGCTTCATCGTCAGCAAAGAAACACTAATCACTTTTGGGTTCGTCACTTTATAATCAAAGATTCTTATAAACTTTGTTAAGGATTCAAGGCGTTTCCTGGTGTATAGCAACTTTGATTGTAGACTCTTCGGTGACTTTCTCGTATTTATCCATGATCGTCCGCAAGTAGATTTTCGAAGGTTCTTACAATACTGTCGTCGCCTGTAAAGAATTTCGTCACACACAAAAATGACCTTGTTTTTTTAATTTTTTTAAACTAATCTTATCATTCCTCCTTCTTTATAAAAATGTTAATGTTGGCATGTCGTAATAAAAATCTCTGAAAAGTCTGGTTTGCATCAGCAGCCGGTGTAGTTATTTCTTTCAACTACCGTTACATGGTTGCAGTACTCTACTTAAAGTATGGCACACTGTTCCTTAGCTTCTTTCTTGGAACGTCTGTACACCCCTTTTTATAGTTAGTTCTATGAGAGAGGAAAGGTCGATCAAGCTTTGAATGCCTTATTTGCTTAGCCGTTTTTAGTAGAACTGATTTGGCTTTCTGCAGGCAAGTTCGTTGAAGAGTATTGCCATTTCAAATAATATTTTCTTATTAATACTAATACATTAAAAAAAATTGACGTCTTCTCAGTGGATTGATAATCACAAATTGAATTGAGGTTAACATGTACTTAAATTGGTAGAACTGCGCAGTGCGATGACCATGTGTGGGAGGTCCAGGTTCAATTCCCGACCCAGGCAAAAATTCAATAACGTGTTTTTCGATTAAACGTTAGATTGTAAATGAACGAGCGGCACTGATAAATAAAAAGGAATCTGGTGATTGGCGTTGGCGGCCAAGAAATAGCTATAACTCCTGCCAAAAATAGGGTTGGTGTCCACAGGTTGTTGTTGTCTAATATACCCACTTCTCAATGTAAATTGAATCATGGAGCGCAAGCTACGCGGCCTAACTGCAGTATGTAATCATACAATACTCCTTTCAATACTTATACATCATTTATTCTTATTGGAACATTATTATTGGAGCACTTTATAAGCCAACATTTTTACATTTGTTATTATTTAATATAATGATTAATTTAAAACAACATGACAAGTATAATATCTTTAGTAAATTTAAACTCCAAGAAAAATCTTAGAACCATTAAGTCATGAGAGAGGTTTTTCCACGTCAAGTTCAAGTTAAACATCTTTTGAATATACATACCTCTTTTTGTATATTCAATTTTTCTTTACATATTAGTATTCCTATTCTGCTGTATTTGCCGTTTTTTTTAACTTAACACATCATAATCCATTTTATTATATAGACATCTCGTGAAGGTCAGTGGATAGAGAGTATAGAGATGCTGTCTGTACTACATTTGTGAGTCATGTTCCTTTTTTCATATAAGGTATGAACAACACCACTGTCATTTTATAATAAGTAGTGAGGAATTCGATATTACTAAATGACTTCATATGAATTATATGTGTGAATTGACAATGTTAACTTCTTCCCAAGTATGCACATTCATAGTTATATAATTCTTTATTTTTGCGTATTTAGTTCGTTTCATAAAATTCATAAATTTACTAATTTAATTTGTTAAATTGGGACTTTCCAATAACATAAGGACTAATAATTTCAACAACAAAAGTCTTGGTCAAGTTAGCTGGTCCAGACGACTGCTTGGCCGTCAAACGTTAACCTAGACGCCTTCAACCGGGGGCTTGAATTCGAAGACTTTTTTCGCTGTTGCGTTTGCTTGATGTGGCTTAGCCAATGTAATAGACACTTTTGGGCTTTCTGAGCTACATTTACTTCTTTGCACAATTTATAGCTTATAGGTATACGTATACAGTTTACAATTTCTCCTTCAATCGGCTTCCCCGCGCATATGACCAAATATTCGAAGGAATTTCTCGTTCAAAAGTATCAGCTTCTCCTATCTGCTTGTCATCCAACACTCGTCATTAAGTGGGACTGGCAGTATAAGTCTTTTGTTTTGCCATTTGTTTTGCCAAACTGAAGTATCACCGGTGGTTCTTCTTCGATTTCCACTTAAGTGTCGTTCATGGAGTTGATGTTTACGCCGAGGTAAGTAACTACCTTGACAACTTGGAAGCTGATGTTATCAAAAATAACGTGGTTGATACTAGGAACTTGACTTGGTTTTGTCCTCGTTTACTTTAAAACATCAAGACTCGTCGATCTCATTTAGCTTGGGAGGCTGCGTTAGCCCTTTTCTTCCTTCTCCTGATTTGGTTACTTCTTTCGCTGCTCTTATTTGTTCGCATGTTATTCCTCTGGTAACCTATACCTAACCCATTCATCATCATACGGGTATGATGTCTTCTTTCGGTGGTTGGTCATTCTCTAGGGTGGTTGGTAGTTGGTAGCTTTAGCTAGTTTCGGCTACTTGTTGTTGGTTTTGAGTGCCATGTTTTTTTAATTCAGAAACGTGTACTCTTTAAAACGTTACATAAAGTCCCAATTTCTGTTCGTGTGTTCCATTTCGATTGTGCCTCTCATAAACATGTGGCTAAACTTCTCAATGACAGAAAGTTTTTGAGTACCAGCTTTGTTTGAAGTCCATTATTTAATTTAACTGTTATCTTTAAATATTGTCCCAAAAAAATACTTAATAACTTTCAATGTTTCGTTGCCTCATCCATTGTTTATATCAAATTCTAAAACAAAAGTTTTATTTCTACTCATTGATAAAAAAAGATATATACATACATACATAGCATTTAAAAGGGTCATATCCTTTTTTGCACTCCATGCTTTTGAAATCACACATATAAAACTGTATCGCCCTTTAACTTAATCATAAATCTTTTAACCATGTCCCATGTCAAAATTGTCTACAAATTGGAGATTATTTTTAGACTACCCTCTCGGTCCATTGCCCTATCAGCCCGGAAAAACTTTTCTGGTTACTTCCGATTGCAGGAAAAAATAAATCCCTTTCTTTTGAAATACTCGTGTGTCGTATATAATTTTTTTTTTCTTTTATGTCATGCAATCTTAAAGGACATAACGATATTATGGGTGTGGAATGTGTATAGGTACACTATGAGTCGATTGATTGATGTCATAGTTTATAATATGCAATGCTTTTAAATGCGTATAGAATTTTGACCGGTAAATAAGTGTGTATAGTAATTGACTGGCAGAGTCACTGTAAAAGAATGCATTAATTTCTGTATTGCAGTTTTAATTAAATGAAAAGACTTATTTTTAAGCTTTTTGAAATCACATTTGACTTTTAAAAAAATGACAGTCAATTTAAAAGTCTTTAGGAAAACATTTGTCTAGAGCAGTGAAAAGGCTTGAAGTCAAAAGAAAAGACTTTAAGCAGTGAAAGGACTTTAGGCAGAATTTTCCGAAAGAAAAAAGAATAGAGAATATGTGAACAGGTTGTTGTGAATGCAGGTTGTTGTTGTACTTTCTGAACATCTGCTGTTCTTAACCGCCAAAGGTTTTTTTGTTTCTCAAATACCTCTGCATCATTCGTTGGAGCGTAGCATTTTTTAACTAAACATTTCCACCATAAACCTTTCTTAGATCAGTTTCCTCGATATTCAGTTTTTTGCAAATTTCTCGGAAACTATGAACTTTTTACAAACAAATGTTTAGGTAAAAATTGTAGCTTATATGATTTTCTACAAAAAAGGTCTTAACACTTTTCATCGTACCATCAACGAATTTCTATAAATAAGTGTTAAAATGTAAAAAAGTCTGTTTTTAGACAAAATTGCACTTGTACACTTGTATTTGGCACTTTTTGCGTTATTTTTTGTGGTTTTCCTACTAAGCCTAATCCACAGAAAAAAATAAAATGCTGGGTCGCTAGAACTTGCTCTTGTTGCAAACTTTGGGATTACAAACATTTTTATTCATGAAATTATTTATTATCATATTTTTCGTTTTATGTTGTTTAGCTAAAAACTTTAAATGCCATCATGTGCTGCATATTTAACTTATGTGCCATACCTAACGCTCGTATCTTTTTTTGGACGAAAAACAGTACTTTTTCCTCAAAAATTGAAAAAAACAGTATTTTTCGCAGTACATTGTTTTTTAATTTTTATTTATTTTATTTTTATAGCTTGCACTCATTCTACCTACTTTTCGATGCCCTATTTGGCCACAAAATAAAAAGTAAATCTACTAGAAGAAAAGAAATGACTCGCGACAAAAAAGGACCTAACTAGCGTCGCCGACCGATCGCGGGAAAGACCCAAAACAAAAAGTGTTCATCTACTTTTGCATCAGAATATTTTTATTCAGGTCAAATATAAATTTTGTCAAGCAAACGGAGTGCTTGAAAAGGTACATTGCTTTTCATAAGCGATATCAGCACTGTTTTGCCGAAGTAAGGAAAGGGTTGTTTTGTGAGTCAAGACTAGACGCCAATGACGAACCGCTGACTGTTTGCATTACTTTTAATGAGTGAAATCAGAGAACTTCATCTCATATATAAAAGTGGTATAAATTTCACCAAGAACTTTTTCATTGAGGAACAAATTTCTAACCGTAGGTTAACAATGTAAAGATAAAAATATCCCACTGTCATTCACGTTTGCTTACAAGCTCAAAAAACTGCTGATTTGAAGTTCTGTATATCTCAAAATAAAAGCAGTATTTTTGAAAAAAAAACAGTACGCAGTTTTTCGCAGTTTTTGAGAGCAAATAACAGAACATTACTGCGAAAAACAGTACAGATACGAGCGTTAGCCATACCACATATAAATGAAATCGGTTTAGCCGTTTTGAAGTTCCGGTCAAATTTGTAAGAAGCCGTTAACACCAAATCTTCGTTATGTGGATTTTTAGCCAATATCCTGAAATGCACTTATATTCAGAACCTGGCAAGTATAACGTCCACAAAGTTTCATCAAAATCGTATAAGCCCTTTTCGAGAAAATTCGGAAAATCTAAAACCTTTATATGAGAGGTACCCACTACAGAATTAGTTTTTCCAAATTTTCTTGTGACTTCTCGAAAGTAATTATTTTCTTACTTTATCGCAATTGCCATTCCTCCAAGAAATTTGCTACAGTTACAAATCCGATAAGCTGTTAGTTATAGGCCATAGTAGGTTTTAACAAACTTTGGTTGCCTCTTGGGGAAATAATATAGCTTATCGAGAATGTTTTTTCCCCACAATTTTTTCCTATATTCGAGAAATCAGATAGGCTCTTCCTCCGACACCAGACTTCCATGCCGTTTACCACATCCTGCGATTCATCCATCGTTGGGGAGATTTTTTTCCAACCCAAGAACATAGCGTACACTTACCAGCAATGCTGGCTTGGTTGCTTATCAGTTAGTTATATACTATGCAAAAACATGGAAACATAAAAAAAACATGACTTAAATCAAGTGACGCGGAGTGTTTTTCGTAGCAAGTACTTATATTCAAGATTTACTTGAACAGAAAATGGAGAGCCTATGACAACTTCAATTCCACTGAGATGTTAGTTATGCGTAGGTGCCTCTATAACAACCACAGTTTGATTTTTTAAAATTATAAATAAATATTTGGATAAGTTTTATTTTAACATAAAAATTCTAAAGACACTTCCTTGTGTACGAACCAACATTCCTCCTACATTCTCTTTGTGTATTTACCTCAAGAGGAAGCAGGACGTGAAAAACTTACGTCTTCTTATGTTTATCTAAACAAAATGTTTCCAACTGCACCTGGATGGAGCGTGTTCTTTGTTGTATCTTATAATTGCGTCACCTTGTGTTGCACATACTGTAAACAATGAAGGCATTTAACTCCAAAGAACAACAAAAACAAAAAAACAACGAACCGCTTTGAAGTGGTCGCTCTGGAGTATCTAGATTCAGATAAACATAGGATAAAGATGAAAAAGTTAATTCTGTTATTGCACAAGAAGTTCTAACTTTAGGTTTATCTATCTTAACTAGAATTATGTATTTGTCTTTTCATAGTCTCAGTCAGATAAGTGTGTGCGTGTTCCTTCGACGACAACAACGTGCTAAAGAAGAGACTCAACTGTTTAAAAGTGGAAGCTGGAAGTTGGAACTTGGATAGGGTGGTTGGCCTTTTATTCTATCATTATTATCTTATCATTTTTGTTCTTAGCTCATCTTTAATCTTGTAGATCTATGATTGGTGGAAGGTGTATGTATTCACCTGCACATCATATGTAAACGTTTATTGCTGGAATCAAAAAGAAGCCTCATTTATAAAGAAGCAGAACTTTGAATTCAATTTATTATCTGGAAGTACACTCTTCTATACTTACATATATAATATGTATCTATACGTGTACCTCTGTTCTATCTAATCTGATTTTGTTGTCGTCTCCTATAGAGAGTGTTTTCCAGACGAGAAGCAAGTGGCCTCGTAGCGTTTTCAGTTCCGATTGTCATCTGTTTTTGCAAGGAAATTTTGCAAAAACCAGATAATCAACTTTGGAAAATGTTACTTCCCTTTTTCTACATCCATCCCTTGCAAGTGTCTGCCGCATTCAACTCATAGGAGGCATAAACATCTCGTCTCACCTGCGCCAGGCGAGGTGTGCCGGCTGAGTGCTGCCGACATGGCAGCTGTATTGACATATCGATTTGTTCCAAAGTGATTGTAGGAATGATTTAACATGTTAAAGCGTAAACACAGTGTGTTGTATCTTAATGCTGTGATGAGAACAATCTGTGGTGTATGCAGTGGGTATGAAGAGGAAACATGTCTACTTTAGGTTATGTTACAATTTTCTATGGTGTAAAGGTACCGCTATGTTGGGACAAATTTTGTTATTCCAACACCTTAAGGGAGACGACTCGACACACAAAGTCATGAAGTTAAAATCGAATCAAAATGATAATGTAAAAGATTTATGCAGAATTGAAAATTTATGTTTTCACTTTAATCTTTTATTTAAAAAGGGATTCTGTCCTAGGGAATAGTGGAACTGGAAAAGAGAGAATTTTTTTTTAAACTCTATGTTCTTCTGGAGTTAACATCTACAAATTGACATGAACATATTTGGCAAAACTGTTAGTTATGCCGGAATGCTTAGAAAAAATGTCCAGGTAGATGTGATCTCCGGGGTGAACCTTGTGTTTTACCCAACATGGCTCTCCAGACAGTTCTGTTATATCTTTAGACACACCAAGTTGATTCAGATTTTCTTATGGTTGGTTGGGTCAAGCAACCGTATTTTTATAGCATGCATCTTCTGAGTACTCACATTAGGTTGCCTTCGAAGAAACTACGGGCTGAAGAATTGTTAAACATTCGCTTTACACGACCCAACCGTCTTAGCAGTTAAATACGTATCCGTTTGAACATTCCTTGCCAAACATTATTTACACATATTGGATCCATTTTCTAACGGCTACATATTCTCTGGAACATAAAAGTAAGCACATCCTTTAAACCATACAATATCAAATACTAATTTGTCTCTTTGCGATGACATTTCGCACTAACTAAGTCGATAAACGTCAAAATTAGATTCATACAAATTCGTCAAACTACAAAGAGTCGAATTTATTGCGTACTGACAACAGTTCGTACTGAATACTCTGCAAATGACAAAACTAGATTTTATAGAACTGCAAAATGTAAAATTTGACACCAGTTCTTTTTTTCGTACGTGACGTGTTTCGCCTTTCTGGCCCACTTGCATTCGTTATTTTGACACCTTCAGAAAATTTGGTGGTATTATTGTTGAAAATAATAATAATAATAATAATCAACGTTCAACCTGTAAAAATAAAATTTTCATACGTGATTTCACCCCTCACCCAAAATGTCAAAAAGACGTATGACGAAACGTACGGAAAAAATGACTGGTGTAATCAGGGTCTTTATTACTTCTGATGACAGTTCGTATTGAATACCTCGCAAACGTCAAAAGTGGATAGGTAGGTATGTAAGAATATGTCAAACTACAAAATATTTAAATTGACTCTGATGACAGTTCGCACTGGAGATGTGTCCGGCATTGAAACGGTAGCACTGAAGTGTCCTATTTCATAAAAGATATGTTCCTTTGAAGAAACTAGCACTTCATTTTTCCGTGAAAAAAGGTCAAAATCATTTCCTGGACTTCCGCCGTAACGTTGTCGTAGATTTTTGGAGTCTTATAACATTAAACATAGAAACCACAATTTAAAACTGAATTATGAAAAAAAATATTTTAAAAAAGCTTATCTTCCACCATTATTTAAGTTTCAAGTAAATAATCCGATTAAAACTTTTTTGCATTTTAAAATACGAATTATCTGACATCTTTTCAGAAAAAACAAATCATTGCAACAATTGAATAGAATTGAAAAGAATTGTCTCTCCTTGGCTATTTTTCTCTTTTAGTTCTAAAGAATTTATCTGATCTCAATTCTTGAAACTTCTTTAGTTTACTTGTAATTTGTGCATTCACAGAATTCCAGGGAATATTTGTTGGCACGTGCTCCACACCAATCCAATGTTCAATTATGTAACTTCATATTACAGTAGGTAAGGTACACAGTACTACACACTACATAATAATATTATAGTCAAGTTCTGAGTAAGCTCTTCATTTTATTACACACAGTCACAGTGTCATTCAAAGAGAAGTCTTTTCTACCTAGAAATCTAATGATCCTTCAGTCAATTATGTCAAAACCAATCCAATGTGATGAACTGACAAACTACCTATAAACACTCAATACACATTAAAATAAAAACGATGAAGTTTTGTCTTCCTGAAGCTGCAGAACTGCATCACGACACCTTCACTGTTTTTTTTTATGAGTAAACCCTCTTTATATATAGGAATAAGAATTTTTCTGCATCAAGGTGGAAACTCAAAAGTAATTTGATGTCCAACCAAGTGGAAGGCTGCCAAAGAAAGAAGTTACTCTTAAAAAAAAGGCAAAACTGCACATTCCTTTGTGTGGTACGTCATGGCATTAGAGGCTATAAGGTGCAAACAAAGAATTCCATTCATAGAGTGACCCCTGCCTGTTGCATACAGTTTCTAGAAAAGAATAAAACCGGAAAATCGCCTAAAAAGTAAAAAAAAAGTAAATCAGCTGCAAAATTAGGTTCTGCCATGAGCGGCATACATTTTTTCTATTCCCATTCCTATACTGCACCTGGTTGGTTGCCACTTTTTATATATTTTTTTTTTGTTCGTTAAATGTCAACATCTCTCCACTATACTGTTTTCCTTCTCTCATTTTATTTTCTATTTTCTTGCTCTCATCTCGTTCAAACTTTTTGTTCTCAAGTGAAACAAGTTTTCTATTTTTGTTTATTTTTAATGTCAAACAGCCGCTTTTGAGAATTTAAGAAAAAAAAATGCATTTAACATGTGGTCTTCAAAAAAAAAAAACAAGTGACAACACATCCTTAAGTTTCATAATAATTATTATTAACTAACAAACAATTTCGAACAGGCACGTGCTTAGAGCAGAGTAATTGACAGGCAAGGAGAGTAAAACATTTGGCACAGAGTTGTTATGTTAGTTGGTTTGATCGACTTTTTTGTTGGCTTTTAAATTTTCCGATATATGTATAGTGTTGCCACTTTAATTTAATAGACTTCAGTTGACGTGAATGGTAGTTAAATAAAATATAAGTAAATAAAGTTTCTTGCTTATCAAACACTATCAGAAAATTGTGATTCACAAGAGTTATTTGTTTGTTTTCCGACATCTGTGATCATTGCTGGGAATAACAAAACATAAACAAGTCAAATTAATGAATGTCAACCTTGTCTTGCATTCCACTTTTTGACATGGAAATATATTGATTACATTACCACTTAAATGAGATGCATAAAGACAAATAATACGTTTAAGTTGTTTGTCACTTCCTTGCTTCGAGACAGTGTACCTGAAAAAAAGTCTTTAAATAAATTTGAAACCAGGGAATATTTTGTTTTGTATCTGTTTGTCTATACAGTCGATATGTTTACTTGCGATTAAAGGTACTATAAGACAAGTTATGCATTCCTACAAAAAAATTGAGATAAATCAATTTTTGACATTACGATGATAGAGAAGTCGAAAAAAATGGGTCCGGAAATTCTGTCTGTCTGGCTCTCCGTCATTCTGGTTTTATAAGTACATACATCCCAAACGGCTGAACCGATTAGCTTCAAATTTGGTATGTACGGTTTAATGACCATTCCCTAGAGGATAAATTGAAATGTTTGTTCTAGCATAAAAAACAATCTGCCATATTATAACCGTAAATAAAAATCCACGATACGATTGTGACAATTTTGATAAAACTTCTCAGGAAAGATTTGTTGCCAACGACTTGCCTTTCATCAGAAAAAAAATGTCCGAAAAAGCTTTTAAACGGTACTACCTCCCATAGCACCGTTTTTTTTATACCGACTATCTTTTAAATGTATTCACCGTCTTTGATGAAATTTGATCTTCAGATAGTCCTGCAATGCTTGATAAATATTTGACAAAATTATTTCGAAAAAAGTATTAAAAAAAAACAAATGGGTTTTGAAATTGAAAAAATTGTTTGTTTTAAAAACTGGCTAAAATTATTTCCATATCGTTTGCAACAAGGTAACTTGCCACAAGAGCAAGTTTGTGCGACCCAGTCGTGCTCTTTATTTTTACTGCACGTGAATATAATTTGTGGAAAAAGGATAAGGTTCTCTTTAGGTAATGCTCTTAACATTTTTTTAGCCCATCAACCTAATAGCCTGGCCAGGGACCAACTTACCCCAAACCGATTCAACGATTTTAAAATTTCTTTTTTCGTAAACTCATATTTAATAAAAAAAAATTTGTGCATACTTTGTTGATTTCGGTCTGAATCTTTCTTTGTAGGACATAGATTTAGTACTTTAAGTAAAATTTCATACGATTTGTTCGTATATTCCATTTGTTATTTAAACCCTCAGATAACTTGCTACAAGAGCAAGTTTGTGCGACCCAGTCGTGCTCTTTATTTTTTTTTATATTTTGACCACCATAATATTTTTTTGTATTTTGAAGAGATACAAATTTCAGATAAGCAACATATTTTAGCACTATATCCAATTAGAAATACAAAACCGTCAAAAAAATACAAACAAAATCTTACTCACCATTTTTAATAATGAATGAACTTTTGTGGGCTTATAAAATTTAATTAATTCAATTTTAACTTTAATTTTAATGTAATTTAATTTAATTTTTTTTTATAGGTACTAAATCATAATTTTTTTTCATTTGAATTAAATGTCAAAAAATAATCAGTTTGACAATCTTCTAAAATTCCAATTAAACAATCATGGAAAAACTCAAAGTGTCATCACTAACTTAACAAATAGACAATACAGACAATATTTTTAATAACTTTATTTCTACCACCCCTTTCCATTGTGCTTTTTCGCCGCTCTCGTCTAGCTTCGGCGCAATGGTAACACTCAGTGATGTACTCTCCAAATTCTAATACACTTGCTTGAACACATCAGCCACACACAAAATAGTGTTGCTACTTTTTGCTACACATTCACTCTAGAGCACCAAAGAAAAAGAATACAATGGAGACTCGGAGTCTTGAATCTGAAGTAAGATGCAAGCAAGAGCCAGAGTATCATCAAACAAAAAACTAAAGTGGATATTATTTTTCTCAGTTTGTATTCTTTTCTTGTTCTCCAGTTCAGTATTTCAACGACATGTCATATGCACGCACGTAACGACAACGACGATGGAGAGGAAAACATTCGCTAAGTCGGTTCTCGTAATTTAAAACGTTTTTTTTCTCCTTCATTCGGTAAAATTTCATTCAATATAACTTCTCTATTTCGATTGTTTCCTCTCGTGTCGCGCCCATCCTTTAATTAATAATTTTTGCAAAATTATTGATGGTTGTATCAAATTTTGAAATAAAATACCAAACGGTAAAACAAAAGAATTCATAGACATTCTGTCTGAAATCTGAATTTGAATCTATTCGAGTTTGCTCTCCCATTTCTCCAAATTCTTTTCGCGTATATCACAAAAAAAAAAATAATATCACAGACAGTATCATAGTATCAATGACCGCGATAGTACTGTAATTCTAGCATCTCACAATTTAGCACAGAGCGGTGTGCGGTGGCGGCTGAACTTTGTTGAGTTTTTTGGAATTTTTTGTGGCATCCTTTTTAAGAAATTTATAATTGTCACTTGTAATTTTTACTTTCAACTTCGAATAAAAAAAAAATAATATTAATTTCACTTCTGTGGGTGCAAATAAAAATATTTAGAAAATCGCGTGCAAAATTATAAAAAAAAATAAGTTGGATGTGCTTAGTGAATGTTTCGCACTTAATTGTGATATCGAGTGGGTTACATTAATATAATTATTTTTTAATAAAAAAGAAAATAAATGTGCCATTAAGTGATATAGATAAATCGATGTAAATAATAAAAGTGGATCAGTATTGCAATAGAGAAAGTAATTAAGTAATTCATAATTAAATTGAATTTTGATTAAAAATAAATCTTATCGAGTTTCACCACAAAGATCCAAGATTTACGCTAAAGGAGCAACAAGTTAATAAAAGGATTACCTAGTTTTAAAAATGTTTAGAGGGTATAATTTTTGGTTTGTTATTTTTTTTTTTCATTCAAATCTTTAAAATTAAAAAAAAACTCAAGTCTTATATTTAACTAAGTTTGTATCTTAAAAACACGCTTCTTTATAAGCATAATTCCGCCAACTCATATACAAGTCCAGAATTTTTCCGATATGAATATTCCATACGATTTTCTAGATTTTTGTCTTTGTTGTTCTTATAAAAAGTCATCTGGGTTTTTAAGAACCAGTCGACATTTTTCATCCAATTTCAAACAATTTATTTTACTTATTTATTTCGGTTAAACACTGGATCCCCTTTTGTATTCGAAATCTTTTTATATGCTTTTAAATATTTATATATGAGAAGGTGTTTAAGTATATCCTTTAGTAATTAATGTTCTGATCTTATCAATTCTCTATAAATTTAAATATCCCCCAGGGCAGCCACTTGGATTCCTTATTGTTTTTTTTTTTAAATAAGGCAGTGTTATTCTTTCCTTATTTAGGTTCAACGAATGGTGCAATGTAAATAATCTTTTTCATAATGTTCACTTAAAAAAAGTAAACTTCTTCTTCTTCTCTAATGATATTAGCAGACAATTCGTTAAATTAGCAATCAATTTTGTGAAAAAAATTCTTCATTTTTTACTCAAATTTAAAGATACCAATTTATAAAAATTAGTAAGGGTTCTCCTTCTTATTAGGAAGCATACATATATTCTACCTGTATACATTTGTTCTTTCTTGAAAGATAACTAACTTACCTACTGATCAGTGATTATCTCATTTCGTGCTGAATTGTGGTTTTCTTCTGTTGTTGTTCTTCCACGAACACGATGATGCATTTGTTGAATGTTCTTATTTTGGCGTGACATACTAATTGGCATAATTTTTGAAAACAAAGTTCGATCAACTTATAAATATTTTGCAAGTTAGAATTTCATATATCCAAGAAATCTTGTGTTCGGTGATTTAGCTAAAACTTTTCAGTTTGACAGATTTATACCATGGTTACAATATCTTAAGCTCTTGGCTTAAGTGCTCTTTCAATTCAATTATAATGTAAATACATTACATTAATTATAAGGTATAATTATTCTGTCTACAGGATTTTGCAAATTAAAGATCATATATTTTCTTTTGATAGGCGTGCTTCGGAGTTTAGCGGATACGCAGCTCACAATTGCGGATTGGTAAAGTTGAGTTGGAATGGGTAGTCAAAATTAGCACTAATTTATCTGTGCTCTTTAGTACGAACTTGACTACTGCAGCGCCACACGTATAGCCTATAGCGTTGACGTACTAGATATGGACCGCCAAACGGTAAAAAAAAATTATTCCCAGCTAAAAGCATCCTAAAAACGGCATCATTTTGTAGTGTTAAATACGTGTCATAATTTCGCTTTTAAAATTTATATGATAACGACGACAAATTCATAGATATTATATATGTTGGACACGAGTGAATTTGGCTACTGGCGGTCCATATTAAGTACGTCAACGTCAATGCCCTATAGAGCTATATTCACTTCAAAAAAAAAAAACAAGGAAGAGCAGATGGCTCTTAAAACGAGTCGGAGAAAAGTATTCGCTTCTTAAAACTTGTATTCAGACAAATATTTTTTGTTGTTTTCAAAACGAAATTGTTATATTGCCAATATTAACTTTAAGGTGCAGAGTGAAAACTAGAAAAGAACGAAACATATATGAATTTTACATAATTACTTTATTTCATTGAAACGCGTTTTCAGTGTGAGCGAAAGAGCGAAATTTTTTTTTTGGTATGCAGTTCCTTAAGACTGATGGAAAATGTTGAACAATTCGCAATTGTAAAAAATTGTTTATGATTAAGTGATTATACAACTTAATCATAAAATTTGAAAAACAATTTATTTGTTGCTGTTCTACTTGTTCTAAGTCAGCGCCAAAAGTTGATCTTGTTTCCAAGACCTAAAATTCTTCATAAAATCAAAGTATTGTTTTATTTATTACTTCACTCCGCATCTGGAATTTATTATTTATAAAATAGCATTACCTATTTTTACAAAGGAAAATCAATTGACTAACCATATGAGCATTGTTCATTTTCAATTTGATTTATTATTTTATTTGTCAGTCAGTTTACTTTTATTTAACAAAATAGAAAAAAGGAACTGCTAAAATTAATTGGCAATCGTCAATAAAATAAAACAATCTAGCTGTGTTTTCTATTTTATTGTTGTTGCTTTTTTTAAGTATTTTTCAAACACACATTTTCATTGAATTTGAATTAATGTAGTTGCACGATTATATCTAGATCTGGAGAATATTAAATTGGTTAGTCACACAATGATGCTTTTATGAAAAAAAAAATAAAACAAAATGTTTTGTGGGTATTTCTATTTTGTAATACTCAAGGATGAACGACGAAAACTGATTTTTTTTGTGTAACATTACGTGTGGGGTGGGGAATGGTAATCCATATAATTGCAAAATTAAGAAATCCTAAGAAAAATATTCTGTCAAAGACAGCGATGACAGTTCGCCACTGAACATTTCGCAAACGTCAAAATTATGTTTGCTCAGATATGTCAAACTAGAAAGTTTTGATGTTTGACAATACATGTTGAGACATGTACCTTAGTGACTTCAGATCAAATATCATGTCATATCAACAGTGAAAGACAGACAAGAAACAAGATCATATTCTGAAATGCATTTCTGCTGTACAAAATACTGCCAAGAACTAACTTACTATAAATTTCAAAATATATTTGCATAATTTATATGCGTTGGTCTATGATAATTAATGAGTGCAAACCAGCTGTCAAATGAGTCCAAACCAGCTGTCAACTGTCAAATTGAACGAGTGCAAACCAGAAATCAAATTGAGTAGTCCGACATAATGTGTTCACTTTACGAATTCCTTGTGCTCGGTAATTTCGTTCGACACCGTACTTACAACTCTGTTATTATAGTTCTGCCTGTCAAAATTGACTACCGTTAAGAAAAAGTGTAATTTCAATAAATCGATCTCTTAAGAACGCCCTATCGTCCCTCTTTCTCTTTTCAATATGTAGAATTAACTAATTTTGGTTAAATCAACTTAATTTGCTTCAGAAACTAAAACTTACCATTTTGACATATTAGACAGTTCACTCCCTTTTCTACTCAATTCCAGCACCACAGATTGACCCTTACATTTTAGATCCCCACGAATTATTTTGTTGTGGCCAGAATTATTATCTTAAGTGACAAACTGACATAAACTGTCATATTCAGCACCAAAACCCTCTCAGCCTCTCTCCATTATTATCTTCCAAACTGTGACATGAAAGATTTTTTCATCTCATGCTTTCTGCCACACTCGTGGGTGTGTGAGTGTCAACTTTGCACTCATTTTGACCTAAAGTGCTTCAACATTTTGTTTCCCTTTAACATTAAATTTAAAATTTAATTATTGTCATCTGTCATTTTCCTTTTCTCTCTGGAGTACTCTGTCATTAGTTACTTTTTATGAAGGTGGATCAAATATCAAACACATTCATACATAATACAAATTAAATGTTTTTCATATTACATTTTGTGTCCTTCTAATGAATGCACGTGATCTACATAAAGAAACAACAGTCTGCTGTCTAAAAGTATATCAACTTTAAAGTATTTCACGCGAAATTGAAAGAAAAAAAAAACAACAGCACACCCTATACCGGCTATTGACATTGATAATGCACTTATAACAACAATGGGTGCCTGACAGAAGAGATGACAGTTTATTTTTTGTTCACATTTTTTTTTTTGTAATATTAATGTTGTTATACTTTGGGGTGTTAATAATGAAAAACTATAAATATAAAAAGATACAAAATTGCAAGAAAGAGATGGTGGGAGGTGGGAGACGATATGTCTGGTTTGGCTTGTCATCAGTTACAATATAAGTGGAAAATAATGCACTATCGTATAAGAAGAAGTGTTTTCATAAAAACAAGTATCAATTTCATATGACACTGCTTTTGTAGTTTTCTGAACACACGAGAGCTTACAATGTCCAGTTTAAACTAGTTTCTATGGTGAATAGGGGTGGAATGAAGTTCTGATATCATTTTGCAGGGGGGAATGATTACAATCAATAAGTGCAATGCTGTGTTATGAAAAGAAGAAGATGACGACGTCACTGCGTTATATTTGCCTCAAAAATATGTAGAGCAGTAGTGTCTTCATTAATTTAAAGTAAATTATTATTAATTGGGTGACGATGGTGAATGGATCTTTTTTTGGGTTAGGTCCGGGTTACGTTTAAACAAATATAAAAATAATTTTTCTGTCCGAACACTTGCGACAAAACAAATCTTAATTTTGAGTGAAAATGGTGTAATAACATAACATAACATACACCAAACAATAATATTTTATCAGTTTATAATTGCAAAACTAAATATATATGCTTGCCATTATTGTGTAAACATGATTTTGTTTTGCTGCGACTTACTTGAATGTAGGACTATTAAATATAAACAAGGCAACCACTTTATTAACGAGCCAACTGAGCCATTAATAAATCTGTACCACTTTCAAAAGTAGCTCTGGGGAAGTCTTATTTTAGTGAAACGCAAAATTTACTGATCAGAAATCGTACTGAGCTCAAAAGTTGAGCATTCGGCTGCCTCGAATAAATTTATATAGACAAGTCGAGCAGCTGCGCCATTATAAAATTTGTAAAATTTCCAAAAGTATAGTTTTTGTGAAGTCTTTTGGTGTAATAGCAAAATCTACTGAGCACAAATCGTACTGAGCACATCGGTTGAGCATTCAGCTGACTCGATATAAGACAATCAAATGTAGAAAAGTCGACCACTTCAACGAACACCTGGGTCATGAATAAATTTGTACAACTTGTAAAAGTAGTTCTGGTTAATGGCAAAATGCACTGAGCACAAATCATACTGAGCACATTGGTCAGTTGTCAAAAAGCGTATTTTTTTTCAATCTAAAAACCAAACCTCTATGAAAAAAAGCATTATAAGAGTTTGTTTTGTAAACGGAACCAAGATTTTCGATAAAGATTCGATGATTTGAAAGCGTTGTTCTACCCTTAAGCCGGAGTAAGTAAATGGCATTACCCGACATCCTGTTTTCTTCAGTGCTTTCAATTATTTTAGTTCTCCATAAAAGACATAAGTTAACGAAAAAAAAACCTTCATATTCGTCTAACCTGTCCTAGTCTATTTTCTATTTTAATTTTCTAACGAATATGCTTATTACATCTTAACTATTCTGGCCGTAACGTTGCGTACGACACCTTCCCTAACTAAGCGATCACAAGAAATTCGTATCTTGTGTCCATGATAGCGGATTGGTCTATTTCGTCAAATTTTGAACAGTTTTGCTAACGGACGTAAACTGAGCTTAAATTGACAGCTTAATGAATTTGTTCTCTTTTCATATAGAAAATCTGTGATTTGTTGAATTTCTTATTGTAGTTGGCCTTTAAGTCTATTGGAGGTGAAGTGTCAAAATATACTGAGCACAAATCTTCTGTCAGTCGCACCATTGTTGCCAATATAAAAAAACAAAACTATTAAAAAAATACACAAATTTCTAAACACCTATATATGCCGATATCGCAATTCTCAATTTTGTGGTTTATATCATTATTTGTGATTATTTGCCTGTGTAGCAAAAAGTCGAATATACAGTTCTATTTTATAAAGTTCATAACGAATACAAAACTCTTCAACATTTATTTTATTTTGTAAAACTGTCAAAACCTAATGAAACAATATCTGTTTTATATAAAGTAAAATTCTCCCTAAAATTTCATTTATATTTTCCAACAACGAAAGGTTCATAATGATGAAATTTATATACATTTTCCAACAAACAGACAATAGAAGCTTTCCACATCATCATCCATCTTATTCAGCATTAGCAAACAGCTATACTACGCTACTACAATCTACCAACGTTCGAACAAATGATTCTTTGTTTCTTTACCCCGAATAGAATACCTGGGGAATATAGATGTATAGTATCCTTCTTGTCAGCATCCTTTCAATATAATATATTCTTGTGATTGGTGTGCGAAGAAGGTCAAAGGTCGAATTTTAAACCATGGTTACGTGATCCCTTATATTTTCATCCAATGAATACTTATATTCTAATGACTTATTGCCTAGCAATTCAAACACAAAACAAAAAATACACATCTTGTCTCCACGTTCACAAAATTCAATAAAAAAACTTACGTTTTTTTTCCAGAGTGACGGAGCAGAAAATTCTGTAAAATGAGAAAAAAAAAATTCTTTTACCCAATTAGACGGTTAAGTTGAATAAATTAAACTTTTCTATATCATCGAAGCCAATAAATTTCTCAAACAAGATTTTTCTTTACACAACATTGAACAGTAGGAGGCTATAGAGAGGATGATTTGAATATTTTCTTCTTTCGAAATCAATACACTCGAAAAATAAAAAAAAAAAAAATATCTAAAATTAAATCAACTTAAGCTTTAGATTCATTTCTGTCACCATCATTGTCGTCTTGGGTGTCATAATAACTTTTGTTGACAAATTAAGCAATGAAATGGAAACATTTATTTTTGAATTGTTTATCTATACCGCTCTGTTTGTGTGGCTGTGTATATCTTCTTCATGTCCTTTGACAGGACAATCAATATATTTTAAATAATGGCAATGGATTCTATCGAGACGGTCGATGTTCCTAACCTATTAATAGGGTTTACCTTTATGTTATTTTTATTCTTTGGTTATGATTCTCTGTCTATGCAATCATAAAGCAATTAACTTTAATATTACAAATGATACAAATATAAAGAAAAATAAAAGTTAATACACGAAAAGCCTTTATTATTAATTTTGGAAACAGAAGTTCTTTAGGGCTTCAAGCTGCTAAAAATAGATTCGTCAAATCGATTGAAGAAGTTATGTGACAGGGTTCAACGAATTTGTATCTTTTTAGAGACACATGGTAGTTGTCGCATTTGATTTTAGATTTCATGAATGACGACAAAGAAATCGCATTATTTTTGAGAAGGCGTGGATAGAATTATACAACGTTAGCTTGTTAACTTCAAATTATGATAAAAAGATATAACTTTTTGTCTCGCCTCTAGGGTTCATGATTCGTAGAAATGAATGAACCTTTATTTTTGGAACAGGTTAAGAATTCTTTTTAAGAATAATAATGCTAAAATATAAGTATCTAAAATACTCAAAATATCAATACTTTGGTAAAGATAATACTTATTGCCTTTGCTTTAGACATGATGGATTTTTAGTCTCCACGATCCTGGGCATGCTTCTTCCAGTTATCCAAGCCAAACGCTTTGGCATCCTTAATGTACCCTTGAACTTGCCGGCTGAAATTCGAGAGTTTGAATTTTTGGTCTATTTTCGGGCTGCCGTACCGGCCGTAAGCAACACTGGTATAATTTCCAATTGAAGTTTGATAGAATTTATAACATGCGAAATTTAGCCAGACACAGGATCGCCTCTTTGAAGGTCGACTGTATGAAGGTGATTGATGATTTGATGCATGCTGCCTACCAAAATATCACCTCCGTATTTGAAGAGTTCTGCTGGTGGTAGGTCATCAGATCATGCGGATTTGTTGTTCTTCGGCAAACCTTAAACGGTCAATTATTTGAGATCAAATTTCGTGTACGTAGATTGACGTTTTCCCTACCAGTTCAATCTAATATTTACATCAAATTTAGTTTATCGAAACGAGATAGACGCCTATCAACCATTGAACAAAAATCTTCTGTCTCTTTCCTTTGCATTTGAAATGTATGAAAAATTAACTTACACTCATCAATCTGTTTGATCAATCATTATGCAAAATTAGAAGTGGTTTGGTTTTCGTCAATCAGAATTCATTGAATGTACATATGTGACACATTTCTTTTTTTTTTAAGAATACATGTATATGATCGAATCAATCATTTGATCGTGTAAGTTATACTGGGTGCAGAAAC
The DNA here is from genome assembly GCA_951217065.1 of Baccha elongata. Classification (NCBI taxonomy): domain Eukaryota; kingdom Metazoa; phylum Arthropoda; class Insecta; order Diptera; family Syrphidae; genus Baccha; species Baccha elongata. Next base: position 18,925,656 of record OX578274.1, on the reverse strand, counting down.
TGGTTCTTCATTGACTCGATGTGGGGTATTTTCTTGACCTATTTTGCTCTACGTATTGCCCATTTATCAGCTGTTTAAAATGAAAACATTTTCTATTTGGTGTGCTTTAGAAACTAGATTACATTCCCTTTTTCGAAAAGGCTGCGTTCCAGTAGCCGCTGCTTAGCTTTCTTACAAAAGTTTTATAAAGCCTTCAATAGCCGTTATCCATTTTTAGGTCTTTTATCAAAAATACATCCATTCGGTAATGATGAATATTCGTTTTCGTTGGGTTACAACTTTTCTTTCGCAACGCTGAATGCATGTACTTTGTATTAAGTCGGGGATCTATAAAACAAACGCTGGTGCGCCACAAGGTTCCGTTTTGAGTCCGTCCCCCTCCTTAGTTTTATCATCGATTTGTTACATTTGTTTAAAGATGCATAGCACTATTGTTCGGATGTAAAACTGGAGGGGCAGTGTATAATAAATTCACTAAATACGGATCTTGATAGCATGTCGAATAGAGAATAAACAACCGTGGAATTTAATGCTTCGAAAACTAAATGGGGATATCTTTCGCTAAAGCGGACAAACCTTAATTGACATTTCCATAAAAAAAACGAACAACTGCTCATTCTCGGTATATTCGTAAGTGAAAACCTTCAGTGGAATAACCGAATATTTGATGTATTATGTTGCCAAAAACGCTGCGAAATGCTAGCAAACTCTCGAGAGTTACGGGTGGGTATACATTTAAAAGTAAAGGTGGGTGTCCATTTGAAAGTAGGAAAGCTGCGAGCATTCCTTGAGAGCAAACTTGCAAGTGGACACAGTCCTGAGAGTACCCGGCGTAGAGTTGGCTTTTACTCTCGACATTCGAAGCTTTTAAAAGTTAATCGCAAGTGAACACGTGTCTTGACTCTTGATCACTATCAGAGATCAGCTCGCAGAATTCCAACACGGTTCGTATTTTGCGAGTAGCTGTAGAAGAGTCAACATGGAAAATAAATAGACATCAGAAGAGAAAAATCCACTTATGTGGGTGTCTATTTTTGAGTAAAAATGCTGCGAGCAGCTCTAGTGCAAATATTCAAGTACGTACAATCTTCTACTAGTAAACTTTTTTGACTGTAACTCTTCCAAATTTTAACAAACAAAAAAAAATACACAATCAAGTGGACACGCGTTATAAAAGTACTCTCAGCAAAAAAGATATAAAGTCTCAAAAATATTACTATCAAATGGAAAGGCACCCGAGAGAAACGATTTAAAGATTTAACTACCGAAAGTACTCTCAATTGGACAGCACCTTAATATTTTCGACATTTTAATATCGCGAGGTAGAATTTCGAGAGTTATTTCCTAAGAGTACCGTTACCGTGTCCACTTGACATTGTATTTCTTTTGGTATTATAATAAGCTTTAACTATAAGCTTGAAGTATTAAATTGTTTACTAGCAAGAAATTGCAGTTTCTTGACTATTCGCACAAGGGGTGCTAGTAGAATTTTTACTCCCCAATCGACACCCCCTCATAAATTGTTTTTTTTTCCACCGATGACCATTGTTTTGCCATGTTGTCTCTTGGATAGCTGCAAAATACGAAACTTGTTGTAGCGAAAAATACGAAACTTGCTGGAATTCTGCGAGTCCAAGTCTCAGACAGTGATCAAATATTTTTTCCATTTGCGAGTGACTCAAAAAGTTCAAATGTCGAGAGTAAAAATTCAACTTTTTGCGATGTATTCGCAGGACTGCTTTCCTCCTCTCGAATGAACACCCATCATTAGATGTGTAAAATGCGAGCTTCGCCAAAACTTTTCCCATTTATTTCGCGCACAAACTGCTGACCACTTTTTGTCGTATGAAAAAAAAGCTTCTACTATGCGTCGCGCACCATTTAGCATTTAGCAATGTTTTTTTTTTCAAATTTTCGCTTCTTGCATGTTCAATTAAAAAAAAAACATTAAGTGTCGAGATTTCTAATCGGTAAGAATATCCAGGCCCCCTTTTTTCGTCTTCCCTATCAACGTAAAGTCAAGTTTAATTGTTATCTCAGTTTTTTTTATGAAAATAATCTTCCCTCAGGGCTTCCCAAACTTTAATAATGGTGTACTGTCTCAAAAAATTAAATTTTTGAAAGGCGTATAAAAAGTTTCATAGAGATACTGGAATTTCAAAATGTTTTAACTTTTTGCCTCAGCTCTCGTTGATACAGGGATGAAGTAAGGTAATTTAAAAATGTCTTTATCATTTGCCCATTTAATATAAAATAACTTCTTAAGATTTTTTTGAATTTGTTTTTCTTGTTTTGTCAAAGGAAACTTTAATTAAGTTAAACATTATAACCTGTTGGAAAAGTAGACCTTTTTATCAACAAATAAAATGTTTCCCAAAAGAAATACATAAGTAAAACAAATTCTCAAATTATTTTGTCCGAAAGATTTTAAGTTTTCATTTGAAGATTTTTCAAATACCTGAAAAACCTAATTAGAATCCTTTCAAGCACAAAAAAACAGGTAAGACAATATTCGTGTCGTTTGCACAGCTGTTTTGTTCAAGTTTATCCTCTTATTTTTCGTTTGGAAAACATTTGTAAATAACAACAACATCAAGAGATTCATTCGACCTTGATATTGCCATGATAAGGACCTCCTTAATTTATACTCTTAATGCCACCACCTCTTCTTGGTAATTTTTTACTTAACAATGCCGCAACTTAAAAGGTTGGCAATGAACAATATTATGTATTATCATTTCTAATAAAATTCCAAGGCGAATATCCTTAAGTTTCATATTATCAGCTTTGGCAACGTGTTCTGGCTGGCTGACTGAACTGATGAAGATGATACTGATGCTGTCTGCTGTCTGCTGCTTCTGAACTGTCTCGTGTATTGCCATGCCAATTACAATTTTCATTTAATAAATTGTAATTACACAAGGGAATTAATCAAGGATGTGTAAAATGACTTGGGGAAGTAAAGGAAGGTGGATTTTTTAATTTTCTTTCATTAAATTCTTTTGAATTTATTCTACTGAATCAAGTTTAATACAGCAGTAGTGGTATTTAACAAAAAAATCAACAAAATAGTTGAAGAAAAGCCATATCCTTGTCTAATCAAGTCCAGAACTATTAGACAGACAATGTGAATTCGATTACGACATATCTGTTCTCATTTCCAACACGAAACATTAACTAAAAAGAAAGAAAAATATATTCGAATTCCCAAGTGACATCTTTAATGGCCACACGCTATATACTCAACAACTTCCACCGTTCGTTATCCTTTGAGGATTCTCCTGAGGTCTCTATGGTTTGGATATAGATTGTTCTGTTTACAAATTTGCTGTCTAAGCATTAAAGGGTTTTTTTTTCGTTGGTTCGTTTTCTTCTCAAAGATGAACGCACGAGTGCTTAAACAGACATCCCGAAATAGCAATTTTATAAATTTTTTTTCCCATGAAAGTGCAAAAGGGAACAATTTTATACGCAAACAAAATTAAACAGCTGCTGTGGTGCGTCACCATGTTTCTAAGGAAACATTTATTTTGTTTCTTCGGGGAATTATATTATAAAATATGTAAAAGCAAAGACTTGAAATACATTTGAATGTTATTTGCCATGTAATTGCTTTAAAATATAAATTTATGTATTACATAATTATATCAAATCAGATGAATTGATGGGCAAGGATATTGATGGTTGAAAATTTAGTAAAATTGTTTGTTTGTTTTTATTCTCATTATTTTGAGGGACATAAATATATCTTTTACTTGATATTATATTGCATTATCTACAAATTACTTTTCAAGTGAATTTACTCAATTTGTTAAAATTTATTTTTAATTCTAAAAGTGCGTTATAAACTTGTGGTCAAACATTGAATGTAGATTTTGAATATTTTGAATATCTACTTGGGTGACTGTCCGCCGATCTTTTTTTTAACAATGTTCCAATAGAACTTGATAAATTTTAATATTTTCCTCATTGCTGGAAGATGACTTCTCTCCAGGTCCAGATGATGGCAACTCTTCAATAGTTCTGAAAAATTAGCTCAATTTTAGCTTCTCCTCTTCAATTCTTTTTTCGAGCTCTCCCTTAAATCCTAAAGGTTCAGTCACAATATGAGAGGAAAGTGTTTGCAGCAAGCATTTCAAAAATAAATATTTGCTTGCAAATAAAAAACTTGAATTAATCGCCTGCTTGTGAGTACTTTTTGGGTCTTTGCTTGCTGCAAGGAATTTTGCTTGCTGCGAGCACTTTTCTCGCATGGTGTGACTGCAACTTAAAGGTGATTTGTTACATGTGATTTTAAAAAGAGTAGTCAATTAGAAACCAAATTCCGAAAACATTTGAGCAAGTGGTCTGTAATAGTTTAACTAAGGTGACAACTTACAACTCAAGAAGCTGATTTCGGTAGACATAAATAAAATTATTTTAATAATCGTTGTTTTATTCATTTAACTGAATTATTTTGTCAGCATTTATTAAACTTTGAACCAGTATTACGTATTCCAATTGTTTTATCGCGATTTTTGAATACGCACTTTCTATGAGGCACCATTTCTTCGAGCATGTTCATCAGGCCTTTTAAGAATTCAAAAAATTCTTTCAACATTCCAATACTCATCCTGGGAAGAGATTCTGTATGAATTTTTGTCTGTGGTGAAGAGTTTGCTCTGAAAAGCGTTCACACAGAGGAAAATGTTCGATCGTTCTGACCCCAGGTTTTTATTTTTGTAAATCCTATTTCGTTGATTAAGGCCCAGTTTTTCAGGAAAGGAATCCAAATGTTCGCCAACAGTTTCTGAAAACCATTTTTTTTTAACAATTGTTGCTCTAAAATTGTTCCATCAATCTTTGGAAACTTCATAAAATTGCCTCTACAGCCGATAGAAAGTGAGTTCTGGAGTAAACAGAATTTTTTTTTTTAAAGGTTTTGTGGCCTTAACTCCAAGTTTTTGCGTTTCGCCCTAGTTTGATGGTGGGCTCATCAGCTAGATGACATCAAACCTTCTCTAGTACGCAATAAACAGATTTTTGCTATTCGACAACTGCAAAATCTCAAAACTACCTTTAGCGCTGACAGTAAGCAAGTGGAAGTGTGAATATATTTTGACGACGACACATTCAACACCTATCATTTTCCGATACAACAAATTTAATTTATATAATGTTTTCATTATCTACCTACGATAGTTTCAGATAACCTACGTCTTTCAGGCGTCAGCTGGATAATTTCTATGTTGACGCTTACTTTTTCAGAAAATAATTTTTTCATGAATTGCCGACCTACTATCATGGTAGGTTCGAGCTTTACATTGTGTCATTTGAACCGTCTTCCGTGGCGTTGTGGTTAGGAGAGCGGTTTGGGTTCAATTCGACCTTAACACCTGAGTTTTTTTTTCAGTGACGCTGCGTCTTCGGGGAAGTGACGAACACTTCTCATTTTTCTTAATAAAATTCATCTCATATTAGCAGTTCTGGTTCGTCGGCAAATTGTAGATCCCCCTTCAGTCTTCTAAAACAAGCAACGCACACAAAAAGATTTTTGAGAGTACTTACTATGTCACTTGGTCACTATACTTTATGCTTTATGCGTTCAAATCGTAAACTAAGGAATACCAATACATCGGTGAATATAACTAACATACTGCGGTTTCACCATTAAATCTAGATGCAAAATTTACTAGCAACACTTTTCTTGTTGATTTGGGGGTCTTTAAAATCTGCTTTTGCACCTTTATCTGCAATCAAATTGTGATCGAATTAGTTCCTTATCCGATTGGATTAGTTGATTGGGATTTTCAAAAAAGAATTCGCTTTCATGATCGAATTTTATAACATCTTTAGGGTGGTTTCTTGCACTGTTATATTAGCGCCCAAACAATTGTTAGCTTATCTGAAGGTTCACAAATCTAGTTATGTGGTTTTCACAATATGACTGAATTGGTTGCAGAAAATTTAATCAATTAGCTTTGGGGCTTTGGGGATATCAAAATTATGGTGTCTTGTACTTTTAAGTACCGTGTTATTCCATTACAATTCTACTTATTTCGGTTGCGAAAGTAGTTTTGTGCAAGTAAGGTTTTTCGATTGTTATAACAAAGAAATTTTTATTCTGGGGTCATTGATCATTTGTTAAGTTGCGATCACGAGATCGTAGTATTTTCTTTATTAGTATCATCTTTCTGCTTCACAGAGTCGTGTGTTCTTATAAAACTCAAATGGGGTGATCTGATCTTTATGTGCATCTTCAATTTCTCAATTTTTTTTGTTAGTGGCACCGACAGCTCTGAACAACCACGGCCTTGTGACTTCCATTCCAACCAATCCTTTTTGTTTGGGTTGTTAGTTCTACGGGATTGAAGTTTTTCGTTGGGTCCGAAAGACTAAGGTGAGATGCACTTTTTCATGACAAATATACTCTTGGAGGGTTTGTCACTTCCTAGCAAGCGGCAGTGCCCATGAAAAAGATTACGTGTACTCAGAGCTCGAACCTAGACCTCCGGCATGATAGTCCGACAAACAAACTTTACGCTTCGGGGGCACTTTCTCATTTACATTGTTAATCGGATAATCGCATAATCCAACGTTTTCCATCATACCTCCTGGAGGGTTCTTACTGTTTCACTATAGCTTTTATGCTTCTCGTAGCAAGGGGATTGACAAATTCCTCTACTTTGAGTCGCCGGTAATGTGTGCGGACATTTTAAACATGCATGGAAGTTATTTTCATAACCGCACAAGACGAATGTTAGATCATATATGTCCTTTCCCATTGCATTTGCAATATGAATATCCAGATAAGTTTTCTCGGTACCGGTTATTCTACTATTTCCTTCAATATACATTCTATGGTTGGTTCTTTCTAATTAGTTGTATTTGTAGAATATTAACATTTTTAAAGAAAAACTAGCTGACCCGGCGAACTTTGTTCCGCCTTAATGGCAATATATGAGCAGATTGTGTTTTTTTTTATTGGAAAAAACACAAAAAATATTAAATACCTACCTACATTAATCATTCATTATTATTTCTGTATTTTAGTACATAGGTTGCTCTTCACTTAAGTACCTTGTGATACACGACATTTTTTGTTTTATTATCAGGCGCAAAAACAAACAACGCAGATGGTCTTCCGACCCGTGAACATGCCACGTATAATTGACCATGGGAAAAACATGAATGTTCTAGATTTAAACCACAAACTTTTAAGGATTGGCCTTGTGATTTGTTGATGGTCATGGCAATTGCAAGACGTATCGGAAATTGAAGTCTTTTAATTCAAACGGCATATCGGTTGGGATCATCGGGATCCTCGGAATAAGAACTTCCTCACCTTTGAATTTTCCTATCATTATCGTAGCGTAAATTACATTGTTCATCAATTTTCTAACCACCAAACGCGTACCGTTGCACAGTTTTGGTTGGTTTATGTTTCGAAACATGATTACTACGGAGCCAACCTTTAGGCGTAAATTGTGCGGTGGTAAGCCGTCCAAAGAGTTTAAAAATTCAATTGGATAGTTGGTGGCTTCATCTTCATTTGTGACGCAGTCAATAGATTTGAATGAATGCATTGTTCCAATGATCTTATTTTGAATTATGTAGTTCAGGTCATCTACATCTTTATTCTTAGCCGCTAAAATTGCTCGCTCACTCAACCATTCATTATTTTTGTAGTTAGAAATAATGTTTAGAAATACATTGTTGATAAGTTCGTCTTTTGATGAGACAAAATTACAGAAATTATTTGGAAATGATATTAATCCGCTCGATTCATCGACAGGTACTTGACCATTACCGATAGTCAGCAATTGCTCCGAGAAATCTTCAGCAGATGTATCATTAAGCAATGTAACTCTCATGTTTGTTGTCAGCTGCAGTTTCTTCACATAGCGCCATAGATTTGACGATTTAAAGCAAGCGTTTATTTCGTCGGCAGCCGTAGATCTCGGAATTACTGGCAGTATTTGGCGGAAATCGCCAGACAGTAAAATCATTGCTCCTCCAAAAATCTCGAGTCATTGCGTAAATCTTTTAGTGTTCGGTTAAGTGCTTCTAATGCACGTTTATACGCCATTGTGCATTCGTCCCAGATGATGATTTTCGATGCCGCTAAAACTTTGCCATTGCTGAGTGTTTTGCAATATTACACGTTGGTTCTTCAATAGTTTGAAGATTTAACGGTAATTTTAATGCTGAATAAGCCGTACGGCATCCTTCTAACAATGTGGCTGCTATTCCAGAAGAAGCAACTGCAACCGCTATGTTGTATCTCGCCCGAACAGTTGCTAAAACTAATGACATGAGGAATGTCTTGCCAGTTCCACCAGGGGCATCTAGGAAATATAAACCACCATTTTCATCATCGATTGCAAATATAATACATACCAATAGATAAAGTAAGTTATTCTTTAACTACATTCTATGTAAGTACAAAAATAAATACCTTAAATGTCGGATTAAATCCTCGTTCTTCGATAATATCTGCCCCAAATGACGTCATTTGGAAACAACCATTGTATTTTTGAGTGTTTGCAAGAAAGTGGCGTGATTCTTGTGTTTCGCCACAAAGCAATGAATACAATGGCTCATGTGGCGGAGTCAACAACGGTAATTTCACTTTACCATTAAAGCAGCATAATCCAGCCGTTTCTCCGGAAAACTTTAATGCACCACAATACTCACAAACAACGTCCATTTGCCCAATGCAAACGCTAGGATGCAAGCTGTAATCATTGCTGCAATCGTATCGAAACGCTGCTCGATTCAAATCAGCACTTGAAAAATATCTTGTTCTGCGTCGCAAATTATCTATTTGTTGACCTCTGTTGTTCGCTCGACGATTCCGCATTGCCAACCGAGCTGTTTCACGGGCTGGTTCAATTTGCTTGTGATTGAGAAGCACGAAGTCGAGCCATACTATCGCGGCGCTGTTCACGTGCAATTTCTTGTTCTTCTTCAGTCTTTTCATTTGCAGTATTTCGTATTCTTCTTGCATTACGGCTTTGTCGGGAAAGATTCGATCGTCTTGCTCGCGGCATTATTAATTAAACTTCACTTCACTTCAATTCACCTAAAAATTTATTTCAAAACTTAAATTTTCAACCATACCGAGTTTTATAGTTCACTTCACTGTTTATACGAATGGGCAATGGCACTATCATTACATTATAATTGTTAATTATTTATTTAATAGAAATAGTTGATTATTGATTTCTTACAAATTGTCATCTATACGTCATTACATAGCTGTCATTATACGTCAATTACATAGCTATCATTTGCGTTTTGTTATTCCAAGTCTGATTTTTTTCACGTTTTATAGTGACTGACGTTTCATGTCAAGTCACACGGGAACGCTGTCTAACGGGATAAAAAGTATCTTATGTCCGTCTCCTGGCTCTAAGCTACCTCCCTACCAATTTTCACCCAAATCTGTTCTGCCGTTCTTGAGTTATAAGTGGTGTAACTAACACGACTTTCTTTTATATATTTATATATAATATATAATATATAATATATAATATATATAGATATAAAAACAAAATCGATAAATTTCTCCTGAAAAAAGCACAAATTCATAACGTTGCCCAATCTCATCTATTTTGAGACAAATTCTCCCATATAATTATCTAAATTCTTCCTGAATTTCTCTATACCTATCTTCTTCCATTATATAATTTAAAATCTATAAATAAAATATAAAATTTACCACCCGACAATCCTTTTAATAAAATGCCGCCGCGCGTTTCAAGTCAAAATGTATTTCCTCCTCCAAATGGACGTATAGATACATTATTCATAATATAGCCAAAGTAGAATCTGCCGAAATTAGCTCTCATCGCTAATGGATCTCAATTGGTTGGGGCCACTAAATTGTACTTTCTATGCAATTCGATTGCGCGAATTTAAATTTACATTTATCTAATTCATGAATTGTGATGAAAAAGAAGAAGAATTTTTAACAGTTAGAAGAGCTTGGGAAATCTTTATGTACATTGTACATATCTATGAATTTACATATGTATGCCTATTTATAAACAGAAATCATATTTAGAGCGAATAATTTATGTGAAAAAAAAAATTGAAGAAAGCGGCGCCACTAAACCAATTTGACAGATGGTCTTTTCTTTATATCGAAGCGTATTGATAGTTTCAAAGGGAGGAGAGTGATTGAAGGGAATTTCATTAAAAATGATAAATTTATAATGTACCTTCCTTTTGTGCAATGTCGGTTTAGCTTTGTACTTGTTTAAAAATTAAAAGAAGGATTACTTGTAGATTAAAATGTTGTTTTTGTTTTAAACAAAACTAGCTAATGGATGTCACGAAGCAGCTGCTTTAGTTTTTTAACAAATCAAGATCAATGTTTTCAAAAATAAATTTACTTTCAATTAACGAATGAAAATGTGGCAGACAGAATCTAAAATTGCGAAATTTTTTTGACAGTTGAGATGTATTTAGCGGTCTCCAAGGAAGACCATAGCGTAATGCGATGGTTCTCTGATATAAACTTTAGAGAAAATTGAGTTTTTTATTCCATAGAGCAAGAAATATTTTAAAAATACCAAAAATTTATGTTTTACGAAACTTTTCGTATCGTATAGTCCTATTCAGGCTGACTTCTTTTTCTTCGTCTTTTGGCGTACATTTCTGGGTGAACGGGTGCCATTTAGCTCGAATACCTCAAGAGTCTTAATTTGGTCCATGCTTCTGCACCGTACTACAGAACCGGAATAATAAGTGTTTCGTAAAGTGTCTCCTTCATTTCTTTTGACAAGGCTTTGTTTCTTAATTGTTTACTTAGAGCCTCGTCGAACAGAGCGCGTTTTTATTGCAGAGTTAAGATGATTAAAAGCGGCACGACGTTCTAAACGCCACTTTGGAGGAAGCCAGACTGTCAGCAAAACTTTAAATATTTGAATCTTGATTTTCATTTTCTCACAAAACGGCAATTAGCAAGGCGTTAAAACGCGCTCTATTTTAAGAAACCTTTAGTCCAAAGAAACAGCGAGTATCAACAATTCATCTACGATTTATTTCAACGCAGTGTGTTGGTGGAGTTCGAAGAAGTTCCCTAGTAGACATGGTAAAATTAGCTGACCACCTCGAAGTTGTACTTAAGGATCGGCGAAGACTTGACCAAGTTTGAGGTGTGATTTGACATTTGTTCATGAGAGCATATATGTAATTTTTCGTTAGCAAAAAGACGTGCTAGCTTCTGCCCATGATGTCGAAATTGTTACAAAAAAACCAAGACGCTGTTTGGATTTGTTAAGCATAGTACGTTATCTGTTGGCCTGTGTGTAGCGTTCTTCTTTTTCGAGCTCAATGTTCTAACAGACATGACAATGCATTGCCTTGTCTTAATCCTCTGGTTGTATTAAATCTTTCAGTAAAATCTCTTCCCATTTCGTCGGTGCAACGAGCATTCTCTAACGTTATCCTAATAAGTCGTGTCAGTTTGGTTAAGATACCAAAACTAGACATGGCATTTAAGAATTCTTCCTTAATTACACAATCAAAGACGACTAACCCATCATCACCGGCTGCTTTGATTTAAAGTGGGTGATGGCTACCTTGTTCTCATTTTGGTCAGGTGGCTAAAACTATAGATAGATCAGCTACCAAGTTGAGTCCTCGAGGCTGCTCGTTGGCGGTATCTTGGTTTTCATCAACATTTAGTAGTTGTTTGAGGTAATCTCTTCATATGTTTAACATCGACTATGTACAGCGTTACCTTTTTTCGGCATAGTCTGTGGCGATCTTATCATATTGCAGTTTTCCAAGTTCAATCTTCTCCTCATGGTATGCATGGGATGCTCGGCTATCAGGTTCGCTGATCTGAAGGAACGCACATCCAGAGAGTGCCTTCCTTCGACTCAAATGTGGTATATTTGGTTGCAAGTTCCACCATCAGGATTGCCCAAAGAACCTTTTGGAAATTTCGTGTTGTTCAGCATCATTTTTTCCAAGCTAGGAAAAAATAAGCATCAATGCATTTACGGAAGTGATAACATTCAGGTTCTCCGGTTGTGCTACCAAAAATGTCTTCTTTTCTAATTTTAGCGATGAAATCCCCAAGACATTGCTCATAATATGTTTTATCGAGGAGCTGGTAGAACTTATTATTGGTATAGCATCATCTTTGTCTTCCATAGTCGATTTTCATATCGATTTTCATATCGTCAATATTATCAGTCTTTGCAACCGAGGCTATTACGTCTTTCATCAAGGTATTTTCTTACTTCGTGTAGCTGGCTTGTAAGGGCTGCGCACGAGAGATATCTTATGAGCTCGAATTCTTGAGAATTTAACTCAGATCATTGTATATTAAAACAACAGTTAAATTACAACTAGAAACTATAATTGGTGCTGGAAAAATTAGCATCGAATTAATTTGGATTGAGAAATTTCGTTTTCAAATGAAAGAGTGAAGAAAGGGAGGTTCTGACAACAATAATGCGGTAGACAAGATATAATATTTGCGTATCCTAGCAACTGTATCTACTCATTCGTCAACAAAATAAAAATTAAATGAGAGAAAACATTCATGAACGCAAAATCGTATCATTCACATACTCGTTCTTTTTCCAATCGGTTGGTATCTTTTGTTTTCCAATTTTTTTAAGTCAACGAAATATCCCAAGACAATGTTTAAGTTCTACCGATAGATGGCCAAGGGGGAAATTGAGATATGCGATTAAAAAAGGTCAGATGACACAGCTCTAGATCCGAGGCACATCACATGGAGTTGCCTATACGATTTGGCGCTGCCTGTCCTTAATATTTATTCACAACACCGAACGTTAAACAAGAGCCAATGTATTTAAAATATCGTGAATGAACTATATTGGGAATTTAATGGGAAATTTCCTTTCTCCCGATAATTTGATTTCCATGGAACAATTAATATTATTGTAAACCCCAACAAGAATAGATTACATTCGAAATAAGTTCCTCAAAAATAATTAAAACAAATTTCTTTCGAAATTTAATTTGGAATGTTTTGTATGGTACACACAACTTTTTATCACGAATATTATTTTTGGCAGGAACTATAGTTATTTTGCATACTTATAATGGACATTTCGCATTTCAAACAAAAATTCAAAAATACTTATATCAATTTTAAATAGAAATTTTATTCACAATAGTACTATATTATTTAGGGAACAAATTTTTCAGTAACATGAGATGGGTACGCATTTTGTTTGTTTAATTTAAAATAAAGTTCATCTTTTAAAAAACATTTTTCAATTACAACTGACATTTATATTTATCCTGAATCTTGAAAATTTGCTTTGCTTCTTTCATTTTTATAAACTTGCTTTGTATTCTTGTTCTCCATAATGTTTTTCCACATAACAAATTCCAAAAACTATTTTCTAAAAACCACATTGCAAAATATTTTCTTACATTGAATGTTACGTTATTCAATTTTTTTACTTTTCAGAAAGAAACATTTTTTTTTTTATTTGTAACTTTGATAACGAGAGATGGAAAAGTTTAAAGAAAATGAATAAAAATATTTCTAAGAAAAGAATAACTTCTTGTTTGTTGGTATTTGTTTTGTGCGTCAGAAGAAAAAATAAAAGTTAGAAATTTTTTTTCGCAGAACGAAAACAAAATTGAATAATATAGAATCCTTATTTCCTTGGAACCTTTATTTCCTTTGGTGCATTGACCTCTTGTTTTCATGATAATCCTGTATTGTTCGTATTGATTTTTGCAAATCATAGTATGAAGAGTGCTATGTAACGCAGTATTTCATAAATCTCTATCAGGATTTGAAATATATGTACAAAAAAAAACCCCTTAATAGAAGCAACAAAAGATTGTCAGATACAAAAGAATGTGGATGGTAAATTGACGAAAGATCACTGAACCTAATTGGATTTCTTTTTGTTTTGTTGGTTCAATAAAAAATGTACGTACTACAATATAATATATACTGCCACATTCCTAATTTTTTCGTATCTATCGAGGGTGTTACTTTTCACTATGATGATTTTCTCCTTAAAATGAATATAAGGGTGCAAAATGCTAATAAGGAAGTAGAAAATGAAGACAGATTATTATATACGAAATATATTCGCAAGATAAATGACCTTAACATTTTTCTTACTTTATTTTGTTTGTAACTTTGATTAAAATGAAGTTTTGAAAATTTCGTTTATAATGTCCTGTTGCACCAAAACAAATATTTTAGCTATCGGAATAATTTATATGCAAATTAAATTTATTTTGTCTCTCAAACGTCAGGCAATAAAAAGAAGCTTCTTAAGTCAATAAACATATGCCATCCCTGGGTCTCATAAGAAGTTGGTATTCAATGCTCTATTAAGCTTACATGTGAGTAAGTGAGAGGAGTATTATATTCATTCGGTGTTGTCACTGTCATTTAGTTTAAAATTTAAATACAAACTGCTCTTTTATTTAAAAGATGCTCTTAAAATGTATTTAAACAAACTGTGATTTAAGTAGTTTTGCTAAAATTAGTTGGTGTATAAGCAAAAAGGCCATTTTAAGATGGACTAAAAATACTTGTTGCAACTGGACTTAAGTGCCTTATACAGGGGTTGCGACCAGCGAATGAGAATATATATTTTAAGGCAACTTCAGACACATAGATCGATTTATTTTAATTTTCACTCATCGATAAAACGATTATATACAAATATTAACACAAAACACCACATAAATTAGAGAGGACACTCATTGAAATTCCATTGGAGTTTATGAAAACATTTTTTTTTTTCTTTTTGCTTTCTTTTTTTCGAGAACCAACAAATAAGCATATCCATTAAACTAGAAAGTATCAACAATTTATTTATCGCTCTGCAATTACTCTTCACACTAAAGACAGGGGGTAGATCGCGTAAAATAAAAACGATCGTCGTTTTACAGATGCTTTCTCTATCATATCTTTATAAAAAGAGAGAGAGAGCAACAGTGGAACAACGATCGTTCAATAGTTTTAATTTTACGCGATCTGACCCCAGTGTTTACATTGAACTCACTCAACCGACGCCTTTTGGCGTCTATGTTTTGTGGACGGATTGGACTTACATGAAATTAAGTCGGTTGAATGAGTTCAATGTAAACAATCATCAAACACTCCACAAATGTCAAAATTAGTTTCGTTAAGATCTTTCAAACTACAAAATGCCATATGTTTTGCCTCTAATGAAAGTTCGTACTTAATACCTACTCCGCAAGTATCAAAAATTGGTATTTTAAGAATCTGTCAATTACAAAATTTTTGATAACATTTAGTTCTGAATATTCTGCAAACGCCAAAATTGGATTTGGAAGAATCTGTCAAAAAAGTGGTGTCAAATTTATAACTTGCTTATGACTTTATACTCCTTAAACGTCAAAATTGGGCTTGTATAAATCTGTCAAAGAACAAAGAGTTAAATTTATTACTTGCTATAATAACTGTTCGCACTGGAATACTTCGCGAACGTCAAAATTAGATTCATAAAAATCTGTCAAACCTATTGACATAAGCAAAACTGACCAACAAATCAACATTAAAAATAACTAATAGCCATGTTTTTTTGCAAGTTCTTATTATTATCAGTTTAAATACAACGTAAATATAACAACCACTTAAGTCTATCGGGACTTAGCTAAGTCCCGATAAAAACTGTATTACCGGCACAATTACATGTAACATGTATGTAATTGTGTGGGACCCAATGTCGACAAATCTACATGGATTTGTGAAAAAGCACGGCTAATATTTCAAATCAGAAGCACAATTTTGAACGGAAATGGCTAGTGAAATGTTCAACTAAAATGTCATAAATAGTCCACAACGTACAAAATTAAATTCTTCTATATGTTGTGTCTTGCCATACATTTTATTTATTTATTTTATAGAGCAACTTAAAGCCTCAGATTAAAGAAAATAGGCCCCATAACTTGCCCTTCCTAATCTATGAAACTAATATCACCCCATCACATAAACTGACACACATATTTAGCATATGTCGTTGTGTCTATTCAATTCATAAAGTTGGTTCTGGTTCAAGCTAAAAATAAATTCAAATTGATATGACCACCTAGGACTCCTTGTCATTCCAATCCTCCTATTTATTGAACAAGTAAAGGCAAAGTGGTCATATTCCTAGCCCTTCATGCCAATAATAAAGAAGGCTTACGACGAATCAGATAAATTCCTTGCTCTCGTGCGTTCGTTTTATTTTCATAGTGTCCTTCTGTTCCTTTCATTCTTATCACAGATATACGCAGTTATATTCTTCTTTTTTTTTATAAAAATAACCCAAATATTGTTTGTTTGGTCATTTTTCCTATATCGATTGAACCGAAATAAAACTATAATTACCATTTTTATTGGCATTCAAAAAGTCGATCATGAATAAAATGACTAAGTATACCTGAATTTCCTTATTCAACCAAAATTTCAGAAACAAAGTAGAAAGATACACATAATTACGTCGAGGGTGTAACTCCATCACCCCTAAAATATGTATGTAGGCTATTTCTGTCCCTAATTGATATGTCATTTGTCTTCATGTTTCTACCCAAAAATAAGAATAAATTTGACTGACCGAGATATAAGTCAATTTGATTAGATTATTATTTTTCATAGTAAAAGAAATATATTCAATAAAATATGCAGGGCATACATTCAGTCCCCGCCTCTTAATTATTTATGTATGTACATCGATTTCCCTTCTCTAATGCCATGTCCTATATTATACAAAAAACAGTAAAAACACCCAAAAATAGTCCTTATTGCTTTATCTGCCTCTTTGTCTAGAAAATGATTTTGTATAAACGATAAATTGCACAGAGAAGGGAATGGATTCATAAAATCGATAATAATATTTTCAATTTATATTCATCAATCTTTTATAAAGTATATACTTCAATGAATTTGCATTTTATTTAGAAATGTTTAAATATTCAAATAAATTTTAATCAAGACAAAGCAATTAATATTTTTTCCAAACGTGTGCGGCGTTTTATTTTCTCCCCTCAATTTCATTTAATTTCCGCATCCAAAAAAAATATGCAAAATTTGCCAGAAAAGAAGTAAATTCAAAATTTTATAGATAAAAAAATATTTATTTCGTGAGGATTGTTGATGTTTATATTAAATAAATGTGTAATAATAATAAATAAATGTGAAAATATCTCATATACTCTGTTCAGTGCACATTTTTATTTGGTAGAAAATCCTTTCAGTCAGTGGCAGCAAATGATGCGACGACGACCGCCCATTTAAAATTCCCAGATGTTTTTTTTGTTTAAATTCAAATGAAAATATTTATACACAGAACACACCACAAAAAAAGTACTCACTACTCGAGTATTCTTACAAAAATATACACACCGTGATGTGAGTAAAAAGTACATTTTGCCGCGAAAGAGAACTTCAACAAAGATCTATTTATCTCTATAGTTGTAAATCAAAGCTTCGTCCAGTTTGCTTAAGTCAAATTGGAATGCCACAAGGTTGAATTATTAGTCCGGATGTATTTAACATTTGACTTGTTTTGTTTTTCTTTACTTTAACATTTATGTTAGCTTAAATTTGAATTGTATATGAAGGTTCTTGTGTAGAATGTGATGTAGAGATATCCATGTCAGACATTCCAAGAAATTACTGTTTAAACAGTTATAGAATAAATTAATATTTTTATTAATAAATAGGCTGCACAACGTTTCATAGTTCTTTGTATTTTGGGAAGTGTGTGAATCAACCAAAAACAACCTGTGAACACTATTTGGTATGAATTAAAATAGGACAAGCCAATCATCAAAATCCTCGTATATCTATAATCTTATGTTTATTTGAAAAACACGTTATCTAAAGTTCCGTGGCTGGGCTTCGAACCCTTGTCTGCACACATATGGTTAATTGTACTATAAGTTACTCTACAATTGTGGATTTCCTTGATAGTTTCATTATCCTTCCTAAATTTGGTAAAAAGTTTTTGTGTCAACATCTAGTTGACTTGCAAGCAGAGTTTGAATAAATTATGTGTCGCCAGATTCAAGCTAGAAATTCTTCAGTTAAAGTCTTCGTAAAGTCTTCGTTAATTTCATATATGTGGCTTTTAAATTCCTCCTAACAAAAAACACAATTCTATCATCACAAATGTTTCCTTTAACCGAACATTCAATTCCACTGCATTAATCCCAAAGTTCCTCTTATACAATCAACAAAATCAATCACCATGTCACTTCGTGCACCAACTGCTTCAAGTACTCAAGTTGTACAATCAACTCCAACACTTAACAGTCTAAGAAAAAAAAAATCATTCTAAGTTCAACTAAAAAATAAAAATAAATAACATAGATACACTAAATCCTAGAAAGACCGTTTTCAAACAAAAAAAAAACATTCTCCATGTGTCTGGCTGGGCACATTTAACTATTTTCGTATTCCAAATATAAACAACAACAAAAAATAAAGTAAAATTCCCAAAAATCCCCGACGACAAAGTACCCAAAAATAAGAGTCAACAAGCCAACAAGCACCTCATCCACCATCTACACACATTAATCTACTCCCTGATTTATTTTCAGAACAATTTTTCATGACAAAAAAAATCTTTTAAATTCTTGCTCTCTCCATCAAACATCATTTTTTTTTATTTATCTTCTCTTATTTTTGATGATATTCTTTGGCAAAAAAAATATATTTAAATTCTTGTACTTTGCAGTTCTTTGTTACTTTTTGGTCACCGACTTTTCTAAGAAATTTCGTATCCAAAAAAATTTTAATAATATTTTACCACTCCACGTGTTTTGTATCCAACGACTGACGATGGTAGACGACCTTACCCTTCTTTACGTACCCAAACCAAAGTGACTCCCCCTTTCCATACAAAAATAAAATTTTCAAATGAATACATTTCTGAATAAATTTCGTTGCGAAAAATAAAGTTAAGGAAATTAGTTTAATATGTAATTTAATTTAATGGACTATGAAACTTTAGCGGTTCATCAGCTTTTATAGGATACAAGTGCGTGTATATTGAAGGTTACTCTTTGTGGTGAAACTGTGATAAGAAATTGTAATATTTTTGTTTATCTTTTGGATACAAATAAACAAAACAAAATGATTAAAATTATTAAATTTATGTCATAGAAAATGTCAGCAAACATAAAAACTTCAAAATAATAAAAAAAATAAAAAAAGAGAAATTAAAAAAAAACACATCTGACAGTTGAACTGTCATCAAACTCACCACATTTCACCAAAATCGGAAGGAAACTATAATTTTATTCAAACAAAAAATGGATTCAGGTGGAGCTGGTGGTGGAGGTGCTGCTGCTGCTGCTGAACCAGTTATTGCTCAAGCAGTTCGAAGAAATCCAAGTATAAAACGTTTACTAAAACTACCATGGGGCGCAGGTAAGCAAAAGAATTTTAACCAAGTTCTATTTTTAAATGATGTCATATCTCTATTTGGTCTCTTGGCATTAATTTCTATCTTTTTTTTTATTTGTGTTAATTTATTATTATAAGACATTTGCATTTTCTATTGTTGCGACTTAATACTTGAACTCAACACCGCCGCTGCCGCCACAATCAACGGGAAGTCTATGTCTATGTCTGAATGTGCAAAAAATAAATAAAATGTTGCCTCGCTTAATGAATGATTTTTAAATGGTTTAACCATGAAAAGTTAATCGGATTACTCAGTGTAATGCAAGTATTGGTGTTATTTGCTCACTGGCCTATAGGTATCTATTTATCTATTGGAAGGTAATCGCATGTATATGTAGGTGGGTGTTATGGCACGGAACTACGGTGGATTAGGTTTACCGATGACAAGTTCGTTGATTCTCAATCAATTTTCATTTGGAATTAACCTTGAAAAAGAAAAATATTCAATTGTTGTAAATCAATCTTTCGAACATATACCGGATATCAAGAAGTCTCATCAGTTCATCACAGTTGTTGGGTTAACATTGATGCAGAATAAGCTGATTTTATTTTTTATTTGGAACCTTTAAACAGTATGATAAGGATCGCTTCATATCCGCTCCAACTGTAGGTTTGTTTGATAGAGTACATACAAAGTAGCTATGAGATTGGGAAGAAGTTCAAAGTTTCTTTTTTTTTTAATATTTTACGTATGTACCTATATCTCAAAAATTGTAACTTTTAAGCAAATTTGTATATTTTTGAATTGAATCGCACTGATACTTTATTCGTTCATGAATTTTTAAGTATTTTACAGTGTGTCCCACCCATGGTCGACTCGAACCGCTTTTGCCTCAACTTTCAAGTTGATTTTTTGATTATGCATGCGTGTGGAAATATATCCGCATGACAGGTTGGGAATTATTTCCAAAGCCTCGTCAAAAGCTACAATGTCTTTCAAATATGTGAGACCACACTGTATCAACATAAAATTCAATTGTTAATGGTTAATTAATTGACATAAATATTGTGGTTTCACATTTGAAATATAAGGTCGACTATTTCCATACCTACACATATTCACAGAAAGAAAATTTAAAATTCGAAAGTTGCGGCCAGATCGGTTCAAGTCGACCACAGGTGGGAGACACACTGTAAAATACTCGAATGCATCAAGGAACACAGTCCAAATCAGTTCGACCAAAATGGATTTAACGAATATTTCCCAAAATATTCTTTATTTTATTGAAAATTTAATTAATTTTGCCGAAAATTAAACACGCACACATACTTTAGGTTTTATCATATTTTCATTATTTTGGACGAATTAAATATATCAAATAGCAATGACGCACAGTCTACCAGTAATAGTCTCTGTAATAAATTATGGCTGAACTTATAGCACATTAATTGAATTCCCTGTTTCTGACAAAAACAAAGTACCAACAAAAAATTATAAAACACTTTCTCTACGATATATGTAGTCATCATGAAAGTCTCCATAATGACAACATTACAAATTAAGAGCTCTCATTGCCATCAGCTTCTAAACTCCACTCTCTTCTTCTATACAAATGTTTAATACATATATAATCTTTAGTCACTCAACATCTACATCAATCCAGAAACCACCAGCACCCAAATTCATAGACATAGAAAAGAACTACCCAAAGTTGACGCACTAAACAATATTAGCGCCTTATTTGTCACATTAAATATTATTGATCCTTAAGAATCTTACTTAGCTTATTAAGTACAAGCAATTAGCTTTATGATTACTTTGGAGAAGATTTTTTGTTTTACGTATTTTTTTTATGTGTGAACTTAACTTTTTGTGTCAAATGTTGGGAAATGAAAAAAAAAAAGTTATCACCAAGATTATGTAATTACAGATTATGCCAGTAGCAGATTTTAGGTGCTTTTTATAGAGTAGTTTATTTTGAGATTTAGCGGTAACGATTAATGAAGGCATACTGAAATAAATTATGCGATAAAGATTAGAATAATATTTAAATAATTTTTTTTTTTCTGTAAAAAAGTTTTTTTTTATAAAGGACATAAAAGAAGGAACTTTGGAGAAATTTCGTTGCCGTAACAAACGTAACCATACCTGTCATCGGGCAATTTTGTCGCTATGTGTGAACACAGACGCACCTCATGAGTGAAAGAATACAAGATTACGATTGTGACATGTGACGTAATTTTCACTTGTGACGTAATAACCTTGCACTCTTTTTCTCATTGGTTGGGGTAAATTCATAACAAGATTCCACCATTTAATTGTTTTTCTGTTTGTGCTTACATCACCAATGACAAAAACATTGTTGTTGTTGGATGAAAAAAACTTTTCTTTCATTCATGGACGCACCTCATATTTTGCATCCATAATATAAATCGCACCTCGTTGGTGATGGCATTGACTTTTCATCTCTCATGTTCATAAACTTCTTCTTAGGTTAAATAGTTTTACTAGATTTACGTTAATTTTAACTAGTTAGTCTTAGATTAAAAATAAAAATCATCAAAGACAAAATCTAATGGAATGAAAAGAAATGCCAAATAAATGCATCAAACAAAGTGACAGTTGGTCATTGAGATGCGATTAATATATGGATAGAGTGACAGTGTTCACCCGTAGCGACGTAATTTCGCCAATGATTTTTGCGTTAATAAGTATCTTGCGAACTTGTGAGTAACAAAATGCGTTCACAATTCAAATAAAACAATTACTTCCTTTGACAAATATCAGAATCAATTTGTTTGTCAACCACAAAGTGATCAAAAGCAGTTAAAATAATTCCGGTTCCCAAAGTTGATGTTGATAGTTCTTTATCTACTGAACTCCTGCCGACTCAGGTGGGGTTTATGTAACATAATGACCAGTTAATTTTTAATCCACTTTCAATTCTTTCTTATCCTTGTAGTTGTTTTTAACAAGTGTTGTAAGTTGCACTAGAAACAGCAGTGTGTGTTGCCAAACACTATTTTATAACAGCATTATCATAACTTAACACTTGTGTCCAAACTTCAGGATCGGCCATCGGAAAGTACTTAATATTGCATTTTGTAACTTAGAGCCGTTTGCTGAAACGATACTTAAATCGTTTCTAAAAAAATTCAAAATTTCAGATTTATTGCGTCTGATGACAGTTCGTTCTGAATACTCCGCAAATGTCAACATTTTATGTGTACAAATCTCTTTAAATATAAAAGCCAATTTTAGTATTTGCTGAAAATTAGATTTAAAACAATGCAATATTAAATTTACTAGATCTGATGACAGTTCGGAATGAATACTCCACAAATGTCAATTTATTTCGATAATCGAAGGAAATTCGAAAATCTAGCGGCAGGAAGACTTGACTTCTGCTTTTATCGATAGTAGTCCGCAGTGTGATGTTTGCATAAAAAATCCTTCTTCACTACGGATATCTTTTCTATAAAAACTCACGTAATATTCTTACTTTTTCTATTTTTCAATAAAAAAAATCAAATATTAAAGTAACACTAACAACTTACATACAAATTGAGAGAAATAATATTTTTACTTTCGATTTCAATGTTATCCTAATAAATAGAAGCGCCATTTGGCTAAAAGGTTAAACTTTGGTTCATCGAAAAACATTAAAAGCACGTGCTGCTATATACATTTTTTTATGAGCATTGATTTCATAAAAAAAGGAAGTAACAGGAAACAAACTTGTAAATTCATTTAAAATTCAAATGAAATCCACTTATATTCTGACCTTTCTATACCGAGCAGCAAACTTTTTTTTTGTTAAATTACATTCGATCAATGATTTATTAAAAATCATCGAAAACGATTGACTTGATTCACAATTTCCATAAAAAACCAACACATATTTTTCCTCCATAAAATTCCAAATTACGCACAAGGTTGTGTTCGGCATTTTTTAAAACTATTCAGATAAATAAAAAAAAAGAAGATATTTACTCAGTCCTATCCTGAAACATGAAATATTTGTTCCCATTGATTGGCAAAAAAAATATTTAGTTTTTAAATTGAACATGGTAAAATTGCTTTATTTATCAATATTTTCAAACAAAAAATTTAAATGAACTCTACAACGATTCCATATAGACAAACACGCTCCCTGGTAACGCCTCATCAATGTAAAGCATGTGTAAGCACGATGAAAATTAAACAAAACAATGTATCTATAAAAATTCGCATTAATTTGTTAGCTGGGTGGTACTTAACTGCTTTGGGAATATTGCTGATAGCATTTTTTAACACGTTGTTCAACACTATGAGTGGGGATATTTTTTGTACTGTATTTTTTTAGGTATTCAGGTGGAAGATTTATAGGATACTTTTTTTTTTATCTTGTCGAATGATTTTATTCTGAAAGGTGAGTGGGATTTTTTTACTTCCAAGCTTTTTTTTTTGGTTTGTAAATTATTGACTGCATGATTTTTATGGACATTTGATGGATTTTTGGCCAGATTGTTTAAGACTTATTGACTACTAATTGTTTTTTGAATGAAAACACAATTATTTATTGTTTGTTATTATTTTATTTTGAATATATAGATACGCCATTTATCTCTGTCATAACAAATCATTTTTAAAACGATGTTTATTCATAAAAGATGTCGAAAACCTTTTGAATGGTACTTGTTTAAAATTTATTAGCAGAAATGATCAAATCGGAGTTATTAACATAGATTTCGGGCATAGTGAAGCAATGCATTAGTTTAGATCGAAGTTCAAGAAGAGAAACGTTCGGAGCAGTTAAAAAAGGGTGCAAGGGCGCTTTGGCAATATTAAGCGATCACAACTCTACCACTTCACTATTTGCTTGGCTGACATTAGAAAACGTGGATAAGCTTTCTTCTTTTGGGTTGTTTCATGCCTGAGGCCATTTCAGTTGTGTGTTCCTGGAGTTGTAAGGCTTCAAAGGTAGTAAGACTTCAAGGTAGTCAAGGGCTGTAATGTAACAAAAAGTAAAGGAATCAAGACAGAAACAATAATAAGCATAGACAGTGTAATGTCTCGGAGAAGAATCTTTTCACATACACATATACATTCATACAGTGAAACTTTCATAAACCAAACTCTCAAAATCAGGGAAAGGACCAATCATAAATGTTTGACTATTATTAGGTAGCTTTGTTAACGCAATCATATTAAAGAGGTTTTTTTCCTCATTGAGGTTTTTGCGATTTCTGATTTTTCGACTTTTGTTTTATAATTTTCCCTATTTTTTAAAAAATAGTGTACTTTGAACCCATTCTTAACTTCCTTGATAACCTTAAGTCTTTGCTTTATTTTTTTCCCCTGACATTTCGACACATGAATTAATTCAAATAAAAAAACCTTTGGCGGCTACAATCTTCTTAACACGTACTAAACCAAAGTTAAAGTGTAAAAAATAATCTCTGTTTTTCAAACAAACTTCCAAAATATGAAATATTCAAAGTGAAATTCAAAAATATTACATATTTTTTTCCGATTTCCGGCGACTTTTCCTGTTAAAGAGATTTTTCGCAGCCAAGCGCAAACAAAACAATTCGAAATAAAAAAGAATTTCGAGTTATAGAAATTGAAGTTATGGAAGTTCGACTGTATATCCTCAATTTGCAAATTGCAATGACACATTTACAAAATTTTGTAAAAGGTCATCAAGCGTTTTTTATTTCAATGTTTCACTTTTTGTTTTCATTTCGCAATTTCTTGCATTGAATCTCCTCATTTTGCAACTGTTGTTTTACAAAATGTTCATATAACAAGTTCAAATTTCGCAAAAATTTTCATATTTTTCACCTCGCAGTTTCTATCTCGTATTTTATTATTTTGATTTTTATTTCTTCGCTTCTTATTATTTTGCATTGTATTATTTTTAATTGTTTTGTTTTTTTTTTTTCATTTCACATGTTAATTATTTTCACGTGAAATGTTGTTTTTTTATTTATGAAGTTAACAAGCTCGAAATGAAAGCTGCCAACATTTACTTCATTTGGCAATTTATTGCCTTGAATTTCTTAATTTTGCATTTGATTGTTTTTTTTTTTTCAAATTTTCACTTACCAAGCTCTCATTTCGCTATGTCGGTACATAATTGTTTCGCAAACATTTAATTTCGCATTGTTCACCTCGCTATTTTAATCTTGCATATTCTTATTTTATAATTTAATGTTTCGCATTTTATTATTAAGCTTTTAATTTGTTTTGAATTTTTTAAAGCTGGAATTGATGATTTTAATATTAATGCAAATTTTACAAAATTGCGCAAAGCTTTTTTGAAACAATCAATGCGATATTATCAAAAGTCCAAAAATTAAAAACTTCTCTTTTCAATATGTAATTCTTTCGCAAAATTTAATTCCGCATTTTGCACCTCGCAATTTGTATCTCGCATTTTGTTATTATTATTTTCTTTCGCATTTTGTAACATTTTAAGCTTTTAAATCGACAGCGAGATAATAAAACTGAAATTAATGATTTGATCATATTGCAAAATTGCGCAAAGCTTTTGCGAAATAATTAATTTGCGATGATTGTTATAATATTATTGTGAAAGATGAGAATATTAAAATTTATTTTGATAATTGAAACGTTAGGAGTAACTTATTGCGAAATAAGTTTTGTACAAATGCCCTGCAGTATATGTTAACTTTTTGTTACAGCTTATAGACAAAGTTTAAAAAAAACTCGATATCAATTAAGCGAAAAATTTTCATTTCAGTATTGGATCCTATAAACCAGCCATAAAAAAGTATTTCGTCAACCTAACTGAACATTTTCTTTGTTTACATTGCAAAAAAAAATTTCACGTTGTTGAATCTTCTCGTTTTATTAAAATCTCAAATTGTCTGCGTCACAAAATCCCAAACCACGCGCATAATAATTTATGTTGATTTTGGATGGCGCACATGCAACAAGTGCCAAAATGTATAATCCGAGAGCAGTGTGGTATTCGGAAGCTATAAAAATATTAAGAAAAAAAGAAGAAAATGTAAATAAATTTTTGCGTAAAACGACTACACATCGTTTCAAACAAAAAAAAAAAAAATCAAAAAGTCATAAAATCTTAACGATGTCTTATACTCTGTGTGACTGTATCAAATATTTATTTGTTGTTGATTTTCCTTTCAAATCTTTGACGAACTCATAGTAAAACTAATTAATTATTTTTCTATTAATTCAAAGACATTTTTTCCATATTTATTTTCTAATGACTTTGCAAACTCATTGTCAACAATCAAGTTGACCAATTAAAAAAAGTTTAGCGTAAATTATTGTTTGATGTTTAATATTTATTTTTCCTCGATTATCAGATACATTATGTATGTTTTTTTGACATTTATTTATTCTTAAATACGAAACTTACAAATTCTTTTTTATTTTTGTTCTTTTCCTTTCAAGTTCAGTTTGTTATTATTTTAATAATAATTATGATTATTATGATGTTCTTAAAAAGTCATTCAAAATCACTAGACATATGTATACGAACCTTGAATTCGAGGCTCTAATTGACTTCGATTTTTCGCAATACAATGCAAGTGATTTAAATTTGCATTATATTCCATTACATCTACAAAATTCAACCCTTGAAAAAATAATATTTTCAAGTACCTTTCTTTATTTTTCATTTCAATTTTCTCGCGACAAATAAATAACTATAAGCTTCTGTTTTCTTTGGAAAAACGCCTTTCAGTCTGGTTCGGGTACAAGCTTAAGGCGGTCTATTGTTTGCTTTGTCAATGTTGTTTTTTCCGAAAATCTTGAATTTTTAAATTTAATCAAAATATATAAAATAGAAACAAAACAATTGACAAGTTCGGTCCATTGGTAGTGTTTCGCAAGAAACCAAATGTGGGATTTGTAACGCGAATTACTTCGTTTATTCGGCGACAAAGTCAGAGGTTTTCGACCCGAAATGTAGGTAGGTGTGTCAAGTGAAATAGAGATATTTGATAAACAAAAAGATAAACAAATAGATTCACTTCGACGGAAAAGATGCAAAAACATCTTCTTTTCACAAAATACTGATTGTTTTGATTGTCAAGTGAGTTGGATATTCATAGAATCTTAATTTTTGCTGATTTTGCGTTAAAATACAATTTACTTTTTTTTTTTGGAAAATGATTCTTTTCTTCACCATATGTAAATGCAACTAACTTATTTTTAGCAAAGTTAAATAATTGTTTAAACTAACAGCTTTATTTTTGTAGTTTTTCTTTAATGCAGTTGAATGGTTAGTTAGTTATGCAACGACAAACTAGTTATTCAGCGTTCACTCAATGTTGAGTAAATCATTATTTATAAATAATTTTTTAACCGATATTACCATTGACGTACTACAATGGACCACCAGTAGCAAACTTAACGCGTGTTTCAACACAACTAGTAGCGGCATCATCTCGAAGTGGCGAAACTCGTAGCAGTTGTATGATTTGTTTAAATAATTATTTACTTTTTTTAAATATTTTGGTTCAAATTGTTATAAAACTACTTAAATTTTACAAAACAAATCTACTCCACATGTCATTGACTTACTAATATATGAATATGTCATCGTTTTCATGTCAAATTGGATAACGAAATTAGTACGCGATTTCACAACTACGAGATAGATGATGCCGTTTTTAGGTGGAACAACTTTTTTGGGAACTTATGTGAAAATTTCAACCGACTGGCGGTCCATATAAAAGCATGTCAATTTATATTAGTTACTTGGAACTCATCATGTTATGTTACACAACGTAAAATCTAAAAACTAAATTCCCAACTAAAATTCTGGTTATGATAAACGTCAATGTTATTATGATATGCTCAATGTGTTAGAGATATAAAATTCATAAGTTGTTGCAGGGTTATTGGATCAAGTGAAATAGAACTAATAAGAAGTCAATTTTAGAGTTTTACATTCTGCTGTCTGTAGTATATAATTTTTATTTCTGTAAAATTTTATAAATACTCAACTGTATTTTTTTTTACCGAAATCTTCTCCGAAAGTCGTTAAAGGCATTTCGTTTTACTGCACAAAAACTCTTGTAAATGTTTTGTAATTTAAATTTTATAATGAAGTTTGGTTTACATTCCGCTGTTTGTAATATATAATTTTTTTTCTGTAAAATTTTATAAAATCTTCTCCGAAAGTCTCTAAAGGCATTTCGTTTTACTGCACAAAAACTCTTGTAAATGTTTTGTAATTTAAATTTTATAATGACGTTTCGATTATTTGGTGTCAAACTGACACTGACGTAAAGATGCTAATATGGGTTTACACGGGCTCTATTCAACCTTTGACTCATTTTAACTTACTAAGCCTCTACTCAACGTATTTTTTTTTTAAATAAGGATTTCAATCATTAATATGAGTTTATAATAAAGATGTTAATGTGCAAATTAAATTTGACCTAGTTTGTGAAGTTCATTATTCATTCGAATATAATTTAAACAAATCAGCTATGCTTGCATCAGCTATGCTTTTCTTGTCTTTATAATTTCTGTAGAAAATAAAAATCCTTTTATAATGTCATAATAAACAATGCCTTCCAGCTTCAGAAAACAACACCTTCTCTTCAAAATAGAAAATTTAATGACTGACATGTTAAATTGTGTCAAGACAAGGTACTTTTTTTCCTCCTCTCCTTCTGTCACTTAACAAATTGTCATAAAGTCCTTGCTACACTTTTATTCAGAAAAATAGACAACCACTTTTTTTATTTTATTCAAACACACACACCTGTGTGTGTTTTGTTTTTTTTATAAAAAAAAAAAAACATTTCGTTTCCTTTATATATTTTCTATTCATATTGTTTCATCCTGCTATGAATTATTAAATTCCTTAAATTACCTTCCTCTGTATCCAGACACACATAAATACATACACATTTTATACGTGCAGGAAATATAAAATAAAAATAAAAATAAAATATCGAGAGACAAATTGTTTTCTTAAGTAAATTACACTTAAAGCAGTTTGTAAAATGAAATCAAATTATTTTGATTAAATCATGCAAAAAATTAAGGAAAATAAAAAGAAATTCTTTGGAAGAAAATTTGTTTCCATGACGAAAGCAAAGATAATGAAGATGTATTTTTATATATTTATAGCTACTGGAAATCTAAACTTAAACTTAATCATTTCGATGGGTAATTTAATGTATTAACAAACCTACCACACTGTGTGAGGCATTAATCAGCAAGTGTAGACGTTCAAAGTTTTAATGATTGAGAGCCGTTTGGGAAAACATTATGCTTCTGGTTTTAGTGGGAATTTCACAGTTGATATTGGGCGGATATTTCTTTTATTTTGAAGTGGAATCCGATTGTTTGCCAGAGAGAATAACAAATGGAAATAGATTGACAGTTCTTCATCTTCTGACCCATTCAATTTAATTAAGTTTTTTGGTCGATGGTAAATTCTCAGGATTTAGTGGTGGAACATTTTCAGGCAATACACGTATTTTGTTTTTTCATATAAACAGATCTATGGGGATCACTATTATAGATAAACGACAAGTTCCTTTGCGGATGAATTTTCGAATTTTATTCTAGTATCGAGTATCAAATCAAATTGTGGTATTTTAATTTTTAGATGTTGGTAAGACTTACATTTTTATGTGACTCTGCCTCGAAGGTTTGTTCGTTAAATTGCAGCGCTTTTAAGAATTTGGTCTTTTTCAATCTTCTGTCGACTTTGAAAGTTTTAAAATCTGAAATTAAATTTAATGTTTTATTATTTTCAAATATTTTTAAGTTATAACGTTTTGTTCAATAACTATATCAAACAGTTTGCTCTTTCTTTCAGAAGATTTGTATATTTTGCATTTTTCATTGAAAGAAACAAATCTCAACAAAAAAGAAGCTCTTCTAATGATTGAGAAAATTTGATATGAATTTACTCACACTTATGTAACGTTTGTTGTCAAAGGTGAACACTTTCTAGTTTGACAGATGTGAACGAACTTAAATTTGACGTTAATTAAGTGCGAACTGTCATCGGAAGGGCATACATTTCTCTTTGATAATTATTGTAGTTTGAATGTTGAATGCTAACTGTCATCGTCAAGTTACTTTCCAGTTTATACGTATAGGTATCTAAAATCTCCGTATGCTCAGATATGTAAACACAATTTCTTTCAAAAAAACTGTCAACGACTAATTGTTTTTAGATTTTAGAAAATTTTTTGACACAGTAGTTATACAGATAGCAAAAACTTTGTAATATTGTTCTTTGACGGCGTTCACATTGGACGTACTCGTCCGACGCATTTTGACGTACAACGTCCAGTCCGCCGTGTTCAGACAAAGGATTCACGAAACCTTACGAAACAAAAAAACAAAGTATGTGAAATGAGCCTAGATGCTTACAATTTTCTTTATATGCTCATGTTTAATTCAAATTTTATATCAATAGTGACCGAATTTTGTGAAAACTTTCAAAATATTAGTGCAAAAAGCAAAAAAAGAATAAATTACAAATGTCAGAATAGAAAATTTCATGCACCCATGAGAATTTTAAAAAAATCTAAAAACCTGGATGCAAAACCCCGTCTCTTTCTTACAACGAACTGGGAAGGGGACAAAACATACAGACGTCAAAATGCGCCGGGTGAGTGCGTCCAATGACTGTTTAGACCAGTCCTTTTTCCGTACGTTACGTCATACGTCTTTTTGGCATTTTGGGTGAGGAGGAAAGAAATAACGAAAGCACGTATGAAAATTTTAAGAATTTTTCTGGTTGAACTTTGACGTTTCTTGTTTGACGCCGGAAAGTGAAATTGAAATTGAATTATTTAGAATATTAAATATTGCAGCTGTTTTGATATAATTTTGTTGTAAATGTGAACAAAAATTGAAAAGAAACTATAAGCAATGATATTTAACAATAATATTTGTTTTTTTTTTAACAAAAAAAAAACTACCACAACTTTCACAACATCGCTTTCCATCGTCAAACTTAACTCAAACTTTCCTTTCCGGCATCAAAATGACGAATGGAAACGGGCATATATCAACAAACCATCTAATCACCATAGTACATACCTGTCAGAAAGACGAAACACGTCACATACGAAAAAAGGACTGGTGTAATCACTGTCAATGTGAACATTGTCTTTGACACTTCGTAATTTGACTGATAATTACGGATTCAATTTTGACGTTTTGAAAATATTCTGTAGATTTTAGATTAGATTGATAAATGCTTTATTTTTCTTTAAGATTTATAATGCGATTAATATAATGCAATTACGTTATCAGATGTTTAATTCTTAAGGTGTAATTTCTAATCATCCGTTCTAACATTACGAATAGAATCTGTACAATAACAAAAGTAATTACTGCTTCAAAGGGCGTTAACTAAGAACAAATTGTTTAATCTATTGCATGGAAAAAGTTATTTGTCAATAAAACCACTAAGTTTTTGAACTGTGAATTACCCGTTTACAGTCGTAGTGGTGGGTTTCCTACAATGCGATACTAAATAACCTTTAATACCTTAATACATTCCACTTCTGACGGTATTCACTTTTTTTTTAAACAATCGGTCATCACAAATAGTTTCCGATCAAAACAAAATATTTGCCTAAATATTTATTTTAAAACAATATTTAGAGTTAGAGTAGTTTCCATATTGAATACGAGAAAAAAAATTGTATCCATAATAGAAATTATATAAAAAATACTGCCAATCCATTTGTTAAATAAACAAATTACTGAAAGCAAATATATGTATCTATATACCACACCTTTAGGTGTTTAATAATAGATTAAGACCCTTAGGTTTTTTGTTGAAAAAATGTGTAAACAAAAAATTGTTTGTGCTCCTACATTTTTTTACACATTTATGACTGGAAAAAAGGTGTATTGCAAAATTACATAGTTGCCTCTACTATACAATTTATGGAAAATAAAACACTAAACTTTCCTTTTAGTTGTTTTGTATTTATGAAAAATAAAAATACAAATAGCGCTGTACTCGTTTTTGTTGGGTAAGAAAGTTTTAATTTTTTTTTTGTGTAAACATTATCTGTAGAACTTACGTAGTACATTCTTGCGTGGTGTATCTACACCTACATATATTTTAGCGGGAGCTATTAAATAGTCACATATCAATAAAAATACTGACAAGAGGAACCACCTTCTTTGTTTGTTTAGATGAACTAAAAGCCACTGGATGGACAGGACAGGTGGGTGGATGGATATACGCCAACACAAAAAGAAAGAAATTTATTCCTTAATTGAAGATTTCGAAAATATTGCGGAACTTTATTCCGATGTTTTACTGAGAAATTCAATGTTTGGAAATAATGTTTTTATTTTGAAATTTGATATATTTATAAGTACATAAACTTCTTGCCATATTTGCTTTTGATATGCAAATGTATTGTTAATGCGGAAGTATCCTTTTTAGTTTAAAAATCTTGAAAGTATTTTTGTGTACAGGGTGCCCGTGGAAAACTTTAACAAGGGATGTCTGCAAAGCGACTAAAGAGAAGTTTTTACGAAGCAAGGACTATTTTGTTGAAATTTTTGACGACTTAGATAACGAAACAGAACCTTTCAATGCCAGGATTTCATTAAAGGACACTTCACTACCGACATTTGACCACTTAGCTGTTTTATGTTTATAAATTACGTTGCCCCGTCTCGTTGTCATTTTTTCACCACTTAACTTTTGATCACTAGCCGAAGGTCAGTAGGGCAGTATAAAATATTTAACATGTCCATTGATTTCTTTCCGATTTTGTTCCAAATGTCATTGGTTGTTCACAATAGAACAGACAACAGAGATGTTTTTGACAATTTCTTATTAGAATGTAGGTAGGTACACTTTCTTGCCTGCAAGAAACAAAAATGTTTTGGTACGCACGAACGAAAGAAATATCTTGTCAGTGAAACACTTAAATAGTCAGCACTAAAAATGTGGCATTGAAAAATGCGGCCATAAAACTGAACTGAAAAGACGCTGTGGCGAAGAGTCGTGTACTGCTATGGTCATGTCCTCATAAATTTCGCTGTTGACATTTATGACTCTTTCATAAAATTTTCTAAAAGAATTGAGTCCGATACTTAGTCCGAAGAAGAAAGGGGCGGTTTTAAGACTTTGTCTAAAATTTTTAAAATGTTATGTTTAGCGGTACGAAGAAAATGCTGAGTTTGTTTTTTTAGTCCAATTAGCCCAGAAAAAAAAGGCTTAATTACGAACAAAATTCGACAACGCTGGATTTTGGCGGAAACTCTTCTTGGATGCCTTGAGGAAATCTTACAAAGTACCCTAAATATGAACCGAGACTAAAGCTTTTTGGAAGGGGGATGTCTGAAAAAAAAAAAACAGATTTAACATGTTTTTCTTGAAATTGATTGATGGTACGATAAAAAGTGTGAACTTTTTTTTCGTAGAAAATTATATGAGTTTCAATTTGTACATTAACATTGTGTCCAAAAAATTCACAGTTTGCGAGAAATAAAAAATAACGATCTCTCCCATCTTTTTCCAAAACTCGAAAACTCAGCCGGTCTTACTATTTCGATACGATACGATTATACGATGTCGGACACTTTTTGGCAGCTTTTTTCGGTTATAATTGAAAAATAACTAATTATTTAAAATTCCCTCACAAAACCATGACCATTTGTGAATATTTTTTTCGTTATCCACAAGAAGTTGTCCTTTACTAATATCAATAAGTAATAATCTTAGGTGGACGTCTAATTTTCATTCCTCCTTCTTCCTCGCAAATTCGAAGATTGTAAATGTTGACAAGTCGCATTTCCTGAATAGCCTGACTGGCATCAGCAGCCGTTGCAGATATTCTTCCTTATTTAAGTTATTTTCACTTCGAGGCGAGCTTTTTTATTCCCGTTCCATCAAAGACAAGAATTTACATGATTCATAGTGTAAAAATGTTAATTACAAATTGCAAGTTTAATATCGATAGTCATCAATGTAGATTTACCGTTAAAAATAGAAAAACGGAAATTCTTTTTCAATATCAAGATTTTTATAAATCCGGATATTTTTAAAAACAATTTTTTTTTCTTTTTGTTTACTTTTGCCGCTTCTTCATCTATTTGCCAGCTGTCAGTCAATCTTCTTCTCCAGTCGATTTGTCAATAAATTTATATACCTCCCACTTCACTTTTAAAATCAAAATGGCCTTCATCTTCAAATTCCGGTCCCATCCCCTAATATGTATTTTGTGTATTAGAAAATTTCAAACAAATTCAAAGGAGATCTTTCTATATTCAAGGTGAATTCGTTTTTTATTAAAAATTGTTGCTCTGCTCATACATAAAATTTCATTAACAAAACACGCAAGCAAATGGCAAACAAAAATTATTGTTCTATTTAATTTTTATGTTTATTTTTTTTTTGCTTAATATCTTTGTTCGTATGAGCACCATGAACCACCATAATATTGTGGTGAAGCAATATCAATCTCTTTCTTATAAAGTAGGCCAATCGATTCGAGTTCAATTTAATAAAATGTAACTTAAACTATTCCATAATGTATTACCCTATCATATAATAAAATGATTGAATGGCATTGGCAACATTATCTAAGTGCATTAAAAATTGATAAGCATTTTCATTGAATAGGGAATGTTTTAAGGGATGGGTTGTTATTTATTTTTCTATTGGAATTTTTAATTTAAATGTTGTTCTTGTTGATTAGAGCGCCACCTTAGTGTCATAAATTGTACATTATTCATTGAAGAGCTTTAAGCTAATGGGTGGTATTTTAAAAGTTAATGGAAGTCTATTTGATTTGTCTGTTGTTTTTTTTTAATCAATTTAGAGAGAGCTTTTAAGTTTAAAGTTGTTAGCAAAGATGAAGTTTGAAAAAGGTTTTAAATCTTTAAAAGATTTTTTTTAAATTATTCTTAGCCAAATTTAAGAGACTTAAAAATATGTAGTTGTTTCTGATGGACAGGTGTCCGTGTCAGATAATTCAGTTAAATTATTATTTATTGAAGTTTAAGACAGTTTAAACTGCGAAGTTGAATACGTCAGTTGAATAGTCAAACAAAAGAGCAATGGCGCTGGTTTAAAATTTAATATATTTTTTTAGATTTCGATTTTAAATGATTAATAGGTAAATGATTCGCAAATATGTTCTTCTGGTAAAAATAAAAATAAGTCCTCATGGCTTAAATAATTAAAAGATATGTACATATAACAATAGAATGAAGCAAATTTCAGATAATGAACATAACAATTATTGTCATTTTACTGAAGATTTAGACTTTGTTAACGTAGGTAAAACGATTTAGTTCACACGTGAAATGTAGTACATACATGGTTTTTGAAATTGAAGTTCTAAGTTCTAAACTAACTGTAGGTTTGTACCTGACAAAAAAGCATTTACATATATAAAGCTAGTTATTTCTTAAAAACGACTCTGGTTTTAGTTACATTTCATAGGTGATATCTTATTCAATCTGCCATTGAAGATTTTTTTTTTACTTTCTCGTTTACGACTGAAAGTACAATGCATGTTTTTTAATCAATGCATTTTTCTTGATTTGTACTACCTATATAAAAAAGAGAGCCACCTCATTCACAAGCTTTGATAAAGAAACTTACGTTCGTGAAAAAAAAAAAATAAATAAAATGATCAAACGATAAGGGACCAGAGGGCAATTCTGTCTAAATAGTTGAGCCGACTACAAAGATTGTAGGTAATAAATTAAGGACAAATGCCGGAACGTATTTTTTAATGGAAATCTAGGTCTACTGTAGGTAGGAACTTTGCATAAGAAGTTTTATGAAAAAGTCTTTTATTTCTAAAATGACTTCAGCGATTTTAACCAAATGTCTTATTAAAAATTTTCTATATAATATAAAAAAGGTTTTTTTTTCCGTTAAACATTTTTGATTAACTTTTTAAAACTTCTTTTATTCAAGTAATATTTAAATAAACAACTATGTATAAACAGATTCTTATGAATTTCAGTTTTCAGTTATCTATAACTAATTTTATTTATTAAAAAATTATTGGAATTGAAGGTCTAAAACTACCTGCAATATAAATTTTATGAAAACACTTGTTTTTTCTGTAAAACGACTCTAACGGTTTTGAGTGATACGACATTAAAGTTTTAAAAATACCTGCCATATAACAGCTTTTTTTTAATTTCGACTTTCTCGACAACGACTCAACAGATTTAACCAAATTTGATTTGTAAAAAGAACTAGATAGCCAAATGAAGATGTCGTATATTATTTCTCCATAACTTTTTTTTTATTTAATGAATTTAGGATTATTTTTTGTAAATTGCATATTTTTATTTTTTTTTTTTTTTCAATTTTACTTTCACATAAAAACTGTTAATTTTCTAAAATTGGCATTCCAATAAAATTTTTTTTCAAAAATATTTTAAAAAAAGTTGTTAAAAAATCGATTTTTTCTTAAAACTGGACGTACAATTTTGGCAAAAAAAAATTGTAAAATATACTGGAGTATTTCAATTTAAATGGCATCCAAAGTATTCTGGGAAAACTCTGGGTTGTTAGAACTAAATTTTCAATTTTTTTTTAATTATTTAATTTATTCTTTTTGAATAACTAAATAAGTCTTTTTTCTGTATAGCTTTGAGTTCCTGCCACAAGACCAAGTTGATGCGGCAATAAAAACTCTCTAAGTGTATTTTTTTTTCAAAATGAGATAATGACGACATTTTTCCTCAAAAAAACTCCCTAATAATCTATTCACACCGAATCAAAATCTAGATTTCGAGCAACAAGATTTCGAAATCGCAATAGAAAAAAACTTTTCAGATATGTTTTGTTACACGCATACACTGTGGCGTATGCATAACATTATTTTCTATAGGAAAACTTGAACAATTAACATAAAATTTGTATCACTGACCAATAATTAATAAATAAAGAAACGGGTTTCGAATAAAATTAAAAGTATACTTAGTCAACAGGGCTTAATACGAAAAATAAATGTTGTTATGTTACTGTGTCGAATAAAATTGTATAAGAAAAAATTGTATAAAATTGTATTATATGTGTTAAATCTATATCTTAACATTAGGCCTTACTAATAATCAAATTTAGTAAAAGCTTCAATAAAAATCTCCACACTTTACGAACATTTCGTAAATGCTTATGGTGTTTAAGCAGGCTCCAGGTCAATGACCTGGAACCTGCTTAAACACAATATTATTTGTATAACATTGAAGAGGTCACCAAAAATATCCAAATATCTATCTTAACACAATTCAATCAAAATATGCAAAAAATATGTTATAGGAACCTATGTTTTCAATATCTGCATAAAAGCTACAATTAGTATCAGCTTAGTTGTTTTACTGTCGTAGTGTCTTTCTTGTTATTATCTTATTATTTTGTTGTTTTATTTTTGCATTCGGAAATCATTATTACATTCAAATAAATTAATGTCTGAAATAAGTTTGAATAGACCAGAAAGTGGGAAACACACAAATGACTAATTTTAACTATTTACATATGTGGCTTTTTTTAGTGATCAAACATTTATCCATTCACAGTTGGATATAATTTTAATACTTAATAGATATAAATATTAAATACAGTATTTTCAAAAAATACTAAACAATTCTTTTCCTTTAACCAAGCAGTGTCAGTATGTGTCTCTATAAAATATAGGTTCTCTTTTTATAAACAAATTCTCTTCAATATATAATACATCCAGATAGGCTCGAGTACTCGATCATTGATCTCTACACTAAATGGTTCTTGTCTCCGCTTACCGAAGAAAGCTCACTCTCAACCATTTACTCTTTATTTTCTTCTGTGTGGATGTGGAATTGTGGAGCCAAACAATCTCTCGCTCACGTGCAGATTCAACGTTTCAACAAAAGCGTTTCCTTACAGCAACAAGTTATATGACTCACACTCACACGTAACCCCTTCGACAAAATTCTTCGTCCGAAGTCTACAAGTCTACTCTCTCGTTTCCATGTCTTCTTGTTGCGGGATTGTGGCCTCCACTCCGCTATTTCAGCTGCCTCTTGTTTCAATCATTAATTTTTGTTAAGTTTAGTTTTCGTCGAGTGTTGAGTGATCGTGTCGTGCATGTACGTGACCGACAAGTACTCGCGATTTTACCGGCGCATATTTTATTATTTTCTTTTACTATTTTTACATTAAATGTCTCCCCAAACAAAATATGTATCTCGTTTCATAAAAAAAAATTAAATGAATACAAAATATTATCAATTCATTGATAAAAATGTGTGAAAATAGAAAATAAATTCCCCTTTTCTGGAGTGGAGTAATAAGAAAAATTATAAATGGTTTCTTCTATTACATTGTGAATTGTTCTTTTCCCCCCTCAAAACCCCTTTAGTGATATGGTTTTAAATTAGTTTCATATTGTGTCTGTGTGTCTATTGGGAAAGCAAAAAATAAATTAAATATTAAAACGCGTTGTTTGTGTCTTTATTTTTGGCTGAGAAAATATTTACATGTGGTCATAATTAAAAATTAATACAAATGATGGTGTTTGAATGATCATGAGTGTAATAATAAAATTGATATAAACTTTATTTATTTATTGTGAATACAAAAAAAAAAAAATTGTGCAATTACAAATGCAAGGAAAAATCAAGTGATTTCGTTTTAATTCTTTTCGTTCATGTGTTTGTTTTAAGAGAAGCTGACAAGGAATTTGTGTTAATTAAGGGTACATTGTCACCCCGGAGTATCTTCGTTGATTGTTTAATCGATTGATGAGCCAGAGGAATACAAATAATTTTTCATGGATTTAATTTTAAAAATGCTATTAAATGGAATATCAAAGTCAAAGGAGTTTTGGTTTGGAATTAACAATAAAAGAACGTTTTTTGACACTTCTTTTTGAACTTTATGGATTTCATTGTCAACTGATCTTATTGATTTTTTTTATATGTTTGGACGTAAAGTAAGATAAAATATTGTACTTTTTTAATTTCTTTTCCGTTATCTACAATATTCTGGTCGATCGTTAAAACTACGTTGGCATTATTCTATTGATCTGCTGTACCTTTCTGAATTTAAAATGACTGCTTTAATGGCTTAAATGTCATTTTTATTTGGTTTTGAATAATCCATTTGTTCATACATACTCATTGAATTGAAAGAGAAAATAATCCTTAATAAAACAATGAAGGCGGGTTATTTTGAACTTATTGGTTCAAGCTGTTGTGCAAATACAAATAGCTACTTGCGTCGACTGTTCTAAGTATAAAAAAAAGAAATTCAATTTCAAACAGATGTGACCTTCAGAATTTACTTCCGTGACATCTTGAAAATATTAGTGACAAGTGACTTTTTTTGTATGAAACACTTATGATGCTCAATGTTTTATTTACATAATTTTCAACTAACCTACTGATCTCAATGAGATCATAACGGGATAAACATTTTACTGTTTTACTGTCATCCAATAAATATACAAAATATCGGAATTTTGAAAAAATTAAAAAAATTGGGACACTATTTTAGTCATAAAGCTACTAAGGTACCAATGAAACTTTCTATCGATCCTTTAACTTTAAAACAGTTTTTTTTTTATAATTTTCAATTATTAAGTAATCACTCAAATCACTCTTGATTAAAATAAAAATTACATGTAATATAAATCCCCAAGATACAAAATCTTTACTTCTTGTCTTGTAAAAACCTCTTTAAGCGGTATGCAATTTCTCGTAAATGTGTTTTTTTTTTTCGTTTGCTCCTGATTGCAAATGCTTTTTGCTACTTTTGCGCAAATCGTGTGAACACATATGCAAATAATTAATAATAATTTTGCAAGTGCACAAAATTGTGAAGTCGCAAAGGCGGTTCTTTGAAAGCAGATGTGGTATGAGTTTGCATAAAAAAAGTAAAGTTATAAACATGAAACAATCATAAATATAAAAAAAAATCGTCCTCTTATGACTTGACTTGCCAAACTGTTTGATTAGCTGCAATTTCAAAATAGTAATAGGCGGAATAAGTTTTTGAAACAGGGACAATATATTGGTGCATTCTAGCAAATGTTTCTTTTTTTTTTTTATTTTTTTACATTGGATCTAGTTACAAAAAAACTTAAGAAAAATTGAATATATCTTATCGATGAAAAGGTCACAAAAATTATCATTAATTAAAACTCAAGAATTTTATAGCCAAAATAAATGTGTCAGTACCGAAAACAAACTCTTCCAGATGGCGAGCATTCGGCGCTTTCATTCACATATGCAAAAACCTGTTTATGAAATCGGCTGCGTGACAGGCAGCTCAAGTAAAAAAAAGAAAACTAATGGTAGTGTTCCAGAAGAATGTCATGCTACCAAATATGCAAATGATTTCAAATGAGCTGCAAAGTTTGCACACCTATATCCAAGCAAGTCTTGCAAGTCGTTTATTGCAGATGTATTCACAAGTTTTGAAACTAAAATTGTAAATGGTGTAAACACGTGCATTTGCACTTTTCCAAGCACGACCGAATTGATATTCTCTGGACAAAATGTAAGTTTTAATGTGTGCAAATACTTGCAACTTTTGCAAATTGTGTGAACATAGCATTAGTAAACATAAGAACCGCGTATCTATTATTAAACGAATTTTAATTCATAAAGTTGGCTGCGTTAAGCAAAAGATTGCCAAAATAATGAACTTTAAATTTGAGGCATTTTAAGATTTCAACTTAGTATTTGCATTTATTGATAATATTTTGAGGTATCAATATTATATAAATGAAATGCGAATGGTCAAAATTGACTTAGACTTAAATTATTGAGAATTGTACTAATTTTTATTCTTTTTTTTTTTGCATTCATTTGCACTTTTTACAAAATAAAATTTAAATTATTTCAAATAGTGCAAAAGAATGCAAATACTGGAAATGATAGCAAACAATTATAACAAATGCAAAGCGATTTCAAAGAATAAAAATATGTAATAGAAACAGCCGCATTCATAATTTTAAATTTTAAATCCGATAACAAGAAGTACATACGTCTTATTAACTTACCAAAAGATTTTAATTATTTACAATAACTTCTTGGCCAAATAATTTACTTGTAGAGAGATTCCATAATTGCATTTTTGTTTTGTTTACTGGCGATCATTTGCAATCATAAAATCATCCTGCACACCAATAGCAAATGAACTTTACTATGAATTAATGAAAAGTTTTTCTGATTTGCGTCATCTGTCAATATTTTTTCCGTCAATAAATTATTTCTCCATTTGTAATCGTTATTCCAACATTAATTGGATATGTTTATGCTGTCAGATAAGTTTTTTTTCCATTCTTTAGAAATAATAAAAATTCAATATATGTAGTCAACTTTTATCTTGTCGTACATTTATTAAATTTTTTTTTATTTCACATTATTTCAATTTAATTGTGAATTGTTAAGCGACATTTGACCTACATATGTAAGTATAGGGAAAAAATAATATTATTTATTTTTTTAGAAAAACAAGTTGAAATGGATTTGCACTTTTGAAGTGCAAATTTTTGCATTTTGGAGTTCCAAAAATGTAAGCTATTCAGACTAACACAAAAATCCGACCATGAAAACACCAATCTTACTAACAAATAAATTTGCTATAACTTTACACTTTTATTTAACATTGAATTATGTTTTACAAGCAAGGAAATTGTAAACTTTCACAACTTTTCAAAGTAAACGAAAATTTTAAAATGTTGTTATAATTGTAGAATAATTTGTGATTACATATTTTATAGTTTCTTTTGAAATAGTTTGGTGATATAAAAGAAGGCATTCAAGATTTGCTAGAACTGTTGAAAATTATTACAATAAATACTTAATTTCCGAAAACAGGTTTAAGTTTTCGAAAAAATCGTACCAGTCGTTTATAAATCAACTTGACATACCCTAAGTTGAACAGCAAAATTACGATATTCACGTAATTTAAACATTTTCAAGAATCTTTTATTTTATAACATTAACTTTTTCTATTTACATGATGGTTTTCATTTTGCTTACAAATAAAAAATGTCTGATTGTATTGACGCAATCAACAATATAGCTACAAAGAACTTTCCCGTGGTGATATTTTATTTTGATTTTTGAAAATTTCTGTTTACCTTCTAAGAATACAATTTTTCGATAAATATTTCAGTTAAGTGTTAACAGTTCGAGTTAGGTAACACTGCTGATTTTACTCAATCTGCAGCTACTACGTTTATATTTCTTTAAAATATACAATTTTTTTAACAGCGTAAAATAATAATTTTCTTGAATTTATCAACACTTTAATATTTTATTGCTAAGACGAAGTAAACAGTTTTACAAAATAGTAATAATAATTTTCTTCATTTTAACAACTTTGTTTGTAAACATAAATGTTGCCCTTGGATAAATGAATGAATAAACACTGCCGGTCATAATAATAGGTTCATAATTGTTTTATGTTTTATTCATTTATTTTTTTTTCTTTTTTTAATGGAAGAGTTATAAAATTTGTGACTCGTTTATTGTGAATGCCATTTTTAAACATTTTCAATGAAAAATTGATTTTTTTTTTGTATATTTGATTTATACAAAAAAAAAATCAGGTTCAAAGATTTTTTGCAGAATAGCATTGATGTGGTGTGTGCCTCTGATTTCTATAACTGTATAGAATTTCGGGAAGAACGAAAAGACCGATGCAGTTAAGTTTTATCAAAATTGTTCGACTGTCTTTAAAAAAAAAAAAAAACCGAAATGCTATCCAGAAAACTTGTATCCGAGTTTGTTACGAATCAGTTTTGGGGCATCATGAGTCCATAATCTCGAATGACAAAGATCTCCAATTGTACGAAATAAAAATCGCGAATTTCAATATTAAATAAATACTTAATCCAATAGAAACTCTATGCAGACGCCCAAACTTGCAGCGTGGCCCCCATACCTACCTCCCTGTTTAGACGCCATAAACTGAATCTAAGTACTTCCTTTTTCGCATTAGACATTCTTTGTCATCGAATATTTAAGTTACTGTTGTTGTTACATTTATCGGTTTTTCTGAATAATGGACAATTATAAATACCTTTATAT
The DNA here is from genome assembly GCA_951217065.1 of Baccha elongata. Classification (NCBI taxonomy): domain Eukaryota; kingdom Metazoa; phylum Arthropoda; class Insecta; order Diptera; family Syrphidae; genus Baccha; species Baccha elongata. The sequence goes on along the minus strand of OX578274.1, from coordinate 18,882,241 downwards.
AATCATTCAACCTATTTAAACTAAAAAAAAATGGTTGTTGAAGTAATTTCGAAATGTGTCAATAACAAATAATGAAAGCCAAAATTATGTAACTCCTCTATTTTGCGAAAAATAAAACGAATAGAACAACACCCAAATTGTGAACCTATTCATACGATCGGCAGTGTATGAAAAAACACTTTTGTTAAATTTATGTTTTTGCTCATTACATCTTTTTCGTATTCTTAAAATGTAACCACCACCGCCGTTAAAAGAACTTGTTGGGAATTGTGGCAGATTTAATTCGCTTAAAAAAACGTGAAATGCAAATAATAATTTTAAAATATTTAAAATTACAATGGTGGATTTTCATTTCCGCATCTAAAACACACACACCTTTTTACAGGTCAACAATTTGCTTTTGCATACTTCGATGGAATTTTAATAAGGCAACATTTATTTTTACATAGGAAAAAATAAACAACCCTTTCCCCCACTCATCTAATTTCCAAAGAACATAAACAATGTGTTCTGCTCACGCATATATGTATAATATTCCAGTGTTAAGTTGGAAATGGTTTTTGTTGATTGTTATTGACTTGACTTGGAAATTTAGTATTCTCATAGCACTAAGCATGTTGTTTTCTTTATGAAGAATATAAAAAAAAGGGGCCATTGCGTGAATTGAGAATGAAAGACTATGGCAATAATTATTATTATACACAAGGTATTCACGCATGCCGTCAGATTAATTAAGTAGCGGGAAAGAGTGGGGAAAGCAACTCACACAACTGTTGCAAAATTATTTTAAACTAGCTGTTACCCGGGCATTGATTTCGAAATAGTAACTATAGTCATATTGGTTCAACATTTTGCCAAAAGCTTTTTAGCTTATATATAAGAGTTTTAAAAATAAACTACCCAAGCGCCATCTTTGGGATAATTTACTTCATAAGTTACTTTCTACAACAACAGCTATTTGTAGGTCAAAGTCCCGCTTAAATCGGTCCAGTAGTTTCTAATCGGTTCATATATAAGAATATGCGAGAAAAAGCGACCCGAGCGCCACCTATCGTTCCAGCCGTTCTCGAGATTAGCCAGGACAAACAGACAGACAGACAAAAAATTTTAAAGTGTGTGTTTTGTTATAAGAGTTGTGTATGCTTTCATATGCATGTAGTAAAATACTGTTATTTTGACATTGCAAACAGACACTCCATTTTTGTGTGTGTGTATAGATGATGGGATGGGTTTAAAGGGCCAGGCACATTTATTGATGAATGTTGATTTAAAAATTAACAAAATGGCATAACTTCGATTTAATCACAATGTTAGGTCTGTTCTATGATCTTAGAATAAGAATAAGCTGAAGCTAATTTTGAAAAAAGAAAAAAAATGTTCCTTCATTGAACCAACAATTTATTCTACAACCTTTTAAAGAAAAAAACGTGTATAAAACAAATTATTACTAGTTAAGAAATTAAATCGTTCAATCTTAATTTTGACGTTTGCGGAATATTCCGTCGGTACCATCTGTCATCGGAAATAAAATAATTGTTCTCTGACACTTTGTATTTAGAAAGATATGAATGAAATTAGTTTTGACGTGCAAACTGTCATCGGAAAGTAATAAATTTTTCTATGACCTAATGAAATTTGACAGATATTGACGCACTTAATTTTGACATTTTCATTCAGTTCGAAATGTATTAGGTAAGGGATAATTTGCTCTGACACTATTTTCTGTAAGTCCTTATTTTCTTTAAATTGTATAGAAGTTAAGACAAATTTATTTACATAAAAATGTAAACATGGGGATCCATGTCCACTTAAGAGCAAGAGATCTGCGAGCAGGTTCTCGAGAGCAAACTCGTAAGTGGTAGTGGGCTCGCTCACTTTTTACTCTCGACATTCGAACATTTTGAGAGTCACTCGCAAGTGGACAAATTTTTTGATCACTGTGGGAGATGAAACAAGTTCATTTAAGATTTATAATGCTACGAGCAGTATTGAATCAGCAGTGTCAATTAAATTAACTGTAATCTGCCGCTTGCAAACGAGCGACCCTCACTACTTCCAAATGATGCTTAGTGAGTTATTATTACGGTTTTGAAAATACTCTCAGGAAATGAACTGTCAAAGTTCTACCACAGAACCGACTCTCAAATTGAGTACAATTTTTAGAGTATCCTGCTCCACTGTAGAACGTTCTACCAATCAAAGCGTCAACACAAAAGAACTGTAATAAATAAAATAGGGGTGAGAAAAAATACCCCTGTCATCCGGAATATTTAGAAACTTTTTGACGATCTTTTTTTAAATATTACATGGTAAGTTTGGTGTTTGATTTTAAGTCTATTTGTCACAAGCCAAACTATCAAATCGACATTTCATAAGTCAAAATGTTTACCCAAAGTTGAGCCTTATACTTATTTAATAATGTGTTTAGCGAAGATTTTAACATTTCTGCTATACCCACTTATTGTATTTCTTGGTATTTTGAATTATGCAAGTCACAAAATCAACCACTTATATTTCCTCATTCAATTCACAATATGTACTACAATTTTAAGCAACAAATACTTAATTTTGGATTCAATTAATGAAATACCCTCTAGAAAGAAATTCCTACGCAATCAATGAAAGAGCTTTTCCGAAGAACGTAGTAAACAACGTTTGTGGTATTTAAACGTTTTGTTTAAATTTACACAATTTCATACTTATAAAGTAATAAAGTTGCAATTTAACAGCTTTTTTTGCCTGAAGTTGCGCTAAATAAAAATACACAAATGAAATTGCTTTGGTGAGGTGTTAATCTCGTTTATGAAAATCACAAAGAATTTAATTTTTTTAGAACATTGAAAATAGACACAAAATACTATTTTGAATTGTTAATTGTTTTGTGAAGAATTTTTGTGTTTTTTTTAACAAATTGTTATGCAAATATTGCACTGAAGTTGAACAAATGAATATTTGTATGTAAATAAAATTTACATATCTTATGAATGAGGTAATTTTTGTTCTCTCTTTGGTTGAGTAATTTCTTTGTTTTGTTTAACGTTCGTTCTTCATTTGTCTTTATTGACTTTCATTTTAAACCTTATTTAGAATCAACTTTTGATTTTAAAAAAGTCAAGCAAACTACTGCAAATAGATTTTACACTAACAGAGTTGATAAATATTACAATTTGGTGAAGAGCGAATAAAATGTTGAAATAAACCATTTCGATTTTCAAAATAAATGAACAGAACATATTTACCTTTCTTAGAAAATTATTTCATGACAGGCTTGAAAATGAAATTCTGTCATTCAAAATTATGACAAAAAAAAATTCAAATTCGAGATTTATGGCAATCGAAATTTTGTATCTTTCCCTTCATCTCTTCATGGCACAGTCAAAAAAAGAAAGCACAGCTTGATGGTGTTGTGTGTTATGCAGAACTAAACCACGTCGGTCAAACTAAAGTTATTTTGACCTAGCTTTACATGACATGAATTGATCCAAGAAATTAATTTTGTACCAAATGATACCGCTTTAACGCTTAATTATTGCAATCGTTTATTAATAGAGATGCAGTTGACTATCTCAAAGTAATAATAAATAGTATCATTTATTGGATTATTTATTTATTATTTGTTTGTTGGAAGATATACCTAAAATAAAACTGGTTAGAAGTTCATATTCCGCTTTACTTAGATAATAAGTAATTTTTTTTTTTTATAACTTAGTTTTGTTGTTACAAAATGTACCTACTTTTGATTAGGATGTTATCGATTTGCGAATAAAAACGAACAAACAAGGGGCGTTAAAAATTTATAGATCTGTACCTATGTGGATTTTATTTTTGCTCATTATAATTTTGTATTCTAAGCTGAGCTGATAAAAATTGTTTAAAAAAAAAAACATTTTATCAATTTTAAATATAAGTTCACAACTAAATGCAACTAAATAAATCAATAAATCTAGAGAAATAGGGTCTGAAATAAAAATCAGAACTACTGAGTAACATTTAAACAATTAACATAATTTAACCCACGAACGTACGTCACACCGAAGTCGACCTGAAAGTATGACTGATCGTTAATATATTATCAACCTAACCTTAACTCATTGAATAAAAGTTACCATTGTCTCTTGTCGGTATTTTACCTTGCCAAGATCGTTAACCTACCGCACAAGATGCCATATATGGCTTCCGATTTTTCAGCATCTATTGCTAAAACTGAAAAAATCCCAGGTTACAAAACCGTTAAAACATGATTAGGCAAAATAATTATTCATGTGTATAACTGAGTTTGTAATGTTTACACAAGCGGCAAAATTGTTGGCAAAATCCTTTGACTTGCTTGCATACAAAACATAGAAAATAAAAATGAATGGTTTATATGTTTTTTACAATAGTTATTTTTCCTTGTTTTCCTTGTTATGTTGTAAGTAATATTCAAGAGCTGGATTTTTCACAATGCATGTAAGAGTAGAGATGCAACACGTTTTTTGCAACGTTCATAATCCATATCCTTGTGCATTCACGCAAATAGCCACTAGATTTCAGATGTTCTTCTTAACTCGGGCTTAAGACAGGCTTTTTTATGAGACCATGAAATGTGGAAGGAAATACAACGTTTTCTTCATTTTTGCTAATATTGATCAGTTTATGTAACTTAAACTACCTGTAGTTGATAAGTTCGTGAAAGTACGGATGATTCTTTCTTATACCAAAAGAACAGCATCCTCACGTGCTCACGGATGAAAAAAAAATGTCTGCGCAGGGGAAGGACGGGTACGAGTTGACATCATGTGTTTGCTATGAATTTCAATAAATAATTTAGAACAAAAAAACTTTCTTTTGGTTGAAGAAATTGAAAAATTGCTTACTGCACAGCGGGCCATATGTGGAGTTTAAATTTTTTTAGTAAAAAGAAATTTTAGTTTTTTTTTATTTTTTTACTGGATTATAGTGCATGCGGTTGAAATGAAACGTCTGAAAAAAATTACCTAGGATTTTTAGGAATGTTAAATTACAGTTTTTTTTTATTGGTTCACATATTAAAAGCCCTACTGTATTTGCACGCAAAGACTTTGCGCCGCTCGTACGCTGAAATTGTTCATCGCACAAAAAAAAAATATAAAGATAATGTAAAGTAGGAAATGTCCTAAGGTTTAATTTGTAGCTTTTTCCTTACATCAAATCCATATAAAAGGTCAAATTGCCAAAAAAACTGTTTCTGGCAAAGATACGAGATATTAAAGTGAAAATATTAAAAGGGCACCTCAAAATTTTAACAAATAACTTTTTTTTTTAAACTCCTCCTAAACTTTTCAGTTAAAACTACCAAAAGACAAGTAAAAAAAAAATTAAATCACTGTAAGTATATTATAAATTGCATTAACAACGTGTCTCAAACAAAAATTTTATTAAATACAATTAACTTCAATAACTTCCTGTCAAGAACAACAAACAAACCGATTTGCTTAAGTTATAACAAGGGTATCTCAAAAAATAAAAAAAATGCACTCCTTTCATTTGTACAAAATATTCAAAGCACATTTGTATAATAATTCCATTCCACCAAATTGAATTCAAAAACAACAAAAAAAGAACAAAATAAACATTTTTCCTTCTGTCGACGAATACCATATTGCTGCCGGCACACGTTTATGGTAGCCGCACTGCCGCAATCTTTGAAGTTCATCTGAACTAATTGTGAATATTTTCCTTATATTATATTCAACATCTTTATCTCGATAACAAATTTTTTTTTTGTTATTTGATTTATCCATAAATTCATTTAATACTTTGCCTCTTGGGGTATTGCATTGCGTCGCGGCAGCAACCGTTGCCACGCCATCAAAAAGGTCAGATGCAAAATGCTAATTTTTGTATTCATTAAAAATGTAAAAGAAAAAAGATACATCTTTTGAGATACAGAGAGAGAGAAATAAATGCATTGCTGAGTGATCGCCAACACAGATGGCAAACGGTGCATTTTTAAAATGTTTTATTTATATTTATCATTTTGAAGTTTAATTTATTTTTCTCATTTTTTTTTTTGTTTTTCTGTTTTACTAAGCGTCAATTTCATTCTAGGGTTCTTCTTACATAATTGTAATTCATCATTTGCTTGTGTATAGTGCCTTTTAGCTTTGTTTACATTTTGGTACGTGCAACGTGTAAAAGATTTCACAATGACGTTATTTTTCGCCAACTGGTTTTTATTTACTTTTATATAGAAGAAGAGTATTGCACTTTGTAATGATGATTCAGGAATGCAAATCGCATTCACAAATAATTGCAAATATGTATAAATATTAAGTATCTAACTTAGAGATTAGCGGTTTCTCAAAGTAATACTTTATCTAAAACTTCTAACATTGTTCATCAAACTAAAATTCAAGTTTTAGATACAAATCATTCCAATCTGTCAGATTCCTTTCCAATCACTTTGAAGAAAACATAATTCACTACTTAATAAATTCTCGAAACTAATTAATATAAACATTGTTTCTTAAAATATTTTGTTGCATTTCATTTGAAGTGCATTTCAAGGAAATTTGCCTTTTAATTTTAAAGTCTTTTGTCTAACGAAACAAGAAAGTTCTTCCCGCAATGGCAAATGTAAAGAGTTGCCAAGATGTGTGGGTTGTCGCCCAACACAAAACGCTAATTAAATATGAGTTCATCGATATTCCATTATAAGAAATTTGTCTGTACTTAAGTGATAAAGCTGGTTTACCTTCAATCAACACAATAGTATTATACATTATTTTATTTTTTTTTGTAGGAAATGATGAATAAATATACCTAGATTTTTTTTTTTATTTACATTGTCGTATAAAAAAAATTTGTATTGTTTGTATGGTCTTGTTTTTTTTTTTTTTTCTTGTTTGATTGAACTTCCTTTGCGTGTGTTACAGATGTGAGTGCACCTCAATTAATTTATAAATAAATATTTAGCTAAATTCTTTAAATAGACAAGGTGCATTAACTTAATTTTATACATCGGTTTGTCTTCTTTGCCAATAATTTATAAATAAATTTAACACTCATTCATCTAATATTTTAATTGACAGCATTTTTAGGATAAATTATTTGCAGTTGTTTGTAGTTATGTATTTGTTTTGATGTTTTTAATTGATCTTGGCTGAACTATTGACAAATTTCGAATTTCAATTAAGTAGAAAATTGCAGTAAATGCATTTTGCTGACGTTTATTTAATTCTTAGAAATGTTCAAAGGTGCCAGCAATTTGATACTATATAACACGGAATTTGTTAAAATTTTCAACATTATTTACCTTTCGATTTATTCAATGTTTATTGATGTGTCCTAAATATAGTGCAGTAGTCTTGTTAATGATTGATCAATAATTGTTTGGTATAAGGAATATTTTGCTTGTTTTAAGATTTCATTTCGAATGTGTTTATATGAGTATACAAAAAGAAGTTGGTTTTCAAAGTGATTAATCATTTAATGCAAAGAGAAAGTTTTGCCTCTTTTTTGTTTTCTGACTTCATCTCTAGAAATTTCGCAAAGACAACAAGCTAGCTGCAAAATCTTGAATCAAATTTTGATTGACGGGAAATAAATTTGCTCTTAATATTTTGAATCAAAATTTCCATGAGTATCTAAACAGAAAAAAAAAAATATTGCTGAAACAAAACAGTTTCCGCAAAAATCTTTAAAAACAATTAGCATGTTATGTTAACAGAATCGTTTTGTTATTTGCGTGTTTGATTCAGTCTGCGATAACAGCAAAACAAAAATGTGGTCAAACAATATGGATGTGTATTTGATCTTTGATTTACCAAAATTATAGAAGTGATAAGCGATATTTTAGTGGCTTAATGACTTTCAGCCGATTTTCGTCAAACCCTGTCTGTCATTCTAAGATCATTCCCCGCAGATGAATTAGACACTTTTCTTAAGACATCGACTTTATGATATTATGTGAATACATTACAATTGAAAACAAACAAAGTTGCTTAACGAAATTACCAGTCCGCTGGAGAGTTTTCTAGTCAATTTTTGGCGATGGGTAATGGCGTAGTTTCAACGTTTCTGTCGATTTTTTCCTATTTTTAGCTAAAAACGAAAATATCAATCATTTAAGTTTCGTAATTTAAAATAAAACCGCCACCGCTGCGAGTTATTATTTCATACAAATCCGTCGCGTCGATTCCGTGATGGATGAAAACCAAGTCAGTAACTATCGCACGATTTTTTTAATTAATTGGATGTACTCGGCTTGCTGCCACACGATTTTTATATTGAAAGTCGATTTGTTATGATTGTCGATAGGACAACTGCTGGATGTTTGTGGCATCAATCATAAATTCCCAAGTTTCTCACATGGTCTATTGTATGTGCAACGCTAACGTGTCGGCTAACCTCCGCTAATGGTTGTGTATGCATACAAATAGAACGAAAAATGTGTATACCATAAAGCAGTTCAGTGAAAACATTGAAATTATTTTACGTTAGTTATTTCTACTCTACTTGATTTAATTTTTGAATAAGGAATTCGAATTGACGAAAAACGAACGAATAAACAAACGAACCAACGAAATGACCTAAATTGAAATGATTTTGTTTGATAATTTAAATCAAAATAATAAGATAAAATATATGTTTTTCTCTTTCTGGCTTATGTAAAACCATATTATTTTTTGACATTTCGAGTAATTGCCTTGCCATATTTTGTTAGCTCTGTTCGTCTTCTTTATTATTTACATTGGCATAACCTGAAATGAAACGTAATTTGAAATTTAGGTGTTTGAGATGTTTTCGAAATTGTTGTTTTGTATTGAAAATTGTGCAATTTCGCAAGATTTGCTGATGAATTGCGCAATTTCGTCAGGTGGGAACATAGTATAAGACTTCACGCAAAGTTGTTGCATTACTACTCGCTGTAAAAAATTGCACACAACTGCATGAACATTAATTTGTTGTCAGATGTTAATTCAATAATTTGTCAACAAAAAAAGTTGAAACGTTGAAATATATTTTTAAAGACATTACAAGACAATTGACAATATCGAAATCATATCAAAACACCTTAAGAAAATTTGTATTGAAATTACGTTTCGTTTCAGGTTATTCCAGTTTTACTGATGAATGAAACGAACAGAGCTTACAAAATGTGGCTATTTATCGTAATGTCAAAAAACAATATTCATGGCCTACATAAGCCAGAAAGAGAAAAACTTATATTTTCTCTAATTCTTTTGATTAAAATTATCTCAATTTAAGTGTGAGAAAACTGTTCGTTTTTTCGAAGCAATCTCGAATTGTGTAAAGAATATGAATTCTGCCCTAAAATATTTTTTGAGTAAAATAATTTTTTTTTTTTAAATACACGTATCGTTGTTTTCAGACCTTAAATAAAAACTCAGATTTCGCAACGAATTATGACCCTACAAACCCTAAGTACCTTAATAAGTTCTTAAAGTCAAAAAGACATTTGTATCACATCATATCTTTTTATATTAATTGTTAAGGTTGAAAAAAAAAACCTTAACCAAATCCACTTTCTGTTTCCTATGATTCTCAGAATATTATTTCCGCTCCGATTAATTCAAACTAAATTAATTAATGATGATAGTAATTCTTTAAAATAACAAAGCCAAATGAAAGATTTATATTCTTTCATTTTTATAATTATCTCATGAACTTTTATGCTCTTCTGACACACCTTTGTAAATAAATAAATCTTTTCTGAGGGATTTTAAACGTCTTTCTTTTGTTTGCAAAAAAAAAACAACAATAATGCTGCCAATAAATATAAACAAAACGAACACAAAAAATAAAACGTTACGCATTTTAAAATGAAGACAACCAAACAAAATTTCCACCGGGTGTTTTGTTATGAAACTATTAAGATGTCTGTCGTTGCTGAGCTTTTCTTGTCTTGCCAACAAAAAAAAAAGAATGAAAAATCTCACTCATTCCAAAACAAACAGTTACTTTTTGCCAAAACAAAAACTGCACTTGTTTCACAAGAGGCATTTTATATTGGCTTGTCACTTTTCAGACATACGTCTGGTTCATTGATGACATCACACTGACAGTTGCATGAATAAGTGGCGATTGGTGAGATTCTCCATAAATTGACTTGTTCGGAATCTTGTTGTTAACATTGTTATCATATTTCGCTTTCATTTTGCTTGCTCGTGCCCCTCTTTAGTTATCTGCATGAGTTATCGTGAAATTTGACAGAAGTCAAAGGGTTTTTATTTTTAATGGCCGATGACATCATTCAAAAAATATTATCTACCTGTTGTATGACTGATAAGTCAATAAGTTTTGATATTTGTTGTTGATTTTGAATGTTTAAAATAATAAAAAAAAAATCCATAAAAATTATTTTTCAATCAGTCTTACGAAACTCATCGATACGAAACGAACTTGGAAATTTTAATTCGTTATTATTGGATTTGCGCAATCCGACAAATGTAATTTACTTTTTATTTTCTTAACCTCAACGTCAAAATTTGCATTAGACAGACTGTCTTTTCGGTGTCTTTATGTAGTGTGTTCCTCTAACTACGTCTTCATAGCTAATGGGTGAATGTGCTTCATGAGAATGAGGAAGGTCGTCTTGTAGCATTTACGTCAGTGTTTAATTTGTAATTTTTTTTATTCGTGGAAAAACTATCTATTCATTGGTGAATAGATTATATCATTTAGAAATTCTTTTTATTTTTTTTTACAAATTACTAAAGAACAGATGAAATTTTTTTTGGTGGAAAGAAAAAAAAAATTTAAAATTCAAATTCAAATTCAAAGTGAATTTTTAATGAGAGAACAATTAATATCTTTTAAATTGTGTTTGTTTTGCAAGAACTTATGTTCTTTTCTAAATAAAGACGTGACACATATTTTTAATTTTATTTATTTAAAAAAGTTGCACAATTACGTTTTGAGAAAAATCTAGTAACAAAAACGACTACAAACTCCCCATACGATTTGAATGATTTTTGTTATTGAACAACTTTTTTAACTGGTTTGGCAGTCATGTGTTGAGTTAAGCCACCATTTTTATTGATTTTTGTTTTTCTTAACTTCAAAAGCACAATTTAATTATTCTTGTTTGTTTGGCCTTGAGTTGGCGGCTGCAGTAATATTTTATGGTATGGTGAATTACATACGCTAAGTAAAATAAAAAATACCTATTCAATGTATCTTACAATAGTAAAGTGTGTAGGTAGCTTTTGCAATCACTAATTTAAACAAAAAGTTGTCAAGCCACAAATATAAGATCGTGAACTTTTCATTTGTAGTGACTGCATTTTAATAAATTGTTCATAGAACCAATTTTTGAATCTTATTTAAGATGATTATTGGAAAATCAGTATTTCTACGATCACTTTGAAATAAGAAATTTCTTTGATAAATGTTTTGTCTTGGTTCTTTTACTTATGTCGATGTTCATGATCACGATTTTCGATTACATACTACTACTTTACTGGTTCACGGCACAAATCTATAAATCTAGTTGACCTCTGAAAACGTCGGCAAGCCTCCCGGTTTTATACTGACGCTTGACGATCGATCGGTTGTTGCATGAAATGTTGCAGTTGTCCATTTGGTATTGATTATTCAGTAGTAAGTATTTAACGTCACAGCGATGATCATTTAAAATTTCACTTCGGAAACTTACTGGTAAAATTTGGTGTAAAATTTGAAATATGAGAGTTCCAAGTTTTTGCATATGAGTTCGATAAAATGCAGAAAACGCACTGCTGTTTAGAGAGAAACTCTCTTGTGTTAGTATATTCGAGACAAGCGTCTAAACGCCAAAGCGTTTACCCAGGGAATCAGCTCCGAAATTCACGATGCTCCGAAATTCATGTTGCGGTAAAAATCATTGACGAAATTTTTCGGACAAAAATAGTCGAAAGTATTATGCAAAGCATAGCGTTGCATAATTTATCAACGCGTATTCTTTATCTGTTTACTTCATAAACAGCAGCGTTTTCTACATTTCATCGAACTCATATGAAAAAACTTGGAACTCTCATATTTCAAATTTTACAACAAAAACGAAAATCTCCACAGAGCCTATTTTTTGTTAATTTTAATACAGTTTAGTTGACGCCAAGTCAATAGGCCTCTTCTTTAACAATTTTTACAGAAGCTGCACGGACAATGAGGAGGAGGAGACAATCCCCCATCTTTTCTGCTCATATGGCCATGCTCCCTCTAAAAAGTGTAAATAACACGTGGATAATTTCTTTTTCGAGTATCCTAGCAATCTGCCGAACGTAGAGATTCGGTCTTTACATCGCTTTATTAGAAGTTCAACTAGTTTAGTTAAAAGGCACTTTTTCTCCCGTTGAATGTGGTTTCACAACGCACCTATCTGTGGTCTAAGTGTGTCAGACGTTTTCCTAACAGCCACCTTTACCTAATCTAACTTAATATTTCAATATTGTCTTTTAAAGTTAAAATATTAAATAGATATGAACTGATAGCTATTTTCGAAATCCAATTTGCTTAAAGATATCTTGTTAGTATACTTAATCTGCAATAATGAGATTCAATTTTTACGAGATAGTTAAAAAAACAAACAAGGATAGATTTCTTTTCGCAAAAGGATTTCAATACCTGGTAATGACATTTTGTTAGTAACATATAACGTCGAGAGCTTTTAGCATTGCAAAATCAGTCACACCTTTTCCCCGGATCAATGGTCACCAATCTCATATTATAAACTTACTCAAAATTTCGTTATTTAGCCACAAATTATAACCAGCCATGCCTGTCGGTATTCTTCTGCTTGTGTCTTATTCTCCACAAGTCTTTTATAATTGTGACTCTAGATTTTCTTGATCAAAAAGCACTTAATTTGCTTATTTTCATGGAAGCATTTGCATCGGAGCTGGACAGCACGATAAGGTTAATAAGTTTGTCGACTTTACTTCTTCTTTTCGAACATGTGAAAATCTTCAAATTTCAAATGTTCAAGCAGTTTGATTTCTTGTAATGTACACGTACAGCTTCAATTATTCCGATATGATTCAAGAGAATCATGTGCAAAGCTTTCCGCATTTACTACATGCGGTCTTTTACACTTTTTTATACAGAAAAAAAACTCAACCATCAAAAAGACTTAAAAGCAGTAAACTTGCTTTAATTTAGTCAATGCATTGACAAGGCTTACTTTTAAACTACTAATAATTATAGACTTTTGAAAAACTCCAAACAATGCAAGCAATCAAAAAATATTGCATTATTTTGATTTCAAATAGGATTGACTGCTTTTGATGGTTGCACTATTTATTGCTGCAAAATAAACTCAAAATTTTGTTAAAGTCAAATCACTAAAAAAGTCAAAATAGGTATACATAAAAAATAAATCCTTCATTCAGCTGACTGCAATAAAAAAAACACTTCACTCTTTAACATCTCTGTTAATCAGTTTCGTTTTTTCCATAGTTTCCTATGGATCGAGTTTAATGGAATATTGACTTTCTATTAACAATAACAAGAGTTACCAGGGTTGCTTGTACATAGTAGTATTTTTGTTATTCAAATCTTAATTCAAGTTTTGAGGAATACAACATTTTCAGGGTTGGCGGCAAATTTCATATAAATTGATATTCAAAAGACACGAATTTCTTACTTCTGTTGGTTCTCAGAGTTTCGGTTAATTGATTTATTTTTAAGGTGATCATGCGACAGAAAATTTTGATATCTTGAAATGTTGGCGTTGAAAAAAAAAATAAGAAAACAAACGAGCGTCCTTTCCGGTTGCCTTTTTTGCCTAAATTTTTCCAATTAACAAACAATTATATTTTATGTTATTTTTTTCAAAGTAGATTTCTTTTAAAATATCTAACCAAACAACCTACATAAAAATAATTGTGGAAAAGTCTCCAGTTCTCAAAATAATTTCATCGTTCAAATACTATTTCAATTTCTTTTAAAGAAAATATTTGTTTATATTTCAACTCACGCTAAGAAATGCGAATATTATTCAATACCTTTTCTTGGGAATACACATTTGACAAAAACGTATTGCAGTTTTGTCATCTAATAAATCAAAATTATTTTCAAAAGTCAATGCCATTAAACAAGTGTTGGCACTTATCCAATCAGCAAAAATGACAAAGCAGAGCATTTTTATCTGACAACGAACACCTAAAACATTTAAAAACTGTTTGCCAAAAAAACTCAAAATAAGCTAAAATCAAGGTATTAATCAATTAATTATAATATTTTGTTTGTTTATATAAAAAAAAACTGTTATTTCTCTCAAACATTTTATCAATGTCAATGTTATCCAATTTTCTCATTTAGTTTTTGCATTATTATTCTTATTCCAAAACACTTCTGCCTACTGAATGTTCTTCCATATTTGCCAACCTTGACCTGAACTTGATTTCACAACAACTTCCTACACAATTTTGAAACGAGAAATCATCGTCATCATAACACACAATTCAAGCGCGATTAAAAATACGACGAACCAAGATCAGAAATAATTACACATCACTGAGTATTTTAATTGTCGCCTTGTGGATGTGTTGTTGCTCTCGTGTCCTCGTAATGCCAAAATTAATTTATTAATTTCCTTTATTTACTCTTTTTTTTTAAACGATAAAATCACCTGATCGTCGACCATTTTATTGAGAATTCCAAAAATAATATTTTGTTTCTGACTTTAAAATTAAACAAAAAATGTGTTAATATTTCATTTTCCAACCCACAATATCCACAAATGAGCTTCGTGTGCAGTCCAATGAATACTTCAATCCAAAAATCCATTTGTCATTTGCTTTCAGCTGAATCAAACAATCAACGAAGAAAAATATCCAATTAAACGAAAAACGTGACAAAACGAACTAAAACGAAATTATAATTATCGATTAATTTTATAAAGATCGGATAACCTCAACATAATCCAAAGAGCTTTTATAAATAAGTCTCCACTCTTAAGAAAAAAAGAGAATTTCCAATCAAGTAAACAAAACAAAATTAAAGAAAATGTGGTTCCGCATGTCACCATCGGGTCAACCGGCTGTTGATCCCACTCTTCCATCGACAATGGCAACACCAATGCCCAACACACTTATAGTGCCAACAGCATCTACAACATGTGGTGAAAAGTTCGAAAAGTTCCGATTGGGGAGCTTTCGAAAGAAAAACGAACGTCAGCGCTCCAAGTCTCCACTTTGGTACAAAAGCTGCAGTGTTGATGAGGGAAATGAGAAAATTGAAGAGAATTCAGAAATTTCCCCATCACACGAAGAGATGCCAACACTTCAAGAAGCTACCTCCACAGAAACTGTTAAAGGAATTCTCCCGCTTGTAATAAGCGATCCAAAGTTGAAGCAATCAAAGAAATCATTGAAAGCTATAAAAACCGATCCACCAAAGAGAAAATTCTACAAGAACTTTACCAGCAGTAAGAGTCACGAGGATAAAGCTCCCGACAAGGAGAAAGAGAAAATACTCCTTACTGATCGAAAATTTAAAAACAATCGCATTGAGAAAAGCTCTTCGAAGACCAAAATCAATGCAAATGGCACCGGCGGAAGTGATTTGGAGAAAAGGGAAAGTATTAAACGAAGTGCGAGAAAAATATCAGCGCCTCCCATATTAATGAATCCCAATAATTCTGCAACATCATCACACAACAGTAGCAGCTCAGTTGAGGCATCACCAACAGATGGCTCTGCTGATGGCAAGAAGAAGCCGACTAACGTACGAGCGCATTCAAATTTGAATTTGCAGGCATTGGTTAAGTTGGTTAGTAACAAGAGATTTCTCAGTTCTGAGGATTTCGCTACGATTCGCCGCAAATCGCTCTCTGAAGCAGCTACATCTGTGATTGCAATAGCAGCAAATCATTGTAAACCAGGACCGATAGCCCTTAAAGATGGAAGTGTTGTGGCCAAAGATGATGTCTCCAATGGCAATGTGGTGCTAGTCAAGCATGATTTAAAAGGCTCATTCTGTGATAAAATTAACAATAACAATAATAGCAATTTAAGCCCTCATAATGATAACAAAAAACGTTCTAGTACAAGTAGTAGTGGTAGTTTTAGGAGTAATGATAGTGTAAATATTAAGCTTAGTAGTAGGCGTATACGGGATAGTGAGGATGAATTTTATTCTTGTGACGAAGACGAAGATGTAGTTAGACTTGCATCGACAAATGAAACTGGTAAAGATATAAAAAGGAAATCTTCGCCATCTCTTACATCAAGAGTGGCAGCTAAGATAACCGAAACAACAAATAACTATAAGAATCGTAAAGCTAATAAAACACCAAAAAAGAAAAAGAAGACGATTGTTAACGCGCTTGTTGTTCAGACGAAGCGTCCAGAGTACTATAAGCAGATAAGTGTTGGTAAATAAGAACAAAATACATTTTTTTACTATCAAAAAGCCTTCGGTTACATTACATAAAATTTTTACAAACTTTTTCTTATATTGTTGCTGATTTTTTGAAAATTTATATAACGATGATTTTTTCTTTATATATTTTTAGAACGCTTGCATTCAACATCAATTGTGCGACAACCTTCAGACCGCAGGCCGGATGTAGCAAATACGTCTATAAGTTCGAGTGGCAATACATCGTACAATACAAGTGAATTACAAACGTCACAATCATTAGATGCTGACACAAATGCGCTGGACGCAGAAAATACCAAGCGTGATAGGTGAGTTCAAACATTTTAATAAATTATAATATAATATAATTTCTTCTACTTGTTAAAGTTTTCATTTTTAAGCAAAAACTACTTGGGGCCATTTGCTGAAACGAAACTTAACCATTTACGTTCAACTTAAAGTCTTATGCATTACTTTTTCTTCTGTATTAACTGTCACTTAAGGATTTATGGTTTATCATAAATATTTAAGTATTGTTTCAGAAAACATCAATTAAAGTGTTCTGATATTTCCTTTCAAAATCAGTTGAAGTCATAAATAGGATGTTTTAATG
The DNA here is from genome assembly GCA_951217065.1 of Baccha elongata. Taxonomy (NCBI): domain Eukaryota; kingdom Metazoa; phylum Arthropoda; class Insecta; order Diptera; family Syrphidae; genus Baccha; species Baccha elongata. Next base: position 18,865,302 of record OX578274.1, on the reverse strand, counting down.
ACTTGTTTCTCAGTTTTAATTTCTTGACATTTGCAAACTGTCTTAATCATATGGCTTACAATTTTTGATTGACAAGTTATCATAGCAAAGACTTGTCTGTTATGGCTATTTAATTTTAGTTCTTAGTTCTTGAAAAACTAAAAAAGACTATTCTTCTAGCTGTTAGAGACCATTTCAGAATTTCTTAAGGTCAATGTTTATAAACTTTCTCGACTATTGTCCTATTCGTCTTCTATTAAGACGTTGTAAATGATCTCTTACCTCACAGCTCCACCTTGCAGTACTGACAGTGAATTTTTCATAAAAACATCTTACTGCGGATCATTCTCGCTAAAAGCTGAAATCAAATTTCACTGCCGATAGATTTTCAACTTTCGTTCGAGTATCAAACAAAATTTTTGTTCTTATATTTTTAGATGTTGGTACGTATGATACTTTCATATCTCGATTCGTTAAGTTGCAGTGGCCTTCAGAGTGTGATTTTTTGTGATCGATTGCTCCAAAACATACTGAAATCTCTACACAAATTATATTATGTTTTTTACGAAAAATTAAAGGTTTTTAGTTGAACATTGCATTTGCCATTACTATCTAATGTGCTTTTGCATTTTTCACTTAAACTTAAATCATCTGCTATTTTTAACAACACGAAGCTATCCAGATCGCTTTGGATACAACCGATAAAAGAAATGATGTTATAATAAACGCAGCAAAACAAATATCAAAAATTAACATTTGGCTAAAATTTTAAGGAGCTCCTGAGTAGGTTAAATTCTCAACCATTATAGTCGGAGAAGTGCGTACGGTATCGTACGAAAACATCCGAATACAAGCAAACTATATAGTGCGCCAATAATGTCGGATTGCTCTGGTTCGTTCAATTTTCGTTTACTTTCACCTCCGTACGTGAAGAGCACTCCACAGCGCAGTTTAAGTACGTAAATTTGACAGCCAGCCAACAACATGTGAAATTTGCTTGCGTTTGCATCCGACCATTATGGTCAAATAAAGGAATTGACGGCATTTAAGGAAACTTGAATTATGACATTAGCTTCCTTTTGCTTTCGACTATTATAGTTGAGCCTTCATTTTTGACGTCTGTAATAACGTCAGTAATGTCACAATTTATCACTGGGATTAAATTTAAAGCACATTTAACGCAATTCGCACACGGCCTAAATGTCTTAAGGGGCAATAAAGTTGATACTTTATAGTTTAAAAGATTTGTACAAATCCAATTTTGACATCTTTTGAGGAGTACATATTTAGGACGCTTACCTCAGTAAGTAAAATATTTTTAATTATGATTTAAGTGACTAAAAATAGCAATATGTCGTGAACATGAATTCTGTAATAAAATTCAACTCTTTCAATTTTTGAGATTCATTTCCCGATTATGATAACCTCTCATGTCTGTGAGCACTTCAAATAAAGTATTTTCTTTAGTGCCACCATGAATTCAGCGCAGCTAAGTGTCAAGTTAATTAACCTCCGGAGTGAATGTCGCAAAGTTAAATGCGAAGTGTTAACCAAAATGTATCGTCGGCCAAAGTGATGTGTACTTCACGGCGAAGTGTCCACTACACTTAACTGTGACTGTACAACAATGAATTGTGCATAATGGCATACCTTAGTACACCTTATAGTTTGTGCAACCCGGTCGTGACCTTAATTTTTTAAAACATTTGTAAACCACTTTGACATCTCCAATTCTCCATTGTTATGATACTCTAATTTGTAAAAAAGACTTTCTCTGATCACTAAATGCTTAGTGATCTGATGGGAGTTCTGATGGGAGCTTTTTCAGCTATTTTGATTGCTTGCATTTGTTCATCCTACATCTTAGCGAACCTTACACGGTCAATCATTTGACATCAAATGTCGTAAATGTGTAGCTTGACGTTTCCGTTGCACGCTCAATAATTTTGACAATATAATTCGTTCATTTGGTTCATTTGTTTATCGAAACGAGACAAGCTGCTATCAAATATAAAAAAATATCTTTGGTCTCTTTCTCTTGCATTGGAAATGTATCAAAAAAATCCTTACACACATCAATCTGTTTGATCGATCATCATGGAAAATAAAAAGTGGTTTAAATTTCGTAGATCAGAATTCATAGAATGTCTGTGACACATACTGTTCTATTTTTTCGAACATTTGTAAATGATTGTATCAATCATTTGATAGTGTAAGGTTGTGCAATTTATTGAATCGTTCTGTAGGAAACCATGAGGCTTTTTACATTTGTTTATAAACATTTTGTTTTTCACATTTGTCTATTTTGTAATAATTTCCATTCCTTACAATGAGTTGTTGTCCATGCATTCATTTGCATTTTGATCATTCTGTTGTCATTAAAACAATGAAAAAATTCGTAAATGCAAATGAATGCAATAATCAAAATGAATGGAAGAATGATAATAAATGCTTGAAATATGGAAAACATAGCAAAGACTGCAAAGAACTCGAGAAAAAGATGGCAAATTTTAATGAATGGAAATTCATGAACAAATGTTTTAAAAAATTATTGCTCATGCTGTACAAATGATTGAATGATATTTTTTTTCGCAAAATATAGTCAATAAATCATCTATATGAGCATTTTATCAAAATAAAAAAATCAACTAAAATTTTGAGTTTGGGTTCTCTTTTCTTTTTCGTTTTCGTTTTCTTCTTCTGAAGATCAGTTAACAAAAACTAGAATTCGTATTCAAGTTCTTGTTAAAATTGACAGATTTATCTCCATTTTTCTTCTTAAAACTCCAACATCGTACTCGTCTAGACTCTTTCTCAAGAATCCCAAACAACAAAGCAGCAATGTCTCTAACTAAGCAGGTGTCTTTCTTTAAAGAAAATTTTATTGTTCTGAGTTTCTTTTCTTATAATATTGTTTATTTTATTTCGAATGTAAGAATGAACATTGTTGTCTACGATTTTATAAACATTGTAATGAAAAATTATTATTTATTTTTGTATTTCAAAGGTCAAAATCAAAATCCGCTCCAGTTTCGGTCAATCGCTCCGAATCCTACAAAGAGAGATTATCACACAAACGGAATCGTAACAATCGACGTAAAACATCTGATCCCAGTCTATCATCCAAGCCAAAGTAAGTAAAATAGATACAAATTGCAATTTTATAATTTATCGTCAGCGCACGTTTCGATGGCATATTTCATGAATTTTATTTCAAAATTTAATTTTCATGAAGAAAATACAAAAAATCTAAAATGCTTTCGATGGTAAAACACACACACACTCAGTTACAGCCAACTTAGCCAATTTTAATCCAAAGAAATTTGACCTACAAAAATAAAACTATCACGTATCTTTAGGATTTTTCATTTTTTTCTTTGCAAAAATATAAATATGTAATAAAATCAATTCCTCCTGAACACATTCCGAGATGAGAATTTTGAACTTTTATATCAACTTTACTTGTTGTATTTCATTTTCAGTTGATGTTTGATAAATTAATGTTTTCAGGTCATTTAGAGAGCTTTGACTGCTATAGCTGGTTTTTCTGGTCCATAAAATGTATAAGGAAAGTTATTTAAGTACATTATGTATTCAATTTTGTTTGTGTCAGTATCTGTTTTGTTCTTTTCGGTAGAATCTGTTTTATTGTTTTGTGTTATTGGGTCAGTGACTTCAATTACTTGACTTTTGACTATTTACAGGATACGAAATGTGAAAAGTTTATGAAGGTATAATATTTGTGGTTTTTATTTGAGGACTTTTGAAAAAAGTTTAATCTTTTATATGAAATTGAAAACAATAGATACACTTTGAGTAAACAAGCTTATAAAAATACTTGTTCAGAGAGATTAAATCCTTTTTGTAAATTTAATATTTTTTAATGAATTTCTTCAATTCCTGTCTGATACCGAGCAGTGGAAAGTTTTAATTCTTTCGCTCATCTTGGGGCACCAGGTTATAAAAATGTTCTTTACAATAATTTGTGAGTCATTACAATGCTTATATTATATACATAAACCTAAAAAAAAGGCCAAGGCAGTACCGAAATTTAATTTTTCATTCATGCGTAAAATGATTTATAAAGTGTGCTCATTCATGAAAGATTTGAGTTCTTCGCCATTTGTTCGGTAAAGTGCTGCCAAAGTAAAAATTATCAGGTGGAAAGCTGACAGTTTGATGTAATAAATGCCCCTATTATGGACGACAACGCAACAAAGTTGAGTTATTGTTAAGTCAACTCAACCACTAGAAAGCCAAAAGCAAATTTTTCGTATTATACTAGACAACTACATACGACTCCCTCTAAGTCGAATTTTCAAGGGATGTCAAAATTAGTTCGAGTTAGAGGGAGTTTTTGAAAAATTCGAGTTAGAGATATTAATATTTTTTATGCTTGAAAGCATTTATTGAATATAAAAAAGATAACAAAAAATAAATAGATAAATTAAATAAATAAGCAGAAGCTTCTAGCTTTACCGCTTACTGGTAATGAATTGCCCCGCATACTTTCGAACTATTTGAAAACAGCTTTGTCAACACTTTCATACTCACAAACTTTGTGCCGCTTTACCTGACCCTTGATATTAGCACAACCATGCCGAAACCTTAATTTTCTCTTTCAGCCCATATCGATGATAGTGTACTGTTGGGAATGCCAAAATCTTCAGCAATTTTCTTTTTCTTTTGATGTCCCTTCTCAATTTCTTCAATCAAGCGAATCTTCGTGGCAAGATCTAATGTATGCAATTTTCTTTTGGCCATAATTTATCTGAAAAGTTGGTTATCATTTGTAAGAAATAAGAAACTCCCTCTCATGAAGAATGCATTACCTACAAACCTAACAATGAAGTCCTTCAAAAGTTAAATTTTGTTTTATAATTTTCTGTTGCAACTTAACGTATGTATACGTAGATATCTAGAAGCTGATAACAAATCCGTTTAAAAAAAAGTTACCAAAAATCCTTTCTGTTAATTACCTACCATGAAACATTAACAGATTTTCTAATGACGGACGCGTCTAACTACCAGCCTGCTCAGAATACAACTACAGCAGCTCTGTTGAACAAGAATCGTAAAGTAATCAAATTTCTTCTTTCTCAGAATAAGAATAACCGTTAACCGAGTTCCAATTAGAATACAACCACACACAAGCATAATCCAAACATTTGCAAATGGCTGGAGTTGGAGTCTAACTGGTACGTCACTGTATGCTACAATTTTTTAAATAGATTTTCACTTACACACTGAAACCAGAGAACTTCACAGATACTATACATTCCACGATCTTTAAACTAAAAACGAACTGATTCGACCAACAAAAAAAGCTAATTGAACACGTGTTCAATTTAAGTACATATGTTTGTTTCTTGGTGCCTTGCATTTTGTTCGGAGTATATTTTTTAGGGTAGATGCAATATGAATATGTTTAAGGTAAGGGTGTAGGTAAACGACGCGATAAAGATGCAGAGTATGCGACATACGTGTGTGTGTGTGTGTGCTTCATGTTTAAACCTCAACCTCAATCAACATACAATTCTATTTTTTTGCAAAGGAGAAATTCGACTTAAAGGGATTGGAAATAGTCCAAAAATCCAAAGAATATATTCGAGTTAGAGGGATTTTCGACTTAGAGGGATTTCGACTTAGAGGATGGTTTTTGTATGGAAAATTGAGGGGCATGCAAAAATATGGAGAAAAAATTCGAGTTAGAGGGAAATTCAACTTAGAGGGAGTTCGACTTAGAGGGAGTCGCCTGTAGTTTCAGTTGTGTTAAAAAAAATTGAAGTCTTTCAGGAGTTGATTCTGTCAAAACCAACATCAGCTGTTGAGCATCTTACGTGCATTTATTTAACCAAGTGAAGAACGAAAAATAAAACAAACATTTTATTAATTATCAATAAAAAATAAGAAACAATAGCTTATTAATTAAATTATTATTATTAAAATGGGAAGTTCTTTTTTGTTTTTTGTTTTGTCAGGAACATGAGCGCTCCCTCAATGTAGCCAAAATAAGAATATTCGACGAGTACACAACTACTTGGAGCCAGTTGTCTGACTTTGGAGTTTATGACAACCGAGTGTCAACTCAACTTATTTATAATACAAAAATTATCTGAATGAAAACTGGTTGTCCTTTGACATTCAACTGGTTGTGATAAATAATACAAAACATAAGAATGACAACAAAACCATAGTTGAGTTGTCTTTCATAATAGGGGCAAGAAATTTCACGTTTTGGTATAATAGAAATTGACTGCATACCGCATAGATTATACGGTTTAACACTAATTTGGGCTTTTTTTAAGAGGTAGTTGAACCTTATAAAAACCATATCACAATCAATTACGCCTAACTGACTGAACATTATAGACTGCTGCGAATGTAACTCTAGATGGAGATGGAAAAGATGTCAAAATGTGTCAAAATGTGTCGTAGGTGAGCTTCACAGCTTTCGCACATTTTTTATCATTTGTATCAACTGACTAAAATTTGATTGGACAATTATTAAGAGAAACATAATTAAATTCGCTTAAATTAACTTCTTTCCTTTTTTAGTGATTAAATAAAATATTTCTTTAAAAAACATGCGGTCGCGGCACGGGTAATTGTATTTTTTTTTAAATTTGTTTTGAAACGTTAAAAGTGCTGTACCTCGAATATTAAAAGTTGGTAAACTTGTGCAGCACCGGCTGCAGCACCACCTACATTTGCTATTTAATATTTTGACAGCTATTCCATTTGCTGATCCAGTTGCAGCACCGTTGCTATTGCGTTTTGGCAGTTAGTGAATTGTAGTCAATTGAAGCACTTATTTTATCGAAAAGATATCCTTGATTAGCAGGAAATAAGATAATTGCTTTTGATAATTCTTATTAATGTGATAGGACATTACATCAAACTCTCAAATAAATATGGCCTACATTTGGTTATAACCACTAAATACAGAAAGTATTGTATGTTTATGAAACCGAAACATTCTTTCTTATTTTTTTTTTCTTGGCTGAAACTTCTAATTCTTATCGGTACCTAGTAAATGTATGTTAAGTTTTGACTTTGATAGCTTCGTCGAATGGGCATGGAGATCAGTGTTTGGCAAAAACGATACAAGATTTTCAAATCCTTCTTTTAGCCGTCTCAGTTTCTAGCTAGCTGTCTCGCCCTCGAGTTTAGCACGTCAAATTGATTGGGGTTCTCTTCAATTTGCGTGCGCCACAAAAAAGCGATTGTCGTTTTGGTTTTCACTGTACATGGAGAAAAGTTATGATTTGACTGTCAACTATGAACTGTTTTTTTTTTTGTGTACATGTTACATAATAATATGATCAAATCATACAAGACTTCACCGTCCCCATACAAAATGTATTTCATACACCTTTACGTCCTTTTTTTTTATTACTTCCACTTTACTATGTATGTATCAAATTTGATACACATCAGCAATCAATTTTACATGTTTTCAAGGTCCCTATAAAAAAAAAATATAAAATAATTTCATAAGAAAAAGGACCCTCGCGCCATAAATTTTTTGTCCAAGAATATATTCAATGATCATTTCCCAATACATAATATTAGTTTCATACTCGGGAACACCTTGTATAGAAATTTTGCACCTGAATCTTGCTAAAACATAGGTACATGCATCTCCTCGTGCTTTTTTATTGTTTCTCCTTGAAGCTTTGTCTCTTTTTTCTTCTGTTTACGTATACCTTAAGAGCAGTTTTATATTTTTTGGAATCACGACTTGTCAGCTATTTGATTTAAGGTTCGATCCACCTTTTTTTTCTCAAAAGGATCTTTTAATATTTCAAATATCGAACGACAAATAAGCCTTTAATTATGTTATAATATGGTAGTTTAGTTACCGTCATATTTAGAGCTTATATTACCATCTAATCAAGCCCAGTTATGATAATAGTATAACTTAGAATTGTTTAAATGAAAACTAAAAAAAAAACCGCTATCACTACATAATGTATCTGCAAAAAAGGTGCACTGGAAAAATATTATGTCAAAACTTTTTACGAACTGAAGTTAAATTATTGAAGCTTTCCATGACATTTTATATTATAATATTCCAACTTTCCTTCTGTCTAATTGTGTGTTCTTTTTTTTTCTTACCATCCTACATTACATTTAACCCGTCTAATTTTAATTTAACATCCAAAATCTTTAAAGAGCTAGGTCCCTACTTATCTGCAATTAAAAAAAAAAAACAAAATAAAAGAAAGTGCAATTAAAATTATCCTACGAAAGGAAATCCTTAAAGTTGGGACAAAAAAAAAAACATCCCTAGGGCGTCATTTTTCGTATTCCTCTTTAAAGTTTATTTGTAAACAAACTTACAAAGTGCCTACAAAAAATAAAAATCTACTCATCAACATTTCCATTTTACTTACACTCAACACTTTGTGTTTTTCCGAGATTTTCCTTTCTGAGTTTGAGTGTTTTTCTTTCTTTTCAAAATAGGTTCACACGCATCCACCGAAAAAGCTTTGATTTTCCAACAAACTTGAAATAAGCTTTTTCCATTTCCATCAATTTTCGGGGTTTGTTGTCGTATTTCTTAGTCTTCCGCCGCTATTTGAAATTGCGACATGCTGTGAAAAAAAAACTCGTGTTTTTCTCACATTTTTCTTATATTTCTTCATCTAAAGATACTATCCGTTTTAACCGGCATTTATTTTCAAAATAAAACTCTTCAATCATTAAAAAAAAAATATCAACAAAAAAATTAATGCATTTATGTGGAAATAGTTATTTTTGAATTTAAAAAAAAAAGAAGATACAATTTCCTTGTTGCCCTGAATAAAAAATTAGAAAATGCATTTAGTGTTAAATATTTTATTAAATATTTAGTGTGAGTGACAGTCAAAGTCCTCTTAAATTTTAGAAGAAAAGAAAAAATAAATAAATTTTAATTGCACAACATTATTCATCTGTTGTGGCCTTAATGTTCAAACGGTCCGTTTCGTGTTCTAAATACTAAACGTGTGTCTGCCTGCAACAATTTTTTTCTGTGGAAAATGTGCATAGGAATGCCATCGAAGCAGCTGAGCCATTGGGAATCCCAAAATAATATTTGATTCTTTTTCTTGAGAATTTCAATTGAAAATAATATTATTTTTTAACATATACCTATACCTATATATTTTATAACATATTTTTTTTATTAATGATTCATTTAGGGCAACATTTTTGTTGACAAAATATTCAAATTCTTGTTGAACGTGGGAGTTCAAAGTTCATTTAAATTTCTATATAAAAAAAAATACTAAAATATAATTTTCCCATAAAAAAATATAAAATTTTGCAATTTACCTACAATTAAGGTTACTTTTAATGGGGGATGCCAAGTATATCTTTATGTTAAATCCTCCTCTTTAAATGATTGATGATTGCTGCAGGAATTGTGTGGTACATTTTTATAGAGAAAATCCACTTTGTGGTTTGTGTGTATTTATTTGTGTGTGGTTATTTTGTATCTTTGTTGTCTAGATGGGATTTATCTTTAGTTCAAATGTGTGTCTTTTAAGTTATTTGGGACAGGCAAATAGTTTGGACTTATTTTTGTTGTTTGTTATTTTTAATAATATGTTTCTATGCAACAATGTGGAATAACTTAGATTTAAAAATGAGGTCCCTGAATTTTAATGTTCCGCAGTTTTAATTTTTATTATTTAAATGCGTTGTTCTTTTGTTTACTTATTTTGTTAAATTTTGTAGAATCCATTTCATCTTGGTTGTTCGAAATTATAGATCCCCTCCAATATGGTAGAACTGAGAAAGTACATAAAAGGATCGGGTTAGTGTAATTCACTAAGGCTTGGTTCTCTTCATGAAGCTGTCGTGCCAAAAAGTAAACGAATTGAAACTAATACCTTGTAATCTGTTTTCTTCTCCTTGCATAACTTGTTCGCAGTCATACATTGGTGGCATATTTACACAAAACTGAACATGTATTGTACTTTTATCTTGAATACACTAAAAGTTTTCTTTCATTTTGGAGAGTTTCATGTTTCGGCACCATAAAATCATACCATTATGTTAAGCCTATAATTGCGAGAGATTTCTAATGTGCTAATTAAACCGTGCCTATTCAAAACCGTGCCTATTCTAACTATGGCTTAGTATTTTTCTATGTATATCATAATACATAAATGATAATGTAAATTACTGATTCTATGTTTTTTTCCTAAAATTTTAACTGTAAGATTATCTGACTTGATTTGTCAAGATTAGCTTCACTCGTAATTTTGCTTTGAAAAAAGAAGACGTCTTTTTGAATTTGTATGTCTTTATTTTAATATTGTTGCAGGGAACGCATGTTGATATAAGTATATTATGCACAACAAGTGTTGTTGTTCAAAATCAAAATGCTGTTACTTTTGGTATAAGAAAGCGTCGGTTCCTTATTTTGTTAAAAAGGCGATCAAAGTTTCATAAATTTTTCATTATCCACAAATTGAAGAAAACTTTCTATTACCACGTTGTGTTTGCTCCCAAAAGTGATGGTCTCATAAAAAAAAGCTGTTTGAACACGATTCGATAAAAGAAATAGATAAACGAATACCGACAAATTGTTGAACTTCATTTCGCGTTATATTGACTGACTGGCTTATTAATATTTCACGTTATACTATTCCTTTTGGATTTGTCCGTGAAATGATAGAATTAGAAGTCGACTGGGGTTTCAAAACCTTACATTTCCTCTCGAAGAGTTTTGGTTCTCAAAAAAAAGGTAATTCCTTGTAAAACACGTTTATGGTTCTTTTATCCTTCACTTTCTTAAATTTTTTTTTTGCTGGAACTTGACAAGTGATTGCCACCTCTCTAATCATTTCCAGTTCTTTCACCGGTTTTAGATATCTCAAGATTCAAGATTCTATCATGGATGTTGATCTTCAACCTGTTCTTCTTCTGACTTAAGGATTTCATTTCCACTCTAATATCCATCATTTGAAATACACAAAACTCTGTTCATTATACTCATGTAACTAACTAGATTTTTCATTATTTAATCTTTATTGCATGCATAAGGAGCCATATCTGGTATTCTGAATTTCTAGCGAATTATTATTAATTATTATTATTAAAAAAAAAAAATATCTTTAAAAAGAAATAACAATAACAATTTTATTTTCTATGTTTTTTCAAACATTAGTAACTTTTTGCCCGTTGCGTTGGGATAATATTAGTTTGTTTCAATCTGACACTTTCGAAGTTTTAGCAGTCAAGGACTAAAAAAATGGCTCCTTGTGGAGTAGAGGCTTTCCAGCAAAAACTTTTTTGTAAACACAGTGAAATACTTGCCAACACATGAGCTTCGTTATTACTATTGATATTGATTTAGAACTTGACAGTTGAATGTCATTAGTTAGAAAGTACAAGTTCAACTTCAAAACATTAGCACAGGAGTAAAAATCCTTGACAGTTGACTATAGAGCCTTGAAAAAAACATGAACCAATTTAATAATAATAATGGTAATAATATTTTAACTATGTGTCTGTAATGACATATTGGCGCAAAATTATAGTCAGCCTAAGTTTAAGGAATTTACGCCACACTTCTTAACTTAATTTTAACTTTGAAGAAGTTCTCTAACTTTAAAGTAATTATAGACTCTTTCTGAAGTACTGACAACTAGTGTGCGGTTTAAAACATTTCTCTAACTTATTTGTGCGGAACACGCCTTAAACAGTGACAGTTCGTTTAAAAAACAAAGCAAACACACCTTTCTATCTGTCATCAAATGTCATCAGCCCGGAATGTGTTAATAAAATGATAATTTTCTGTTTAATTTCAATTTTCTCCCTCTTTGAAATTAAAATTAATTTAATTTTTTTAAGAACTTAGAAATATATATCGTTAAAAAGTTTATCTTTGCAAAGAATGCTGTAATGCCGCTTTACGAAATAAAGAGTATACAATTTCAATTTCATGTAGTCAAACAGTTCAAAATCTTTGTCCTCCGAAAACATTTTGCAAATTTTTTTTGGTTTATAGAAAATGACAAATTGGCAGGAGTCAGAGAGAAGCAAGTGTGACACTATCAAAATTAAAATAGGGTTTTCATGATTTTAATTTTGATGCAAGTCTTTAAAGATAAAGTGTAGTTTAACTTGTCTATAATTGCCAAAAATGTAATTTTAGACTAGTGTGAAACTAAATTTGATTTAGCTTCGAGTTAAATTTACTATAATTTTGCGCCATTGCTTTTTAAATGCAACAGGTTTTGCACGACACTATTTTGAAGGAGTAGAAACTTGATAGATAGGAACAAAATTTTTTGGTACAATGGATAAAGAGCTAGTTGATTTTTATTTTTCATTGCATACATCATGGGTGGCGTCCAGAATAAGATGGGAGGTATGCTGAAAAGAAAAAAATGCTTTGTATCTGTACCATTACCGCCCACAATATGTACTACAATACTACTTTTTTCGATATTTACTTTGTATCATTGCCAAAAGTATCGATATCGATATCGATAGTATTTGTATCGATAGTGTTAAAATTGAATTATGTCGACTTATCCCTTTTACCTTAATTTGTTGCAATTAGTTAGGAAAAGGAAGCTATCTGTCGTCACCGGTTAAAACGTCTTTCAAAAAAACAACTGTCTTTTAGAAATTCATAGATAAATTCGGTACAATAAAATAATTATTTCAAGCTCGGTTTATAACATAATCCGAAATTGAAATTGAAAGCGTATCGCCTTATTTAGTTTTATAAAAAATAACGAGAAAATTGAATGAATGTATAAGTCAACACATAGTCAAAAATGCAACCAAAAAACAATACAAAAAACCAAAACAAAAATACCCTGCCCCATGTGCCACACTTGGCCCACGTCATTGAACAATAAATTTCAAACATACAAAGTATTACGTCTTTCACATTTTTCAATGTAACGTATTTAGCTAGTTACAGTAAAACCCACATAAATCACCTATGTATATTTTTATATTTTTTTTTATATTTTAACTATGTGTATGTGTAAGGCACATTGCCTTTTAAATGCAACAAGTGTTGCACGACACTAGTTAGAAGGAGTAGAAAGATAGGAAAGAATTGTTTTGGTACAATGGATAGAGGGTAGTTGATTTTTATTTTTCATTGCATACCCCATGGGCGACGTTCAGCATAAGCTGGGAGGTATGCTGAAAAAAAAACAATGCTTTGTACTCAAGTGAGTATATTAATAACACGTGAAATGAGTTGCCTCAGAATTAATATTTAACTACAGAATTCAGCTCTGGTTAAATTTAACCATTTGTTATTTTAACTGGTAACCATAGATACACTATACATACACAATCTATGGTTTAAATCTGAACATTGTTTATACTTAACCAGAGCTGAAAAGACTGTCCCTTAATGTGTCTAAACACAATGCTCGATAGTATAATTTTTCTTATAAATCTGGATTTACATGGTGACTCAACTTAAGTAACAGCACAACCTAATTATTCATAAGGAAAACAAAAGAAGGTTTAATATTCATTTTCATAAATTGAAAAAAAAAAACATTAAACAGTGCTCATATTAATTTTTATATTTGTACAACTAAACAGTTTTCCAAAAAAGGACGGTTTGTTGTTGACAGTTTATTTTTCAGCCATTGAAGCAAATTCAAATCACAATGGCAAGCTACACGATTTAATGCAATTGCGGCAGCATGGCTGCCACAGACTTTTAGCAACGAACTGTTCCTCTAAAAACCTTTCTTCGCGGATGAAATTTTTTTAAGCGTTTTTATTTGATTTGGGTTGGCTTAACATGTCATTTTACATTCATCTCTAGAATTCTAAAACTAAAAAGAGAAAAAAAAAATCCTTTAACATGTTGCTGCTAAAATAATTTATGCGTGACCCCAACTCATACGAAGAAGTCTACAAGATCAAATTTCTCGATCTCAGTGGCCGATAACGGATATCACTCGTACAAAATGTATATTGTGGCATGGGCTTAGTCCTGTGTTGCACGTAGCATTATCTATATAACAATACATATAGTTTGTTATCATCGAACGTTCTCCATTGACGGTTATGTCATGCGGTCGAATTGCGAAAGGTGATAATTGATTGTCACATTTTTGATAGTTTTTTGTGATTACATTGAATTTTTCGTCTGCGTGATCCCATCCTCTTATTCAACTCAATTCATTTTCATTCTATTACATACGACATATGTTCTATGATTTGACAAATGTTCATTCTATGACATTGGCATTATGTCAATAACATTTGTGAAAACATTGTTGCCGTACTCACATTTTCAAGCATATTCATTGAAATTTCAAATTTTTTACTCAAAAAATGGCATTTTTTTTTTTCAATTTAATCACTTATTTTGAATTGTAGTTATGTAATATGGTAACAGAAATATTTGTTTTGCTGATGTGGTGACTAAAATTGAAATAAAGTTCAAAATTATATCCGAATTTGTATGCATGTGGTAACTCTAGTCCCATTTCCACCAAAAATCAAACGTCAACTTCCTGTGAAGGTGACATTTACACATTTTTTGTGGTTGGTGTTTAGCTATCACTGAGACGATCAACTTACGTAAACCGAATGAGGAATTTTTGATTGGCACTGATCATAAATCATCTTAGCCGATTCCACTAATTGTGAAAGACGTTCTTATAGAAGTATGGACCGATGATCCAATCCAAAACACAAAACAGGGACTTTCTTTGAATGCATTGCAATTTAGTGCATCTCGTGCAGATTCTGATTGTCTTTTGTATGACAATTAGGTGCAAAGTCGTCGAAGAGTTTTGTAGTGCAATTTTGCCATTTGTTTTGAACGCTTTAACTCCATGTAAATTTAGCAATACAGGCTTCTTAAATGACAGCCAATTTGACAGATGAAGCTTCAACAATATGACCGCAATCACCTGTCAAAGTTCGAAAATCTTTATTGGAAGAGGAAGACTGTTTCCTTTTCCCCGGGTTCTACTGTGTGTTAATTTCAATTTTGTTTTCTTTACTCAAAGTGTCTTCTTGTATTTAACTCCACCTTGTTTATCCTTAAAATGTTTTTTCTTTCTTCTAATTTTCATAATCAATTTAAAATTTAAGAATATTACATCATTTATTTATCTTCGAGATGCATTTTATTTTTATTTTGTATTATTATTTTTTTTTTTTCAACACGGGGAGAGGATTATAAAATAAAAACATCTTAATATTTTGTTGAAATATTAATGACAACTGCATGCACACATCTTGAAG
The DNA here is from genome assembly GCA_951217065.1 of Baccha elongata. Taxonomy (NCBI): domain Eukaryota; kingdom Metazoa; phylum Arthropoda; class Insecta; order Diptera; family Syrphidae; genus Baccha; species Baccha elongata. The sequence goes on along the minus strand of OX578274.1, from coordinate 18,850,080 downwards.
GTATAATAGTGCATTGCATTTCACGGTCCATTCAAGAAAATTACAATTTTATTTTATTTTTGTTTGTCATAAAATAGACATTTTTCTTTTAATGTAAAATTAATGTACACACTAATTTTTTTTAAATAGGTTTGTTAAAAATTGACAGTACAGTGTCAAATGTTAATTGTGAAAATTATGAGCGTTCATTGACAATTACATATTTAAATTAGAATTTGAGGTCGTTTTTTGTTTGTAATTAATTTTCATTAAAAATTAGAAGTTGATAGAGGAGGATAAAAGAGTGTGGGTTCGAATCCTGTACAAAGCTCAAAAATCAAATAAGTGTTTTTTTCATAATTGAATTTATTTTTTAATTTTATACAAAAAAAAAAGACACTAATTTATGTTCAACGAGGTGACTCAGTCAAGTGTGTGTAATTATAAAACCGCAAAGCATCCTTATTTTCGGCCCAATAACTTTTGACCCAAAAACCAAACAGAGAAGGAAAAGAATCCCTTTTTTGCCATCACAACTGACTGCATGTACAAACAATACCTTATATACATAAGGAACTAATTGAATTGTCTATTAATCGTACATAAATGGCTAAAAGTACCTGCGATGCGCACGCTTTGATATCAGTAAACGACTAAAAGGAATATTGTTTCAATACACGTTATACATATACATAAAGCCGGTATCGAGAAAAGAACATGATTCCTCTTCCCGGTTGATGACTTCCTCTGACAAACATTCACATATACACAATAGAGTTCACCAGAAAAAGGAAGAAACCCACAGAATTGTATAGGTGCTTGAAGCGTTTGGCCTAGATACGTTAAGTTAGCGTATAGAATATTGTTGTGTGTTAAATATATATCCCTATTCCTATATCCTCTTTTTACTCTCGATTTTTGTGTCATCCGATTTTCAGGAAATTGAGTCCGATACGTAACCGCACCATTGGGCATTCACCCACACCTTGCATACCATAGCTTTTGTGTTACGAGACTTACGGTTATAATGTTCCCATACAATCTAAAATACATATATAAATCTATATATATAGTTTAGGTATTCATTGACGGGCATTTAAAAGAAAATTATATCCTTTAATGATACGAGGAGGGGCGTTTACAAGGGATATACTAAACGAGATTGTAATAAAGACTTTAGTGTGGTTTAATAGAGGTCGAGATTTTCCAATTACTCGCTTGTAAATTTATTGATGAAATGATAAAAAGGATAAAGAATGAGTATCTGTGTTGGACATATTCGATAGAAAGACGTCTTTTTTTGAAATGGGTTTTGATGAGTCTTAAATTTAAAGAAATTCCAAGTGGAAGGAAGAGGTTACTAAAAATAAAATTATGGGAATACACAATTATGGGATACACAAAAAAATATTTTTAGAGGAATCGATAAAAGTTGTATTAAAGGAATGTTGAATGAGCTTTTAGAATGAAATATTTATTTATAAATATATAAATGTTTTACGTGTGATTGATTTTGAAATAAAATGTAAGTTGTATTGAGCCATGTGTTAAGCCTGGTTTTTGGAAATAATAATTTCCAAAAGTTTACAAGAAGTGTTTCGGCGTGAAGTGAACCGAGTTAACTCATTTTTAATTTTAAAAAATGAAGTACAGATGTCGTTGAAAACGAATGGGAGAAAAGTATTCGTTTTCAATACTTGGTCGCACTGCTATAGTCGCACTGCTATAGTCGCACTGCTATGATCGCCCATCCATGTACGACTCGAACTCCTCTTGCCAGTAACCCTCGAATTCTTGTTTTTCCATTTATGTGTAAATAGATGCTGTGTAAGGCTTAACATTCGAATACGCAAAACTCTCATATTAAATCAAAATTTCAAAATTTCAAAATTAAATCTAACTAACCGTGAACAACTTAATTGCATTTTGTAACATTGTGGTCTGATCGGTATAAAAGAACTTGCCGTTTTCGAATATAAGACCGGACCTGAAATGTCTTTTTATTTCTACACATGTTCACAAAAAAGAAATACAAAATTAGAAATTGGCGTCAAAAGAGGTTCGAGTCAAAAATGGGTGAGGAGACAGTGTAAAATACTTGAGTTCATCAACGAACACAGTTCATAATATTAAAGAGATCAAGTTTCATAAAACGAATATTTTTCTCCAAATCATTTTAAACATTATTTAGGTTACAATTGTCGGACATGTTTTTCTTGGACCATATTGTTTGATTTGAACCTTGTTATGGTTTTATTAATCTCATTTTGGACTGGGTTAATGACAGGTCATTGCGGCCATAATGTTGAATCTAGATCTGTCAAATTGGCTGCTCTTTATTTAGTCTGTCTTGTCAAATCAACATGGTGACGGTGAGTTATAGCGAGTCCCATTTCTGGATGAATACATTCGTCTCAACGAGCAAAACTGTCTTATTTGGGACAATCACAGTTCACACGAGACCCACTAATTATCATACTTCATATATCATATATCACTGTTTGGTGTGCATTTTAGGGTGGTTGCAGCAACGCCGGTGCGTCACCGTTAACGGCGAGCGCTATCTTTCGATGATACAAAATTTTTTTTGGCCCGAATTGGATAATATGGGTACCGAAGACTTGTCGAACCAAGGATTCCGTGGGAGGGGTTGTGAGAATCCATAAACATCTGATGTTGCCCTATTGATAGCTTGCTGTTTTGTTTGGCAATTGTGTTGTATTTGTACAGTATTGTATTTTAGCCTCGAAATTGATATCATTTTGATACCGTCATATTGTACTCGAACGCGAAGTTTTGCACGAACCAGATAAACCAGATAATGGTCACCGTCGATGTTGGTTCCTCGGAAAGTACGTACATTTATTATACTAGAAGTGTCAATTACTATTTCATCGATTTGGTTGCATTTTTAACCTTCCGGTGATTGAATTTGTCTTTCGTACTACTTACCACATTGTTTCTTACTCCTAGAACGCCAACTAGACTAAATTCGTTGCAGGTACATGTAGAATTAAGCAACAAAAACCACTCACACTTCTGTCGAGCAACGATGAGCATGTCGGTACTGTATGAGACAAGTAAAGAAAAGTCCCCTGTGGAACTTACCTCGCAACAAGTTTGGTATTGCCTGTTAGTTTGGCAAAGAGCTGGTGAAATATTTCTTTGGTTTCGTGTTCTTTTTCTCTGTAGAAGCATGAGCACTTTAGGCTCCAATTGTTAAATTTGGCCCTGATGCAGATCGTTGTTACTTCTCTCACTTACCTTTCGAAAGTTCAAGACTTTTTGCTAAATTATTATAAGAAAAGCAAATGCCAATCCATAATTTAGCTCTTATATATCAGCCTTACAGCTGGCGAAACAAGCCGTTTAGCGCAAATTGTTAAGTGGGAAGGGAGATCTTCAAATTTTATCGTTTCTTCATTCGAGTTGAGGCCTTTTTCTTGCGCTTCATCAGAAAAAAGAAAACTTTCTCAAATTCTATATCGTTATTGACAAAAATTAGTTCATTGACAAAAACAATTCAAAAGAAAAACTCAGCCAAATCCTACAATATTTATCGTCAAACTTTTGTATATCCTTCTTTGTTAAAAACTTTCCACTAAAAGATCGAACTACTCGTATAGTTAATACAAATGTTCCAAATTGTCTGAGGTTATGTTCAAAATCAATTCTTTAACGATAAATTTTATTCGATAAATTTTCAATGTCAGTTTTATTTTTATAAACAGGAAGGATTTTATGACTTATCTTTATAACAAAATACTTCAATGCCGTCTTCAAAATTAAGTTTACCATAAAAGTTCATACAAAAGTTTTATGTTTCACTCCTTTATATTTATGTATATGTTTCGGGAGTACTTTGTTTACATCCGTTGTTTACTATTTTCTACCTTTAATGGTATTAGGATAAAATAATCCACTGCCTATCATAAAAGTGTTGAGTTTATTATTTTATGGTCACCCTTCAACAGTCACTAAGGCGTATACTTACTATTTTTGTTGAACTGAAATAAATGTCGTCTTTTAGTGCACACATCACCATCAAATCCAGACCAATAGCAATATCAATAGGAATATAAAATATACCTTTCAATGGCGCATTCCATATGTTGTTATCGTTTTCCGCTTCCATTTCCGTTTCACAATTTATATAAAAATATATATTGAATGTATGTATAAGAAATCCAAAGAAACAACAAAACAAGAAATACCTGCGTGTATCTCGTACCTTCTTCAAGGTTGAAATTTTTTTTCGCCACACGTTGAAAGAGGTCTCCTGTGAACAGATTGATGTGAAAGACGTGAGGGTAGAAGGCTATTCATTAATTATAGACATTATAGATAGGTGTGAGGTGCTCTGGAGGCTTCTGCACAAAAGAAAAGTCAAAACACATTGACTTGGAATTTTCCGTCTTAAAAATAAAATGCCATATAGTTTTATTCGATTGGAATCGATTTGATTCGTTGGATTTGTAAAGCTTAAAATCGCTTTATCTTAATTTAAAATAAACGCGTCAACAAAATAGGACGCTGATGGTTAATAAATTTTAAGACGACGACGTACGTTGTTGTTTTTTTAAAAATTGATTTTATTTTTTAAGCGTTTTTCTATAGAAAGGCGTGGTTGTTTTTTTTTTTTTTTTTTGTAAGTACAGTTTTAGACTTAAAAGGAAAAACTTACAAAACTTGCGTGTGTTTATGTTTATTTTTGAGTTAAATTGCACGTGATGTCTTCCATTCACAAAATAAGATACAAAAAAAAAAAAAATGAAAACAAAGAAAATAATATAAAATGAATAACGAAGAAATAAAAAAAAAGAATATAAAAAAGTAAACATACTCTTGATTTTTTGAACATAGTCTCAAAGGAAGAACCATTACGAAGATGAAGAAATAAGAGAAGAGAAAAACTCAAATAGAGGACATCGTCCTCATGAATACCTATAATATTCTTTTTTTCATATCACTTTTAATAACAGTTCTTTGCGCATACATACATGTTTATATATCCATGCCAACTGTATCTTGAATTCCATTTAAGCTGTAGTTAATTAGTGCGCTTACATGATAACTATCAGAGATGAAAAAGAACAAAAGCATGTTATGTATAGGTATAAAAATATGGTAGATAGATGTGATGTAGAATTGTAGATACAAAGAAAAAAATTCATTCACAAAAATATAAACAAGTAGGAGGTATGTAAGAAATGTGTGAGTTAAGTTCATTTGCATTTTCAAAGCTTTAAAGATACCAATAAAGTTAAAAAATAAAATGCATTTGATTATAGGAAATTTTCGTAAAACAACAATATCTTCTGGAAGATTCTTAATACTTAACCTTCAATAATAGTGGTCATTAAAGATTCTGAAAGTTTTGATAAAAATCTGTTCTAAGAGAATTCAAGTCGGTCATTTCTTCCAAGAGAGTAAAATACGGAATGTGTAATTAGAATCACTAATGGTAACGCCTTTTTCGAGGAGCAAAGTTAAAAACCCTGAACATTATCGTACTACTTTAACAAGAGCAGGATTATAAAGAGTTTTTCTCAATACAAGTCACCGCCTTGAACGGCATACTTCCAATTTTGTTTTAATGATGAAGACAATTAAAAGGGGTGCTTCATATTCAGAGACGATTCTGCGACATCGATAAAGTTAGGAGTAGTTTGTATTCCAAATGTAGTAGACTGTGGCTACTTTTTAAGAGAAATTATTTCTTCTCCTTTTTTTTTTGATAGTTGTTCAGAATTTCACTCGGAATGCTCAGTCAATTTATCCTGAGCTAATAAAGCGCGCTTTGTTCATGATCTGAACCATATCTGAACGAAAAAGAAATACAAATGTCATGATCTGAAGACTCTGAGCAAAAAAAATAAACACAACTTTTGACATCTCAGAATCTGCTCTGAACGAAAATGAAAAACGTCTATTGGAGAGGGGTGACAGGAGATTATAATTGACTCTTACAAGACTCTGATTGAACCTTTAAAATTTTCTTGACACCTAGCTTGTTTTTAACTGCGGGAAGATATGAGTGTGTTTGGCTGAACTGTGATAACTTTCTGGAGTAAATCTCGCATCTGCGAGTTATATGAATTATGCGGTGTTAAAACCCCCTATCTGAGCGCTAATAAAATTTCCCCTAAGCTATAGTAGGAGTTGGGAGAGGTAGTGACCGATTTCAGGACAATATTTTTGCGCGCCTGAATTTTTGTCGAGTTATTGCTTCAATCGGACTCATCAAATGAATGACAAATATGGCTACTGGAAATGGCCGGACACCAAAGATACAGCACTCCAAAATGCAGACAAAATGATCAGCCTTTGCTAAGTTTTTTTCGGCACCAACGTTTTTGTCTCTAAAGTGTAGTTTGCAACGTTTAAAATAATGTTTATCTGTAAACTGCCATAACACTGTCAGGCCGGAAAAATAAAGAGTCAGTTAACTATTCCACGGAATAACAAAGTTAACTACATCCAACTTCACAGTTTTTGAGTGAGAAAATCCCTTAGTTTTTTATAAAGTTATGCGATCGAGTGGGATAGACATACGACTTTGAAATCTAATGTCATTTTCAATTGTTTATTTTGAAAAAAAAAAAAAAACAAATCTAGCTATCAAATTTTTGATTCAGTATTTGTTTAATTTTTTTTTGTTTAACAAAACAAATTATCTATTAATGTTAATATATTACCAGGTGAAATAATTCGTACATGGGTACAACCAATTGCTGCAACAACTCGAGGAAATCTTGCCAGTTGATAAAATTCTTGTTGAGTAGCTATTATTTCACTAAGGTTTTTTGACATTTGAACAAATCTGGGCCTTAGAAACGCAATGGCTGTTGTGACCCTTTTTATGATACCACAAACGGTAGACGCATACACACCCGCGAAATCTTCTATTGAAATATAAAAACTTCCAGTCGCATAGAACCTCAGAGCTATTAATAGCTGTCAAAGGGGCGAAACACATTGATTTCTAGAACAAATATATTATACAAAGTGGAAAATAGTTCACATTTAATTTATTTGGCTAATCGTACCGTTCAGTGTTATGTTCTATTTTTTCTTTTATCAAAGTTAATAGATCTTCTCCGAAAGTCGTTGTCTTCCCATTCTTCAAAATGCTCTGGTCTTCTCCTCACAACTCTTTGTTTTATAGAAACTTGGCATATTAAACTCAGTTCAATTTCTTCTTCAATTTTAAAATCTTCTAAAATATCTTTTCTAAAATCCAATAAACGGTACTTTTTTGACAGTTCAACAATTTATTCCTAGGAATAACTTCTTAACTGTCTGCGAAACGAACAAATAACTTTATTCCACAGTTAAGGCATTTATTCCTAGGATTAAGTGCTAACTGACTGTCGAAAAATCAATTTTTTCACTAACTGAGGAATAAGTACTAACTGACTGTTTAACTGAAGAATGAAAAACTGGCCCTTAAAACAAGAAATTTGTTGAATTTGTTGAGTAACTCTGGCAACTGTTTTCCAGTTTGATAATGTGATGGCAGTTATACATTGTTTTTTTGATCGTTTCAAACTACACTTTAGTGAAAAAAATTTTCGTGCCAAAATAACTTACCAAAGTTGGGTAATTTTTTCTGCATTTTGGAAAACTGTATATTTGGTTTCCGTTCATTTGCGGTAGCCATATTTCTTATTCATGGAAGAAATAACTGCAAAAAAAATTCAGGCGCGCGAAATCGGTCGCTAGCTCTCGGACTACTAGATTGCACCACATTTACCACCTATTTGTACTTAAAAAAATACTTTTATATCATAAGCCGAATTGAATAACATACGATCGTAACACGGTGTCTCCACGATCTAGATTTCATAGAATGCTAGATAGCATTCTATTAAAATTGCCTATGGAGATTGGAGACCGCAAATAGTATTCTATGAAAAATTTCTTGCAATATATTGCTCAGCTCATAGCATGCTAGAGAAAGTATTCTATGAGCTGTCATTTTCATATTCACTTTTCTGTTTTCTTTGTTATTGGACTGAAATAGTATGAAATAGTAAGCTATCAAATGTCCACCATACATTTTATAGCATTCTAGCAATCTTTCTTTCTCTGGAAAGTGACAGATGGAAATCTATGAAATCTTGCTCGTGGAGACACCGTGTAAATCTTACTATGGAATCATGAACAAATAGAATTAATTTACTCTTTTCCGCAGCAAAAGAAAATTATCAACCGTATTTTAAATCGTATTTTATTTGAATATTTTCGTATTCTCTTTCAATGTATCATAACTTTTTTTTTTAATATTTTAAAAATTTAATGAGCAAACATTTTTTAATTGTTTTCGTATTTCCAACTTTATATTGAAATTATTGCTTTCGAGAAATATTTCCTGCGATTTTCATGTTTATTTTAATCACATTTTATGAGTTCGTTAGTCTTTTTGAAATTCATTTTCAATATTTAATATTATCTCATTCAGAAAATGTTAAATTCTTCATAGCAACTGAATGAAATATTGACTTAAAAAGAAAAAAAAAATGATTTGTTTGTCGAAACTGTTTGCATCTTACTGCAAAGAAGAGCTCCAAATTAAAGTCCAAAAAGTAACTTACGAGTTGCGTTGAAAAAAAAAAATAAATAAACAGCGATTATACAAGGCGGATGTCAAATGTAGGCAGACAATTTTGTTCACCCAATTTTTTACGAAACTGCAATAGTTATCGTTCAATTAGTTAACACTTAATGCAGATAGTTAAGCCGGCATTGGATGTTCGTTTTCTAAATATAATACGACAATAATCAGTGCGGGTATGTTGGGGGTTAATGACTCACAGGTGTAATCCAGAGTTAAATAATAAGAATGAAAACAACGAGTAAGATATAACAAAACAAAGATGCCCCGAAGAAATCAAAGTTGGTGTACACCAAGGTAGCGCATTGAGTCCTTTACTATTTATTGCAGTCTTTCTTTGACTATTTATCTGAATTTAATTTGAAGGACTAGAATTATAATAACTTATTCTTTATATGAGTCTATAAGTGAAGATCCTACATTCTTATAACGAGAATTTTATTTTATTTTAATAAAAATAAGTCTTTCTTTTTTGTTTCAAAAAAAAATATTACTTTGAATTATTCTTATGCAATCTGTGTTACTTCTTTATGTTTGATTTATGTATTCAAGAATCTCTTGTTTTGTTTTTTTAAATCATATATCTTGTTAAACAAAATAAAAAAGAAATTAATTTAAACAAATTTATGTTTGTGAAAAAAAAAGAACAAATCAAGGATAACCTTTTTTAATAAAAAAAAAAGAAAGAACAACTGGATGTACTTTTGTATATTTTCCTTTGGCACAAACAACAGGAAATCTCTTGTTTTGTGGTTTGTTGTTTTTTTTTTTAATTTAATTTTGTTGCTTGGCTTTTTAAATGAATGGCGCTCATTGGAAAAAGCCAAAAAGCAATAAAAATTTCATTCGAATATTTGCGGCACCACAACCAACCTCAAATCTTGGACTCTTTCTCAGAGTGTATTATTTCTTGAAATACATATCTACAGATACAGAAAAATAAATGTTTTGCTCGTTAAAAATTTCAATTTCAATTTCATGAACACGTTCATATACATTTTCAAATTACAAAAACAAAAATAAGTAGAAGAAGAATTTTTAAAATTCAATTGATTGAATCAATTAAAAATTATACGACACTGGAATGATGGATCGTTATATTTAACCACCCAGTAAATGCATAGATTGAGGTACATTTCTGATGAGATGGTATTAAATTTAACAACGAACAAAGTAAAACAAAACTATTACATATGCAGGTTTTGTGTTGTGATGTAAACCAAAAAAAAACTATTAAAAATATATCTGATTCGATTGTATTAAAAGTATTGTGGTAAATCAAATTGAGTAGGTATTTGGAACTTCCTGTAAATAGTTTACGACGTAGATCACATGCATTGAAAATTATTTATTTTGTATATATTTTCTTGAATTTTGCATATTTTTTCTGGAAAAACGATTATTGCAATTCTGACGTCATTCTGTGACAGAGAACGTGACTTAAGGTGACTAAAAGATATGAGCTAACCCAAGTGTAATAATACTAATAATACAAATATTTAATGTAGGATAAATGTTGAATACATTTTTCCATAGAAAAATTGCCAGTTTTTTTATTTAAATTGAAATATGAAGCATTGTCTGTTGTTTTCTATTCTTTTTTATATTTAAATCAGTCAATTTGATAAATCTTGAATGCAGTTTATTGCAGTTCTACTATCTACATACTAGTAAGTATTCAAAAAAAAAATAAATTCAACTTTTTAACAGCATCCCATTTTATACATTTCAAACTGCTTTTGAAATGATTTCTATCTTTCAAAGAAAGCTAAGAAACGAAAACGAGAGTTTGCTAACATTTTTGTTGGGGAAGAGTTGTGAACTAAGAGACAGATTTTTCAAGTCATATTGTATCTGAAAGTTAAGTAAATCAGAAACTTTATTTAAGCCATTAACGCACTGCTAACTTTTTAAAGAGATAAACTGTCTCATTGCTAGCTGCTGTTGCGAACTTTGAAACAGTGCACGGTGAACAATGTAACAAATCACAACATGAACGATGAAGCGAGACACAAGCATAAAATAATTGAAAAGTTAAAAAGCAAGTTCTTTGATGGTTTCCTTAAAAAAACCATTATATATTTATAGATTGCTCAAACATTGTAAAAACGATAACCTCGAAATTTGCTTTAAGAAACTTGGTTTCATGTTACATTTATATTTTTATGAACTGAATATACCACTATATGGCTTATAATTTTCAGGGTCAATTATTTCAAAGGTTTCATACTCTTGGATTCAGTTCAAGGTAGAAGACCTGGAGTGCCGCCAAGACAATTACAATAATTGATAATAAAATATTATGTAAATTGAGTAAAACTTGACTGCTTGCAATCTTCACAACTTGACATCCTGTAGATATGCAAACATCAAGTCTCCCTTCGCTCCATTTTAACATTTTTGTCACGGTCACACAAGACCATACCATCCTTCCTTTACAATTGAATCCTTTTTCAGTTTAACCTTCACTTGCAGATAAGAAATCCCAACCCAAAATAAAATTCCTCTAACGTCTGTCGTCCTTCAAATTCAACTTCAAATAAACTACCGTCCTTCACCCTAAACTTTATTCAATGGTGGTGGTGATAAAATCACCCATTCTCAAAAAAAAAGAAGCAAAAAAACTATTATTCAACTTGACATTGCTATCACTGCAGGATAAAAACATAAAATATCCAACAAACAAAAATTAGGTCAAAACAGACATAACTCCAAAAAACCGAAAAGTGATTTTCATTAAATATTTTTTTTTTCAACTAAACTAAAAGTTCCTTTCAACAAAATCCATTTAATAATACTGACCGCTATCAATCTCTTCAACATAAGAGAAACTTTGTCATTTTTATGTCAAATTATCTTTATGTTGTTATAGTTGCAGCTTGCGAATATTCTTTCAATGAGTTTTGTTCTCAAATAACCTATGCAATTTTTCAAAATAATTTTTCTAACATCGTAAAAGTATAAAAATAAATGGTAGATACAATTATTGACGACAATGACGATGACTGACGTATATCCTTGAGACTGCAATAAAAACTGCGAACAATTAGAAAGACGATCATTTCTTTCTGACTATCAAATCAATGTAGATACAAATTCAGCTGTACAGGGTGATTCAGTGTTAAGAAATGTCTTTAATTTGTTAAATAAGTAAATTACACAGCAAACTTAATCCTTTGAAATTGTCTTAAAATTGATAAAAATGAAAATAGGGTCGGAAATAATGACTGTTTTAGTTATTTTCAATTACAATAATACACATAGTACGTTATTATGTTTTGATTTTAATTGTAATATCATAATATATATTTTTTAAGTGCAATATAAAAGTAACATTTATTGCACCACTTCCTGATGATGTTCTGCCCATATTCATGGACGAAACTTCAAATACAAATTAGCTTTCGGAATCTTAATGCTCGAAATCTAAATTTTGATAGTCTATTTCCAGTAAATATACCACAAACGTCAAAAATAAGTTCATACTTATATGATATGTCACACCTTTAACTGTCAAAAACAAATTAAGTATTTTGCGGTAATTAATATTAAACCAACTTAAGAAATAAGTTCGTCCATTTTTGTCAAGCATTAAGTGATTTATTTTCAATTTATTCCAAAAACGTCAATAGTTCGTCCATACCTGTTTAGCGATTTCCCCTGTCAGATCGCAATAAATATTTCAAAAACGTCAAAAATAAGTTGATCCATAGTTTCAAACGACAAAGTTTCAAAAAGTAATAATAGTTTCCAATGACATTTTGCATTTAATATTCGACACTCGTTAAAAATAAATTCGCCTATATCCGTCAAACCGCAAAGGGTTGGATTAAATTTTTTCAATAACGAAATATTCACACTAAAATTCAGATAATTGGGTGTTAGTAAAAAGAATAATGTCCAGTTTCTCCAAACATTTTTAAATACTTATTGGGATGTTAAATCTTAAAATGGAAATTTTGAATTGCACCAACCACTTTCAATTTTAAAAGGGCCATTAAGGTAAGGTTAAGAGAACTTTGAAATTTGTCGATTGACAAGCTCTCCGTCTCCTCTCGTTTATTTTTATTAGAGAGAGACTCAAGTGTGGTGAATTAAAATGGAAAAATTGGTAATCTGTTATACATGCTAAGGGTATTGATCAAACGACGTAAACGATGATATTTTGCGTTGCCGTAAGCGAGCTGTCAAGGCGGGAAAATTAAATTGCAAATCTTACTGCAGTAGGAAAAATTAAGTTTTACAAATTTTCAAAAACTGAAGAAAGTGAGAATAAAAAAAAATTATATAAAAACAAATTATAAACAAAACATACCCTAATCGCCATTTGTTCCAGTTTGAAGATAAAAGTAACGTCAATAAGATTCATGCCAATTAACGTCAATAGCTTTATGGAGCGTTCATAAAAACGTATGATGTGTAAAGTTTCGTTTTTACATCAAGTGGAAATTTTCGTCTTTAGTGTTCCCACCTAGTTCAAAATTGCGCAATTTGAAACCTCAATTTCAATATTACGAAGCACCTAAATTAAAATGATTTTGTTTGACAACTTTAATCAAAAGAATAAGAGAAAAAATATGTTTTTATCTGTCCTGGTTTTATGTAAAGCATGAATATTATTTGTTGACATTTTTTCGAGAATTTGACATATTTTCTTAGCTCTGTTCGTTGAATTCATTAGTTTTACTGGAAAGACATGAAATGAAACGTGATTTCAAGGCAATTTCGTTGAAACTGAGGTGTTTGAGATTTTTTTGAAATTGTGTATTTGTATGAGAAATTGTGTAATTTCGTGAGTGATTTCGGAAGATTTGCTGAAATTGCGCAATTTCGTTAAAATTGAGTGCATTCCAATGGAAAATTGTTCCATTTCGGAACATTTGTTGCTGCAATTGTATAATTTCGTTATATAGAAACATAATATAGTCTTCGAAAAGCTAATATTTCGAAGATAATATATTTCCAACATTGAAAGAAAATTATTGAAACCAATCGTTTTAATGGGAACATCCTGTTGTTATTAGAGATAAAAATATATTCATGATACAAACGATTTTTCACTGAAATAGAAAGTAATGTCTAGCAAATTTTTACTCTTCTCTTTTATTTTCAAAAAATATTGGCGCCCCCTGTGTGTCAAATTAACACAAGTGGGATGAGTTGTTAACATATTTGATCTGCTTTGCAATTTATGGCGGGATGCACTAATAAAATGTAAATAATCCAAGGTGAACATACATAATATTTTTGAATTCATTTGGCTCGCGTATTTATCCACTTTGTATAGCTTTGACATTTTGTTTATTATCATAGAATATTCAAATTAAAAATGTTTTCGGTTTTTATGAAATACCCAATTTTCATTTTCTCTTGATTAAGTGGGGTCAATGATTTCAATGTAATTTTACAGTAAAAATATCAGTTTATACAAAAAATTACCAAAGAGGGTGATGAATATTATGGATTGAAATGTGCTAAAAAAAATCTCTTCCTTATATAACTTTGTATGCCTACCCGACCACTTACATTATGTCTGATGTTGCAAAATGAATTATTTACTTAAAAGTGTTAAATGAAGTATTAATTTGACCAATTAATATTTTATTTTTAAATGATGTTGAGGAATTTGTCTGTAATTCGTAAAGAGATGATTTTTTAATTGCAGCAGATATTATTATTATATTTTGAAAATACAATTTATTGCTGGTAAAGTCAACATTTTGTTCGGAAAGAAATTTTTCAATTTATGAAGCACCAAGCGCGTGAGCCAGAGGAATTTAAATGGGAACATACTTTTTTTTGGATAATGCAACGAATTTATATGAATGTAATTATAGAAATAGACGATGAATGGTATATCAATTTTCATCTCGACAGCCAGAATTCAAATTTCTTAAGTGCGAAATTCTGTTGTTATATTTTCACTTAGTAAGGCAAGTTATGGATTAAAAAAACAAAACAAAAATATATATATCGCCTCTTTAAATCTCATAGCTTTGATTGGAAATCTTTGAGATTCATGCTAGAATAAAATGATAAGCCTTTGCTCTTATAGGTCCTCCTATACTGCTCATTTTCACTGGGTTAGATTCAAAAACCTTCCGGCACTGGTGTCTATTTGCTCTATTGAACGCAACCACTTTTTTCGTTGGCTTTCCATTTTTTGTGATAATGTCGGCCTCGCTGTATATGCAGCCCTGTTCCGAGATTCAGCTAATTCAAACTTCCAAGGAGCGATTGAGATGAGTCGCCTTTCTCTGAAAAGGGATTCAGCTAACAAATGCGAGTGTTCCAGGGAGTGAAATAAAACGTCAGATTACTCGCCTAACATTTCGACCGTTAGTTGGTGTACATGTAGGTATATTTATCATTTTGGATAAGTATGCGTTATTTTTTCAACAAATTGTTTCCTATATATTCATGTTTTATTAATGAAAACACAGAAACTAGAATTGACTCTCTTTATTGATACTTTAAGGAAACGAGTATTACCTGCAAAATGGAAAAAAAATTAAAAAATTGTATTTATTTAAACAAAACTAGAGCCTATAAATATACGTAAATGAATATGCACACTGCCGGCCACTTGATTGAGACTAATATAGTCCAGTCAAACGGTAGTTTCACGTTATAAAAAATATACAAATGGATTTTTTTTTTCAAATTTTTGGGTTGCGTTGAATCCGAATCTAAAGTAATTCAACAAAATTTCCTTGTGCGTTTTGAGACAACCGCGAAAAACCACGGAATTTTCGCACTTTTTTCGGTTTTTTGCTTACATTGAAACTATGCGTCTTAACGGAAATTTTACCCACAACAAAATTAAAGACCAATAATTTTCCTACAAAATGCATGTGTAGTGTTTATTTCTCAGGCGTACAGGTAGCTTGTTAGAGCGCGCTGTAATTTCAACATAATTTGCCATTTATGTACGTACCCACAGTTTATAAATATTTCCGGGTCAAAAATTTCCTACAGGTATAAATCGCGAGAAACCGTTTCGAAAAAAGTGGCCTCAATCAACTTACCGGCAGTGTATATAATACTAATAATATAACAATTAAATCAAATATTTTGTCACATAAAAAGTTAGGTTATGAAATTCTTTATATTCTATGTTTGTTGACGTTTTATGTGTTCGAAACTTTATTCGAATTTTCTCATCTCGCCTAAATAGCTGAATCGCTTTTGGCGATAAAATAAGATGAGAAAGTGTGTAATCTCAGTTGGTATCTTTTCCTCCATTCCCCATTTATGCATATTCTCTCAAAACAGCCTTAAGCGTTGGATGGACATATCTTGGTTGTTGACGAATGGCTACAGTAATTCACATAGTACATCAGAGACTATCTTTTATGTAATTTTTTAATGGCTGATACCTCTATAGATAGTGTAGCCTCATGAAAATCAGGTTCGGGCTGACAATAATGAGGTTCCATTCATCTAGCATGTGCTTTCCTCCGATCATATGAGCTTATTGTGCATACCAATTTATCGTCAGCTTCTGTAAACAGCTCGGCTTTTTATTAGACTTAAATTCAAATATACAAATATCTTCACTTTGTCAAGATCAAGATAATTTATAGAAATAATTGTTCTCTAGCTGCATTTATACTTGCCAGTTTTTTTTTTTATCAAACAAGGGTTTTCATTGTGGTGGTCGTGTAAAACTCATCACCTCAGAGGTGGCATCTCTGATTGCTTCTTGACAATACGATTTCAAATTTTCTGAGAGTTTTTCATAACAAAATTGAACAGTATTTCTTCATACATTTTTACACAATTAAGAATTTGTAAGCACTTAGAGTAGTATGATAATTATAACTAAGAGTAGTTATTTTGTTTTAACATTTTCAAAAGAAAATATAACTAAAAAGAAGCGGACCCAAAAGACAGCCTTGTGGAATGCCTATATAAATAAATAGATTATCTTCATTCATGAACAGTATGTTTTTTTTGTTTTAAAGAGAAAATTTCACATCCTCTTCCTCGTATCTATTTTAATAAAAGAAAATACAATGTTTCCACTCATACTATTTCTTCAGGTGAAAAAAAAATCATATCTGTGTCAATTTTCACCTCATTCAAATAATAATATAAATTTCTATGAAACATAAATGTATATTTATATTTTGTTCAATTCTGCATAACCAATAAAACAAGTAGAAAAAAAGAAACAACATTGACCTCAATCTCTCATTATTAAGCTTTCTATATTATGGACGGACACAGATGTTTTTTTGAGTTTAAACAAATATTTTTTTCTTTGCAAAAAAAAAAGAAAAGAAAAACCACAAGAAATTTTAAAGAAAAATCGTTCATCCAGCAAACTACTCAAAATGTGTAGGCAGTCCAAGACATCGTCGCTCTGTCTTTTATTAAATCTTTTCACAAGTTTCTTTTGTTTTTATCATGTTTCATTTCTTGGAACTCTTGAGAGGAGGAAAAAGTGCTTCTTTTGAAACAAATTAGCACTCAATTCAGAGAAAATCTTAAAAAGATCGATCTCTTAAAAATAAAAAAAAATAAAAGACTTCGTGGCGGCCGGCAATTAGTAAATTTTTCTATCTTATTGTGGTTTTTTCCAATAAAATCCATCTTGATACCAACAGACATTTTGAAATACTAGACTATTTACATTTCTGCTATCTAACTTATTTGCATGAGGTTTTTTTCATTAGACAAATGGTGTGTGTATGGTAAACACTTATAAGGTCGTAGACTTAACCAAGTTGCTAAAGAGGGAAGTCATCTAGATAAATAGAAAGATATACTTAGTAAATCAATATATCGCTTTTTCAATTTCCTTCCGGATGTACTGCCAGAGATAAACGGTATACGTATACCAATGAACTATTTCTATTGGCACACATCTATTATGCCGGATATTAATTACACAAATTGAATACACTTTCACTATATCAAGACCCAATTCCACGAACAAAAAAAGAAATGCTATGTGGTAGAACAATTATTTGTTGCTTGCAACACCAATTTATCCCTGCAGGAGGAAAAATAAATTTTTCCACAAGTGATGTAATTTTCCTTGAAAATTTTCCTATCCTGACCGTCCAACGAAGTGGGTACGTCCTCATCACTTAAGGTGAGAGTGCAATCATCATCATTTCTCGTCTAAAGAAGCACCCCTACTGCGTCTGTCATGGTTAAAAATGTAGGGCACTTGACTTTTGTCTAGGCAAGACCGACAGTTTGAATTTTAAGACCGTTAAGGCAACAGGTGAACAAATGTTTTCTTTAAAATAAAAAAATTAATTAACAATTTGAACAAAATCCTTCTCGTAGGAATTTTTTTTTTATAAATTTGTTCATCACAATCCAAAGTGCCCTCTTAGTAGAGAAAAACCGTCGAAATGAAAAGTAAAATACGTTACACGAGGAGTAAGAGTTTCAAGGAGATTCTTGGATATAACTATGATAAGTAAGTGAACTGATGAGATGAGTGTGTGTGTTTTTTTATAGAGTCTTGATAATTTTGTATTAATAAATTTTATATGCTAATAAAAAATTAATTTATCTTCTTAGTGATGACCAACCTGATTTGGGATTATCCAATTCCAACTATACAGCGAGCTCTAATTCTAGTCTATCATCTGGGGGTGGTTCTGAGAGTCCTAGTACCTCAATGGAGCAAGTTGGCGGTCCAGTACCAATTGCAACAACAATAACAACAAATATTAGTAATAATTTGTTTAATGCAAATGTTGTTAATCAAGCACATAATTTAGTTACTGGGCCCAGACAATGGGTTGACAGTGATGGTGATGATGATTTAGCAAAAGAAGTTGACTGGAGTTCAAATATTGCAGCAGAAGTGTTATCAGCACTAACAGATGCTGAGAAAAAACGCCAGGAAATTATAAACGGTAAGTGTGAAAAGCATAATTATACAAACATACCTTATACAAATTATATTTTCATTTTTCTTATTTTTTTAGAAATCTATCAAACAGAACGAAGTCACGTTCGTACCTTAAAACTCCTGGAGGGTGTATTTATGCGACCACTCCAAGAGTGTGGCGTTTTGCCGCACGATCATTTGCATTTACTATTTCCGCCTGCCTTACTCTCACTTAAAGAACTTCATAGTTCATTTGAGCAAAAGCTTAAATTGCGTCGTTTGGAACATAATCATATTGTGCAACATGTTGGTGATTTGCTAGCTGGTATGTTTGATGGTCAATCGGGTGATGAGCTACGTGAGCATGCTGCTAAATTTTGTGCACGTCAACAAATTGCTCTTGAAGCTCTCAAAGAGAAACGACGTAAAGATGAAAATCTCCAAAGATTTCTTACCAAAGCTGAATCGAACAGAGCCTGTAGGCGTTTGCAGTTAAAAGATTTATTACCAACTGTGTTGCAGCGTTTAACCAAATATCCGTTGCTTTTTGAAAATTTGTATAAAATAACAAAACGTGTGGTGCCAGATAATACTAGTGAAGCAGAAGCTGTTCAACGTGCATTGGATTATTCTAAAAGGATATTAGTTGATGTTAATCAGGCTGTGAAAACCGCTGAGGATGCCCATAAGTGAGTGTTTGTTGTTTTTGGTTTTTTTTCGGTGAATATTAATTCAATATTTTGTTATTTTTTTAAGGTTGCAGACAATTCAGCGAAAATTAGACAAGTCAACGTTTGACAAAGAGGAATTTAGAGTAAGTATACAAAAAAGTTTATTCGATTTTAAGGCACTGTCATCCTAAGTTCCACAGAAAGTATTTAAACTAAGATTTAATTGCAGACAGTAAACTGCAGTTTAAGTTTAAACGAACACTGGTAAACTGCGGGTTAATAATTTAGCATTTAAAACACTTCTAGGGCCAAAATAGTGTCCCCCTTTTGTTTTATAAAGCTTTATTTAATTCCTTTTTTTCTCTTTTTTTTTTGTCAAGCCGATGTCGTTATTAAAATTTCAATTTTTTGCTAAAATTCTTTTATTTGATTTGCCTTGACCGTCGTCGGTCGTGAAATAGCTTTTTATCTAATACATTATTAATTTTAAAAAGATGGAGGGATCCAACTCTAACGAGACAAAAAACCACAAAAAATGAGGCTCGAAAATACATGAAGTTATAACTTCACGATGCAAGTCGACATTTACATGAAATAGTTTTTGTTTACGAAGTCAAAATAAGTGACAATGTCGCCCTAGTTGCGGTGTTGTGGACTTTAGGTTATACTATGCTTTAAAAGATTAGTTAAAATGAGGATGAGGTATTAGTACTAGGTATTGTACTGCTCTTGCTCGTAGGACAAAAATAAATCTCCCTGGCAGTTTAACTGCTGATAATGATGTCGATGGAGTACTTTTAAAAGCGAAACAATTTTCATCTCCTCTACAGTTGATACGTTGATAGAATGCTTACTTTAATTGTCTGCCAAGCATGTCAGGAAGGCAAGCTGGCTAGCGTAGGGTGTTCAGATGGACTTTTCGAAAATAATCTGTTCGCAATTTGGTGATGAGCTTTATCTTGTTTTAATATAAAAGTTTCGTATACTTGAGATAACAATTTCATCCAAGATATCCTTCAAAACTGCTCGGCTGTTAAAGACCCATTTTGAAACAGTATAACAGTTCGGGCTCAAGAAAATATGCCACCACAAAACATTATGAAACCTCCACCATAAGCAACCCGTGGAATGATGTTTTATTGTGGATATCGCTAATCGTTTGAAGCAAAATCTGATCTGACATCATCAGTGATGAGCACTCGTTTCCAGTTGTCCCAAACAAGTTTTGGTGGTTTCTGGCAAAGGCAGCACGAGGTACTCTAGGAGGTCGGGAGAGAAATGGAGGCTTAACTGGTCTGATGGGTCTTAACACAGATACCTGAGTCATTTTATTCCAAATTTGGAGGAAACGTAACATTTCGGACTTCCAGAAGTCGGTCGTCTCCTTGCGTCATGATCTTTTTTCTGCCTCGTACGTGATTCCAATTCAGAGAACCGCTTTCTCTTTACCGTTTCACAACATATTTTGGTTAATTTAGCGTTAAGGCGATTTTGCGACACGAAATTTTTGTCCATCAGTTTATTTGAGGATAGAGTCAGTCTTGCCTTTTGAATTCCGTATGACGTCCTAAAGCTACAATCTTATTGCCGAATTTTCATTATATTCTTAACTGCAAGAAAATACTAATTACATTGTAAAACCTGGTATTCTGCATATAATGATAACCATACACTATGTAAAAAACGAGAATTTTTCTTCTGCCAGCAGATGTCGCATTTCCTTTTTTTTACCACAATATCATAAGTTAATGTAAATGCAAAAGTTCTTGTTTTTATGGTGTTTTGGGATAACAATCAAACATGACATTACGATGATAGCGGAGTTGAAAAAAGTGGGTCTGGAAATTCTGTCCGTGTATCTGTCTGTCAGTCTGTCATTAGCACCTCCAGCGGATAAACGGATGGGCCGATATCCTTTTAACTTGGTATTTTAAGTCTAGAACAAAATTCGAAAAACTTCCCTGACGATCAGTCGGTCACCCTGAAAACCTAATATACCAAGTTTAAAGGATATCGGCCCAACCGTTTAGGCTTCAGGTGCAAATGACAGACTGGCAGACAAACACACAGATAAAATTTTGATTGTTATATAACTTTTTTTCACGAATTTATAACTTGCCTTATAGTAGATACCTATAATCGCAAGTAAAAATAAAAAAAAAGTGATTGACGTGAAGTAAGTGTCAATTTTACATGCGGATACTTTGGGTGCCTTTGCGCGAACACTAAATCAAATATAACATAAAAAAAAACAATGTATAGTTTTATGTTGGTTAGTGTCACTGGCCCATTGTCGTTTCAAAATACAAAGGGGCAGCAGTATTCAACGTATAAAGATGCGATGTTTGCACTCCATTTTTCTCAAAAAAAAAGTACAATCAATGTTGGTAACATTTTTTATATGAGTTATTTGTTGCCTATGCTAATATCTTTTATTTAAAAACAAAATTCGAAAAAGCTAATTAACGGTACCTGCAATAGAACTGTAATTTTTGATACCGATTATCTTTATAAAAGTTCCTGTTTGGTTTGATTAATACATCTCCAATGAAAAATTTTGAAGAAGAAAATTTTCTGAAGAGTTGTTTTCTTAAATTCTATTTTTCTCGAAAAATACGATGAATTTTGATGCAATTTTATATGAGGGTTTTGTTGCCGACGGTGTTATCTTTAATCTAAAAAATTTGTTTTTTATTGCCTTATTTTTAAAGAATAAAAAGAGAAAAAATAAAACACCAACAGAAAATATTTAAAAAAACGAACGTCTTTAACAAGAAGACAACTTGCCACAAGATCAAATTTTGTTCCACTCAGTCGTGCCCTTTTTGACACATTGCTTAAATCCTCTTAAAGCTTAAATTAATTGTACGACAGTACAATTCATTTGTGTTCCTTTCAAGTTCTACAGTACTGAAAAGTAACTACAATTAAGCTCTCAACTCGGACAGCTAAGATGATATACACATTTATGAAGACAATGATAATATTTGGGTATTTTTTGCCACTTTCTCACAAGAGGTAGTGCCCCTGAAAAAAACTTAGATATTAGGCTGGATTCGAACTCAGACTTCTGATGCTTATAGATTGCGTCAAAATGACCAATACGTAATGGGACATTGTATTTAAAGCCACTTGGATCAATCAAATAATTTTGTTCAAGATTACATTGGATGCAAATATGTGTCCAAAAAGAGTTCTAGCTCGCCTTTCTTTCTACTGTTAATTTCAGAACTCTTAAAAATTTACGCTGCGCACTCTTAAAGATTTTCAAGCTATTCTTATTTAAACTGTTATTCACCATATTTCTCTTCTCTTTTACTTTTTTCTAAATTAAAGTCTTTAATCGAATTTGTTTAAATAATTTTTGTTCAAATATTAGGCCTGAGCATGTTCCTTTGTGCATTTCTTATGTCGGGGTGTCACTCTTATCTAATGCACGCATTACTCATCCCTTCGTCAGCTCTTTACGATGTCTGAATGATAGTTCTATATCATAATGTTTGGAACACGGTTTTTGTTGGTGCAACATTTCTTCATTAATCGATATATATATATATACATTTAACATTTAAAACATGTTTTTCGTAAATCAAAGCCGGATTTGTGCAAAATGAATTCAAAAATAATTTAAAGATTAATTCTGGACGTTCAATACCTTTAACGAACCCTATGGTTTTAAGCCTCGTAAGTTAATAATTTTTTTCTGCTTGTAGAGCTAATTACAAGTTCTGTAAAATTTGTAATCGTTCTTAAAACCAAGAGTTTTTGATCATCAGTTGCACTTTTTAGAGCTATAGTGATTAAGGTTCATGTAAATTCTTAGTTTAAAATCTCTACTATTACATATTACTGTCGATTTAAGTCGAAGGCTCAGTTCTTGAAAATGGAACTGAGAACAAGTCCAATAAAGTGAAATTGAACTGAGAACAAGTCCAATAAATTTCCTTAATTCTCTAATCGGTTGAATAGTTATGAAGTGAACGAGACTTAATGCATATTCTATCCATCGTTGAACATACCTATTTTGCCTCTGTTCAAAGTTATATAAAATTATAATGGCTCTAATAAATGTTGCATAACCTTTAACGTTGTATTACTTCATGCACTTGCAAATAAGGAAGACATTTTGTATACATATTACATATAGTAGAATATTAGCTGTTTATACTAACTACATACATAATAAAAGTTTTAATAAAGTTTATTTTATTTAAACACATCTCACAAAACTGTTATTATTAATTTTGTTTAAATTCAATTTTTACTAAAAAAACAATTTCGATTTTTTCTTTACTTAGAATTTGGACTTAACTCAACTAAAATTAATCCACGATGGAACTTTAACAATGAAAAAGAATCCCGGCACACAACTACATGGACTTCTCTTTGAAAATATGATGCTTTTGCTAACAAGACAGGTAAAAAATATTTTTTTTATCATATCACAAACCAGAAAATTTATTAAATGTATTTTTATTTTTTATTTCAAGGACGACAAATATGCGTTGAAAAATTTCCAAAATATTTCCGCAAGTGGCACAACTGAGGTGAATAAATTCATCAGTCCAATCACATGTTTTGATCAGCAAACCTTGGTGCGACAATCTGCAGTGGACAAGAATACATTCTTTCTTATCATAACGAAGACATCACAAATGTTGGAACTTAGAGCGCCCAGCAGTTCAGAGTGTAAAACGTGAGTTGAGATAAAAATATACATATTTTTTTTTTGAAATTTCCTATTTATAAACCAATGGAATGCAGAATTTATATTTTTCTCTCATGCATTTAATTAAATCCAAAATACAGTCTGTCCAATTGTCAATATAAACAAAAACTTGAGTGTGAAAAATCCCGTTGATATATCCAACAACATAATTAAATAATTAATTTTTAAATAACCAAAGAAAATTGTGTCTGTTAGCACTGATAATTTTTTCTACTGCGGATTGCAGTAGCAAGCAAACGATCAATGATCGTTTAAATCATTCAAATGGCTTATATACATTTTATTTTATTTTTTCAACAAAGAATAACTCAGAAATTGTTTCGAAAATACTGTGAAAAGCGTTTATTGTTTTTGTTGTTTTCACAGAAGCAGCAGGAGAAGCAAGACGGTACTGGTGATGACAAATTAAAGCTTAAATAATATTATTATTGGCAACTGTCGTAGTTGACCAAAAGGAAGAACTCTTTGTTAGGACTTCATATTAAGTTTATGAAGAATTTTATTATGATTATCGTTTTGTGAATTGAAGAGACATTGACGTCAAAGGAATCGTAATGCAAATATTTTTCCTTTCCAAAGAACACAAAAGGTCAATAATTTCTGCATAAATTTCAAGATCAAGTAGTATAGGGTAGATGCTATTGGATTGTTTTTGCTTTTGAACTTTTATCGATTGAAGGTGGACAATTATATTTTTAATGAGACATTTATTGAGCTTTGAATGATATCTTCCGGAAAGAAAAGACTACACTATCTCCTTGATTATGATTAATTTATATTATTTATCATCATCTTTTGATCCAAGTGCGTCTGTTGCACTTGTGGTTGCAATAAATTTTAATTTGTTTTCACCGCACCATACAAAACAATAATTAATTTCATGCTAAGTTGACCGTTTTAAATTGTATGGAATATTTTGTCATCGTTAGCCGTGCATTGATTAATTATTATTTATTCTATGCCAAAAGTCATTGACACTCATGGTTGTTTTCAGGAACATTAATAGCATGCAATTTTAAAAAATATTTTAGATATAAATTCCAGAATTGTATTCTTTTTGTAAACTGCAACTATTTTAAACCGTTTTCCATAATTTTTTTTTAACATTCACGTATGATCTGTTTCAAGTGTTCTATAGATTCACTGGCGGTTCCTTGGGTTTTATTTTTGGTCCGTAAATAGCACGTTCGGCAATGCTATTTGACTGTGGCTTATACGGGGGCGTTTTTAGTAATTTTATATTATTCGCAATGCAAAAATTATTCAGCTCCTGTGATCCAAATGGGAGACCATTATGTAGGATACAATTTCTTTTGGCAATACAAAAATTGAAAATATGTTTCTCAACACTGACGTTGCGGGAGTTTTGGCAATTTTTGCTACCTCTAGCCATTTCGAGTAGGTATCTATTTTAATTTAGAAAGTTATTCCTGAAAAATGAAAGAAATCTATGTGGACTCTTTCAAAAGCATATGAGATTTTCAGCCATGTACAATTCCTATGTGACCCTTATGTAGTCTATTGAAAATTTTCTCTTCAATTGATGTTGGAAATATAAGTCTATCTCTTAATAGAACACAATTATCTTGTACAGACAATTCTATTCAACGAATGTAATATTTTTTCAAGTAGTTGTGGACTCTTTGTAGGACTTGGTCGCTTGAGATTCTATTAAAATCAAATTCAAGTCTTTCGGAATATCTCCTGCGTCAATTTTGTATGGGATTTTTTGTTTCACATCAGCTGAGTACTAGGCTTATGCAACATAGAGCTTGGCAATGACAGAGGAAGTGTAGAGTGTCTTCGTGTCGCTTTTCTTCGTTATGTAAAGCACTTTGTTTCCTATGTTCTGTTTTACACAACAGAATTGGATTTTGAGCTGTTTTCACTGCTCGAATCTCAGCTGGAAAGCAAGTCCAAGGGTTTCTCAAAAGGATTCCGCACCAACATCAATGTCCATTTTCAAACCGTCAGTAAAGATGGCTATTGTTGATTTAACATATGAAGATGTTCCAGTCTTCACTGCTGGGAAAAGAGATTTCGAATGGTCTATGCAAGTCTAACTGGAATGTTGTGTAAACTGTTAATACATTTTTGCCCGTATACTTCTGAATGATCTGTGCATGGCCTGCTATGTTGTGTTTCCAACTACCAAGTTTGGCTAAGTCAAACTACACTTCACAAGTAGCACAAAATAGTATCATTTCGGTACTACACTGTACTTAGTTCAATCTTTAAAAAAATATGCCTATTAATGGCTTCTATATTTATTTTTTACTATGTGTTTTTTTTTAAGAACCTTAAATTGATTCTTAAAGAATTCTTAAATGCTTCTGAAATGTTCATTTCCTAAATTGGTGTTATTTCGTTTCTTTAACACTTCTTTAATCCATCTAAAAAGGTTTTTATTTTTCGAGGTGTGAAATCGGTATTTTTTTAATTCTTTAAGCCTTTTTAAAAATGGTGTTATTAATACTGCCGTCGGATGCCATCATTTTTGCTGCTAACTCTTGTTTTTTTTTGTATCTTGGTTGTTGTTTTGCGGTTTATTTTGTTTAGCACATTCCCACAAACCAAATTACGATTTGTCGGAATCGGTCTAACAATTGCTGTGTACCTATCCGCAAAATCTTGGATGTCACCAGGTTAAGAACGCTTGACACGTGGATGGTTGGCGTTAAACGCATTACGCATTCCAGTTCCGTTTGATGATGATATTTAAACTTTTGCTGATGTGACCAGAGGGTATCAATGTGTTCGTGTACGGGAAGGTCTAATACTTATAAAATAAGTATCATATCAAATTATGGATTTGTTTTTGTCCGGCTTCTTAGTTTCTTGTTACTTAAAAAAAATGACGATGACAAACTGATGATTGTATTTCGATACTTAGTTCAGTCATTCAGAAGTAGGCAATCGTGAGATGACTGCATCAAACTATGAACTGCTGACTGTTTTTAATGAAAGTTAGCTTTCCCGATTTTTTCCTTTCTATCGCCTTTTCGTTGTCCAACAATCTGCGAATGTTTCTCATTCAACGGGCCACCTTTAAAATGTCCACCTGACATTGCAACTTTTCTGGTCGCTTCCCCATCATTAATCATAAAATTCGACGAAAAAAAGTCTTGTAGTCTTGCGTTCTCTTCCGTAACTGGTCCATACATCACATTTTTGTCCGTTAATCATTTCAATGTCCACAAAATGTCATCTTCGATGTTCTAAATTAATGAAGCAAATCTTGTAGTAATTGTACATGTACCATGCAAAGTCTTTGACCTTCATAGCTTCGGTATCATCGTACACATTCTATTTGCTTTCTTAGTGTTTATTAAAAATCAACATTCACGTGTTTGATGTCATATATAATAGTCATATAAAAGACGCCGACGATTGGAATGTAATGCAAAATGATGAGGGCCTTGATTTACTTAATTGTTGTTGTCGTTACCATGTTTACATGTAATAATGCTTCTAGACACAATATTAATATTGCACAACCACAAAGTATCCTTGGCTATATAATTCCATATTTAAACCTTGAACTTATTTAGGAGATTTTTTTCGTTTTACAAAATTCTTAAGAAAAACCATCATCGATGATCAACCAGGTTTATTGGCGGAGTTTTAGCGATTTGCTTACAATTAACAACAAATCAACTCATTTGTCTTCTACTACCCCCTCTCTTTATGTAAACATCGCACATAATATTCATCATTAGCTTTTTCAAGTTCAGTCAAATTTAAATTTTTTTTAAACATTTCATATAATGCCAAAACGTCCACGCCGACGCTGCCGCCCTCATCAATCGTCAAGCGGTAATGTGATGTTTAACGTCTTCCGGGACATTTTGCTTCATCTGTTTTGTTAGAGAGTCATCCCCTATATCTACTTAAAGAGGAGGCGTTTTTGATTTCGAGAAGAATCAACATCAAGAATCTCTTTCTCTGTGTTTTCTTTAGTAAAACAAACGTAAATCTATAAATTATTTAATTACGAGCACAAACATCTGATACGGAAAAATACTTATTTTATAGGTGCGTATTCCCGTTTATAACTCCTTGTTTGTTGTTTATTTTGTTGGTATTTTCGAGGGTATTTTTAAATACAGTTATTTTATTGCTGACAAAAATACATGCTGATAGATACATCATGTATAAAAGATATTGTATCTTTTTAACAACGAGCAAAGGAACTTTCTTTTGATATTGAATCTGCTAGAGATAAAAATACTGAAAAGGATCAAAAGGGATTGGATTTAAAGATTTTGACTTTGAACATTTCTATCGATAAGAATTTTATTTTCATTGAATTGAAAACTAAATCAAATCTAATAAGAGACATATCACCGTTTCCTCTTCAGCGTACTTTTAAGTATAATTACGGGATGATTGAGTATTTTATTTTTTTGCGTTTATTTATTAAAACATACCGACGAAGCAAATTCATTCATGATTATAAACAAAGTTTGTTTTGATTGTGTGGGCATGTTATAAGTTAAATTGCGCACAACGTTTTTCAAAAACATGTGTGTATTTTGTTTTTCAGAAATTCATTCAATCTTTTTGATTTTAGTATGTTATTGTTAAAAAGACAGAAAAGCCTATTTTGGATGAAAATAAAGTTAAGAAAATTTCAATTGCTTTCAACAAAAGAACTCGATGTAGGTCGACGATTAATAGCGACAAACTTGAGTTATTTATTTTTAACAAACAATGTGAATGAGACTTACCATATTATTACTTTGTTGAAGATGAAACATTTTTCAATTAAAATTACAACAACTGAAAAGTAAAACAAAAATATATTTTTCGGTAAAAATGTTCCCCTTAAATGAGATGGTTATTAAGAAAAAAAAAATAGAATTTCAAAAAAAGGGATTGAGTTTGGTTTGATAAACGTTTTGGCGAAAAGCCAAAAAAAAAAAATGGTTCCAGCTTAAAGTTTCCTAAAAGCGCCATCATCTAGTAGTGTTAAATACGTATACTAAGTTAAATAAGTGTAGTAATTTCGTTAGGTGGGAGCATACATTAAACTAAATTGTCGAAATCCAAAATTTTAAATTGGATTTGTGATTTTTGTACATTACTTCCCAATAAAGTTCCAAATTTTGTTGTTTTTTTGACGCTTTTCAATTAATTTTACTATTTTTTGTCAATTTTAATCTCTCGAAAAATTGTTTTTTTAATTCACTTTATTTTTTTTGTGTAAGTTGAGAATATTGTGCTTATTCTTCTTCGGCTTTTTTGGTCGCAATGTTTTTATAAATGAAACAAAGATTTCATTTCTTTCCCAACGTTTCGACGGTGGTTGCCGTCTTCTTCAGGGGATCTTTTATTAACAAAATGGAATGAACAATTATAAACATTATACACTTATAGCGGAACATTAGAAACTTACTTGAATTTACAAAAAAGTTACATAAATCAAAGATAAAAAATATATTTAAACTTATTTTATTTGTTTACTTAAACACGTCAAAATGAAGATTTGTCATGGTTTCCTCCCAGTCACCAGTGAGCAGTAAACAGATGAAATATTTTGTGAGTCTTGTTTGCGGTTCATGTTGTTTTTGTTATTTATGACATGGGGGGTTTCTAGTGTGTACCGCTTTGAAGTATGTCGCTCCGTTTCTAGTATTTCCGTCCTGTCAAAATCTGGTTTATGTCCGCGTTCTATGCTGCGGTAAGCCAGTGCTGTCTTCCCGCTGCTTTTAAGTTTAATGTCGGATTTGTTTGATAAATATTTTATTTGTTTGAAAAATATTATTTTATTTGTTAGATAAATATCAATCTGGGGCCAAATTATCGCGGATTTTCCATTGAAAAAGCTAATTTTTAGATAACAATTAAACAACGGGTATCAATATTCAGACATTTGTTTTGGTTATGGGGTTAACGAAAAACACCCTCTTTCTATTTATAAGTCAAACATTTGTAAGTGCTTTATTTATGAAAGTAACGTCCTACGAAATTCAAAGTTTATGTTACGATCGTATGCTATAATTTGGTCCCTGATTTGTAACAGTCACATTTTGCTGTGCGAAAAATTTTGTTGGGCTGTATAGTTCGCAGGCTGTAGAAAATGTTTAATCTGTTCTAAGCTATTTCTTTTGCGAGTTCTTGTGAATTTTTTGACTACGTGTGAATTATCACGAAACTTCAGTTTGAGAACAGGCTAATTATGTCCTATTGTTCAGCTGGGAAATGCAAACAACAGCAACAAATTTCATTCTTAATCACATATTTGAGAAAAGGTTTTAATCGTGATTTTAGTGCTGTGTAAATAAAGAAAAAAAATAGTGATTTTTCTGTCAGCATAAAGTAAACGAATATTTTAGTTTGCATGACAGAAATATTGACAAATTTAATACGTTTTACCCGATGAAATTATAAATGTTAACAAAAATAATTTATGACAACAATTGTGTAAATCTGAGATAAACATTGTACTATTTTTTATATATGTAACCTTTTTTACTGACTGACATAGTGACAAATAAAAAAGCTTGAAGATTCCGAGCTAAGCACTAATTTCTAACAAACTTAATGTTCACATTTGGGGGTCTTTTAATGTGAACTGTCGTCGCATAACACTAATTTTTAGACGATGTTCACATTAGAAACACTCAAAAGCTGCATATTGTGTATGTGTTCTGTCTTCTGCTCACTTCGTTGTAAGAAAGATATGGGGAGTTACCATGTTTTCATTGCTTTACCAACACCTTTGTTTTCCGAGATTGATGGCTTTAATAACTCCACGGCAATTGAAAAAAGTCATTGATTTGACCTTAGAAACAAAATGATCAGTAATTGGATGCTTTTATGACTTTTTTTTTTTGAGGAACCTTATGCACCATTAAAATTAGAAATATTAATCACCAGAGTAGAAACCACTACAGTGAAAGTCCTATAAGTGTAATGAAAAAGTACAAGGATATTCTATTAATTTTTATAGGATCTGGGTGACACTATCAATGCTTTACCAGTATAAACAGTTTGCCCAAACACTCTGATTATAAAACACACAAAAATGCAATTTCATTGCAATGAAAGCGACCATTACTTTTCAAAACATTATTTATCTTGCTTTGCTATCGAAACTTCAGAAATTTCACTTTTCAAATAAACCACCCGCCTTGAAATCTCCTTTTTACTTGCGATTATAGGTACTATAAGGCAAGTCTTGGATTCGTGCAAAAAAAAGTTTGGAGATAACAATCAAAAATGAAGGGCCCGGCAATTCTGTCTGTCGGTCTGTCTGTTTGTCTCGGCACCTACAGCCTAAACGGGTAGGCCGATTTACATTAAATTCGGTATGTTTTTTTTTTAGGGTAATACGCCCAGAGCTTCTTTTGTAGGTCACTCTAAGTCAAAAAATAACGGTACCTGCATATAACGGTTATCGAAAACTTCATTTTTCTCGAAAACGGCTTTAACTATTTCAACCAAGTTATACACGCGTAATGAGGTGTAGAAGATCTATCAAAAAGTGGAAACTAAACCTTTAAGAAAATTCGTTTAACGGTACCTGCCATATAACGGTATTTTTAAATTTCGGGTATCTCGACAAAGGCTGAAGCGATTTAAACGAAATCATGACATCAACATTTTTTTTAAATTTTTATTTGTTCAGTTTTAAATAATTTTTGAAAAACTGTTTTTGTGAATTCAATATTTCAAAAACCCTTTGACGGATTTTTATGAAATTTAGTTTTAAGGTGTTATAAATTAAGTTTAAAAGACCAGCAGTTTCAATTTTTTGTTAGAAAAAAGTTTTTGAAAAAATATTTTGAAAACATCAATTTTTTCGAAAACCGGTCCAACGAGAAAAAAAAAATTTTTCATAAACTCACATTCATAAAAGAAAATTTTTTGCATACTTTGATTTTGGTTTGAATCTTTGTAAGATATAGTTTTCAAACTTAAAAAAATTTCATACGATTTTTTCGTATTATTCCGTTTGTACTTTAAACTCTCAGGTAACTTGCCACGAGAGCAAGTTTGTGCGACCTAGTCGTGCCCTTTATTTTTACATAATTTTGTCCAATAGATATACAATTTAACTACACTGTCTTCCACATGAAAGCTTCTTTACAACAAAAAAACAATTTCAAGCCAAAATCAATACAAGATGGTATCCTGACAATATCAACTTTCTTCTGTATCAGTTATGCACACAACTTTAAAGAAAAGGAAACAAAAATAAACTTCACTTCTGCACTTGGTTATGTGAAAAAGATATATAAAAAGAATGGCGCAGTATTCCAAGTCCTTTACTCCTTACTTTATCTCAACCTGTTTATATATATAGGTACATTTAATTGCAGCAGCTGGCATAGTTCATGTCATACTATTCTAAATACAAAACGTTGCAGACATAATGTCTGCTATTGCTGTGAATTTTTTTTAAAGCCAGAAACGCCCTCTATAAGCTCAATACTAAGATTTTTTTTTTGTTTCTTTTTGAATTCTGAATCTAAATCCATAAAGTTGAAAAAAAAAAGAACTAAATTATTTTGAAATGAAAGAATATAGATTTTTATGATACTGACTGCTGCTGCTGCACTTGAATGCTGCTATTTCTATGAAAATGAATATTCTAAGGATTTTTTTTTGTTTTTTTAAGGATGCTGGTGGTCTGTGTCCACTTTTGGCAAATAACTTATTTCGTAAAGGATCTTGATAATAATAATAAATTATTGTTGGTGTTGTGTAGCAAGTCTGCTTATTAAACTTGGATTTCAAGAGAAAATTTATGCACTCAGTTATTCATTTCGATGGTGGTCTACAATGCAGAGCAAGAAAATTATTAGGTTTGTAAGAAACGATTTTTGTAAGCATATAGATATGATTTCAGGATCAGGACAGATATATTTTGTATTAAGGTTTCAGTATGAGCTGAATGTACTTTAAGTCAAATACAGTCAGGAAAATTTAGACAATCCAAAAGGTTGGCATCTATTCATGTAAAAATTTAAAACAAAATATTTATAAAAAATATGCAAATTTGAGGATTTTCAACCCATAAGGAGCTTTTACACTCTGCAAGAAAAAGTGATTGCAGCAAGCATCTCAAAAATAATCGTTTGTATGCAAACAAGCAATTAGAAGTAATCGCCTGCCACAAAATGTTTTCTTGCTGCGAGCACTTTCATCGAATGGTGTGACAGCTCCTTTAAGATGCTTTTACACCATGCAAGGGAAAAGAGCTTGCAGCAAGTGTTTTAAGAATTCCGATTTTGAAACTTGCGTGCAAATGTTTTCAGTAAATAGTAAGATCTCACGCTATGCAAGAGAAGTGCGTGTTACAAAGCTACATTCAAACTTGTGGTAAACACTCTTCGGGTTGTCACATCATGCAGCGCAAGCACTTGCTGCAAAACATGTGTGCAGGCAGACGGTTCTGGTGTTTGCTACTTTTAGTATTTAATATTTTGGCACGACTTGTTTCAAACCAATCAAACAAAAGAATAAAGCAAACTGTTAAACTGGTTAACAAAAAAAAAAACGACATTTGATAGAATGACGATTCCCGCAAGTCACTCGATCGATGATATTGCACGCAAGTCAAATATTTACATGTGCAGAGAATGCAAGGATTTTATTTTTTTGCTCTCAGATCTCAACATTCAAAAATATTTGCATTCTTTGCATTCTCTTGCATTTACTTGCATTATTCTGCAATATTTGGCATTTATGTAAAAAAATGCAAAAGAGTACAATGCAAAAGAAAGTAAAGAATACAAAGAATGCAAAAGAATACAAAGAATACATGAATTCTAATATGATTGTATTTAGTTATAGTCCAGTCATTTTAGGGTTTAACCTAGAAATTTGAGATAAAAAGCTGGAAACTTGTATACAACTTCTTATTGCCGTTCTAAAAGTTGTCTAGAAAGTCAACAAAAATCTCGTGCCTGCAACATAAGTTATTCAAGGTGAAAGGCCACGAAAAACTGTTTTTCGGAAATATCTCGGTTCATATTGCTCCAATGATGTAAGCATCCATTACAAAATTATAGAGCTACAAATTTTGTAACGAACGATCAACCGTTTTTTGAGATAGGAGTCTCAGAGTTCTGCACGCTCAGCAATACATACTAGTCTACGCGTTAGCCCATGTCACCTGTGTCGTTATATGTCCCCTCAGTTTCATAGGGCTTTGTTAAGCACCCATAGGTATATAAATAAACTTGAGTGAGAGGTACAAATCATGGTCGTTTGGCCGCCATTTTTAAAAGTTGATAGTTTTTTGGTTTAAAGATATTTCCGCATCCAGTGGTCCGATTTTCATTTTTGAAGACTCATTTTATTTGCGTTTTAAAGCTAAACAAATTTTGTCACACAAAGTTTTTACATACGTAGCGGACTGTATAAGTAAATAATAAGTAAAGGCGTTTTTAAGGGCTTCTAATTTTAGGATGTAAAAATCAACCAACTGTATCGCGCAAAGAAACAAATTAAATAGATATCTTATTACTCTGACAAGACTGATCGATAAAAACAAATGAGTTCACACCTTTTTAGAAATATCACCTACACAAATAAAACAAATTGCTTCCACGTGGTAACACCTTTTTTTCTTCTATTCGAAGACTATTTCAATACTTTTTCTTGAATTTAGTTGGTGAGTTGGTCAAGTCATCAAATATTCGGAATTTCAAATAAAATAACACATTTTTACATAAATGTCAAAATTGACAATATATTTTTTTGCACCTTTAACTCAGCACGTGCGATGCTTTCTTTCATCACTCAAATATATTAAATCATAAAAACTATTAAAATAATTTACCTCATTAGGGGAAACGAGGTTAAGTTGTTACAGCTTAACTTTAAGTTGACAAATATTTTCATATTTTTTTCTATTTTGTTTAGAAAAATAATTTTTTTTTTGATAAAGAATAAACTTCAAATTCATAAATGTTGTATGTAAATACTCGACTCGTAGGTCAAGTTCAAGTGTTTATCTTTTATTTTTTAAGATCTGTGTTTGTTGAAATGTTGACTGCATTTGACACTCAGCCGACACATCAAAAATAAAAATAAAAACAACAAGACGAGGATGATTTTTGGGATTATTTTAACATAATTTTTGTATAAGCAAATTGAATGAACAGTAGTAAAAAGATAAAAATACACGCCCGAGGTAAAAAGCACCAAAGTCTTTCTATTGTCTGGTAGGTACATACTTACTTGTTTGTTGTGTATGGAACCGAGGCAAGAAGATGAAGCATGTCCCTGAACTTTAATGTGCCAACTTATACATATTGAATGAAACTGGAGTGTAGGCATGAGCGTATTATAATCAATGCGGCCGTGAATCACAAAAGTGGCTCGGGCTCTGGTGTCTCAAAGTTTGATAACATTGAATCGTATAAAATATCAAAAACAATATTTGTTATTTTAAAAGATGAAAATAATTTTTAACCAATAAAGCGAATTACTCAACAACTTTTGACATTTTGAAATAAATTAATTAATTTTATTATTAAATTATTTAATTAATTATTTTTTAATTGAGGGCCTGCATGAATTTAAAGACAAGAAAAAAGTATGCATAGCCCCCTCTGTAGAATAGGGGCCCCAAAAACTTGCTTCTTTTTCTTAAATAATAGTCTGGTCCTGAGTAAAAGTATAAGAGGTTTATGTTTTATGTGTTTTCCATTGTTAGATAAATTTTGTTGGTTTATTTTTAGTTAAATTTTTGTAAGATAGAAGGAGGATATTATTTTTATTTGAGATTACCAGACAAACATCGATTTGCATTGACGTTGTTCTTTTTTCTTTATTCTATAGGTTTATGGTTCAATAAACAGCATTGAATATAAAATTTAAGTCTAAAGTTTACGTCCACCCGTTTATTAAAAGTTGAATAGGTAAAACAAAAAGAATAAATTTTTTTCCCAAATATAATACCGTTTATTTAAATCTACCGTTTTGTAAATAAGATACTTAAAAACTTAACAAAACATCTTTACATCTTAAAGTTTTGGATATATTTACAAGACGTTCAGTGGCTGATTTTAAAGTTCAAACACATCAAAGTAAAGTAGGAGGGGAGGGCATCCTTAAAAGCACAATAGTTGCGGATTTTAAGTAGCCATAAAACAGTGAAGTGAATATGGCACTACGCTTTTTTAATTGAGGCTTGCATTTCAAGTGTTTTTTTTTTAAATGTCTGAAACACTCTATCAATTAAATAACAATACCTATTTTTCGACTAAAAGAAAGGCCATCGATCGAACTTACCTTGATCAGAACTTATATCATTAATAGCCACGGTTGAAAATGGTTGCATCTGACATCATGGGGTTTATTTATTCGAAGAGAGAACCGTAATTGTGAATCCGGAGTGATCATACCGTCGTCGTTCAATGTAAACTCCCCAAATCAATTTCTTTCAAAAATGAGATTATAACGTAATTTTTCTCAAAAGACAATCAGCCCTATCGAAGGTATCCGTTTGGAAGAAGTTTAGATCGGAAAAGATTTCAGATCGGAACTCAAATTGCAATCGAGGTAACCCTTTCGGAACAGTATAAATAAATTATATAAACGCACTCATTTGATATTTTCCATCAGAAGCTTCATTCACATACAGTTTAAAAAATATTCTGATAATTCAAAAACATAATTATTAACAATGAAGTTAGAATGGAATAATGTACAAACATTCATGACTTCACACAATTAAATCAAAACAATTAAAAAAGATTGTTTTCTTTTATTTTGTAGCTTTAAAAAAACAAGCATAGGAACTAAATAACAAAAAAAAAAACATAATAAAAATAATTTTTTTCAATGTTCCGCAGCAATTTGTTGTCGGAGAACTTCGGAAAATATTTTCCGTGTAGCTGTCAAAAATAAATTGCTCAACGCTTTGCATCGCACATCAATAGCCTGCGTTTAATTCTTTCGGAATTTTCTCCGATTTGTGTGTCAGAATGGATAGGTACCTTTATTAAAAATTCTCAGATTTTGTACGAATCGGAAAAATTTTTTTTCCGAACGGATACCTCGATGGGGCTGAATATCTACGATTTGAAAAAGTAAGTCTAATTCCAAATTACAGAAATTAAAAAAACTCACAAAATGAAATCACCTTCACGTATATTTTCAACTTCAATCGCAAACATCTCAAAACGGTTTTTAAATGCGAGATTATCCCTGGGTTAAATTAACCACGAGTTAACTCTGATTGATTGATTGATTAATTGATTGATTGATGATGGATACACGTTGTTCGATTAGTTTGAGATCCCTAATTAACTCAAAGTTAACTCACCAGTTTTTATGAGTTAACTCTGAGTATATGACATAAACACGTACACAGTATCTCATACAACTACTGTTTCCATGAATCCAGTGTGACAGCTATTTTCTGAAACGAACATATACCGAAACAGTACTGTATACCGTGGCCATAAAACTTGAGCAATTATGGGGTTTCCCAAAACCCGTCCTTTACAAAAACAAATAATCGAGCACTGAGACACCAATTAAAGAAAATATTTTTGACATTATTTATAGTACAGCTGTCGAATCCCAGAGTGCCGAAGTCCAATAAATTAAAATTAGAAAACCCCTGAACAATCTGGAAATGTTTACTAATTATTTTTTTCGCGAAATTGCGCTTTAATTGCATTTTGGTGGGAGATTGAACTAAATATTCTATGTATATCAAAATATTTTTTTTTTTTCTATCTGTCAAGCCTCAAAGTTCCAATATCTATTAAAGAATGGCTACGATGTCAATGGATTAAAAACCGTCAAAAAAGTTCGTATTTCTTTGTATTCGCATATACCTATATTTTTACAATTATTTATTTCTGGATTTTCATGAAATTCCTTTTCATGTCGTCTTATTCGCCTTATTTAGTATGGATGTGGATTTATCTTTGAAATTAAGTTTTTGTTTCATTTTTTTTTCAAGACAAAGTAAACGATCGCGTTTCATTGTTGAAAAGAAACTGTACTTAACCAGTTAGATTACATATGTAAAGTCAACGGATATAAAGTTGTATTCGTGTGGTTTATAAGATTTTCAGCTTTATTGTGAAGTTTACTCGGAAAGCATTTCGCCTGTTCTCCCGGAATTTTGAAACCTATTGAGTATCTCGCCCAAAAAAAATTTCACCCTGAATCAACAGTGACATTTCGATTAAACGAGACGTTAAATTTTCTTAAAGTAACTTCAATTTTCCGAGACAAGGTTTAACAATTTTGTTTTTCATTTCTAGCCCAAAAAAAAAATCATCATTAATCTTGATTTTGAAATCTTTTTGGTTTGAATTTAACATTTTTTATAATTAAATAGCTACTGCAACTTTCTAAAATTTCTTCTTTTTTTTGTAATATACGCATTCTTTGAGAGAATGTTTTCTACTCCTTTAAGTTCGAGAAAGAGCAAAATTACTTTGGGTAATTTTGGCTAATTATTAATAAATATTTTTAAAATTATTCTTCATAAAAGAGTAGTGTCTATTTCGAATACAAAGAGCTTTTTGTGGAGCTTTGGAAGCAATTTTTGACTCGCCGTCAAGTAATGACAGTTGCCAAACACTTCAACTTTTTTCTAAAAAGCTAGGACTGTTTCACTAGAAATTTTTGAATTTCCGGGTGTTTTTTTTAATCACAAATAAAAAAATATCAAGGATTCCAAATTTAACCAAATAACAATAAACAATTAAACAAAAATCTCTTAAGCTTATTTATTGATGAAACATAAAATCAGAAAAATAGCAAAACGAGACATCAAACGTTTCCACTTCGTTTAACGTATAAAAAAAACACCATAGATAATCTATCTTTTCAAATCTAAATAATCTCATTTGATTTAATGATCACAGCTTTTTATTTATGGTGGATGTTTTATCGAATCACACGCCAAACACTACGAGGAAAAATTAAAATGTTCTTTGCTCTTTATATTATATATTTTTTATATTAATATTCACAAAATGTTTTCGGTTAACGAACTAAATTAAAAAAAAAAAAAACAAAAAAACAAAACAATAATTATAATTAATATACTCAAGTATTTACACTTTGACGCATCATTATATAAATAGGTTTGTATAACATTGTAAAACAATAATTAAAATTAATCATTCATCAAAGATTCGTATTGTGACGTTTAGAAAAATTGCATTCGGTACAATCAATCAATTTATTACAAAATCACATTTTACACATATGAGTAGATTTATTCATTTTTAGAATATAAAATCATGTGAAAATATAAACAAATAGTATTTATATTTTCTCATGTGAAAATACCCCGTCACGACACACTCGCAAATGAGCAAAATTTTATCACCGACAAATATTATGACTAAGAAACGCCGCCGCCGAGTACGCAAAAATGTATCTCAACTTATATAGCCGAATAAATTTTAATTAATGTTTACTTTTCAGAAAGAGTAATTCGTTTGACCTTTCATCATTATCACCATACAAATAACTCAAAATAACCAACGACAAAAAAAAAATTAACATCCGCAACCGGGAATCAGGATAATATTAATTTAAAAAAAAATATTTTAATTTTTTTTTGTTTTTTTGGTGAAATTAAGATGATCGTCATTATTTGCAAACAAAAAAAAAATGTGAATAACAAACAAAGCTATGGAATTCAAAAGAAGCTAATTATAATTGGCGGTCACATTTTTTGTCACTCGACACGTCATAACTAAAATGCAATGGAAATGATTTACCTTTATATATGTATGTCTCTGAAAAAGATACAAAAAAGAAATAACAAAAAGAATATATATTTGGAAAAATAAAAGCCAAGAAATGCTATATTTTACCAAAACGCAGACCAATGAGACCACAAAACTTTCTGAAATGAACAAAAATTTGCGGATTGCAATTATTTTAATGGAAATGTGGATTTTAGTTGCAACAAAAAAGGACAAAAATTTGTTTGCAATTACTTGTAAAAGGTTAAAGATAATTTAGGGGAGCACAAAGGGCAGTCCAAGGATTCCCTATCTATTGAAAAATATATTTTTTAAAGGGAAAAGGACACGCTTTTGTTATGTGAAATTGCCTGATTACATTGGTGCTTTTAAGGGCAAAATTCGAAACGAAATAGAAAAGGATGTTTTCCAATCCATTCCTCTCAAATTTCTTTACACATTCCAAAGGAGGGTAAAGTTTGCGACTCGTTCAATTACAATGCACTTTTTCTTGTTCATACGTATATAATAAAAATGCATTGACAAATCACTCAACAAATTGTTACCCGTTATCCTTAAACTGAGATCATCATATTGAGCGATTTCAATGTACATATGTAATTCTTGTTGGCTTCACTATTCTGACGAGCCAATACACGAAGGAATATGATATGACTGTTTTGTTCCGAACAGACCAAAATTGTATTTCAATTTGAACTGTAAAAATATTATCAGGTTACGAAAATAAGTTCAAATAATCTGGAAAGACCTGCATCGGTCATATTTGATTATTGATATTCTTCTCCAAGAGATCTACTTAAACGCATCAGCTGACCTAATACTAAAATATGTGGTGTTTTTTTACGCTGGTAAAACCACTTCGCAAGCTTGTTTTGAAATAATTTAAAATTTTAATTAATAATTCTGCTGCGTGCTTTTTTCTTTCTCTAGTATCGTGTATTACCGCGGTTGTTTCTGGGTTTTCTCATGATCCAACTTCTGTTGTTTTTCTTTATAAGATTCACCAGCTATCTCGGAAAAGCAAAACGGCTTCATCGGACAGTATTTCTACCGGCTACCGTAGTGTGTCTAATGGCACCCGCAGTATTTTCGCTTGTAACCACAGTGTTTATACTTGGAACCGCTTAATTTCTACTTGCATCTGCGGTATTTCTACTGCCAATCGTAGTATTTCTATTGGCAAACCACAGTCTTTCTACAGTATTTCTACTTGTAACGACAGTATTTCTACTTGCAACTGCAGAATTTCTCCTGGCAACCACAGTATTTCTATTTGCAACCGTAATACTCTACTACACTGTCTTTCTATTGGCAACCACATCAGTATTTATATTTGCAAAAGCAGTATTTCCACGGGCAAACCTTAGTTTTAGTATTTCTATGTAAAACCGCTGTAGCTAAATTTCCAAGGGCAACCTCAGTATTTCTACTTGCCAATGCAGTATTCTATTGGAAACCATAGCAAAGGAATCAGGATCAATCGGTAGTTTAGTTGTCAATCATCAAAATAATTGACATACTGTGATTGCCACTGAAATTTAAGATCTATTGTGATATATTGACTAACTTGGTTTAATTATTGTCACAATTATTGTTATTTACTAAAGATGAAAAATTTACCAATTGACAATCATAATACTAATATTTGATCGTTTATCAAACCGTTGATCTTTGAAAACCATAATAAGGGTGTAACTTAGTCTATCGAAATAAACATTTCCGAAAACCTAGAATTGTTTCGCTCATTTAGTTCATGAAAGCCGTTTCGTGGATGGGAAAATTTTCTTTTATTTTTCAATCGAAAATACGTAAAATTATTTTAACTTCCTTGACTAACTTTAACTTAGAAAAAAAGGAGACATTTAAAAAAACAACTATCAGCTGGATTCAATATGCACTTGCAAAACCATAACCCGGCAAAACAACTTGTTACAACCCAAATTGGCATACTGAATTGACAGATTGATTTTAAAAAGTAAATTGTAATCAACTAAAAAAAAAAAAAAATACCAACCATTGCTCACCGACAAGGTAAACAAACTAATTGATTTTAATTAAATGCGTAGCGTTACGCGCGGTAATAGATCAAATATATATTTTTTTTATATCGGAAAAGTTTATAGATTAAATCTAATCAGAGATAGCATGGCATGAACGATTTCTATCTGAAAATGGTAAACTTCCCATGAAATATCTAGAAAATCTCGAACTTTCAATAGTGCATTTATTATACTTAGATTTTTATTAAATTCACATAACCTCTTATAATTTAATTGTCTCGTCGCGTGCGTCGTCGCATCGTCTCGTTTGTTCAATTTCATCGTCGTCGTTGTTGTCACATTGAACAAATTTGCTGAAAGCTACAAAATGCATTTGTCATTTTGTGACAGGCAAATTATAGATTGCTTATTTCTCATTTAACATCGTCTTAGTCTATTGTTTTATTTTTGTTAGATTGTATGTACCCATGACGGAGAGGTAAAAAGCGGCCACGTGATTCAATATAAGGACACGTAAATTAAATATTCATTTTATCATTATACACGAGGATCACATTGCGCATTTATATTATTCCCCAATGTAATATTGATGTTGATGATAATGATGATGATGATAATGTGCTTCTTTGGAAAGAGTTTTCATTATTTTTTTTTTTTTTTTTGGTTTAATTGCGGAATTATTTATGTATGTCCACTGACAGCCTTTTGTATTTCATTTGAAGGTGAAGGATAAATGATTTTATTCATACCATGAAATTGCCCTTGACTTCCATTTATATGCTTCTATTCAATTAGGAAGCATTGATAATGGTTACAGAAGGCTTAAATCGATTTTAGATGTTAGAAATAATAAAGTTTTCGATAAGAGAACTACAGGTATACTTTAAGTTGCTCGAAAGAGGGCTTTGCTCTTCAATTGGCAAGAGTAATTCTTTGTTGAATGACAGCGTTGGGTGTTATTCACTAAATTGTTAGAGGAGCCTAATAATACAAAGTCACAGACCAACTCAAAACGCTTTGTTTGAGACGTTCCGTCGTCGGTGTTGCGTCTCCTTGTTCACAACATATATATGGTCGTGTCTTCATTCACCGTTAACCTATTTTCTTGGATTTCTTCTCAATACTGACTACTGATACCACTCTGTGATTTCCATTAAGTCAATATCATCAATATCATCGGCGTAAACGAATAATTGGAAAAACTTTTCAAAGATTGTGTCTCTGGTATTGACGTGCACTTTAAAATTCCAGGGTTTTTTCTGCGAATATTTGATCGATTTGGTGGATTTGTCTGGCCTAAAGCCGCACTGATATGGACCTTTCAGGTTGTTGACGAATGGCTTCAAGCGTTCACATAGAACGGCATAAAAGATCTTGTATGCGTAGCTAAAGGAGTCTAATGCCTCTGTAGTTGGTGCAATTCAGAGGATCGCCTTTCTTTAAGATCGGGAAAACAATGCTAAGGTTCTGAGATTCATTTGGCATTCTATCCTTCGACCATATGTTGCATACTCTTAACCGATTCATCGTCAGCTGTTTTGAACACCTCAGCCGAAAAAGCAATCACCTCCAGCTACTTTATATAACTTAAGTTTAGATATAGCTGCATATATATCTTCACTTCGAGGGAATTTGTCAAGGTTTAATGGTGCAATCTGTATGGCAGCGGAATTTTGTTCATCATCGCCGTCATATAATTTGCAGAAATGATTTTCTCATATCCTCAACACCGTATACTTGCACCCTGATTGTTGCACTTTATTTGCAACAACGAGGTAGCGGTCCGAGTCAACGTTGGCTTCTCGGAAGGTTCATCCATGATACATAGAGGATTGCATGGCGTCGGTCGATTGCCATGTGGTCAATCTGGCTTATGCATAAATCTGTTCAAACAACGATTAAGTTCTTGATGAAAATATAGTATACATATGTGTAAGTTACGTATTCGTAAAAAACTGAGAAAAACACTTTTATGATCGGTCGTTAAATCTTAAAATAGAATTTTTTATATTACACCAACAACTTTTAGTTTTAAAATGACCAAGAAACTAAATTCGCATTCGTTTCAAATACACTTTAAAAGCGTCTATTAAAATAATGGACAGTTGGAATTCAAAATATAAGACAGAAAGTTAAAAGTATTCACTTATTCTGATAAAAAATTTCACAATTGGTGAATATCAATACAAAATTTGGTACACATTTTTTTTTTAATTAAAATTCAACGCCTAACATTGGTGCACCAGATGTAAAGGTAAAATGCCGACAAATTTTGATTTTTATATTATTTTTAAATACAACAAAACAATTTTTAAAAAAACTGGTTGATCGATTTTGATTAAACTGTCTTTTGTATCGTGAAATTCCTTTCATCGTATGATACTTGGAAATATTCAGCAATCATACAATGAAAACCTTAGGTTGTTAACAATTTTTACTACCAAAGTAGGTACCTATCAGCTACAAATACGTTCGTGAATTTTCTTGGAATTTTTCAACAAGCATTAAATTCTACAAACCAGACAAAATACTTATATTATATTGGTATATTATTAGTCATATGAAAAATACATCGTAATGGAGTAAGTAATTCATATTATTGAATTCATTTTCCAAGTAAACCATTATATTTCCAAACATCCTGTACAGTTCTACAATTTGTTAAATCCCATTTGCTCTTTTCAGATGATTAAATTTGCCTTTAAATTGGCTTTACGAAAAAAAAAAAAAAAAAAAAAAAAACCAATCAGTATCTGTCTTACTCGCAGTGAAATAAAATTAATACATTTCCATCCAAATTGCGAATAATTTAATTAAATTTACCCAAAAAAACTGATAAACAAGTTCAATTTGAGATGTAAACTTGCCCTCTCTGGTATTCCAACTCTTTTAGGATGTTAATTTGAAAGAGAATAAATAAAGTTTTTTTTTTTTTTTTAATAAAAAAATCAAGTCCTTGAAAATGCATTCCACCGTATGGCATCGGATGTGTTGTGTACCCTTTTATTCAATCTACTTTAACATTGCAATTGGTTGCATAAGTTTGCTCAATGTTAATATTTGCTGAATTTCAAGTTCAGAACGGTATTTACCATAAAGTGTATTAATTATTCAACAGATAAGTTCGTATTATATGAACAAAGAGATTTCGAGGAGTTTTTTTTTGTAAATTCAGTGAATGCTTTTAGAATGGAATTTATTTGCAATTGTTATTTTAGTTTA
Source organism: Baccha elongata (assembly GCA_951217065.1). Lineage (NCBI taxonomy): Eukaryota > Metazoa > Arthropoda > Insecta > Diptera > Syrphidae > Baccha > Baccha elongata. The sequence goes on along the minus strand of OX578274.1, from coordinate 18,805,296 downwards.
AAATAAAAATTCTGCAAAAATGTTGTCAGTTGTTTTGTGATTGTGAATGACACTTTTCACTGTTTTGAAGTTTAATAACTTATAAACGGCGAAATAATTGAATCAAAGATGTATGGTTTCTTTCATTTACATTTCGGTCATTTCAAATTAGGAGATTACTAAATTTATAGATTTTATTAATTTTATTTTATTTTATTTTATTAATTCTCATGAGTTTGGGCGTCTCTGACTAATACTATAAAAGACTTAAACAGTTTCCTCTAACTCAACCTTAATTTTCTGATTCATCAGCGACTCTATTTTCAAGACAAACAAAAAAAAATTCTACCAACCTTATAAAATACCAAACATGTGTCGAATGTTTTGAAATTGTGAAGTTTTTTTTTTAATTAATATTCGAAAATTCATTAATATTTTAATATATGTGAAATATTTTTAAGATACTTTCATTTCCAACAGACTTCTGTTTTTTTTTTCTTTTTCCGACAATTCGATGTTAATAAAGCTAATGAACCGCAAATCTGCGACTTCAGTGCTTCAAGAGATGATTTGCTTGTGGGTTGAAAACTTTACCAAACCTCCCAATTTCAGGTTCTTAAATGTCTTCTTGACATTTGATAATGCATTTTGAACGAGGTTCTAATCAGCCGGTCTCCTCTTCAGCTTTATTTTATTTACGATAGCATTTTTGACGTGAACGGCGCTTCAAGCTCTTTCTCCAAATCGTTACCATCAGATGCTATATTATTGATCATAAATCCTAATGCCCAGTTTTTCAGTATTGGGTTACCCCTGACTTAGGCTCAGAGCTATAGTTAATCCCGAAAATAAATTAATCTCGAGTTAACTCACTAAGCAGTTTTTCAGTAAAGGACAAATTTTGATTGGAAATGAATGGCATGTTTATCGAAACATTTCATTTTCAATGAAAAAATAAAACAAAGAACAAACACAATAAAGCAAATAGCTATACATTCTAATAAAAACAAAAATGTAACCAATGGTTACAAGTACAGGGAAACTATGTTTTCTTTGAATTTCTGGGAGCTGGAACAGACCTATATGGAACAAAAAATGAGCCCCATAAGTATGTTTTCTTGTTTGCACTTAGCATTTTCCTCCAGAACGTCCACTTATAAAATAAGTGCTCATTGCAAAAACGTTGGATCTTTATTTGCAGCAAAGAATAATTGACACTTCATCTTTAAGTTAATAATCAAGGACTGTAATTAAGAGAATTGAATCTCGTGGTTGTCAATAGAAAGCTTTTTCTAGATGAACAAACAATAATATGCTTCTACACTCTGGCTTGGATGTGATTGATTTACCCGAAACAAGCCAGCATTGGTCATCTGAAAGTCGTAATATATTCCGGAAACGGCCATCTAATACCTGCACCAGAGATCATGTGTGCCATCAGTTTTATTATTGAGCGGAAAACTTTCACTATTCGGCATTTGGTCACTGCTGATAAGCTTGAAAATAAGAATCGTATGCCATCGAAGGTTGATGCCTCCCATCTTTTTCCAGAACACAGCGAGTCCCTTTTTCTTTTTCGACTAATTATAACTTAATAAACTTTTCCGACTGTGTGAATGGGCATTTAGGTGCAATTTTTGGAATATAGTCTCCAAAACTGTTGGTTTAAAAGACCTTCCCAATACTTTCTGGGAAGACTTTTGTGTCATCCACAAGTCTCGTGAGCATTTCTCCTTCTTTTAGCGGTAATTTTGAAGATTGTTGTTTGTGTTGACATGTCGCAGTTGGCATCAGCAGTCGGTGAAGATATTCTTCTCAACTCCCGATACATTCTCTGCGTAGTCTCTGCTTAAAGAAAGGCACTTCTTTGCTTCTTTCTTGCAACGTTTGTAGCACTTGTAGGTTAAAAGGCACAGTGATCAAAGTTTGAGAGCTTTTTCTGGCTATTACTGCTTTGACAACGTTACTCAACCACAATCATATTTTTTTTCTAGTCCCATCTATTTTGCAGTTCCTAGCAGTGATTTCGCTTTCTCTTGGGAAGTTCATATTAGAGAATTCAACAAAATATTGATTCCATACTCTTTAGTTTCCAGTTTGTTGATGGTTTAACACAGAACATTTTTTATATTAGATAAGAATGCTTTATCCAGATTGTAGATATCACTCGAGACTTTCAAAAATCTTTATTTGCTTCCTCGTCTACAAAAAAAAATCTGTCATCAGGAGACTGATGATGCGAGACTTTAATCGCTTTTGTTGACCAATAACCAATACTGGAATTATTAAACAAGTTATCGAACAATGATTGAAGGAATAGCTCTAGAATGAGCAATGCATCCAGCCATAAAGGGGCACAATAGATCTCTTTACGTTACAGTTAACCGCATGTTTCGATTAATTCATTAATTTTAATTTTTTCGATTCCCTACAATTTTGTGGTACCACAAGTTTATACACAAAACACTTAAATTCGGGTCCAGATCTCAGGCTTACAAAACAAAAGACTATGCGATCAGAGAAAAGCTTGAGTATAATATTTTAATTTTTGTATGTTCGTACAGTGATGCGATTTAATGCGAAAGTTGCAAAAAAAAATCTTGTTACAACTTTCAATCGAGTCTGTGCGAGAACTTTCATTGTTATTGTTTTTTTTTTTTAATTTGTTCATCTGTTTGGGAGCAAATGCTACTACTGTGTGCACCATGACGCATCTCGCATTGCTTCCTGACTTGCTTCTCGTAACGCCCAGATTCCTCACATAAGTCTATGCGTCCTATGACTTACATATAAGTCCTTATACACCAACCATTACAACTTGTGAATCAGTTATATATTTTGTATTCAAAAACAATAACTATGCACACAATTAATTTCTTGCTGACAAATCATAAACACCAAAAATTGATATTCTTGTCGCAGCTAATCATAGATATCAGCTATTTTCTCTAAACAAAATAATTATTGATTTGCTTTTGATTAACATTCAAAGTCAACTGCAAACATTTTCTTCTTCGTCTTTATAACTCCCATTTTCATCTGCATAAGACATCCCATCACTACTCCTAATTCTTAACAAAACTAACTTACAAAAAATCCAAAAATAGCTCTAAATAAAATAAGCAAAATTGTGTTTTAATATCAGGGACACCACTGCGTATACGCATCATTTGAATACAAATTAAAATCAATCCCAGCGCCAGCCGCATTTCTGTGTTGTATCTTTCTCAAAACACAATTCCAACCTAAAAATAACTCAACAACAAAATTATTATTATTATATAGATACACAATCACTATATTATGTTTTATGCTGCATAAGACAAAATAATGCCGAATACCTGTGCACTCATTTTGTCTCCCTGTTAAAGGCCCAAATTAACATTATTTTCAACAAAAATTAACTCACTAGGGATGGTCACGATTTTATTGACTTGACGACATCCCCAAAATAAACCATTTACTCTCTTTTATTGAAAACTCTCTTTATTCCAAGTTATGTGTACCTTTTTGTTAGTGGAAAACAAACAAAACTCCATAACAACGTGTTTTTTCTCAACCAACCCTTCCAAGAAGTCCGCCGATGCGACAGAAACAGTCTATTTCCCCATAGTCTTCAATCCATCCCGGCTATTTCATGGAAATCTATAATAGGAGTCATTGCGGTCCATCGATATATAATTTAACAGCACCACCCTGTCTATCCATGTTGTGATTTCCACATCCGAATAGCTTTACCCGACCTAGGAAAATAAACAAAACATTTTTTTCTAGCTATACTCCTTCAATACGGCTAAAAGCAGCATGCCGGACAAATCCTCATCAAGAGAGAGAGAGAAAGCGAGAGACAAAATGAGAATTTAGCCCCCAGAAAGAGCAACCCCTTTAGTCTAGGAAAGCTCTAACAACGGCATTCAGTTGCTTAACAGAGCTTGATGTGTACGATGTGCACACGAAAACGCGTTCCGCAACTAAATTTCTTCACATCGTAACTTTGTGAGCTACAAAATCAAAAATACAAAAAATATCTTCTGTGCGGTGATATCCAAAAAAAAAAGTGTTAAAATATCTTTCTGTGCGAACAGACAACATTAATCCCCTAACCGTGCCGCCACTCCCTCAAAAAAAAAAAAAAACAAACAAAATCAAAAACATCCATTTTTAGGCCAATTTTTTAATATTTTCAAAGTGTTAACAATCTTGATAGTGAATAGTGTAAATATTTTTCCAATACACAATTATTTTGCGTACAATAAGGAAATTGATTAAAAAAATTTCTGCATTTTGGTAATAACTCCTTCTTCGGCGGGAAATACAAAAAAAAAAACCGATACTTGAATTGCACTTAAAAATTCCTTCAAATAGCTTTGGATTCATTTTAATGGACAAACGCATTTACCCGGGTAGGGTTTTTTGTTTTTGTTGTTGTTGTTGAAGTAGATAGTGGAGAGGTTGTAACAGCAAAAAAAGTAGCATTGAGAGTAGAGTACGCTGCTGGTTTGTAAGTGATATCGAGTGCAAAGAATTGTGATATCATGCCTTTCACGTTTGCATTGTTTTCTATTGTTATTGTTTTTTGTGCAAAAATATTAATACAAAAAAAAGTAAATTCAATATCAAATTTCCAACTAATGTACTTTGCTTTATACTCACTCGCACTCTCTATAGTGAATATAACATATTTTATAAGTACATTCTCATTGTGAACAATTAAACACTATCACGTTTTTTTTTATTATTATTATTTTTGTTTTAATCTTGTCAGGTTAATATTAAACCATTGTGAATGACGTTCATTATAAAAATTAAACTTCAAGTCATGTTGATATAATGTGGGTATTTTTTGTTTTCGGAGAAATCATCTTACATAGTCTACTAAATGTCAGAAATTGCCGATGTACACTTGGGCGTATACGTAATATTTTCATGCAGTTTTTTTTTTTTGTAGAGTTTAGTTATTGTTCTTCAAAGTGTATCTAAGTTTTTGAAGACGGGAAATAGTAAACCACTCAATGTGATTTGTTGATTAATTGTCTATAAATAATATTGGGTAGACTTCTTAGTAAATTGTGATGTTTATTTATCTTAATTTTTGCTTAAAATTAGAAAAAAAAAGTAAATTTAAGGAAACCACCGGCATCTGAAAAACTTGCTGAATTATGTATGTTAGAATATTTCTTTTCTTATTCTAAATTAATTATCATTTGTTTAAGTTAATGAGAAGATTTTAAAAATGTTAAGTCTTTTTTCTTTTGTATCTTTATGTGATCATGTAGTTTGTTATGAAAAATTTTAGGATTCTTAGTGCGTGGGGTCATTTTTGTTTGTTAATTTTAATGAAGTTTGTTTGAATTATTCGAAGCATCAAGTTTGTCCGTCGTAGTCTGAAAAAAAAATTATTAGATAAATTTAATAACATATCAACATCGTGTCGTGACAGTAGGTAGGTTCCTGATACGATTTTTTTTTGTGACTAACAAGAAAAGCGATTACAATAGTAAAATGTGATGCATTCAGTGATTTTTTAACGAAATGTAATTTGTATTTAATTGCCCCATTTACGGTATGCAGGGTGAGTCATGAGCAATGCGACAAAATGCTAGGGCGTGTAGGTTGCGTTGAGACAAGAAAAAAATCGTATGGGAGGGGGGGGTCTATTCCCCTCCGTTTAGCCGGGAGGGGCAATTTTCGAAAAAACTGACTTAAAATGGGAAAAAAATTATTTAAAATCAACGGCTTCATTCACAATGCTGTGCGATACGTTTTTGAAAAGCCAATAACTTTTTCTTTCATTCTGTGTTTAAATAAATCTATTCTAAGAAATAGTTTTTGAAATATTAATTTTCAAAATCAAAATTTTGAAAAAAAAAATTGAAAAAAAAATTTCAAATTCATTTTTTTCAAAATTTTACGTAATTAAGTGCTAATTTTAATTTCAAAATTCAATGCTGTTATTAATTTTTAGTCAAAAACAGAAAACCGGATGTCAAAATGTATCTTAGTTTTTGAGAAATAAAAAAAAAAATAAAAGTAAAACTAGTAAAATAAGTAAAAAGTTAATTCGTTTTTTTTTATTATTTGATTAAAATCGGATGGTATGTAATGAAAAATAAGAAAGGAATAATTCCCTTATTAATAATTGACCTGAGCAGGTCAAATTTGGAAAACCAAAAAAAAAAAGTGTTTTTCTTGGAAAAAAATACTTCTAGTTTTTCTTATTTTCTCAAAAACTAAGATACATTTTGGCATCCGGTTTTCTGTTTTTGACTAAAAATTAATAACAGCATTGAGTTTTGAAATTAAAATTAGCACTTAATTACGTAAAATTTTGAAAAAAATGAATTTGAAATTTTTTTTTCAATTTTTTTTTTCAAAATTTTGATTTTGAAAATTAATATTTCAAAAACTATTTCTTAGAATAGATTTATTTAAACACAGAATGAAAGAAAAAGTTATTGGCTTTTCAAAAACGTATCGCACAGCATTGTGAATGAAGCCGTTAATTTTAAATAATTTTTTTCCCATTTTAAGTCAGTTTTTTCGAAAATTGCCCCTCCCGGCTAAACGGAGGGGAATAGACCCCCCCCTCCCATACGATTTTTTTCTTGTCTCAACGCAACCTACACGCCCTAGCATTTTGTCGCATTGCTCATGACTCACCCTGTATATTGATACAGTTCAGAGGATTTATAGCCTTCCATTCATTAATTAGTATCAACGTATAATAATATCGCATAAAACACACATTGATTTCAGATCTATACATTTTTCGTTCGTACGTTCACAACATTTTCCTACGAAGAAATACAAATACGCAAAGAGAAGATTTGTGGGGTGCATTGGTTACTTTCTAACGTGCGAAACATGGTTTGGCAAAACATTGACTGAAGATAATGCAGTGTTTTGGTTCTGCACATCGTTAAGTCCCATTCTTTTATTGTATTTTTCAAAATACATTCCCATTCCTTATACTAGTACTATAACATAAAAAAAACCCAATTAATTCTGAAGTCTTTGGTAAAATAGTCCTTTACAGCAGTAAAAAGTCTTTAAGTATAAAGAATGCAGTACTTTTAACTGCTTTAATTCTTCGAAGTCTTTCTTTTCATGTAAAAATTTAATAATTTACAATTTGGGTTCTTTCTACCTCATTTTTAATCCTTCTATTCGAATATTCTCTTTGAGATCTTCCAGAGGATATGGCTTCTTCTCATAAGATCGTTACTTTAAAAACAAACCAAAAAAAAAAAAAAAAAACTGAAGCAATCGATTCCATCATTGTCCATCATGGTTTTTTTAAGCTACAGCGAAGGTTTTTCCGGTATGGCACGTGTTGTTCTAGTCTTCTAGAGGCTTCTCTAAGATCACTGACTTCATGTAAAAAAAAATCGTTTTTCTACGATCCTTAAGATGAATTTTCTGATCTGCTTTCCTAACAAATATCAAAATAAAATTAGAGTATCCGCAACATGCAAATGTAATATTTAACATCTTCCGATACCTACTATAAAAAATCAATTTTTGATCACTCTGTACTAGGTGCTCATAGATTGTGACAATATCTTGATCGATGATTTCTTACTCATTCGCACTAAAAATGCATTCGTTGTTCATAACCGCATTGAGACAATATTAAAAATATTCTACCCCCTGCAGAAATCATATCTTATAAATGAGTCAAATGAATGTATACGAAGGCCATTCCTACAGAAGAATATCAAGAAGAATTATAAGAACAAAAGCCTCGTAAAACACCTTTTCAAATGTTTACTTAAAAAAAACACAATCTTCCCAATTAAGCTTAAACAAATATTGCTTCGCAATACAATATTTTTGATTCTGTTTGATTCAGTTTGATCTAGTCAAAGCGTAGTTAAAATCGCCCTCGATTTTTTTTTCGAATTCTATGTTTTTGTGGTCACTGAATCTGAATCTGAAGAAATCCAACAAAATTTCCTGGTGCGTTTTGAGATATCCGGGAAAAACCGCGTTTTCGGTTTTTTGCTTACATCTTGGAAACTATGCGTCTTAACTAAACTTTTACCGTAACAAAATTAAAGACCATTGAATTTCCTACAAAATTCACGTATATTGTTTATTTCTCAGGCGTACAGATTGCCCGTTAGAGTGCGTTGAAACTTCAACATAATTTCCCATTTTTGTAAAAAAAAAAAACAAACAAAACAAACCGTTAAAAATTCATATGTAATAAAACAAATTGTTTTTATACAGAAATGAGAAATTATACTGAAATTTCAACGCGCTGTAACGGGCTAACGGTACGCCTGAGAAATAAACAATATACACGAATTTTGTAAGAAATTTAATGGTCTTTCATTTTGTTGCGGGTGAAATTTCAGTTAAGACGCATAGTTTCTGAGATTTTAGCAAAAAACCGAAAAAAGTGCGAAAATTCCGCGGAATAGATATCTCAAAACGCACCAGGAAATTTTGTTGGATTTCTTCAGATTCGGATTCAGCGGCCCAAAAAACATAGAATTCAAGAAAAAAATCCATTTGTATATTTTTTGTAACGTGAAACTACCGTTTGACTGGACTATTATTGTAAACAGAAATAATTGTTTTTGCTAAGTAAATTTTTAAAAGAGTGTTTTTAAGATATCAAATAATCTCTGTCAAAATAATATCAACAATCCAAATTATGATCATAATCTTGCTAAATTACTTGAAATACAACGCAAAACTATTTTCTCAAAAATCTGATTTTTTTGTGAACACTCAAAAGCTTTCGAATCTCTGAAATCGCTTTGTGTATTATTTCTCCACCCAATATTAAACTCATGAAGAAATAACTAAAAACTGAGATATTTAATTTAAAATTAAATAGAAGACAAAGAATTCGGGAAAACCAAGCTTGACAGCGCAAAGATCTTGCCTTTTTAAGGGTTGCCAGATTATAACTTTTTTTTTTAATAGACAATTTTTGATGTCGGCTTTTTACACCTGATTACGAACGCAGTTTTATAACAAGTTTACAAAAAAGTCCACGGAGTATTTACGTTTTTTTTTTTTGCTGTAACATTTTGATTATTTTTTTTATGAAAAAACGAATTGCAACTTGTAGAATGCTTACAACTCCAATGTTAATTTTCACACTTTTTAAAGTTTACTCTGACCTGTTCTGATTCAAAACCAAATCAAAAATTCTGTTTTCAATTGTTCGTAATTGCTCCTGAAAGGCTCTATCAAAAACCGTTTTGATGAACACAGCTACAAGAAATTTTTTTGACAGCTCTCTGCCAATTGTCGTTCTTGACAATTAGTTGAGTGCTGAAGGCTGCCACAAAGTGTGGTTGTTTTCACAATATTTCCTTTACAACTTTTTTTAGAAGTTATACCTTTATTTTTACCCCAAACCTTAATTTGTGTTTTTGTTTTTTTTTTTCGCAAAACTAGGTTTTTTGTAATTCATATAGGTTCTCAAAAAAGTATTGCCAGACTTAAAAGAACTGCTTAAATTAAAGAATTTTTAATCATCATTTTCTTAAAATCCTATCAGATCATTTTATAGTTGACAATGCTTGTTTTTCAGCAACAAACACCTGTTACACAAATTTCCACATTCATCCTTTTTTGTTATTTTTACAAAACGGAAAATAATAACAATAAAATCACAAAGTGCTGTAATAAAATAAAAAGTACTTGTTAAGGGGTTGAATGCATGTCATATTATACATGTATCTTAAAATGAAATATAGATTAAATAATATTTTCCATAGAAAAATTCTATATCAATACATATAACTACCACTTTCTTTTGTCGTTCTTTAAGAGTCCCTAATGTTCTGCAAAATTACAGACAAATATCATTTAAGATTGTCAACACACGCATCTGCAACTATCACGCGATACTTTAATAATAAAAAAAATCCTTCAAACAAAAATGTCTCACAACAAGATGGTTCATAATGTTCAATTTGTGTGTAACCCTCAATGAGAATGGGATTGGGATATCAAATGAAAAAAAGGAGCGTGCTTCAAAAACTTAGCCACGAGTGTATTTTGTCTCAATATCCCGTCGTGTGCCACATGTGTTTAAGTTATTTTTTTTTTTGTTTATCAAATTATTGTTACACACATATTTCTTAGAGATTTCTTTTATTATTTGCAATTTTCCAAATGCTTAAGTAAAAATTATATGTTTGACAATGAATAAAAAACGTGCAATTTATATAATCTTTGCACAAGATTAGATAAAGATTATCTTTTACTATCACAAACAGTTAATACAATTTCCGTCTTTCAGAATTTTTTTTTTTAATATTTCGTCATTTTGATTGCGTTTTATTCAGATTTGTATACAATCAGTAACAAAAAAAAACTCCTATCAGTTAAAGATGCAAATTGCAGGCGGCTGATAAGCTGATATGAAAATTGTTTGACTCATTGCTAATGACAACAATGGGTTGGTACTACAGGCACAGCACAGGGTGCGGTAATATAAATTCCTTTTTATTTTCAAAACGCAAAATAACATTTCGGTGATTTTTCGGTCACAAAAAATGGCAGTTTTCCACACTATGATTAAATAAAGTTTGATGTTGTCATCACAAAATGCTTCGGTATTAGTCATTGATCGAAAGTTTTAAACTCTTCGCCTGAGTGGATCAGAAAATTGGCAGCATAAGAATTCTGTTTTTTTTTTTGGCGCTTAAACGATACCCATTTCCCTCGCCCATACATCAAGTGCTAGTTGCAAGGATGCAGGGTCTTCAATTATGATGGCTCCATTTGATATGATGGTCTTCAATTATGATGGCTCAATTATGATGGCTCCGAATCAAGACGCTTCCTTGATGTACATGTACACAAACTTCTATTGGGAAATGTTCGGCTATTCCTGCCTGCAGTGCATCTAACCTTTGTTTTGACTTGCCAGTACATATCCATGACTCCTTGTTGCATCAGGGCCACTCATATAAGATCTCTTGATTGTCGAAGATAATCACGTCTGGTCCTTTTTTAAGAGTTTTTCACCGCCGCCGCACTGACTTCTTCGACTGTGATGTCAGCCACTTCATCGGAGTTTAGTGCGACTGTTGAACAGCATAGTCTGACAAACTGTTCATTGAAACTTGGCAATACTTTCACCAACTGTGAAAAACTTTGTCATCATCCACAAGAAACTTACGTTTAGCATTGTTTATGAACTTTGGTCCATAAATCTCTTAAGAATTTCTTTTTTTTCTTACTGAAATGCATTTATCGATAACGGCTTAACCGATTTTATTTAAACATGGTATTGTATTTTTTTATTAAGAATTAAATACGATGTCATTCAAAGTTTTTGGTTAAATATGCTATTATACAGTTTGATTTCAAATTAAGGCATTTTGTTCCCCCCCCCCCCTTTTTACAAACAATTGTACATTTTCTTTTCATTTATTGTTCCCGAAATTTATTTTTGGCTTAAATCTTTTATGTATATCCTTGCAAAGTCAATTTGTCGGTTGTAAAACATAATCTTACAAAAGACTTCAAATCAGAAAATTTAATTGATTTTCTGTTGACTCCAAAAGTCAAAAAGTTTCATTCTGCATTAAATTAAACAAAAAAAAAAACTAAATGCAGTATAAGAAGTTGCATTGAATAAAAGTTGGCAAAGCTTTTTATTCAATAAATCAATGCTACTTTATCTTAGGTATACATCTACAAATTATTCTAATTCTCGAGCTGGTAAATTTCAAAAACATCCTTATCTTTATAAATTGTTCAGTATATATCCAAACTACATTTTTGTTTGTTTCAATTCTTTAACATTTAACAATTAAAATCAACAACAAATAAAACTAATTTAATTTTCTTTAACTTTTTGGTAATTAATTCCAGAACATGAACATTCTATTTCCTTATATCACTCCCAAAGGACTAATAAATGTGTAGAGTATAGATTTTATCATCAAACGCGATAGCAAGCATTTTTCGTTTTTATTTTCGAAAAGGATACAATAATGCAGACAATAAAGAAAAATATGTATGCATATATATAACTTGTATAATAAATTAGATAAACTCCCATTGAATATGACCTAGATACAAGGACGTTTGGTCTTGTTTTTTTGTTTGTTTTATATTCATCATCATTTGGCTTGAGATTTAAATCTTATGTCAAGTGAACAATATTTTGCTATGGAAAGATATCAGGACTGTTTAAAAAAATGTATGACGAATTAGAAAAGGGTTTGAGACCTGATTTTTTTTGTTTAATTCAGATTTTGTTTTAAAGATAAAAATACTTTATGTGTTCAAGTTTATAATTCCTGTCCTTGAAAAGTAATGGCGGATTATTCTTCTTGATGGGTACCTCAGCCAAAATTCATCTATTCCAGTCATTGGGTAGTTTTACCTGTAAAGTTTTGAAGGAGTTTTAACATATAGCCATTTTTGTATAGTCTTTGAGGTTCTATATTCGAATTTTCACTTTGCCAACTCGTATGTTTTGAAAAACGACGACCAAAAACAGTGTTTTGGCAATATATCGTTTCTTACTAGTTTGTGCTTAAAAACTTAGAAAATTTTTTACATTTTACGTCTTTTATTTTTTTTAAGATAAATAGTTTTAGCACACGAACGCCGCAAAGTCTACTCCAGCACTTACAGAAGGAGTCATATTTTTAGAACCAAGAAAAATGTTTTTACCAATCTAATTATCTGCAAAATCAATTTGCCGTTAAAATATATATTCAAAGCTTGTTTTGAATGAAAAAATAATAACTTGTGTACATTTAGCTATTAAGTTTAAATAGTTTGAAAAAATGTTCATTCAGGTTTCTTTGATGATTGTTGTTGCTGTTCACAGTGTTCGAATCAAGCTCAAGTTCTTAAATCTTGAAGGCGACAACTTCACGACTACAGAAACACATCCGCTGTGTGGTTTGGCGGGTGGTCATTAGGAAACGTCGGTTAATGTTAAGGTACTTCAAGCAGTAAAAATACATACTTCAAGCAACCAAAAGACTTCAAGCATTTAAACAGTCAGAAAACTGCAAGCAATAAAAAGAGTTTAAGCAGTCACAAGACAGCAAGCAGTAAAAAGACCCCAAAGAAGTAAAAAGACTGCATTACATTAAAAGCAATCGATAAACTTAAAGACTGCAAAAATGCAAAAAAAAAAAATTAAACGACTTCAAGCAGCTGAATGTACTGCTTTTTTTTTGTAAAGGGTTTTCCAATTAGAGGTTTTATTTTGAATAGATATGGTCCTGTAAGCGTGGTCGTGGCGTCCATTTGGCTGATGTTGTTTTCCATTATTGACATTTGAGCATATATTCTTGAAGGAAATTTAATTCTCTACAAATTTTATATTCACAACTTTGTGCTGAAAAAAATGTGAAAAAAAATCCCAACAAGAAGTTTGGCGAAAAACCATATTTTTTGAGTTTTGCATCTTTTTCCAAAGAGGATATCTCAAAGACGGTTCTGTTTTGTATGGTAACAAATTGTAGGAAATTTTATCAGCTTTATTTTCCTTTGTGATTTTTTTTTGTACGACGCATCGTCTTCGAGATATGCTGATGCAACCGTGAGAAGATCCCTTTTAACCTCGCACCCAGCCCCCGCGGTACTCCGATCACCGGGGATTTTTTATTTCAAGTATATGGGACCCCCCCCCCCCCCCTACACATTCCCGAAAAAAATGGAACTACACAAATTTTTTGGTTTATTTTTATTAGTTTGACTGGACTACTATGGAAATCGGTGGTTTAAAAATTTTAACCACCTTGAATCACGATTGTACAACTGGCTCTAAGATGAGAAATTAACTGTCACATTTTCATAATATAACGCTTCATTAAAAAGAGTCTTAAGATAACTGGCAGCAATCTTGGATCGAGGAAGATGGTTCTTCCTTGACTGTTAAAGGTGTGCTTGACTGAAGTTAGCATGGAAAACTTACTACACGATAAGAAAGTCAAGATATCTCAACATCTTCTATACTAATGGCATATTGTGTCTTCCAACAAGAGCTTTCCTATTTATTTCTTTAAAAGAATACAAGATTAATTGGTGATATTTTATTATGAACTAAAATACAAAATCCTGTCTCGACATTGCTTTGAATCATTATTTTGTTGATGAATTTTTCATCACATAATAAATTGAGTTACAATATTATTGATATTTATTTAGAGCATAATTAAAAACCTTTTAGTTTTAACCAATCATATAAACCATCGCAATGACAGTTAAAAGTTGGCGCGAAATTCAAAATGAAACCTCTTGTGGGCATACTCGTTAAGGAGACCCAGCTTTATACTTACCGAAAAATGATTCAATTTTCCACCTTTTAAATTGAAAAAAAAAAAAAAAATCAATAGTATAAGCCTTGAGGCCATGTATAATAATTTTCCCTCATTGTTCCACCTGACATCATCCGTTTCAATCAATTTGCATCCGATTCAAGCAGCCAAAATATATTACACACATTACAGTTGAATACATTATTTTCCATTCAAATCCACTTGTAAAAAATATTCCTTGCTTCTTTTTTTTACGCAATCAAATAAATCTTTGGGCTATAAAAGGAACAGACAGAATGACAAATAAATATTAACATAAATTAGATCATCGTCAAAGTCACAAAAAAAGTAAATCACGGTGATAAAAATTATTTTTTTTGTATAAAAAGTTGAAACAATAATTTTCCCTTCTTAGGAATTCGATTGAAAAAGAAAACTATGAGTATTTCGCAACTTTTTAAAAGCTTTTTAAAATATATTATGTACTTTTTAATAGAAACTACTTTAAAAAAAAAAAGGAAAAACACCACAATAAAATAAACGCCATCGGTATTTTGTAATTAAAATTTATACTTAAACTCGGCTATGGAGAAAATTCAAAAAGAAGAAAAGACACTGCCCGCTGGTTTTACGTTGTTTTCGTAATTTTAGTACTGAGTTAATATTTTGTTTACACCTTAAAGGTGTTTTTTTGAGGTAGACTTGGATTGTTTATACAATGTTATTGCATTTAAATACATAATGTGCTGAAAGACCTTGTTGTGTTGGTTCTTTTAACGCCTTTTCCCCAGACATTACAAGAATTTTCTTTATCAAATAATTTAATTTTGGGGATAACCCCTCGAGTTAGTCAGTTTCATTTGAAATCTTATCGATTGTTGTCTTTGATAAACAAAAACAAAATAATTTCAAAGAAGGAGAACGTATTAGTCGTAATTGAGTTCAGGGTTGCCTCAAGGCAATCACAGGCGCCGGCCGGGCAGTATTGTATTTTTAAAGATAAACATTTGGAGTATGATTATTTCAACATTCTAAAAAGAGGGGAATTTTGTGACAAACTTTAAACGTTTTGTTATATGTGAAAGTATTTTCTCTGGGATTTCAGACATTAGATAATATTTGCTATTCTGTTCAGAATTCTTAAAAATCTTTTTACAAGCAGGTTTAAGCTTAATTATAATTTATTATCATTGAAGGATTTCAAGGGTTTTCCATTAGGGATGGAACGTGTCTGTCAAATCTGTTTTTTTATTATTTAGTCACTGATCCCAAATCAACATGGAAAGTTAGTTATACGATTGAGCAGCAATATTAACCCATGTCTATTGGAAAAATACATAAATCTTTTACATGAAACCGAATTCAGACGTTTTGGCATCGATGAAAGAGTCAACTAAATTGACTATTCTGTTGACGGCTAGTGTATGTAACACTAGCCGTCAACAGAATAAGTTCAGAAATAGTTTCCCCTGGATAAAAAAAAAATTAAGACTCACATTTGTTGGTGGATTTTTAAAAAGCTTTTTTATCGACAACAGATAAGTTAGAAAATGAGAAACGCAAATTAGTTGTATAACGGTGATGATAATAACTAAAAAAAAAACTTATTTATTATTGCTTTCCATTTAAATAGGTCAGTCCGCCATCGGCTAATTTTTGATTTGGATTTGATGCGGCTTTTTTCATGAAAGTGAGGGAGATAGCCCATATCACGTGTACGGTTATATTGCGGGAATTTGTTTAGCACAGATTGGAGTATACAAAAATTAGACATGATCTAAATCGATCGATTTTTGATTTAGTAGCATTTCCGTATTCAGTGTCTAATTCCAAATCGCCTTCATTGTGGCATGTCTAGCCTTCACGGTTGACAGTGATGTCCTGGCCAACGTCTTCCTCAAAGAAGTTTGGACCGATGTGGCCGCTAACCTAAAATCCCCTCCAAACACGGACGAAATTTAATGGATTTCGTGTAGATTTTGATCGATACAAATTAAAGAAATTTGCTTGCATTCATGCAGAAATGAGACTCGACGTTGAAAAAACGTTTTCTACCGAAATCGGGTTCAACTCCTTCATAAATTATTTTAATGTATTATCTGCACATGTTGTTAAGCTGCATTTACACTATCGTTATTTATTCGGTGTACGTTATTTGTTGTTCGTTGTTCGTTCTTTAGCAAAACAACGAACAACAAAGAAGCATTTACATTATTCTGTTATTTTTTTCCAGTTCGTCCAACTCAAAATGGATAACAACACAGTTGGCAGTGCCAACTTTGGAAAATAAAATCCGGTTGAACTACTTGCACTTCTTAGATTATTAGAAAAACAATGTTCTATTAACCATTTATTACATTTACATTCACGTTGTTTGTTGTTCGGGCAACAACACCGAAATTCAAAGCCGCTTTGAATTAATTCGTTTTTCGTTCCTTATTCATTCGCTTTTTCGGTTTTATCATTTACACTGTCTTTGTTTCGCGTACGGCAAACTACGAACCACGTAAACCGACAATAAGACCAATAGTCTAAACTAAATGCAGCTTTTAACGGTATAATATTATCTATATTTATTTGGCAAGACAGACTGAAAAAATGACAGCCAACTCGTCAGATGTAGCTTCAACAATATGGCCGCAGACAAACTGTCAAAGTTTGAAAACCCATAATGACGGATGTAGCTTCAAAAATATGACCGCAATCAACTGTCAGAGTTTGGTAATCAATATGAGAAAAACTCATAGATGCACTTTAAGACAAATAGAGTTCTCCATTTAATCTGGCAATAATGTTCATGAACTCATTCTCGTTTTTTGTAGTCGTTTTAAGTTGTAATTATACCGTTTCCTTAACTAGCATTTTTTTGCGGTTTATTTCTTGTAACGTAATATCAGTAAAACATCAATGTATATGTACTCACCAATTCAATAAATCACCAGAAGTTTGTAAATATAATAGCAAGTTTAAAATCCTTTAAGACTTGTCAGTTCCGAATATTAAAATTACATTATATTTCATGTTTAATCCCTTTATCGACAGTAAAATTCAATTAGTTCTAGTAGATAGATATGTATCTGGTATCTACTGGTACTTTTCCGTTGATATAAAAAAAAACAACAACGTGAATGCAACCCTGATGGATGCTAGGATTTTATTCTGAATTTTTTATTATGTTTCAAAAAATGTAAATAACATACGAGTATTGGCATGTTACGAACAATATAGCCACGCATACAAATATTACTGTTTCATATAAAAACTTATTTAAAAAACAAATTCATCGTAAAATAATATTTACTTTATTCTCTGAACGCACAATCCTAAAAAGAAAATTCGAATTTCTAAAACCTCAGTTTATTTTTACTTCATTTTAAAAAAATAACAATAAATTTCACAGAGAAGAGCTTCTTCAATCGAATATTTATTGACATTTCACAGGTGAATTCAGTTCAGAGAAAAAATACAGCACATCAGGAAAATAGAAAAAGGATTTACATTGAGATGGTTTTTCAAACCCATCACCTTCTTTATGTCCATCGATCGATTTCCTTTATATTTACCTGTGTTATTCACCTACATTATAAAATAATATTTATAAGCAAAATATTATTATACCTATTACACCCCCGCACACATGCCTGCCACGATTCACTATAGCACGGCACAGAAAAGTTCGTTTAGTTCATTGAAATGTGCAATTTTGTTGTTGTTGATATAAAATTTCAATGATCTATTAATCCATTAAAGTGGAAGAAACAAAGGAGAAGCTGCTTTTTCCAACCTAACATTGCAGCCACATGTGTGTTTGGCTAAAGAATGATACAGATGCATTTTGTGTGACCTCATTTAAGATGCTTGTTATAGAAATAATAAGAAATATTGAATACTATACCCGGGGTGTGTATATACTTGTGTTTGTGGAAGTTTTCGAATATAATTCAAAACATTTATTGAATTCAGGATCAGGATATAGAAATGTGCACTGCAATATGTACTTCAAATCAAGATTTATGGATAGCAAAATTGTTTTCGAATGTTTTCCTGCTATTGTATCGGTTTGTAATTAATTTACTTAAAATAGTTTCTTGATCCCGATAATTTTGTTTTTGTTTAATTAAAGTAGAAATTTGTGTGTGTTTTCTGAAGGGAAAAGTGTGATTTTATTTTATGTATTTTTATTTGAAATCGAATCAAGAAAAACTAAATTATATATTATATTACATTGGCTTCTTGTAATATATTTTTTTATTTTTAAAATTAATTTCTAAAAAGCAGTTAAAGACCAAGGTTACCTACATCAAATTCTATTATCATTAAAATACACGCTATTTCTGTAAAGATTTGTGATACAAACCCACATTTATAGTAGAATTTTGGTTTTTACTATTGATGCAAAAAAAAAGGGATTTATCTGAAATTTTTGGAGGAGGTTAAAAAATAACCATTTTTATAGATCTTGAGATGCTCTATTCGAATTTTTCATTTTACTACCTCGTATGTTTGAAAAAATGACGAAATCGCAAAAAAAAATTATTTTAGTTTGGATCTAACAATATGAACCCCACTGTAAAGTGCTTGAGAAGACTTTGCGGTGCTCGCACTCTAAAATTACTTATCGCCTAAAAAATAATATAAAACATAAAATGTAGAAAACTTCTTAAGGATTAATTTGTACCTTGAAGCGACAAAGATATAAGGTGGCGAAACACCGGCATCTTTTGATGCATTTTTCATTGCATGCTATAACTCTGAGAAGCTTTTAGGACGCCAATTAAGATGTCGTCTATTGCCAGCAGAAATAGAAATCCATTGTACCTAACAAAATATTTTGCGTTGTTATACGATTCGCTTATAATAGCAACAACTTTTGGAGGAGAACTCCAAATATACATATTTTAGCGATTAACCCTATTGAAAGCATTTTCGAAGTCCACAAACATTAGATAAAGCGGGTTTCTCGGAACTCGGCTGATTATTCGAGAATAATGCGAAAGGTGTTTTCCACAAGGTCCTCTTGAATTTTTGTTTCTGCAGATCACATCAATTTTCTATCGCAATTTTACAATAACTCCGTCCTTACAGTCGGTAGGATACGTTTCAGTGTATCAAGGTGTGTCCAAACCTAAGAAACATTTCAGAAACATTTATCAAAATAAAGAAACATTTCTGAAATGTTTCTTAATTTTTTCTGAAAACAAAAGTTAAACATTTCTTAAAAACATTTAAGAAATGTTTTTTAAACAATGTTTCTTGAAGTTTTTCTTAGGTCTGGACCACAGGTCATCAACTTAAACTCCTCCATCTCCTCCCGTAAAAAAAAAAGTAAACACGCGCTTTTCTATATGTGAATACGTGTGAACAGCTAAATGCAAAGTTGTAAGAATGTATTGTTTAGCCAAATTTAACAGTCCCATTGGAATTCTTCCTTACATTCTTTTGTGTTCTTTGCATTCGTTCATATTCCTTGAATTATTTTCACTCTATGCAATTGTTGTGTGCCTTGTTATAAAAAACGGCCAGATGATGATGATGAAAGAAGGAGACAAAACGGAGCCTTGAGGCACGCCAGCATTTATTTCTTAGTTTTAAGACTAAAAACCATTTAAGAGTAGAATTTTGCATTTGATATTTTTAATTAATTAATATTCTAAAACAGACATAAAATTCCACAAATTTTCAACCTTGAAAATGCAACTGCAAAAATAACTAAAATTCCAACCAATAAAATTGACTAATCGACAACATTTTTAATAATCTTCTCAATCCAATCATTTTTTTATCAACATAAATACAAATTATATTTATTCATTCTTTAAATTTCAACAACAACTATAGTAATTCCAAAAACAAATTAAATATATATTTTTTAGTCGAATTCGATTAATAACAACACATGGCACTGAAATAAAAACTAAGAGGAATATTCCACAAAATATAAAATGTTTAAAATTTTTTCATCACATTTTTTGTGATTTTTGTCTTTGAAGTTTTTTTTCTATATATACAAAATGATGAATAATACTTTTTTATTTATTTTGTTTCGATTTAAACAAAAAAAATAGTACAAATAAACTTTTTCCTTCACTTTTATAAACAAAAACACAACTCTATTAAAATGTATGTCCGCGGTGTTTATAATCTACGAGATAGTTAGAGAAGGTGTGGGACATCACATCGTTTCTTTTAAGGAAGCTTTTTAAATTAAAAAAAAAAAAAACCACATAGAACATAATATAACCCTGATAACTCATTCTGTTTTGGTTTGTTTGTTAAACATACTGGAACTCTACTGATTCCAATGTTCGACACTACATTGAAAAATATGCTATTTTCTCATTTTGCTCCTTTTGAAATATTTTTGTTTAGTTCCACCAGTTTGCCGCCTTTGCTATCGGTCGGCTCGTTGTCAAGTTCATCGTTTTTAATTTTATCTCGTCAGACTCACTCTTACTCACACTTCTTTATGTAGCTAGGATAATCCTTCTTTTATATTCTTTTTGGGGGAGCACAACCACCCTTTACCCCTTACACTTGTTTGCTTGTCCTTTTTATATGTTTAAATTCAGTGGTTATGAGAGAGTGTGTTCTTTGCCTAAGGGAAACGGATATTATAGTTGAGTGCACTCAACTCTAAAAAAAAGTCAAAGACTGCTGTGTATATGGTGATGTTTTTTTGCTTCTTCTTTAATCATAGGATAGAATACTATATCCTGCTGCTGCTGCTATATTGGACCTATTCACCTAGAAATAAGTTTCTCTAATGAAATGGGGAGCATTCAGCGCAGTATATAGGCTTTCAAGGATTAGGACTTGTGGGGTTTTCCTTGACGGTCAGGTTTTCCTAGCATAAAACATGTTTTTAATTAGAATACAAAAAAAAGGGGGGCATTATGTTTCAGGGAAAGAACTATTGCTTTTAGTTGAGTTAACACAAGTTACTTAAGTTAAATGTGAATAAAGAAGTATTTTGTTCCCGAGGGATTCATGTGAGTATCTATTCATTGTGTGAAATTTGAGTTGAGTAATCTAGGTGTTAAAATAAGTGCTCATCGTTATTTAACATGTTTGTTTGTTATTTCATATGAAACAAGTTATAAGTTAGAATTGAAAGAACTTCATTTTGCTACTTGAACAAAATAAGAGTTTGAAGAACCTAAATCTGATAAATTTGCTGATTATCGTTCAGAATAACGATATTGCTGGTGGCAAGCGATACTTTCGTTATGATTTCGCTGACATTTATTATTTTCATATATTCCTATTTCCTATCAAAAAAGAAAATGTTTGTACAATACAAAGACCCTTTTTTCCTTGACGCGTGCTGATAGGTACGTACGAAGGTGATTGTTTTTCCGTCTCCAGCAAAAACAAATAAATTGCCCATGTGAAAAACATGGATTATCCAAATTTAATCCGCACACTTGAAGTGATTGACCTCTTGTGCCTTAATTGTTTATGATCATTGAGAATGCGAGTCGTATGGGAAGAGTCGTTTGAAATCGAACGGCATGTCTGTGGGAATGATGGGAATGCGTGGAATAAGCACATCTTCTCCTTTTGACTTTACGTTCAGAATAGTTGTCTCGATTACATTCGGCATCAGTTTCTTTACAGCGAGTCTTGTTCCATTACATAATCGAGGTGGATAAATATTCCGCAAGATAATAATCGACACCCCGATTTTGAGTGATAATATGTGCGGTGGCACACCAGGAAGATCTAATGAATTTAGAAACTCTATTGGATAATTAACAATTTCATCCGCATTCATTACACTATCAATCGATTTATATGTAACGAATCACCTACAATTTTTTCTGGAATTAATTTGTTGATTGCAAAAATATATATGTATTTTTTTTCCGTGTTACCTGGCAATATTTGCATGGATCCATTAGGGGTGTTTAACATCAGTTATGGGAAACATAACGGTAAAAGCAATTTTGCGTGTACTTTTGTTGTCAAACTGATGAATATTTCTTTGAAAACAAATCTTAAACTGATTGGCATAATACATACTGGATCTTTTTTATGTTCTAGAAGAATCTTATGGGTTTTCTTATAGAGCCTGTTAGATGTTGACAGTCCATCCCTAGCCATTTAGTTGTGCGGCCATGTTGTTTTAGTGGAGTATGTCAAATCGTTTGTTTATTATTTAATCAGTGATGCCAAATCACTATTGTAAAGTTACACGATTGAGCAGCGAAGTTCCAATCATGGCCGCCACTTTGTGAATATCACCCGTCTCTATAAACCTTTCACAATATAAACAAGATCAAGTGTTATGCTGTAAACATACATACAAATTTAATTTCAAGTAATTTTATGTTATACTTAATACATTTTTAAGATAAGAACATTTTTATTCAAAAGCGAAAAACACAATTTTCAAAGTTCAATGTCAATCAACTCAATTAAATTACTAATAGTCGAATGAATCCAAGCAATAAAAATACACAATTCGCATCTTTCATCAAATTTAAATCAAAAGTAAAATATTTATAAAATTGTTCTTCCAAGGTGATGTAGTAGTCAATTTGGCGACGACAAATGCCGACGACAGACGCCTGATAATGATTCTTCTTCTCAAAACATCACCTCCCTCGCGATAATTTTGTTAAAAATTAGTTAGCTGATTTATATCTTCAATTTCATCGTTTCGGTCATCATCGTCTTGTTCATGCTTCAATCGGAACTGTCGTCGGCGACAAAATTGTCTCCATATTATTCTCAACAACCATTATAAGTTAATCGTGGTAATGGGCTTTGTTTCTGTTCTTTTCAATATGTCATCAGTTTTTTTTTTGTCATACTGGTGGTGAATCCTCGAGGGTTATTGACTATTATTTTTTTTTTTCATTTAATATTTTACAAACCAAAACATACATACTTACAATTTAGACTCTGTTAATAATGTCGCAATTTTTGCTATACAAATTTTTGGATCAATTCCAAAAAATCCGTCCAAACCACATGGCTTTTCTAGTATTGTTGTATCTTATTTTTCTTTCTCTGCTTTGGATGGTTTGTTATTCATCGCGGTGAATATACTTTTTTGTTTTTTTTTGTTTTTGTGTCTATTTATTGGAAGAGAAAAGCAGGACCAATGATAGGAAGGAGTTGGAGGGTGCGGCTGGAGGATTAGTAGACATTTTGGAAAAATTATACCGAGGTTGAATGGGGCAGCAATAACAATGATTCGTTGGGATTACTTCAGATTTTTCAGATTCTTCAGTGCGGGAAAAATTATTGTCTATATAGATATAGATACCAATCCATATACATATCTTTATTTTAAAGGGAATCTTTTAAGGTTAATGAATGGATAAAAGTCGACTCTATGGTTATTAATTATAGGCGTTTAGTTGGAATCGGTTATTATACGAGTGAATTCCATTTATTGACACTTACTTGAAAATAAATAAGGAAAGCAAATCACAATTAAAGCATTTAGCTGTGATGAATTTTTGATATTCCACATTTTTTATTAATTCGACATAAAATGTATTCGAGGGGTAATGAGACTTGAGATTTTTGAACTCAGCACACCATACAGACATTGTATACATATTTGAAATTAATCAAGAGTTTTCTACGCAGTAGTTTTAAAGTTTTGCATTCAAATAATGTATACAACCAATGTGAATGGGAATTATTTAGAAAGATGCTATGAAGTTGGCGAATGTGGAAAGCTTTTTATAAAAATCAAATGTATCATTCCTTGAGGTCTATAGAAAAATGCCGGAACATTTTAAAGACAATGGATAATTAATAATAGTTTAGAAAGTATTAATTTTATGTTTATGAAAGCAATCAGTTATTAAAGTTCTTTGCAACTTGAAAATCGGCATACTTATACATAAAGTTTTTGAAAACTTGCCAACTGTCACATATAGAAATAGGTGCATTACCATTTCATATTCGATTAGGAAAATGCTGAATTTGATTCCGCATGCGACGTTCTGTTCTCCTTCTGCGGATCATATACCACTGCCCTATTTTCCCTCTGTAATGAAGTTTTTTAGATGTTGACAATCTTGCAGGCCGATGCCAAAAAGAGCTCCAAAATTCGCAGTTTGAAACATGAATTTCGAAGTTTTAAAATTGCGAAATTGAGACAATTTAAAAAAAGAATAAGAAATATATATGTTTTTTTTTGTCTTGTAAGCCATGAATTTATTCTTTTATAAAACGAGGAATAGCCGCATTTTAAAAGTTCTGTTCGTTTTATTTAGAAATAACCGAAACGTAATTTTAACGCCATTTTCTGGAAACTGGATTGTTCAATTTCAGAAGTGATTTGGAAAAATTTGCTGAAACCACGCAATTTTGTTAGGTAGGAAGATAGTTTCAATCTCAAAAGCAAAATGATCCTTTCATTCTTCCATTTAAATGTCAGATATTTTCTCGCTTCTATAAGTTTCAGATAAGAGAGCGATTGCCTTTAAGAATAGTAAAGTTCAAATGCGTCACTAACTATTCCCAAAAGCGAATAGGGGTGACTATTAACGTTCCATTTTCATTTAATTGTCAAATGTGTTCCTTTCCATGTCGTTTCCATTAAGAGGCGGAAAAAAAACTAATCGCTTTTGGAAATAGAAAACAACACAAATCCGCCACAAAAACGCAAGAAAATCGTCCTACATTTTCGGTTCAAAATTGAATTTAAATAAATACTCTTCTTTTCTACTTCAACAACTCTAATCTAGCTTGATCATTAATTCCAACTTACATAAATGTTTGCAACCTTTAATTCACATTTACTGTTTTTGTTCCCTACAAACATTATATCGAAAACGACTTTGACGAATGTGCCCCGATATTGAATGTCCCAATTTACCATATTTTGATTAAAAATCGAGAACAACAACAAAATTAAAACAAAGACATGAAAATGTTCATATTTTAGTTAAGTAAAGTTTTATTTCGGTTTGAATTTGAGAGCACAGTTTCGATATCTTATAATGTAAAGGATATCAACTTTAAGATATAAATCAAAAGTAAGCTCGCACTGGACGGAACGCAAATTTTAATCATAAGCCTTTGCATGATTTTCTAATGATATTCATTACCACTAAGCAAGTTTGAAATTCAGCTTTTCATAAACTCCAAAACACGAAATATTGTTTTTTTAAATCTAGTATTTAACCAAAAGTCTCTTAATTTTCAACCAAAATCGCGCAAACTAAAGTCTCATAACTACCCAAGTGCTTCCAAATGTTATTTACCGGAAGACATTTAAATTTTTAATACAAAATTCATATTGTTTTTCTTCATTGCTGCCTCACTTGTCCTGAATTTTTTTTATCGTTTTCTAGTTCTTTTTTTATTGTGTGCATGAATAACATTAAGGTTCACCTATAGTATTTCTAAAAATGACAAAACTTTCTTCCTTTAACAAATTATTTGACACAGATGTCAAAATAAAGTGACACATTACAGATGACACTAAAAGCCACTTTACTGTCATAAACAAAAACAACCTGAGCCTATATAAAGAGTCTTCAAAAGACAAGCACATAACTGTATTACATACATTTTCTTTTCTTCTCTTCTTCAAGTGTGTCCTTGAATTGATTTTTAAAGATAATATCCTTTCCCAAACCGTGCATTAGCATCGACCTTCGAAAGTTCAACACTTTACCCCGCTTAAGATGAAAACAAAACATTTGAACGAAGATGGTAAGGAAGACGAGGTTGGTTTAACTTAACCCTCACCGCAATCATCATTCCCTTCCCCCCTGGCAGCTCTGATAAAAACAAAAGATGATTAAGACATTCACTTAAAGGAAGAGAAGAATTGAACTAGGGTTACCAACCACCTACGGTATATTTATCGTCAATCGATTACCCAATCTTTTAATTTGCTCCTTTGTGTTTTGGGACTTATTCCGAAATCGATTACCTAAAGTTTCAACTTGCGCCTTTGTGTTTTGGGACTTATAGCGAAACAGAGACGCTTAGATAAAAAATTCTTGAAAAACTTTTTGAAAATATATTTAAAATTTTTCGAATTGGGTTTGCACACCTCTCAAAAATCTGGCAACCCAGAATAGAGTGTTTGAATGCTTGCAATAAAAATATTCTTATTTTTTCTATTTTGATATTAAGTGGAAAAGAAAACTGCTTATGGCGAGAAAATAGTTAATAAATAGAAAAAGATGTTCCGGTCGGAAAATTTCCTTTTCTCCTTGAAAATAAAATCGTTTTATCAACCAAACAACCTTCGAGCAGGAGATTCAGCTATCTCCTGGTTCTTTCTCGATTTGCCACAGGATGATAATGACCTTTATTTTTCTCTGTCTTCCTTTATTTTTCAAGGTAATATGGTTTGGTTTCTGATTATTTTTTTTTCTTCTATCCATGTTTTTCTTATCGTAAGTGGTGCGGTTAAATAATTTATTATGTCTGAGAGCAGGTTGAAAGGAAAATTACTTTGAATAATGGACGGAAGTATTTTTCGAAGCAGAAATAAAAGAATATATTTTTGTAAGGAAATTAATTCTAACGAGATCGTTACAGGAAGTGGGCGGTTATTAAAATTTTCGAATATTGATGAGGGTTCAATATAAATTTTAATAGAAAAATCTAACTAACCGTTTGGGGTGGTTATAAAAAATGTATGGGGTTCGTGTGAATTTAATGAGTTTTTAATGATTTTATTCGATTTCAATAAATACACTCTGCTCCTCTCTTAATTGAAGTAGTAACTTTAACACGGTTATTTAAATATTTAATATCCATGGTTAAGTTGAGTTTGTGTGTAAGTATCGGAATGTCATATAGTAGTTACATATTTAAAGCAACTTTAAAAGTTTTGTTCCCTATATACCTATACCTAATAATAACGGCATGAACTAAATTGATTATGTCGAAATTTTTAATATTTGAAAATGAATGTAATCATATGACCGACTCAGCTGGTATTATCATGTACAAATGAGAAACCCCAAAGCTGGCCATATAAGATAGAGCCATGGATCCGTGCCGAGCCGAGTCAAATTCATCAATGTGTAGATCAGTAGATGGCTTCAAGTGACTCCTCGTTCCGCTAGCTCGGTTGGGTTTTTGGAACGTTGAAAATCGAACGATCCGGTGCTAAAAATGACAAAAATGAAAATAGTGTCAAAATGGTTTAACTTGTTGGCTAAAAAGTCTGTTTCCACTCGTACGGAGTGCAATTTTTTTTATACAATATTGTTGTTGTTCTTTAAAAGTATTGGCTCGACAAAAATTTGGCTCCACCGTGTTTTGGTCAAGGAGCTATTTGGCATTGGGTCCAAATGGCTTCATATTTTATGTCCAGCTTACGATCTGCTGTACTTACATAAATTAAATCATACGACAATATCATACGAATTTTCCGATACGACAAAGATGAAGACTTATAAACTTCAGGAACAGACAAATGCAACACCATCATTCAGTTTGTCACAAATATGGAAAAATTAAAAACCGGAAAGTTTGCATTTTATAATTCAACTTGAACTGATCTGTGCTTTCTTGTCTTCTGTAAAAAACTACGAAATCTGTGTTTTCCGGAATTTTGTTTGTGGAAGTAAAAGATATTACCATTGGTCCTAACCGAATTAAATTTATAAAAGCTTTTTTAAAGAGTATCTAACTTCAATTCTTTCAAAAGCTGGTATCAAAAATTGATTAAAGAAGAGCGGTGACAAAAATACTTGAAATGTCGGCACTCACACTAGTTTTTTAGCAAGGTCTGGATTGGGTTTCACAAAATCTTTAAGCATTTTTCTTTGTGTTGTCTACTTATTTTATTCTTATGTAATTGTTCTTGATTATCGTTATACGTAAACGAAATTAATTGGTAACAGGGTTATACTTATGTAGGTACATATGCCCATAATAAGTATTCATTGCTTTCGAATACCATTGTTTGCGTTGCGATCCGCTACGCTTTTAATGACGAATTCCAATTTTTCTATTGAGAATAGCATACGAAAATTCAAATCCGCCACGAAAAGCGAGGCGGATAGCTTTCTGGAATCGGCCACCCTAATCGTCTATTGATCAGTTCTAGAACGAAAATTATTTAGCACTGTAACAGTGATTGGTCACTAAAATAAATATAAAATTACTCCACCAAATAAATTTTACCATATCTTAAACAAATGCAATAAACAATCCTTCCATCATCAATTTATTATTCTACGCCTTCTAACAATAAAAAAAACTGAAGCACCAAATTATTAATGGTTCTTAAAAAAATCTCATAAAACAATTAATTGCCCCACAAAATATATAATTTTGTCGAGTTTTCAAAAGAAAACAATTTTTGTTTTCAAATTTATTTGGTAAATTAACAGTTGCAAGTTTAATTAGAATCGAAATATCCTTATTGTACGCAAAATACGAAGATAAAAACATCTGCCTAAGTATTAACCAAAACAATAATATAATTTTCATTAACCATCAGAAATTAAAAACAAAAAAAAAAAAAAGATGTATACAAATACGCAAAAAACAATCAATTAAAAAAATATTTAAGTAGAAAAACAATATAAAACAGTGAGTCATATAAGAAACAAAAAAAACAAAACAGAACAAAAATATGAACTTTCTTTCACCGGATGATATTTTTACGGGAGTACGTCGAAAAAGTTTATGCAATGGAGCTATTCTATCTTTATCGAATGGCAAATCACCAACATCGGAAAGTGCTAATTCAACACCCAGTAAAACTAAAAAAGAACGACGAAGAGGAAGTTTTAATGAGCCAACTGGTAGACGATCCTCATTGGTGTCCAGGTATATAAATATTTAAATTGAAACAAAAAGTCTTTTTATATAAACAATTTTAATCCAATTAATTAAAGAAACACATGATTACTTAATTGCTTACAAATTAACTCGAAATAAATTAAATTCTTGTGAAAAGCCCTGCACATTTATCAGATTCTGCAAAGAAAATTTAGACCATATTTAATTATACAATTATAAAGGATGTTTTTTAAGCTAATATGTTGTACTACATACTTGATTTGAAAGAAAACACATGACATTAAATGAAATTTAATAGCCATTTATTTCTGTTATGTCGTAAAAATAAATTCTGGCCATCGCGACTGGATCTGATGAATGTCATCCGAGAGACAATTTTCAATCACTTTATCAAGCATTAGTGGGCGTATGTCCTCAATAAGACGAATACTATTGGCTTTCAATGCGTCGATTGTTGTTATATAACAGCGTATACCAGCGATTTTACGTATCTTGTATGGCGCATAGCCCCCATCCCGCTGAAATCACATGTTTTTCGCATTTACAGGAGACGAAAACAGCATTAATCATGACTCTCTAGCGAATACAATTTAATGTGACACACTGATTAGCCTCCTTTAAAACCAAATATGGTCCTATGTTTCCACCAGCCCAAAGAATGCATGAAAGTGTACATTATAGGGTTTCGGTCATCTTATATGGATTATCTTCTCTCTAAATTGGACAATTTTGAGTATTAACATCTCATTGAACCAAAGATTCGTCTGTAACAAACGGCTGTAATATGCGGTGCAAGTTATCTAAAGTTTGGCACACTAAACCATTACCTTAGAACCATACTCTACTATACTCTAAATTTATCAGTTTCGTTCGTTTAATTGCACATTCACCTATTTATGTGCAACTTATTGATTAAACTGCACCCAACGAAACTTAAAAAAAATAGTTTAACTGTTATTTTTAATATCTCTCTTTTTTATCTACCAATCTGTATTGTTTTTGAATATCAAAAAATTCTGCATTCCTGGTACTTCACAACTAAATCTAATCCAATTGATTTCTATTTATTATGCACTTCTTACAATTTATCTCTCTTTCTTTTTGTCTTCCCTCAACAGATGGTTTAAACACATATCAGACGCAGCGGAACAGTACAAACAACGCTCAAAGAGCAGTCATGAAGTGGTCGATGATCCCGCCAGTGCCACATTACCGCATTCCAATACAAAAGAATCACTCGAGAGCACCCCCGAAAGGCAGACGCCAACTACGGCGACTGCGACTGCAACCACAACCTCTGGAGCGACCACAACAACAAACAATAATGTCAGTGATCGCGAAAGTACACCGGCCCCAGAGAAACACCGCAGCAGTTTACCCAATAATAACAATTCATTAGATATTGGCGGCGGTGGCGTTGGCAGTAGTAGCATCGGTGGTATTGGTGGTGGTAGCTTTGCCAGTGGTAGCAGAAGTCGCAGCATTAGCCGCAGTGGATCTCGCAATGAGAGTAATAACAATGACTATGATTCGCCCACATCTACAGATGAAACAAAGCTGCGCCAACAATTGCTTAGTGCTGCTGGGTTAGCAGCTGAAGAAGCAGCTGCTGCTGCATCAGTACGACGCGACAATAGTAGTTTGTATTCAAATAATTCCAATAATACTCGCACGCTGATGCAAAACAGTCCGCTTGTTGAACCGAGTGCAATACAGATAAGTATATCGCCGGCACATACAGCCGAACCGGTGCTAACGCCCAGCGAGCGATTGAAGCGTCTAGACAGCTCAATTCGCGAGAATTTGGTAGAGAAGCAGAAAATTATTTGTGATATGTTCCGTTTGCCGATTGAGCATTTTAATGAGATTGTTGATATTGCTGCACAGCCAGAGGCACCCAAGGACTCCTCGGACATTGCACTGGCTGCATACGCCCAAGTGCAATCGTTGACCGAAGTGCTGAATGACTATATGAAGATTAATTCGACTGAGCAGGAAATATCTGCTGTCTCGACAGTGGTCTGTGATCAGTGCCATCAAACACAGACGCAGAAGCATCTGCAATCGCAGCTGCATCAACTAGGCAATGCGATGACAGCAAGCATGCGGCCAGTGTCTCCTCTGCCTCTCAGTGCAACATCAACGAATACAACTGCGCCGACAGTAGTTACCATTGATGCTGCTTCGTCAAGTAATTCACCCGCTATTCCTGTGTCACCTGCTGTGACTCCCGCCAGTAATAATATTCTGAACACTTCCAATTCAATAGAAGCTGATCAGATTATTCACGAAGATGACGATGGATATTGTGAGATCGACGAGCTGCGACTCCCTTCAGTGCCACTCTCAAAAATACCAGTAGCTTCGTCGACGTCTGGCAGTGCGACATTTAAAGCTCCCCTTCCTATTGGAGTTGCCGCTGAAATAGCAGCAACGAGAGCCTCGACGACGCCAGAGCTGATTAAGCGCCAAAGCACAATTAGTACCGATAGCATTCCAGAAGAGTCTGAACACGATATGACACAACTTGACGAGCCTACACTGAGTAGTAGTGTGAGCCTTTCGAAGACGACGACGAGCAGCAAAGACGAGTTTGAAGCAGCAGCGGCACAGAAGCCACCACAATTGCAGCACCAGCAAAGTGGTAGCAATGGATCTATAGATCCATTACAGCTGGATATGAGCAGCAGTAGTAGTCTACTGAAGCAGCGCAACTACACTGATGATTCACTGGACAGTGAACACATCGAGATTAATGATGCCTATGACACCATGGTGAGTGTGCATTTTTATATCACATAAAACGGTTGTGTTTTTTTTTTTTCCTAACTAACCACACTTTTTTTCTAGACCGCCATAAATAAATTGCACAATTTATCATTTATTGATGGTAACTCCACTGTTGGTGGTGGCAGTCATCTATGTTCTTCTTCATCGCCCGGACCTATACTTTGTGGACCAAATCGACTTTTACATGCTAATTCCCTAGAACCAAGTGTACCGTGTCATCTTATAAACGGGATTGTTACAACTTTGAATTCACAAATTTCATTACTTTTGGTGAGTAAATTTTTATTTTTATTTTTAATACTGAAGTGGAAAAAATAGTTTCAATTAATCAAACTTTAACTTTTTAGCCAAAAATCAATGAACGAGATCAAGAGAGAGAACGATTACGCAGAGAGAATCAACATTTGAGGGAGCTTTTGAATGCAATGCACGAGCGCCAGAGAGTTGAAGCCAATATGGTTAGTTTGAAGACTTATATTTTATAAATGTTTAATTATACAATTCCGAGAACAGTTAAAGCCATCAGTATGTATTTGTGAAAAGGCAAGAATGGCCAATTCAGTTTTTTTTTTTCTAAGCAAAATGAATTTAGTGTAATCAGGAACGTACATATTCAGCACAAGCAGAAATCAGTCAGCAAAATAAAAACCTGCATTTCCACACGATTTATTCCAAAATTATTAAATTTTAATTCACGCTTTGTTCAAGCTAAAAACGGTATTGTTATGACAAGTGTTAGAATGGTAGTCTTAACTTGATCTACCTTTCTCGGAAGTTGGCAGGTGGCTGTTACGAGAACTTTTCATATTTAACCAACATAAATTCTGCGATGAAACAAGATTAATAGATTATTCTTCTTTTCTTTTTGGTCTTATGTCAGAGGGTAACCTCAATCCCTTAACTAATGTATGTCTCCAGCAATTCCTAATTCGGTCTAATCCCCTACAGTGTATACCAAATTATTTGAGACTTTCTCCTTAGGCATTACTCCGTGTATATAGCATTCCTATCCTGCGAAAGAGCCACATTAAAGTGGCTTCGAAGATTTTACTGACTTGAGCATTGTTGTACATCAACTCTACGTGACCCAACCATTGGAGTCGTAAAAAAATTTTAAATTTCGATAGATCGATTTCACCGTAAAGATCATTCGTTGAACTTTCTTCATGTCATACTTTAGTTGTGTTCATTGAGCCCTGGGGTCACCCTTTGGTCGCCCTGAATTCGCCCCAAAGCGTTATTTTGAAAAACCTCAACGCCATGGGTAACAAATTCTCTGCTTTTTGAGACCTGGGGTCGCCCTCAACTCGCCCTTATGTAGATCTAGGTATTTTGCTGGTACGAGTTGAGGTAAACAAATTGACATGTGTGTTGTCAAACATATGTTTACAATTGAATATATTATAATATATATTAAATTATAGATATATTTTAATAAAAATAAATAGAAAACATAAATAAAACAAAATGTAATTGTTTTATGTCTTGGAATGTACCAAAAGCAACACAAATTTCAAGTTTTAATTTTGGAAACAAATATTTTTTGTTTCTTTTTTTTTTGTCAACAACACAAAACCTAGCCTTGTGCGTTTTTTGAGAACCAAAGGTTTTTTTTTTTGCAGCTCTTCAAGAAAACCTGGGCCGACAGTGGGTAAAATACAACGAACACAACTTTTATCCGCACATTCTTGGCCAAAAATTAATTGAAGGATTTTGTGCTCAGAGCCAACATCAAGATCTGTTAAAAAGGATTGGTTTCTGCCATCCATTTCGAATCACTCAGTAGGTCTAATGACCGCAATTTATTTAATATCACAATTTTAAAGCCCGTAAATAATCTTTCGATATTCTCAGCACCGGCGAGTTAAAATGGCGAGTATCTACCAATCATTCAAAATGCAAAATGCGCTTAACAATCTACTCAAATGGACAACCTGACCAAAACTGAACTTGTACTCTTCACAAGAAAATAGAATACTCCGCAACTAAATTCGTAATATTTACTACTAACTAAAAAATTAATGGTTATTCACTGACTTTTTCAAATGAAGCTAATTATATGGGTTTTATCTTTGACAAAAAACTAGACTGGAAATCTAATATAGTAGCTTCTTGTTATCCACATTTGATACCCGCATCTTCATCTTTCAAATAGATAAGCAGCCCTTAAATAACTCGGTGCTGTTTTCATAAACGCAGCAACTGCCCCCAACTATCGATCATCTCTCATGGGGATGGCAAAAGAGTTAAGCATTCATCTTTGTTAGATGCCGAAATGTCAGAAATGGAAACTTAATATCAATGTTATGTTAAAGCAACATACCATAAAGAGAACAAACAAACGATAAAACAAATGTTAGGCACATTTTTCTTCGATAACCTCAGTGATCTGAAATCTTTCTACATAAAGCTTGTTGTTCGGTGAACTTTGTCCGGTTTACGATGTTCGTTTGTTTTTGACAAAACAACATTACATTATTCAGTTTTTTCATCCAGTTCGTTCCTCCATACAAAATAGATAACAACACAATGTTGGCAGTGGCGACATTTTTAGTAGGGTAACAAGCAAATTGCTTCTTTGTTACACTTAACAACACAATAACTAATAATTTTTTGTATATTTGTAAATTTAATAAATTTAATATTCCAGGAAACTCCAGCTGAATTCACCAAAAGTGCCGACGCTAGTAATGAAACAATAACACTCGCATTAGGAGAAGAACACAAAACCACAACAGACCAAACTCCATAAAAAAAAACAACTAAACTTAACAAACAAAAATAAATAAAAAAAAAACTGATATAAAATAAAATATTAAACACCACGTGCGCCCTTTTAAGAAAAAACAATTATATAACATTTTATATACATAGAGATTTACATATTAAAGAAAAAATTGTATCATAGCCTTTAAAGTAATTAATACAAATTATTATTATTATTGATTCCCTTAAAAAGGGACACAATTATTAATATAAAATATGCAAAACAAAAAACAAAAAAAAAAAGTTCTAATATCTTGAGCTTTGGTGTAAAACGCTGTGCATGTATGTTTTTTTTTTTTATTATATACATAATACATATTGATAACACTTCTTACTACACAGCAGAAAGATAAACAAAATCATAAATATATGAGTGTCGTTTGTTAGTTTAAAGAAAAAAAAAATACTTATTGTTGCAAGTATATCCGCATTGCATTAATTTTAATTATTTTTTTTTTTTGTTATTTTAAACAGAACAACAGCTAAAAAAGTGCAAACATTTTGAACACAATAAAAATAAACTCTCTTCAACACAAAAAGATAGATCCATAGAAGAGAAAACAAAAAGTGATAAAAGGTTCAGTAAAATATTTAACAAAATTGGATGCAAACAACACACAAACAAATAAGAAGAAGAAAAAAAAACAACAAATCAAGATTAATTGTATTTTTTTTTATATAAATATTTAAGAGCCACCAAATAGCTCAGATTAACCGCACCAATGGTCAAACCTGAGGGCGACGCTGTTCCAAGATTTATTAAAAATATTATTATAATTTTTTTTCTGTCTATAATATTATTATTATTTTAATTATAAATATGATTATTATTATTATTATTATTATTATTATTATTATTATTATTAATCACAAAGTTAACAAATAATTTAATTGTTTCAACAATGAGAGAAAAATATAAAAAAAAGTAATAATAATAAAGTTATGAATTAAAACAAATAAAAAATAAAAAAAATTGTTATTTTTTTTTTACTTGAAAATACGTTCTGATGTTGACAATAGTGGTTTTCAGTATATCGTAAATGGTCATATTATGGTAGTATATACACAGTCCGCGATTTTTCTAGACTGTTAAACGGCAAGGATAGCCAACAGTCCGCTTCTAAGCGACTAAGGCCCTTATTGCGAGTGTCGTTTAACTTCGAAAGCATCGATAAATTTTCGTTTTGGTATTGTGTAACTTGATCGACAGAGATATCTATTACTGTGAACAACGAAAACGCTTATTGTGAATAAACCTTATATTTTGGAATTTGGGGTAGTGCCAGTGATATTATATGTAGGAAAAAAATATTTTTTAGTCATAAATTGAGTCAACAAGTATTTCCAATAGATAAATTAAAACAGAAAACTTTAGAAATCTTGAAAATGTGACGGAAATCATCTAAAGACTGTAACACTGGCTGCATTTTGAAAACATTATTATTCATGCTAATGAAATACATTGTAATCAATTTCATTTCAAAGTATTTTCATTCTTTCAAAAAGCATACTAGACTTTTGAAAAGGACATTTTATCAATTTTAGGCGGAACGAAGTTCGCCGGGTCAGCTAGTGTTAAATAACGATTATCTTGATGTGTTTCATTGATTGTTAACAGAACCCATATGCTGTGTTTTATTTTCCTTTATTTATTATTATATTGCTCTATGATTAAAACAATTTTTATTTTAGAAACAATAAAACCATTTAAAAGGAAATCAACATATATTTGGTGAGAAAATTAAACTCGTTGTAAGCAGTCGATCAGAAAAATGCGACAAAGATCAATAGCTTATACGAAATTTTTCGTTCACATTTGAAATGCAATTTTCGATTTTCGACTATCGACAAAAGGCGTTTATCGATAGATAAACGACACTCGCAATAAGACCTAAGATCATTTAACTTGTACGATGATGGCCAAACAATTACGTAAAGGAAATGCGATTGCCAAACTTAAATGGTATAAGGATTCTGGTGCAGACGGCATCGTAGCAGCCGAATTGTTCAAAGCAGCAGGAGATGATTTGGATTAAAGTGTTCCCGATCTATGGAACCTTGTTGTGATATTCTTCTTTTACACCTACCTATATAAAAAAAACGATGCACCAAGCGCTATTGGGTAATTCCACAAAAAAGAGACCTTCTGATATTTACCAATGTTTTCTAAACGTATTTTTTCGGCTATACTACGTGATCGCTAAAAAGATGTTGCAATTATAACAGTGTGATTATAGACCAGGCAAGCCAAATGACGCGTCGGTAAATTTTTAACCCAGACGGATTTGAAAAAAAAAAAAAAACTTTTAAGATACACACCACTTTGAGTTTAAAGTCGCGTATTAATACGTTGATAAAAACGAATTATACACATCCATTTCGTATATCGCTATCCCCGTCAAACTCCGATTGTGAAGAATGACGCTGGAGAAATCTCGCTGCTACAATTTATCAAAAGTCAGGTCAGATACTCGCTTATGCAAATGACGTAGTTTGCGTTTATCTCGTACACAAATCAATAGCATCATCTCAAATTACATCCTAGCATTTAGATGTAATTTATTTTTCAACATTGGTCGAAGTTAACCAATGTTTTGGGCTTGTTTTTCTCCTCCATAAAGCAATAACCTATCTGATGTAAAGGTGAATCTATCCAGCCAATCTTCATTGAACACAGAATATAAAATTCAATAAAAAAAAAATAAACAAACACAAATCCAGAACTTCTCACCACTAACTAACCACTGAACATAAGTCTTTGATGTGAAAAGAAAACAATAAGATTATTTTCTTATTACAAAATATTTTATTATTATTATATTTTATATTATATTATATTTTCTTGCAGAGTTTAATGAGAAAAAAATAATTATTTCAAATTGTTTATACTGAGTAAATAAATATACACAGTTAAACTTCTAACTAAATATATTTGTTTTTATTCACAGAATAATAACGATAACTTTTATAAATACTTTTTATATTTTATTAAGTTCGTTTTTAGTATCAAAACTTAAAAGTGTTGGTGAAACATTCAATAGTGCACAACAAACTTTGACAAGATAATCAAAATATATTTCACCATCTTCACTTTTATAAGATCTAGCCATAGCGACCTTGTGTTTATTTGAAAGTGAGAAAAACTTATTTTTTAGAGTTGAAACTACACGCTGGATATGAACACGTGGACTATCAGCTTCAGATGCATTTTCAACATTCTTCTGGTCTGTATTCTGGAGCAGGGAATCTAGCAGATTGTTTTCTTTGGTGTTATCAATTTGAACCATAACCTTTGATCCGTTGTAAGAATATACTTGATAAGCAACTAAACCGTGATCAGCCAGAATAATGTCACCTTCTTCAGCGTAATCAAGAAGTCCACAAGATTTGACAACTTCTGTTAAGCTCAAATTGATATCATAGCCTTTAGAAACAAATATAACTGCTCCAGCAGGTGATATCGCTATCAAGTTTTTCGTTTGCCGGTAGTTCTTTTTTATACTTTCTTGTGATACATTAGGACCTAAAAAAACAATAGGAAAAGCACCATTATACCAACCCAACCAGTTTACATATATCAATGAAAAAAAAAAATTACCTGGATTTTCAACAAAATCTAAAAAAGCTGTAAATCCTTTGCTAAGAACTTTTTTAAAGTAAATAGAAGTATTATTTTCTATGGGTGCACCTTTTTCTGGCCATCGGATGAAAGGACCAATTTTTTCACTTAACGCTTTCAGATTCGCATGGTAGATATTCGATACTGTGTTGGTAGCGATACCATATCTGTAGCCCAGGTAGGTAATTGGTAAATCAAGTCGAACCTTCAATAATACCAATATAAATGTATCAAATCTGTTTATGCCTTTCCTTATGCAATCGACCATATCTCCTTTGACGAAATTAAATATTATTTCAAGTACCGCATAACTTGGCAAGCCAGTGAAATAGTTCACTTTTTTATCGTCGTTCATAAAGCTCTCTCTGGTAAGTGAAATTTTTTTAACTGTGTATTCCAAATTTTTAATTACTATATCTCTTTCTTTTTCCTCATTTTCATTTAGTTCATTTATCTATTTAAATTAAAAAATTCTTTTATGAGTTTAAAAATTAATTACCTACATATTTCATTTACTCACCTTGCGTATTTCTTCATCGTGCATTGCGATTTTTAAATCCTTGTCGGCGAGCTCCTTCCTCAGCTTTTCGACTTCAAGTTCTAACTATAAGTTAATGATATAATGACAAATAAATTATTTGTAAAGAACTTATTTGAAACTTTATAAACAAATCTAGGTGGATCAAAAAGGCGATATCAAACTGAAAACGGCTCGCTTTGTTTTTCCTAATTGTTACCCGAAGCTATCCACTACAAAGCTATTTACTAAGATTCAGCAAGAATATCATGCAAATATAATAAAAGTAAGGAAACTCAAACACCTAAGCCCACTTGCAAACACCTAAGCCCACTTGCATTTCCAAGAAGTCAGATCACACTTCTGGAAGCTGGTAAGTTTTCAGACGTAACGTGTGATCGTTTTTTAGCCTTACATCTTGATTCTCATGGAATCCTATTGGAAAAAAAACTAGCGACATATTTTTGTCTCAGATTTTATGTTCTACTTAAAAAATGATTGAGATTTTCTAGGAGATCAGAGACTAAAATTTGTTGGATTCGATTTCTCAGTTTATTTTGCTCGCTCTAAACAGATGTTTTTTGACGTTTTAAAATTATTGGTGTACTTTAAACAAAGATAAAACAAGCAAAATATTAAGCATTTTTTATTGAAATATACAAAATTAGCAAGAAAAAAAACTAGTAAAAATTAAAAATAGAAACTTGAAAGAAATACACTTTAAAATGATAAATAACAAAATATTTTTTTGATTTTGTTTTTTTGTTTTACTTTTTGATATGTTTGCACAGAGAAATGTGTCCCACTCAGTCCCATAAAATAATTGTCAAACTGACATTGAGATCTTAGTGAGATTTTTGTTAGTAGGACGCGCCTAATGAATAAAATAGAAACTACTCTCCAATAGAAACGAAAAGTCTCCTTAGCCGAGCTTTGCATATAAATGTCAAATAATAATAATTTTTGTTGAGAAGTGGTTGAATTAGACAACAACAACCTGTGTACACCAACACTATTTTTAGGCAGGAGTTATAGCTACTTTATGGCAGCCACCGCCAATCATCAGACTCTTTTTTGGATCAGTGTTGCTCGTCCATTTACAATCTCCTGTTTAATCGAAAAACACGTTATTGAATTTTTGCCACCTTTCAAATTCTAATGTATTAATTAATTCTTGACCCGTTTCAAATCTTCAATTCGAAATTCCCTTCCTTATTCGTTCAAAGAATTGTTGGCATTTAAATTGAATGGGAAAAAAAGAAAGAAACACAATGAAACAACTAATAAAATAGCCGTCTTCGCAGTGGATCGATAATCACAAATTGAATACAATGGTAGAATTGTGTAGTGCGATGACCAAAATTATTTCAAATCGACATTTTTACGACAACTGTACAACAGTATGGTGGTACGACCTGTATTAACAAAAAGTGTTATGAGTGGAATTTTGTTTTTTTTTTAATAGAATGGGGGGATTGTTTTTTTGTTTTGCAAACTCATTTTTTAGGTCTTGCTGCTGTGCTGTGTGTGGGTGTTGTGTTGGGGCCTTGGGGGATGAACGGCTCATAGCTGAATTACAATTACAATGATATTGCTTTTCTCGTTCCCGTAGGACTTATCTAGATTGTTAACGTTGTTGGTTTGCAGTGTGGGAAATGAAGAATTAACACAGAGACGGACAAGTGACTGTGACACTGTGAGTGTTTTTCTATCTGAACAAAAATAAAATTATTTCCTCATTCTCATTTTGTACCTCAATACGAAATCTTCAAGAAGTTGAATGCATCCAATTTTATTTATGAGAATTTTTAATTCAGAATTATTGTAATACCTAGAAAAGAAAAAATGTCATGTTCTTGTTAGTTATCGTACTCTTCCCGAAAATAACGAACGAACCTCATACCACAACTTCATATTTCACACTAAAAATTAAAAAAAGAACTCAATTACGTCAACACTCATAAATAAGTGGAAATACAGTACGACGAATATTTTATACTCAAAGTGAAAGCGGTAACGCCATCTCATGTACTTCCAACGTTCTTGATTCTTCTATGTGTGTAAACTCTGATTTAGTGAAAATTATTGCAAGTAAATTGAAAGCTTTTGACAACATAATGACCAGACCCTTGATGTTTCATTCAAATGAAAAGAGTAGAAAAAGATCAAATCTCAATCAGAAAGATGCGATCTCACAAATTTTGGAGATACAATCTGAATGCACTAAAAAATGGTCCAGAAAATTAGTTCAAAGCTGTTAAACACATTGTTGCTGTGTTTTATGTTTTAAGACAGCTGGGTTATGATTTGAAAACCTATTAATCTATTACAGTACAAACAAACCTATTCAAGTGGTTTTATAATGATTATTTAGAACAGGTAAATAATTCACACAGCCTATGAAAACATGTTTCATTTAAAAGAGCACTTCTTGATTTTGAATGCAAATCATTGAAAATTAAATGAAAAACGCTTATAGTTTAGATTAAAATTATATCAAAAGTTTTACGTGAAATACAAAAAAAAACATTAAAAATACATACTTTTTCGATTACTTTTTCCATATTATCAATTGCATCGTTGTCCGTTTTAGTAGGAGAAACATAACCCAATTCTAGTTCAGCCAATGGATCTAAAATTTCAAGCTGTTTAACGTTGATTTTATTACTTTTCGCTTGATCTGTATTCCTTTTTAAGACTTTTGTGAGAGTCATTGGTAAGTTTTTATTTGGAACCCAATCTGGATGTGATTTATTATTTACAGGTGCTCCTTTAAAATGAAGGAAACATCAATCAATGTACCATTTTGAACTTTAAAGTCTTAAATATATAAACAAAAATAATACCTGATATAAAATGTTCAGAGCAAATAATTTTGTATCCAACATTTAAATTAGTTATATCAATTCTATTGATAGCCTTTATCCATGCAGCTTGTCTTTCACTTCTGTATTGATTACCAATACAGTTTCCTTTTTGAACAGTATTCGGAAAGCGGAAGAACTTTAAACCTTGGCTTTTCTTATAACGAACATTTGTACAGTATGGAACACAACAATTAACGGCATTTTTGGGAGGAACTGGAAAATCAAAGTGACAAAAATATTCAAACATTCTTTCAAAGTTCTCTTACCAAGCTTATTTGGAGATACATCTGGAATCATTTCTTCCTTAAATGCTTCATCTTCTCCAAAATAGTCATCGTCATCATCATCATCATCATCATCGTCATCGTTATCGTTATCATCATCGTCATCGTCATCCTCATCTTCATATCCTGAAAAAGAAAACGTAGGTTTATTATGAGTTAAAAAAGAATTAGAAGCACAATTTGAATTATTTTTATGCAAAATTTAATAATTTAAAGTGGCACGACGAAGGAATCGTAAGCTGATAACATTCGTCGACACTTGTGTTACAACCAAAATTATGTTGTGAATTTCACTCTGAAGAGGAGGGAATTATGAATCTATTGGACCATCAAAAACCTTATCTTTTTCCATTGTGTATGTAGTAGTTGACCAAAGATTGTTTACATTCGATTTTTGTAACCTCAAACAAAGCAATACTTGTTCTTATTTCCATTTAATATTTTAGTTCCTTAATTGTTAAAAAAGAAATAAAAACACTGCGCATATTGTTCCATAATGGCTTTGACCATATGGCCGATGTAAACAATATAAATGGGGCAGTAAATTGTGACAGCACTCCCAACAATCCCAATCTAATTTAGGAAGGCAAATTAGCACTCCCAGTCCCAAACATCACTCCGAACAGCCACTAGAACGGTTAAGGGAGTTTTTTTTACTCGGAGGGCCCTCAGAATGTCCACTCGAATATGAAATTAGTTTCTCAGCAGAGTTCTGACACAAACAGATGCAACAACAAAAGCATTCAGTCGGTCAAAAAATACAAAAACCATGGGTAATTTGATACAATTATTAATTGTAGTCGATATAATCGAGCTTTGAGGACACATAATATGATTTAATCGTTGACCAAAAATAGAAAGCATTCGATAATATTAAATTGCGTGCTCCCAATCCTTGTTTGTGTCGACTGAAATTGATTGTGTCAAACTACTTCTAGTGCGCCAGGAAGCTTACCGAAGTTTTCTGGTATTAACCTGGAAGCGGTGAAGTAGGAAAGTTGATATCATAGTCGCGATCATCAACACCCCCTCAGTTTTGTCATGTGGCTTTGTTAAACACCCATAGGGATATAAATCAACACGGGTCACATGGTCCAAATCACGGTCGTTTGGCCGCCATTTAAAAAAAAATAGCCGCCAAATTGAACAAATTTTGTTTGACGATTTCCGTACTTAGTGGTGCTATTTTAATTTTGTAAAGTTTTTTGTAATTTTGCAAAAGTACATAACTACAAATAAATTTCACCTATAATTTTTGCTTTTCCTTATTAATTTGTAAATTTCTTTTATTTGACAGGTTTATAGTTTCGTTTTCAGGGTTTTAATTACCACAGAATCCGATTTCTGCTTATCACTACAAAAGGGTGTAGTATTTTTCTTAAAGTGTTTCTTTTTGATACTTCTTTTCATAAAAAAGGAAAAAGCAAAAAAAAATTCCGAACGCATTTGTCCTACAAAATCAATCAACTAAAGTTTCTCATGATTGAACAGCCTGTTTTTGTTGAAGCCCGATCGTAATGTTAAAGAAAACAAAATGTAACAAAAATTGTCTAACCTTCTGTATTTAATTTGTCCGTTCCCGTTGGTTTTTGTTGTGGTATTTTTAGGTTAGTACTAGTAGGCTTCTGTCTTTTCGTGGTATATCCTAAATGCAAAGAAGGGACCCAGTCCTTACTAAAACAATTCATTAACTTTGCAGGTTTCCCTATAAAACAAATGTTGTTAGATTTAAGATTAGTAAATAAAGGTTTTACAATAAATACCCGAAATAAAGTGTTTCATACAAACAGCTCTTTGTTCGTAAATGGTACTTAAATCTCCATTTGTAGCTTTTAACCATCTCATTAGCCGCAGCTCAGATAGCCTGTGTAGCTTAGTTGTTCTTTTCCATATTTTGGGAGGGCGATAAAAACGAACGCCCGGATTTTTAATAGAATTATTTTTGCACAAATGTATAGTACAATACGTTGGCATTTTTATTCCTTATTTTTAGATAAATTATGAGATTCACTTGTTCTAAATATGTTATTTCCTTGCATAGCCTTTTTGATGCATATTTACTATTGTGTTTGTTTAAAGTTAAAAGAAAAGTTAAATAAGCACATAAAAAAACGTTGCTTGGGATCAGAGTTTCCTGTGTAAAGTGGACCTTTTTTCACTTGAGGTTTTATTGTTTGGAAGGATAAAAGAAACTTTGTTTGAAGTTCAAATAAAATCGCAGTTCAACATTTCAGCAGCACGATGAAAAAACAAACAGCACATACCTCCTTATAATTTTGAGGACAGTATATAAAACAAAAGTAATGACCAGTGCTGGGGCAAATCAACCACAGATGCATTCCAGAGTGTAAGAATCAGAGTGAAAAAACACCGCGATTCCTCAAGCGACGTGCATGCTGTTTTTGTAGATTCTGAAAAAGCTTTCGATCGACAACAACGAGATCTGATATGGGTTGCACTAAGACAACGGGGAGTTCAAGAAATTTACGTGCGGATG
The DNA here is from genome assembly GCA_951217065.1 of Baccha elongata. Classification (NCBI taxonomy): domain Eukaryota; kingdom Metazoa; phylum Arthropoda; class Insecta; order Diptera; family Syrphidae; genus Baccha; species Baccha elongata. Next base: position 18,760,968 of record OX578274.1, on the reverse strand, counting down.
ATCATGAATATGTACGAGCATGACAAAACAAAGGTTAGATGTACTGCAGGAGTTACCGAAAATTTCTCTATCGAAGTTGGCGTACACCAAGGAAACGTCTTTATGGTTGATGTATGGGTTGACGCTTTAGAGGGTAACGTGATGACGATGCAAACCATTGGGATAGCGTAGGGTGGATGGAGTGGCGTGAGAACTCTGCCATCTTCTGTGACCGAACAATGCCCCCTAAGCTGAAAGGAAAGCTCTACACTGCAGTAGTACGTCCAGCGCTTACATACGGTTCACAATGTTGGCCAATGAACAAGAAATATAAGAGCAAATTGAAGATGAAGATGCTTCGCATTACAGCAGGAGTAACAAAGCTAGATCGAATCAGAAGTAAAAAGATCCAAAGAAGCCTTCACGTTAAAAATACCATCGTTGATAAATATAGCACGACAATCTCAGCTGCTACTGTCTCGTACTTAGGAGAGACGCTGAGAACCCCGCCTAAAAGGCACTTTCATACAACGTTCCGTTACAATCGCGGAAGAGAGACAGCCCAAGAATTTCTGGAAAAAGCAAATGCAGCGACACAGCATTCAGTTGGCCTTAGACATGGAACGATCAATTACCGGAAAGCTTGCCGACATTTTATAAGGTCAACTTGTCACAAGAAGATCAGGAGGTAAAATGGAGAAGTGGAAAGACGAAGAAGAAGAATATAAAACAAAACTAATAATGGAACTATCCCAATATCAATGCTAAACCTGTCTCCGAATCTTTGAACCTCCAAATGGGCAAGGCTCTATTTTAGAAACTATTTTGTTCTGTTTATTTATAAATGATCTTCCAAATGTTTGTTTTAACGTTTCTTTGCAATTATATGCTGATGATGTAAACATTTATCTGTCTTGTCAGCTTGGTTTACAAGAGGATCTGGGGTACAAAATAAATGAAGACCTTCCCCAATCTCAAAATGGTCTCTTAATAATGGTCTTACACTTAATACAGCAAAATCTTAATTAATTGTTATTTCTAAGAAGAAGATTAATACCCTGTTTCTGCCTCCAATGGCCCCTATTACGATTGTCGATTCCTGAACGATATTTGATAACAAGCGATCAACGATCGCTTAATTGAGAAATCGGTATTGCGAGTGCCGATCATGATCGATACTTGTCGATTTTGTCGACGCCATTTTCGTGATCGTTGCGGTGTTAGATGGTTGTGAAACTGTTTGTGGGTGTTTTTTGATAAACATAAAAGTGCTGATTAATAAAGCAATGCATTTTATGGTTTTTTTAATGTAATTTTTAATTCAGGGCTAAAGAAGTTTTAACAAAAAAGCAGCTAGAAGTTTTGGTAAATAGATTATGCTTGTTGTAATTTTTTTGTGAGCCATCAACAACAGGGAATCCAAACTTTTTTACTTTTCTAATTTTGTACAAAAATATACATACTTAGGGTACTCATCTAACGACCGAAATTTTCGCTTGATGTAAAAACGAAACTTTATATCCTACGTTTTCATGAACGCCCAATGAAAACTGTTGACGTAAATTGGCATAAATCGTATTATGACGTCACTATCATCTTAAAACGCTCTTAAATGGTAAAATTTGCAATTAAATTTTCCGGCCTTCGTGAAATATCAACAAAAATGGCTACTTTACTTCTTTTCATCTTTACATCGTCACTTTCCGTATCGAATTCGTGATGAAAGTTTATCTCTTCCGAAGGAAAACTTTCCCATAAAAAAATTTTACAGCTCGTTTCTGACGTCGGAAAAGTATATCGTTTTCGTCGTTTTAAGTTGTTAGATGAGTACCCTTACTATTTTATTGAAAACCTTCTCTAATAGCGTTTTCATTTGGTCGTCCGGAATCGATAAGCAGAACTGTCCGATTCCGGACACCAAATGAACGCGCAAAGATACTTTTGAAATTCTTTCATTTGCAAATGTCGGTGATGAGGGATGATAACAAGTTATTTATGCAACTTAAAATATGCGAGGTAGCCATTGATGTTCTATATTGGATTTATTTAGAATAATTTACTTATTTCAAGAAGAAAAATATTTTTTCTCCACCACTCTTCCAAAACAAATAACAAAATAACTACATTTCTCGATTTGAATATTTAAATCTTTTCAAGTATGCGTGGTTCTGTTTTTGATTCTGACTTCAAGTCCGGAATTGAGTTTCTCTCCTTTTTAGAACTCGAACTGTCATTTAGTGCAAACTGAAATTAAAAACAGAATCGTCTGAAAAAATCACTTCTGTCAAACGTCAAAGTATGAATAATTCACAATTGATACTTTTTCATTCACAATCATTCAAGTACTAGTCGATCAAGTTACACAATACCGATTGTGCGATCGATCGACAACCGCAATAGGGGCCAGTGTAACTAGTCAACAGCACCCTTTCGACAATAAATAACGTTAACTAAACAATTGGAAGAATTTACGGTGGCCTACGAAAGCTCTGGCTATTTTCCAGCATAACTCCTACAAATACCAGACTCAGACTCGTTAAAGCATTACTTGTCCAACTTATTGATTAAGTTATTTATTGCTAAATGGATTCTCTTTCTCATCATAAATGCCTTGTTGCTTTTAATGATATGCTAAGATATTATATATTTATATGGGGTTCGGAGACATGAACACATATCGTATTACCATAAACTGGTACCTTAATGCCCTATCTAGCAATTTCTTGATGCTAGATGTTGCATATTTATGAACAAAATCATTGACGAAAAATATACTTCTTATATCTATGAAAAACTTCGATTTGCTCAATCTGTTAGAACACTGAACCTTGTTTCGCCTTCAGTCAACTACTTGAGGCGTCTTTTTATTGTCCATGCAACCGAACTATGGAACTCTCTGCCTACTATTATTAAAAAGATCATTCGACCAGAAAGGTTTAAGGAAGTAAAATTCATTCGTCACTTGTGTATGGAATTAAGCAAACATTAAATTAAAACGGGCTAGTTTTATTTTTACTTCTACTTATTTTTTCTACTACTTCCCCTTTTATTTCTATCCTTCTACTTAACTATTTAAGATTTAAATTTAAGTACATACTATGATTGACTCAAAAGTATCCTCTTATCTAAGTACTATAAAAAACTATTTCTTATTTGTACCCCGTATTTAAATAAAATAAAATTGAATTGAATTGAATTTGGAAGCAGGTTGGCGCTGAAACATCTTTCGGGAACTTTGATTGCAAACATTTTTGTAGTACGATAAAAGGTATGTTTAAAATTGGAAACTACTAATCATTTTACGCATCGCATCTTTTACTTTCCTTGAGTTATGCACTAATAGCAATTAAGTGAGAAACCTCTTGAGGCGGGTTCAAGTAACAATTTGTCGGAAAATATACTCTGCCCATTGCGAGTGCAACGCATCGGCTAAGGTGATTTGTGATAAGTGACATTCAAAATCTATACTTTCGGTCTGCGTATTGTGTAATGGAATTGACGTTTCATTTTTATTTTTTTCGCAATATGGATAAGTAATTCTTAGTCATATTGCGACAAAAATAAACACACGCATACGAAATATAATAAAATGTTAAATATTTTTTCAATTTTAGTCATCAAATCAACAAAAGCTTTTCCACATAATATACAATAATTTTTGAGATAAAATCACTTCCATAGCATAAATGGGTAAAGCGGTTGCTAGTGATATACTCTTCAAAGTAGCAGTGCATCAGGAAGTGGACAGAAATGAAGTCCAAGTGAAAGAGGGCTTATCAGATCAGCCATCATGGATCATTTCTGAAAGTAAGTAAATTACGTGTATAACATATATCAAAATTATTCTTTTTGATCTTTTTCGGTAGAAAGTGAACAACGCGAAAGAAAATATCATTTGATATGTGGTTTTTTTTTAATATCGCTTAACATCAAAATCTAATTATGCATTTTTTATGTGCATTGAACTTATTTCCTTTTCAGAAAGAGAACAACAGTAAGCCAGATACTTTTTGGTAAAGATGTATATGATTTTTCAAAATAGATTAATATAAAAGAAGTAATAATGCAATCATTTAGTATACTGTATTTAAAATATAACTATAAGAAAACGTATAAAATGTTAACATCCTATAAACAAATTTGAAACAGATTCATAAAATTAATCTTCTTTCGAAATGTTTTTTTGTTTTTCAAAAACTGAAAGCTCCCGTAACTAATTTCTATCCGGTTATAGAAGCTGTCAACTTAAACATAAATATAAAATAAAGGGAACCCAATAACAAATTCATAACACAAAAAAAAGTTGTGGGTCATGGGAACCCCGACAGAAGTAAAAATTTATTATTTTTTTATTATAAAAACAATTCCCTTTAGAAGTATAACAACTGAAGCACCTCCGATATAAGTTTAATCCAATCCCAACTGACAAAATCAAAACCTTGAAAATCCCGATTGTAAAAAATCCTTAACAGTACCTACGAAATGAAATTCCCGAACTTTTTATGTAAAATAATTCCGTCTATTCCCTCAGAATTATAAACACATGATAACATTACCTTAAACTAGTCGGGATTTTATCATTCGGGATTTCGGTAGTCGAGATTTTGTCATTCGAGATTTCAGTAGTCTGAATTTCATACTCGAGAAATTAGTCTCGGGATTTTTGTTGCTGGGATTTTGTCAGTCGTAAAAAGCATAGGATCGACATTTTATATTGTTTTTACATTAATTGAAGTGGATCGGATTGATTTCAAAATAAAATTTTTTAATTTAACAGTAGAATAAAAAACTCAATCTACATTTTGAAAGTTAGCGCTATGTGTACTCTATTTTGTTACGATAACTACATTTAACTATCTAAATACCTGGTATCAGAAGCAGGTTTGCAAAAACTTAAGCTTTTGGATAGTAAGCCCTCTTTTAATTCCTAATTCAGTTATGGACTTTGAATAAAAAAAATATTTAATTCACAAGCTCCCACGAATTGAATTAGATTGATTTCACAAGCCTTTTTTTTTTTGTGAATTAAATCTAATTCAATTCGTAAATCAATAGGAGCTTGTGCTTAAATATTTTTCAAATCATAATTAAAAAAGAGCTTATGGCTTACTGTTTTTTTACTTCATAATCTCGCAACCCTGATCAGAAGTAACAAATGTAGTTTTTCAAGGAAAGTAGTTTTTTTCCATCTCTGCGCGAAACACTTTTAATTTTCTTTCATTATCTATGCTTTTATTTGAAAAGAGTAAAATAAATTGTACGCGTCCGTTTACGGGAGTATCCGTTTATAAGAACGCATTTTGTATGGAAAATTAGATAAAAAAGTTGGTTCAAATGTTATCGCTTATGGGGATTGTTCGCTTATCAGAGCTCTCCGCAAGTAAAGCTTTCACTGTATTATAATGTTTATTTTTTACATGGTTTGAATGACTTATAGAAATGTTTTATGTAGTTTCTAATTCTACGTCAAATGCACTTAAAGACAGCATAATTAGATTTTGATTTTAGGCAGTATCATTGTATATATATTTCCATAGTACTTTCATGGTGAATAATAACATCTTGGCCATCTTTAGAAATTTGGAGGTTCTTACATTTACTAAGTGTCTATTCTGTTACCCTGACAACAGTCGTAAACATAAGAATTTTTTATTCAAAATTAATGCGTTTATCAGTCCAAGAAAACATTGCGTTTCGCCCGGTGCTAAGAATTTTTTGTTTTGTTTTCGACTTTTGTCAAGGAAACAAATTTGAGGACTAATAAAACACTTTAAATATTTTTAATTTGTTTTATTTACGACTAGTCAGGGTTTTTGTGTCCCACTTAAAAAATCTCTGAGCCATCAGAGATTTTTGTTAGTAGGACGCGCCTAATAAAACATGTTGGGCTGCTTTTTTCGTAGTGTGAAGAAAGGAATTAACACGCATAGGCTGTGTGAATAATAATGCATGCGTTCCAAACGATCATCATACAATTTTTTGTATGCTTAAGAAAAAATAAGCAGTCCTTTATATTTTACACTTCGATTCAATTACAGGTATCATTATTCATCACCATTGTTTGTTTAATTGAACATTTGTACGAATTCGTAAAAAATTGTAAGATTTATGAAAAATATTATGAATTTGAATGCAATATTAGAACTATACCGTCCAAAAATCCGCCATTCAAATGTTTTCATGTGTCAGTGTTTACATCGAATATCCCAAATTCGGAAGATCGCTTCTTTCTTGTTGAGATTTGCTCTGTTTCCCCTCTTTTCATTTAAATGAAACACCAAAAATGCAAAAAGACCAAATCTTTTAAAGAAAAGAGCAAATCTTTTCGTAAATGAAAAACGCTATTAGTAAATGTACCTCCAAATGTGTTCTTCACAAGTTTCTTTAGATGGCACTGCTCCATAATTGTACTACTGAAATATATATACAACTGCAATATCAAAAAAATCACATAGAAAAAGATTTTTTTTAGCGTTGTTCACTTTCTACCAAAAAAAGAAAAAATTAAACAGAATAACGATTGATATATGTTTTACACATGTAAAGTGATCCATGACGACTGATCTGATGGGCCCACTTTTGCTTGGAATTAATTTATATCCGCTTCCTGATACACTACTTACCAACTCGCAGAGTATATCACTAGCAAACGCTTTAACTATTTGTGCTAAGGAAGTGTTTTAATCTAAAAAAAAGTATATATTTTACTAATTACAATTTGTTTAAGGAACAATTATGTTGCCTCACCGAAAGGAGAGTTATAAACTAGGAGTTTACTTACTATCAGAAACCAATGAGACTTTTAATAATTCTTTATATGTACTTCTTTTCACAGGCCATTCACTTCGTAAATTGGATAGCACAGGTTCGGTTTTCGTTATATATCCTAAATGTAAAGTTGGAACCCAATCTGGGTTGTGATATCCTGTACATAATGCGGAGGGTCTTCCTTTATAAAAAATATGTTTTTAATAAAAGAGCTTTCTCATCTTTAAAATTATAAACCTGATATGAAATGTTTAGAACAAACTTTAGCTATTTTTGTATTAATAAATTTTCTATTTATCGCTGCCAACCACCGTTTATGGCGCAATTTGGAGATTTCTTTTGTTTTTGGATGTTTCCGAACTTGTGGAATCAAGTAAAACCGTACGTTTGTGGACGAACCGCCTCTGCTTTTACAGCCTTTTATACAGCACGTTGTAGGCATTTTATTAAATATTTATAAATAAATTCTTCCGTTTTTATTTTGCATTTCTTTACTTAATAATTAAAGTCACTCAAGTGAAAAAGGTTCACTTCACAAGGAAAACTCTCAACTTGACCCCAGCAACGTACTTTCAATGGGTTTTCGAGAAAAATTATATTTATCTTTTAATCGTTTTGCTAAAATGTATTTGTAATGAAAATTACTATTTTTAATTTAATTATTTTCTACGAAAACTACTGTTGTTATTTTTATTTTGGTTCAAATTTTGGAAAAATAAAAATTTGTAGGTATAAACAACAGCATAAATCAAAAACGATTTACCATTGACATACTATGCATTGGAATCATTCGAGTCATTAGACTGGGAAATTTGAGTCTGGCGTGGTGAGTACTCTCGTGATTACACAGGTCCTCAATTGAGGACGCCTCACTTCAAGCGGGTGGAGTTTTTGTAAAGTGAGCCAGTTGTACGACGCGAAATTTTTGCATGATTATTGTTGTTGTGTCAAAAAATATTGTCAAATTCCATTGTTAGTTTGTTAGGATTGTTACAATTTCATTTTGGAACGACTCGTTGTTAAATATTGATAGTCTGTCAAACGAAATTCAACTAAGTACATTTTTCCAAATTTTACAAGTGATTTAGCGACGAAAAATCGTGGTTTTTCTAAAGCTACTGTGTAAATTTAATATAAGAATTTATCCTAAAACGATGAAAAACATTTTTATGTTAACACATTTTTATGAAACGATGAAAAACATTTTTATGTTAACAAAACACAATGAACTTTATTAATACAACTACAATTTGTTTTTTTATTCCACGAAACATGTTTTTGTTGAACTCATTCAATATTTAAACACGAATTTCGTCTTAAACATAAATCTTAATCAAATATCCTTCTCCGAAAGACTTTAAATTGCAAACTCAAATGATTAAAATTGTAAACAAACCCCACTTACTTCCACTTTGACAATTCAACACTTGCAATTCATATCATCGACATGAGTTGGAAATAGTTACAAATCGTAACTATTTGACACTTCAGAATGCATTTTAGAGGGATGTTGAGTTGTCAAATGGTTAAAATACGTAACAATTTGGTATTAAAGGAACGACAAAGGTTAACAATTATTAACAATAGTTAACAATTGTAATTAAAAGAACGCACCTATGAAGTTTGACAGATTTTTTTCTAAACAAAATCAATTTTTTTTCTAAACCAATTTTTTTGGTAAAAGGAATTCGACATGAGATACTCTAGTATCCTATGTGTTTGTTAGTCCCACTTACACGAAACTTTTTTGACAGTAGTAACCACTGATTTATAGATGCATAGGCACTAGAATTGAGTTTAGAATTGAGTTGGTGTTAAAAATTTTAACTAATGTCGAATTCCTTTTACCAAAAAAAATGATCTTAAAAAAATTGATTTTTTTCTCAACAAATAATTGTTCTCGACAGTAAATGGATAGTGTTTAAACAAAGTGATCTTTTTGTGTGATTGTGTGCTTGTTGTTTGACAGCCGGAATCATAAACACTCAACTATTGTACCAAAAATATCAAATCTTTTAAGTATGCGTGCAAATACGTGTAAATCTTGCTTCCAAATCGAGATTCAAGCAAAATCTTTTTTAAATAAAAAATTTCATTTCCCCTAAAACCCTAAAAATATATGTATGACGGACAGATTTGACTACTACAGCGCCACACATATATTACATACGCTACACGTATATGGAAATGTTTAAATGCGCTACGGATTTTCAAAACTAGCACTAAGTTATATTTGCTCTTTAGTACAAACTTGACTGCTACAGTGCTACACGTATAGCCTCCAATCCCCTATTTATCCACTAATTTTTCTCTGGATAAATGTTTACATCTGTCATCTACAAATATAATCAATAGGGCTTTTTAGGTAACAACGATATATCTCTTTCTCGTTCTCACAGAATTGTCAAAAACAGCAGTATGATGAACAGCTGATTTTTTTTTTATCATTGTTGAAAAATTGATTGAAAACAAAAGCGGGAATTTTAAAGATTTGTGCGCGAAAATTGTGAAAATTGTTGGTTTTGCTAATTAAAACAAATTTTTAAGCCACGGAAATCACAAATTTCACACAAAAAAGAATACCGCATTTAAAAATTATTTCCAAATTGTTTTCTTCAAGATCTTGAGTTTGACAGTTTGAAAAAAGCGCGATACATATTTCAATCTGTCTTCATCATAGTGTGAGCTTTGACAAGATGGTAAAACTCCCTATAGGGAGTTTTACCATCTTGTCAAAGCTCACACTATGCCGAAGACAGATGTATCGTGCTTTTTTCAAACTCAAGATCTTGCAGAAAACAATTTGGAAATAATTTTTAAATGCGGTATTCTTTTTGTGTGAAATTTGTGATTTCCGTGGCTTAGAAATTTATTTTAATTAGCAAAACCAACAATTTTCACAATTTTCGCGCACAAATCTTTAAAATTCCCGCTTTTGTTTTCAATCAATTTGTCAACAATGATAAAAAAAAAAAAACAGCTGTTCGGCATACTGCTGTTTTTGACAATTCTGTGAGAACGAGAAAGAGATATATCGTTGTTACCTAAAAAGCCCTATAGGGAGTTTTACCATCTTGTCAAAGCTCATACTATGGAGAAGACAGATTGAAATATGTATCGCGCTTTTTTCAAACTGTCAAACTCAAGATCTTGGAGAAAACAATTTGGAAATAATTTTTAAATGCGGTATTCTTTTTTGTGTGAAATTTGTGATTTTCGTGGCTTAAAAATTTATTTTAATTAGCAAAACCAACAATTTTCACAATTTTCGCACACAAATCTTTAAAATTCCCGCTTTTGTTTTCAATCAATTTTTCAACAATGATAAAAATAAAAATCAGCTGTTCACCATACTGCTGTTTTTGACAATTCTGTGAGATCGAGAAAGAGATATATCGTTGTTACCTAAAAAGCCCTATAGGGAATTTTACCATCTTGTCAAAAAATATGACAGCTCGCACTATACAGATGACAGATTGAAATGTGTATCGCGCTTTTTTCAAACTGTCAAACTCAAGATCTTACAGAAAGCAATTTGGAAATAATTTTTAAATGCGGTATTCTTTTTTGTGTGACATTTGTGATTTCCGTGGCTTAAAAATTTATTTTAATTAGCAAAACCAACAAATACATCTGTATATACATATAAAAGTGGCAGCTTTGCAAACACTGCCTTATTTCACTTTTCGTTATTTCACTGCACCGTATTTAATAACAAAACTAAAACAAATAGATAAAAACTGCTTGCAAATGACCGTATTTGCAATGTCACGATTTCGTGCGCTTGCAAATGGCTTGGACATTTGCAAATGTGTGCAAATATTTACAATTTTTGCAAATCGTCTGAACATAGTATAATACGTCAATGGTTTTACCATCCAACAACCATTTGTTTACATTGTTCTTTTTGTAATTAACGCCAGGGCAAATGTTATTGATACATTTATATAGTATTTTCATGCTGAATAATCACCGCCTGGCCATCTTAAGAAATTTTTGAATAACACATTTCGTACATTTACTAGTTATCTATTCTGTTACCCTGACAACAAAACTTATATGATTTGTGTTTTGTTTACGACTTTTGTCAAGAAACACGGATTTGAGAACCAATAAAATACTTTAAATATTGTTAATTTGTTTTATTTACGACTATTGTAAGGGTAAAAGATTAGACACTAGTAAATGTTAGAACCTCTAAATGTGTTATTCACAAGTTTCGTAGATGGCGCTGCAGCATGATTGTACTATAGAAATGTATATACAATGTTTATACCAAAATGAGAAACAATGGCTTTAATCTTTGTTTGCCCACAAGCTGAACCTGGGCTTTATGAGTTTACTTGAAAATTGTATGTCATTTTCAACGCACGGAAGGCCATCCGTATGAAAAAAAAACCTCCCTAAACCGTTCTATTTATCGTTCGGAGTTCTAATTCGCCTTCCAGAATTGTATTGGGAGTGTTACACATACATATGAAGGGTCCAGGGGAAAAACGGCACAAGTCCACTTTTTACCAAAATTAAACTAATGATGACATCTTGTAGCCTATTGTGTTTACTGTTTGATGATATATTTACTTTTTGAAAAAAAAATAAAGGACACGACTGGGTCGCACATACTTGCTCTTGTGGCAAGTTACCTGAGGGTTTAAAGTACAAACGGAGTATACGAAAAAATCGTATGAAATTTCTTTAAAAGATCTAAATCCATAACTCACAAAGGTTCAAACTAAAATCAAAGTATGCAGAAAATTTTCTTCACTAAATATAAGTTTACAAATAAAAATTTTTTAAATCTTTGGACCGGTTTTCGAAAAAATCGATTTTTTTTAAATATTTTTCAAAAATTATTTGAAATTCAACAGAAACATTTTTGAAAAAAATAATTATTAAATGTTATTTAAAATAGCTAGGACAATTTCAGTATTGAATTTCATTTAAATCGGTTTAGCCGTTATCAAGATAGTCGAAATTTAAAAATATATGACAAGTACCGTTATTTTTAGACTCACAGTGACCTACAAAAAAAGGGCGTATTACCCTTAAAACGATACCTACCAAATTTGAAGTAAATCGGTGCACCCGTAGGCTGTATGTGCCTGTACAGACAGAATCCAAGACTTGCCTTAGGCTACGGTTACAGTGCATGCGTGTTCTAAGGAACAATTCTTCTGACGCATACGGCAGAATTTATCGTCAGAAGCGGGTGGTTACAGTGCTTGCGTTTTCTAACGATAACGAAGGTGGTGATGGTAAGATGATAGATGATATGATAGTGATGGAAGAGGGAAGATGGACAATGTTTGTTTTTTGTTTTTTGAAAATCCATTATCGAAAACGTTGTTGCTTAACTTCAGAGCGAAAGAAATAAATAAAGAATATAAACAATCAGGGAAAAACATAACTTCACAGGAAATAACTTTACATAGCTGAATTATGTGAAGAAAACTTCACCAGTTGGGGAAAATAATTACACTTCTTATGTTTGAGGTTATTTCAAAATTAAGGGACCGGTTATAGCGACCAGGAAAATGAAACAGGAAAAACTTTTCAATAATTCGATAATTAAATACGTTCTGATTTTATTTGAAACACAAATGCTATACAATTATCGATGGTAAATGGCTTACAGAATCATTTGTGATGATAAAATTTTCAATAACGCAAATATTTTTTCATCGTCTCTTTTTTGGCAATTATCGGCGATCGTTGAATTTTCACTAACATGGTATGTTTTAATTTTATTTTTAGCTAGAATCTTGCTCTATAGGTAGTATAGGGCTACGGTTACAGTGTATGCGTATTCTGACGAACAAGTGATCTTACGTACACGTCAAAACAAACAAAAGAAAAGGTTCTAATGAATCCGGTTACAGTGCACGCGTTTTCTTCGTCTGAAGGCCCACGAGTTCGTCAGAACAGATTGATCGTTCAAATCAGTTTGATTTTTTCGCAGAGTTCGTCAGAACTCTGCATGGAAATCGACAGGTTCTGTGTGATACTAAAAGGAAGTCATATTACAACAAAGATAAATAAATGGATAAATCGATGTGCAGTTACACATAAGTCCATGAAATTGTTTTCAATTATTTAAATTGTTTGATTATGAACTTTAATAAATTTGTGTCAGAATTAGAATATACGAAACGTCCAAAAGCAAAGCTACATTGTTAAATACTCGAAAATCTTAGGTGGGTGAGTTTTTAACTACGCTAACAAAGTGTGATGAAATTCATAATGTTTTCATTCGATTCAAAACACAAACGTTACACTTATCAATGGCATATAACTCAATGAATATTTTGTGATCGTACATTTTTTAGTTGGCATTTTTATTTAATACTAGCTGGTACCCGGAAATAATAATAATATTAGTTTTATTTGAACGTTGTAATATTGAAGGCAATGCCAAGTTGAATAAGTTTTTTTCTTTTCTGTTAACATGTTTTTTATCGATCAGAGCTTTTTTAAAAATATTGTCTGAAAACTTAATGGAATTGTCAAGACGGAACCAACAACGAACACGGTTCAAACTTTTTCGTTCAAATTTCGTGAGTTTTCCCCCCAAATCTTCCTAACATGGATGGCGAATAATGTTTGAATTTGGCCCAGATAAGAATTTCCACATGCGTCCGTTAATGATATTTACCAGTGTTGGTCATTTTCGAGAAAATGAAATTTTTTGCAAGCATATCTGTACGTCTCAAAAAAAAAAAAAAAAACGAAATTCAATTTTTTTGTTGTTGCTGGTTCTTGAGTCACTGTTTTTTCCGTGGATAATGGTGTGACCACGTATATCAATTTCTTGAAGTATTTTCACGTGCATCAAAATAGCGCGAATGAGCTTATGCCAGAACAAATTCATTTTGCTATATATACATTAATGGAATAACAGATGAGAAAAAACTGCAGAACACCGTAAGGTCGAGGCGATGCGGAAATCTTTTAGCAAAAAGCAGTTCAGAAATTTCAACAGGAGAGTGAAAAAAACAACAACAGGATTCACTCACCACCCTGGAATGTTGAGATGGAGAATGCGACACTGAAAGGCATCAGTCGATGTGAAACATATGCGGGGAGATCACGTTAACTAACTGGGTAAATGCACGAAAACTATACGATCTCGTCATCGAGCAGCCTCGCGAAATTTAATTTGGTCAGTTAAAAAAACTAATTTATTTGATGTTTTAATTTTTTAGATTTTTATTTGATTCACAATTTATTTGACTTTGACAATTTTTTTTAGAATCTGAGTATGTAGATCAGTACAAAATAAAAAATGTATAATTAATAAATTTTTTTTAATATAAAGTATGTTTTTGTTTGTATATGAGTGCACGTGGCAAACCACCAGCTTTAAGTAAATTGTACTAATTGGTATAACTGTTCCTGAAGTGCAAGCAATAAGCAAAAAAGTTTTCTTGCAATCGGATGAATGGTATGGCAACGCGGCGGGTATGACATGCGAGACCGCGTAAATAAAATAAACTGTATAATGCCGAAACCTCGCCCTAGTTCAAGAAATCAGTTGGCCGTGCATAAAGAACGAACAAACAAATCTAATTTTTATGTATTAGATAGTTAAATGTATTTTTTACGATGAAGAAGCTTTATTATAACCATAGGTAGGGCAATATATAGAGCCCAATCTATTGCAATGCAAAGATGGGTACTCTTGGCTCAAGCCAGGATGGTATGCAGGAACTCTATAATATTACCATTACCATGGAAAAATGGCACAAGTCGCATACTTTATTCACCAAAAAAAATTCTATTAATTAAAACATGAAATAAAATTTAAATTTTGTTTTGGGTTTTAGAACAGCATGTGCAACAAAACTGTGTTAAATATAGCCGTGATTATGTAAGCTATCTTTTAAATTAATTTTTCTCGAAATCATTTTGAGTGGACTTGTGCCGTTTTTCTCCTGGACTCTTCATAATTGTTTACGTCGATCATAATGGTCATATGGAACAATACGCGCAGTGTTTTTTTCATTTGTTTTTTACAATTGAGGAACTTAAATAATAAGTGCAAATAGTGAAAATAATACTTGTGTAATAGCATTGAGTTTATGCACATAGAGAAATCTTGTGTAAGTTTCAAAAACTGCACGTAGGATGTGGTTACTATAGACTTGTTTTTTTTTATTATTCTTTCAGCAATTATTCTTGAGTTAGAAGGCAAGAGAAATAAAAAAAAAAATACAAACGTTTGCAGAACAATTTTGTTTGGTTCGGTTTGAGTTATTTTCGTTACAAGGAATCAGGGCAATAGTAATTACTTGATTATACTCATTAAGCGACATCTACTTTGGTGAGTTTGAAACCATCTTGATTCCTCTATGTGTATAACCTCAATGGTAATAACGACACGACGCACGGAATAGAAACCAAAAAGAAATTCAGCGATAGAGTATCATGACTCCGAATCATGGTGTAAAAGCACAGAGTTACCTTTTCTAAGCTTACCTACATCAAATACTTCTTTTTCTATTAGTCCAGTCACCTTAGTACTGTCACAAATTAATTGCAAGTTGAAACGACTTTTAAAAATTTTCTTTTGGTGAGTAAAAATAGAGGACAAAAATCTACCAAGCATAAAAAGTTTAACAAATTACGCAAAAATAGGAATTCGCCATTTTGCAAAAAAAAAAAGATCTATGATTTGGTACTTTGGAATTACCGTTAAGTAGTTATGGACGTTTTTCATGGTTACCACTTTTTTAAATTGCTTAAAAATTAAATATTTTTGTCAGCTATTTACAGTGCATTAAAAATTCTGTACATTTTTTGTATGTATTTCCAGACTCTGATCATATTGAAAAATTAGATTTTTAGAACCTTAATTATGATTTTTAAATGGTTAAAATATTGATTTTTTGTCTGTTTTTTGATTTTTTGCGGTTCCATTATACAAGATGGCGTAGTCCATTTTTTTAATTTAAAAAAAAAAATAATAAGAAAAAAACATTTGAAAAAATCCTATTTTTCGTAACTTGTTATTAACTTTCTTCTCATACTTGAAACTTGAATCCCATTCTCCACTCTGATTTCTAAAAACTAAATTCATCATCCACTCAAGTCGAGACTTTTCTTAGTTCCTATGCGCTATGTGCAAAGAGCCAGAGAAAGGAGAATTTTATAGTCAGTACACTCAAAAATGTCAAAAAAAAAAACGAAATTGACAGTCTTAATTTGGGTTTTGAGTTATCTGTCGTTATGATTTCAAAAGAATAAACAAATAAAAAAAATAATAATATGGCATTTAAAATTAAAAAGAATTGACATTTATAATTCAACAAAGAAATGCTAAAGTAAGCTCCTAACTAGTTGATTTTCAATTTCACTTAAGTAAAAGCATCTGTTTATGTTTTGAATTATGATACGAACTAATGAAATTCTCTAGTGACCAGAAATTATCGTAGACGTTTACTTGAAAAGAAGACTATGCATTCCGGAATAAATGAAGAGAAGAAGAATATTCTTTACTTTCCATATTATTAACTTTAAAATATTTCTTTTAATTAATTATTATTATTAATATGTATCAATATTTTTTTATTATTTTTGTAACAAAAAAGCTATATTTTCCTTAAGGAAATACAAGTTAAGCGAGTTTTTCATTTTCATACATACATTTTGTTACTTTTTTTATTTTATCGTAAATGTCCCAATTTGGTCAAGAGCTAGTGAAAAGTTAACAGCAAAAATGTCGTACACGCCAAAAACGTCAAAAATTGCATAAATTTGCAAAGCTAAAAGTGTTTCGTACCTATATATTTTTATTTGATTATTACTGGAATATAGGCCGATCGGTTTCGATTTTCAGGAAAGAAAAAACAAAAAAAGTGTTTCCTGTACAATTTACTTTTTGTCGCTTACGATAAATGGGCGGTTAGAGCTAGATATTATTGTGTCCGTTTATGGGAGACATTTTTATTTGAAAAAAGTAAAATAAATTTTACGCGTCCGTTTACGGGAGTATCTGTTTATAAGAACGTATTTTGTATTTTGGAATTGTTCGCTTATCAGAGCTGTCCGCAAGAAAAGCTATCACTGTATTACAATGTTTATTTGTTTACATGATTGTATAGAAATGTTTTATGTAGTTTCTAATTTTACCGTAAATGCACATACATAATTATGTCGAATTCCTTATGTCGAATTCCTTTGAAATAAAAAGTTGACTTTTTTCGGACTAAAGTCGCTTTTTTTCGGACTAAAGTTGCTTTTTTTCCGAAAATCATGATCCATAGAGAAGAAAAAGTTGCTTTTTTTCCCCTCAGATCAACTTTTCTTGAATCTCGATTTGATAGCAAGATTCACACATATTTTCACACATACTTAACAGATTTGATTTCTTCTGTCAGACGAGCAGTTTAATTATGTAGTTTGGTTTATTTTAATATAGATTTCTCAAATAAAATAATTTTAAAATAATCTATTGGACGTGAAACTTGTTGTTAATAGCGCAATATGTTAATAAAGTGAACTTAAGTGAAATGTTTAGATCGCGTCTATAAAATATGCACCACACAATTACAGAAAAAAAGCAACTTTGTTTTTTCAACATCCATAGGAAGGAAAAAAAGTCAACTTTTCCGATCAAATCTGAAAAAATCAAAGGAATTCGACATTAGATTTTTTCAGATTTGATCGGAAAAGTTGACTTTTTTTCCTTCCTATGGATGTTGAAACAACAAAGTTGCTTTTTTTCTGTAATTGTGTGGTGTATATTTTATAGACGCGATCTAAACAATTCACTTAAGTTCACTTTATTAACATATTGCACTATTAACAACAAGGTTCACGTCCAATAGATTATTTTAAAATTATTTTATTTGAGAAATCTATATTAAAATAAACCAAACTACACAATTAAACGGCTCGTCTGACAGAAGAAAACAAATCTGTTAAGTATGTGTGCAAATATGTGTGAATCTTGCTATCAAATCGAGATTCAAGAAAAGTTGATCTGAGGGGAAAAAAAGCAACTTTTTCTTGTCTATGGATCATGATTTTCGGAAAAAAAGCAACTTTAGTCCGAAAAAAAGCGACTTTTGTCCGAAAAAAGTCAACTTTTTATTTCAAAGGAATTCGACATTAGATTTTGATTTTAGGCAAAGTGGAAGTGTTTGTAGGAAACTACCTAGGAACTATGGAATCTAAAACGTATTTATTTTATTAATTACCATTATTGTTTGTTTAAGGACCAATATCTTGCCTCATCGCAAGGTGAGTTATAAACTAGGAGTTAATAGTTTACTTACTGTAAGAAACCAATAACTCTTTTTTTGTACTTCTTTTCGTAGGCCTTTCACTTCGTACATTGGATACCACAGGTTCGGTTTTAGTTGGATATCCTAAATGTAAAGATGGAACCCAATCTGGGTTGTGATATCCTGTACATAATGCGGCGGGTCTTCCTTTATAAAAAAATATGTTTTTTAATAAAAGAGCTATCTCATCTTTAAAATTATAAACCTGATATGAAATGTTTAGAGCAAACTCGAGCTGTCTCGGTGTTAAGATATTTTCGATTTATCGCTGCCAGCCACCCTTTACGCCGCAATATGGACATTTTAACATTGTTTGGATGTTTCCAAACATGTGGAAACTTGTAAAACCGTACGTTTGAGAATGGACGACCTCTGCTTTTACAGTTTATTATACAGCACGTTGTAGGCATTTTTTTTAATATTTATAAATAAATTCTTTCGTTTTTATGTTGCACTTCTTTATTTAGTAATTAAAATCACTCAAGTGAATTAAGGTGCACTTCACATAGAAAACTTTAACTTGGCTTGCCCCGAGGCAACGTACTTTCGATGGGTTTTTAAGAAAAAAATATATTTATCTTTCGATCTGCTAAAATGTATTTGTAATGAAAAATACAGTTTTTAATTTAATTATTTTCCACAAAAACTTCTGTTGTTATTTTTGTTTTGGTTGCAATTTTAGCAAAATAAAAATTGTAGGTGTAAACAGCACAACAAATAAAAACCGATTTACGATTGACATACTATACATGGGAGTCATTCGCACGTGCGGTTGGTTGCACGAGCAATCGGTGATAGTATAAGGGATTGGAAGCTATACTTGTGGCGCTGCAGTAGTCAAGTTTGTACTAAAAAGCAAAGATAACTTAGTGCTAGTTTTGACAACCCGTAGCGCATTTGAACTTTTCCATATACGTGTGGCGCTGTAGTAGTCAAGTTTGTAATAAAGAGCAAAGATAACTTATGTGGTTTTTCATTGGAAACTTCAGACCATGCTCTGAGATTTCAGATTTTTGTTGTCGAATGAAACGCAAAAAGATTTTGTTGTGTGTATTATTGTTCACATTTTCATCTGGCAAAGTATCTGGATTTGTGAAAATTGCTTTTTTTGGCGTCATGGAAATTGAAACTATCGGTGGCTAAACGTGTGGCGCTGCAGTACTCAAGTTTGTACTAAAGTGCAAAGATAACTTAGTGCTAAGTACATAGAATGGAGGCCCACCCACTTTTGCCTACAAACTTTCAAAACTGCAGAGATTTAACTCCGGATGTGTGCCCGTGCATTTCAATTAGGACTATCAAATTTGGCTAGACCATACATTCATACAATTTTGCACTTAGCTGTTCACGTATAGAAAAGCGTGTAATTTTTTTTTCTACGGGAGGAGACGAAGGAGTACCTGTGCCTGATAACGAATATACGCACGTTCGGGTGCACACCAAAATTGCTTTTAAGATACGTCTGTATTGTATGAGTTTGTGAACGACCAAAACCGGATAGGTGTCAAAAGACACACAGTACCTTAGTCAGCTGTTTGCCAATCCTCCCTTGGAAAATTTTATGTCATATTCGAGTGGTTTCACTACGAAGAGGAGTATTTGTTTCTTTCTTTTTGTCACCAACGCAAATTAGCACTCCCAAACATCACTCCGAACAGCCAATAGGGAGTTTTACCATCTTGTCAAAGCTCACACTATGGAGATTGACAGATTGAAATATGTATCGCGCTTTTTTCAAACTGTCAAACTCAAGATCTTGGAGAAAACAATTTGGAAATAATTTTTAAATGCGGTATTCTTTTTTGTGTGAAATTTGTGATTTCCGTGGCTTAAAAATTTATTTTAATTAGCAAAACCAACAATTTTCACAATTTTCGCGCACAAATCTTTAAAATTCCGGCTTTTGTTTTCAATCAATTTTTCAACAATGATAAAAAAAAAATCAGCTGTTCACCATACTGCTGTTTTTGACAATTCTGTGAGAACGAGAAAGAGATATATCGTTGTTACCTAAAAAGCCCTATCGACCAATTTAGGAGGGCACTCCGAAAGTATACTGAAATATGACATTAGAATACCTTTAGATTTATTTCCCAGTATAGTATGACCAACACATACTATACAAGAGTATCTGGGTAGCTTATCTCGTGTGCACACGAACGGTCAACCTGGAACCTGTCCATCTCGGCAGTTCGGCACTTGTTTTGTTTTTGCATCTGTTTATCAGGCTTCCATGCTCTACATAATATTTTTTTTAACAAATCAAATTAGAAATTCAGAATTTTTTTAAAAGACTCGAATGTGGGATTATTTTTTAAACAGTAGTTGTATTAACTAAAATGTAAGCCAGCAAAATGTTTCCCCGATCTAATTTGTATTCCAAATTAAAATTCGTTGTAATTGTGCTACTAATCATTTTTATAATCGATTTTTTTGGCATCCTGACGCATTTATTTGAATTGGACTACTATCGGCTGTTTAATTATCCACTCGATGGAGATATTTTGCAATACTCGCATCGTGTTCGATTCCACCAGGAAGTAGAAGTGAAACCAATTAATCTTTACAACTATACCTTCATCGAAAAGTGCAATAAAAAATGCTTAGAGGATGGAGGTTCTCCTATATCGCCAAGACTTACATTTATAGTCAAATCAGCAATGCCAAATTTCGAGCGACGACAAGTAATACGCCAATCTTGGGGTTATGAAGAACGTTTCTCCGATGTTATTATTCGTACAGTTTTTATGTTGGGTGTTTCGAAGAACCAGGAACTTCAAAAACATATCAAAATTGAATCAATGCAGCATAATGATATAGTACAATCTGATTTTGAAGACACTTACTTCAATAACACTATTAAAACGATGATGGGTTTTAGATGGGCAGTTGAAATTTGTCCCACAAGCAAGTTTTATTTGTTTGTAGATGACGACTATTATGTGTCTCCTAAAAACGTTCTCCGCTTCGTGGAGAATCCAGAGAGTTATCCAAGAAATTTGGACGAAGCCGACGAAACACTTCGAAAACTGGGTGGAAGGTTTAAGAACAAACAGTATTTTAACAAATTCCCAAAAGCTATGGCACAGCAAGGGGTGTCAGATCGAAAAATTCTTACACATGTTGATTACAAATTTTCTGAAGATTATGGTGGCCCAGCAGTGAAAGTGGATCACGAAAAAAAGTATAATGAGCAAAATGCACTGCTGAGGGAAAGTTATAAGGATAAACTATTCGCAGGATTTGTCTTCCATTCCTCGCCTCACAGACACAAATCCAGTAAATGGTATGTTAGCTTAGCTGAATATCCCTTCCACTTGTGGCCGCCATATGTTACGGCGGGAGCTTTTATACTATCGCGGGAGGCGCTTTCAGAAATTTATTTCGCCAGCATGTATGTCAAACACTTTCGTTTCGATGATGTCTACTTGGGTCTGGTGGCATTGAAGGCAAAAATTGTTTTGCATCATTGTGAGGAGTTTTACTTCCATAAACCAATATATTCAGGTCCCTATAGCTACCGTTATGTTGTGGCTACGCATGGATTTGAGGACTCAAAGGAACTCATTAAAACTTGGAGTGAATGCAGGTCAGCAGGCCATGCTTAAGATTTGCTAATTAATTTTAAAAACACTAATAAAAAAAAACCAAAAATATTTATTTGGTATTTTAAATAAAATTGCCAATAAAACGTGACTGAAAAAAATGAATGCTACATATTTTGACATTGCAATGAAAAACCAAATCATATTAAAATTACCCATATCATTACGGCTTATTTACTTAGCCCAGAATGGACTACGCCCTCAACCAAAAAGACTTTCCATCGAGCTCTAATAATACCAGGCCGCCTTCAGTTAGGCACAGCAAGTTGACTTAGTTCGTTTTCTACTTGTGTGTGCCATCTGTTGAGGGTCTTATAATATTATAGTGAATAGAACGGAAAAACTCTATAGAATATTTATGAGAGTTGGAAGATTCTAATTTTTGTTGTTTCTCCTTAGGTTTGGAAATAGATGGATATATGAGTAAATTTGCTTAACTGAATATAATCAACTAATAACTGGGAGACACATGTTGTGTTCGTTGAGTTTTAGAGGCTAGCGATCAGGAAAACACATCAGGAAAAATTGAAACAAATGAAAACTTTATTTTTTTTTTCCTGATCAGCGTTTATAGAAAAAATATATTACTGGACAGGTACTTTTCCTGATTGAAATGCACACGAATTACTTTTCCTGACACGAATCTGTTGAACAAGTGAAAATTGAACTCACATTGTAATAATTTGTTTTATTGTTTTAAAATGGCAGTCAGCTGAGAAAAAAATGAAATTCCACCAGGAAAATAAATGCATTTTTAACAACAAATATTTGTTAAATTGAACATTTTTTGTTCAAGGCTAATTGTCTGTGCCGCGAGGAAAAATATCATAGTAAAAGAGGTATGCTATTTTCCCATTCTAGGAAACTTAACTATCGAGAATAGATGGGAGACACTCGAACAACATGATGGACATTAGAATTGTCATGTATGTCATGTCATGTTATATTTTATTTATAAGTAAACGCTTCGCATCGCACATCAATAGTCTGCGTTTAATTATATCGTAAGTTTCTACCATTGTATATAAATTTCTATAGTACAATCATGGAGCAGCGCCATCTAAAGAAAGTTTTGAATCGCACATTTGAAGGTTCTTACATTTACTAAGTGTATATTCTGTTACCCTAACAATATTCGTCAAGAAAACAAATTAACAATTATTTAATGTATTTTATTGGCTCTAAAATCCATATTTAATTGACAAGAGTCGTAAACAAAACAAAAATCATATTTGTTGACGACTGTTGTCAGGGTAACAGAATAGACAACTAGTAAATGCACGAACCTAGAAATGTGTTATTCAAAAGTTTCATAAGATAGCCAGGCGGTGATTATTTAGCATGAAAATACTATAGAAATGTATATACAATGGTTTCTACCGATTTGTGTGTTAGAAAAAAGACATCTGTCTGCATTAAAAATTCTCCGATTTTTTTCGAATCGGACAAAATTTTCTTCCGAACGGATAGCGCGATAGGGCTGTATATCTTAGCTGAAATTGGTTTCTTTCTGCAATTATTTGCCCAACGATTAAGTTAATGATAGTGTTTTTTACTCCTGAAAACTTGGACTTAAATATTTAGTCCCTAATGCAATTCTTTTCACAAAATTTTGCCCTTTGCGGCGAAAATAAAAACACGAGTTGCAAAAGTTTGTTGGTGGAAATGGTACAATGGATGAGTGCTATGTTGTTACACTAGGTCTTGCGGTTGTTACACTACTCGCACGGGTACGTCGGCCATGAGGTTATGCAATGAAAAATAAAAATCAACCAGGTAACAAAAACAAATTCTTTCCTATCGTTCTACTCCTTCTAACCAGTGTCGTGGAACACCTGTTGCATTTAAAAGGCAATGTGCCTTAATGACATAGTTAAATATTATTATTATTGTTGTAAAAGGAGTGATTTTTAAAACGTGATTCGCTCTAATTGCTATTCATAATAATGTCCTAACTCTATACCTATTATTAAGCAATATTTTGAAAAATCACACACCAAACTACTAAAAAAACTGTAGAGAATAACTTTTGATATTGATAGGTATACATTATGTATACATATAATATGATATACACGACCCTTGTTATCTACTTACTTTCAGACGTGTTCCATGAATTATGCTCCGATTCATTTGCATCTATCTCCAGATGCATTGCTTCTTCGTATACTTTCTTGCTAGCAATCGCGTTATCCATTTGACCTGTGTTTTCATCTAAAATTTCATTTCTTATTAGAATACCTAGTTTGTTTAAGAAACAAGATTATGTTTTCTCACCCATAGCTCTTTCGCTTTGTGCATTGCAAACCAATGTTTTGGTTTTTGTTGGATATCCTAAATGTAAAGATGGAACCCAATCTGGGTTGTTAACTTCTATCAATCTGGAGGGTTTTCCTATATAAAAAAAAGTGTTTTTTTTTATGAAAAAGCTATGCCAACTCTAAAATTATAAACCTGATATAAAATGTTTGGAACAGACTCGAGAACTTCGGGTACTTATGGTATTTCGTTTAATCGCTGCCAACCACTTTTTACGCCGCAATATCGATATTTTTGTCAAGTTTGGATGTCTTGTCCAAACTCTTGGAAACAAATAAAAACGTTCCTTTTGGTTTGGACGAACTTTTTTTTTGCAGCCTATTATACAGCAACTTGAAACCATTTTATTTTATTTATTGTTTATAAATAAATTCGTATGATTTTTCTTTTACACTTTTTTTATTCTTTAACACTACACACTTCACTCTAGAAGTCTAGAGGAAAGAGGTTCACACATAAGCTGACTTGAGTTGATAACTTGAACCGAGCAGTGTATCTGTAATGCGTTTTTAGAGAAAAATTAATTTTGTATGTTTTAACTGAAATATTGTATTGAAAAAAATACTTTTAAATGGTTTCTGTCATGAAAACTATGAAAATGAATTAAGAAACCTAAAAAGTCCCCAGAAATTTCAAATCAGTACTTGAAATTGAAATCAACAGTGTTGTCATAATTTTGTTTATTTTTTTACTTTCTCGTTTGACACTGACAGAATTTCAACAGTCCATGTATAGAACGTCACATTAACCTATTGACGCACTACAAATGGACTGCCAACTTCACACGGTGAAAATCGTAGCAGTGGTATGATTTTTTTAATTGATTATTGATGATTGGTAAAGTTGAAATGCGAAATCGGTAGTGAAAATTAGAACTTAGTTATCTTTGCTCTTAAGGCCGTGTACGAACAGCGTTAAAATTTTATCCTCTGGCTAATTTTTGACGTTTAAGTTGAGGTGAATAAATGTTTAGCTTTTTGATGTGCGAACTGGATTAAATGGGATTTTTAACCCTAATATATTTTTTAAATTTCCCTACAAGAATTGAAAAATTTCCCTTCTTTTGCTTGAATACGTGGAAATATACCAAACTGTTTTAAGGTTAATTTATAAATATAAGTCTTCGACTAAAATGTTCGGTGTTTGTATTTGTATTTGTAAAAAAACGTTCAATTTTATAATACTATTTAATTCTTTGTTGGTGAAACTAACTAAGATTTCCGCACAAAACCAAGTCGGATAAATGCAAAGTTGTAATTTCGGAAATCAAAAGTTTCGCAGTACTCAATACTTTATGTTTTAGCTATTATAAATTACATTTTGGTAAGGAAAAAATTATAATTACTTTCGGCTGATGTAAAAATACAATTTCTACAACCACAACCTCTCCGCCCCTTTGCTATTAGGAAAAAACTGCAAGAAATCGTCACTTTTTTGCTTATTTCGACTATAATTTCTTTCTTGTACATTTTGTCGAAACAAAAAACTAATAACGAAACTAGTAGAAAACAAAATTTCCAACAAGTGTGATATAGAAAGTTTATTTGTATGATCGATGATTCATCCAAAAGAACCCGAAAGTTGGTATTTTCAAAATATTGAGTTTCTTTGACTTTTAAAGCGCAATAAATTCGTGATGGTTGATTTTAGTGAGAAAGTTTTCATTATCAATCTTTTGGAGAATTCAATTTAACTATCCTATTCAACTTTTTATTTCGGGAACGATATAATGGAATCCGGATTGATTAAAAAAAGTATATAAAACATGCAAATTAAGTGGCTCTATTTGTTTTGCGTTTAGTAATTAGTTTTTTTTTTTTATAAAATGCACCAGAAAGGAGTTATAAGTTGAATAAGCCGATTTTTTGCAGTTTTTCCTAATAGCAAATGGGGCGGAGGAGGTGTGGTGTGGAAATTGTTTTTTTTTATCACCAAACATCCTATACAACATATCAAAAATTTAGAACTACCCAACCTTTTGTAGGTTAAATTCTCTTTATTTGATGTACTATAAAATTCTCTAAAAAAAAATAAAAACGCAAATTTTCGAAAACAAATTTATTAATGATTTGCAATTTCATAATAGTGGCTATTCTAAATTGTGTTTTGTTAAAGAAATAAAATAGAACTACTCTGTAAAATAATTAAAATTATGGGAAATTTTAAACGCGGTACAAAACACTGGTTTGGCAGCTGAACTTCAAAAAAAAAAACAAATTTGTTTCACAATAAATAGGAATGTAAGAAAAGTATTATCGGTTAATTTAAGTAATTGTTCGTTCATAACACAATTATATTAAGCGGAATTCACAAAAACACAAATGGGAAATTCGACGTCAACATAAAAACAAACAAAAAACAAAAAATAAATGCAATTAAATGAATACAACAAAACACACGTCACACTGGTTTTTGGTAGCGGAACTTCCAAAATAAAAATAATTTTTTTTTTCACAGAATAGAAATGTAAAACATCGGTTACTTATTATTTGTTCGTTGAATATTAAAGTTATATAAAACACACACGAAAAATTCGATATTAGTCGAACAAACAAAAATAAATGCGAATGAAAGCAATGGAACAATCAAAACAAATACATTACGCCGACTATCTCACTCACTCCTTCATAGGCATAGAAAATTATCCACTGGCTAAAATTTTAGCCTGCTCCAGAGCAGGCTAAATTTTTGAAGTTTATATTCACCACACTAGTGTCATAATTTAGCCAATGGATAAAATTTTAACGCTGTTCGTACACGGCCTAAGTACAAACTTGACTTAACAGCGCCACACGTATATGGAAAAGGTTAAATGCGCTACGGGTTGTGAAAATTAGCACTAAGTTATCTTTGCTCTTTAGTAAAAATTTGACTACTGCAGAGCCACACGTATAGCATCCAATCCCCTATTACTTTTCAAATATTTTAATGGATATTAGCAAACTACTTATATTTTAAAAAGAAATCCATTCCACATGGCATTGACTTGCTAACATATGAATATGTCATCGTTTTCATGTCCATTTTAATCCCGAAATTAGTATACGATTTTAAAACTACGAGATTATGCCGTTTTTAGGTGGAAATTGTTTTTTTTGTGTTTTTAGTAAATATCAATCGGCGTGGTAAAGTTGAAATGATCAACGGGCAGGGGGATTTGAGGCCGGACTCACGAGAGTTCGTAGGCAAGAGAAGTGAAGGGTGGGTACTGTCGTGAGGCTGCTTCAAATTATAAGCATCGGAACCATGAGTAGTGTTCCAATTCCGAATTCTCGTTTTTTCCCATTTTTTTGTATTATGTGCTTGGCTAATGCAGCGCCATATATAGTCTCTAATCCTCTATAGGGGATTGGAGGCTATACGTGTGGCGCTGAAGTATTCAAGTTTTTACTTATGAGCATATAACTTATGGCTACTTTTGACAACCCGTAGCGCATTTATACTTGTCCATATATGTGTGGCGCTGTAGTAGTCAAGTTTGTACTCAAGAGCAAAGATAACATAGTTCTAATTTTGACTACAAATTGAGCATTTCAACTTTACCAATCCTCAATTGCTTAAAAATATTGGCGCAAATTTGAAAACGATATATACAAATTTCACTGCAAGAAGTTGGTGCCGCTACTTTAATGATATGCAGATCTTGGAAGTTGTAGCTTGCGTGAACTGCTACTAGCAGTCCATATGTAGTACGTCAACGTATTGAGAATTCCACACTCGAATGAAATACAGGGAATTTTCTAACAGCTGATCTAAAATTTTGACATCTAGACGTCAAACTTGAATAAAATAAAAAATTGCAAATCAACCACAAAATCAAGCACATGTCCGGAATAAAAAGTTTATAAAAGAAATATTGCACGCGTTATTCTTTAATTAATTTTTTTTAAAATACTATTCTCATTAAAATGGCTGTTGAAACGAATAAAAGAAAACGTAAACTTAAAGCTGAATCGAATGGAGTTCCAAACAAAAAGGCAAAAAATGAAAACAATTTAGAAGCTCCAGCAGAACAAATGAATGAAGAGGAACCACATGAGGCGGCAGTTCAACCAGAAGATGAAGAAACTACAAATGATTCAGGATTTGAACCGGACGAGGAGGATATGAAATTCTCAAAAGATTTCAAAATGCTTCATTTCCGTAATAAATTAAGGGGTCAAGATTTTATTACAGGTAATTATTAAAAGTAACTTTTATTTCAAGAAATGGACACGTTTTCATCTTTATAAAAGAACTTAAGTTATGGTTTTTTTTTACTGATTTTTCTAATTATATCTATGTACCACACAACATAAGTACACAAGATAAGTTAATTTGTTTACTTTCAAAAATTAATGCAATCTTTTCTCTAATAAAGATATGTACATTATTCGGCATGTATATCAAAACTTAACACGATTTATTGATAATATCTATACGAAATCCTGGCTATGTGGCCAAATTTTCCATTTTTTTACCGAAAAAAGAAAACAAAAACAGTTTACTAGTCGCTTTGATGCAGAAGATATCCTCGGTAGATTGTGTTTGGCGTTTGAAAAGTTAAAAAATTCAAATGTAAAATTTGAAATTGGTTAGTTAAGAAGATCTTTTTCTTTTAAACACAATTGCTGCTGATGCGGAACGAGATAAAGTTGTTTATCTTCATATTCTATAGCTTAAAAGAAAGAAGCTACGGTAAAATTTACTATAGATAAATATAGAATTTACTAAATATAGATGCGTAGTTGAGCTCTATTTCTTCTTCTCCTATTGAGAAGCTGAGAGTCAAGATTAACTACTATAGTCGAGTAAACTCACGGAGCATTTTTCACAACATAATACAATTAAAGCAAAAACTATACATAATAATATAAACAAAAATGTAAATAATGGTTTCAAATACAGAATATATTCTGCTGTAGATATTTCGGCATAATGTCAAAAAAATTAATTTTATTTAATTCAAAGTTAACTCCGACAAGTTAATGAAAAACACGTCTATCACTGGGATGATCCAGAAAGCGTATGAACGTTCAACTTGGGCATAGTAAACGAAGTTATTTTCTAGTTAGTCCTAGTGGTGAAGAGGATTATTTCTGTATTATCTGTGACTGACTGACATTACTGCCGCTAACTTCGTAAAGGCCCTAATTACATTTGCACTTCTCGAAGACGAAGAAGAAAAAACAGTTTCGCTTACCGCAATTTATTTCGGGAAAAGATATGCGAGAATGTACGGATAAAATCAATAGTGACTTACTATCATGGAGCAGCGCTATTCACCGAAAAGTGTGAATAACACATTTCAAGGTTTTTGCATTTACTAAGAAATCGAATGAAATTTAACTTTTTTCAGGTTTTTCCTCTATAATTTTTGTTTCTACGTTTTACGGCAAAACGATAAATTTGCTACATTGTTGGTTAGTCAAACATGTTTGTTTGTCACGTTGTTACCAAGATATGGCGCTCAAAAAAGGGGTAATTTTTCAAATGCCAATTTTCACGTTTTTTCTTCTCTTATACCTTTTTAAACTTACAATTCTAAAACCCCCTTTTTTCCTACCTGCCGACTGGACTATAAATACCGAGAATAAGTTAGAATTGTTTGGTAGGGTTATGTCTTACCCTACCTTTTTATTTCTAATAACAAGGTTTTGGTGCTGTTTCCGTTCCTAAAACAAAGTTATGTTCTATATTAAATTAAAGAATAGACTTCCCTCGTGGTTTGGTGTTGTATTCCCCTTTGCACATGATTCAAGTTGGCATCGCATCAAGGTTAAGACATAACTTTACCCACTCTGCCTTACTCTCATTTTAATTAATTTTTACATATTTTATAAATAAAATATTTTGTGTTTCTTTGCAGAACTTCGTCATTTTCTTCACCTTACGTCCGTAAAGCCACAAATTATTGCAAAATACATCGAAAAACGTGGAAAACCCCTCGAGTTGGCAGAAGCTCTAGAACGTGTCGACAAAACTAATATCTTTCACGTATCCTACATATGTCAAGCACTTCATTTAGTTGTTATGGAAATCCTTAGCAATCAAAAAAGCCATCTTGAATCAGCTATAAGTGCCTGTCGTTACTTCCTCAAAAGTCACGGCACTGTGATTGAGAGTCTTTTAAAATCCAACAATCAAAATCATAGAAAGTGTGCTTTAAAACTACTTACATGTATAGTCTGCGCTGAACCACAATTAGGAAGGCAACTTTTAGCTTCATTTGACATCATTTCGAATGTAAAAGCAATCGAAAATTTTCTTTCACATTCCAAATTTGAGCTACAAGAGAATGAGACCGTAAGAAAGTGTTATATTCATTTCATCCTGGCATATCTAGTCGATGGGAATACTTTATTGATTAGAAACATTCTTGATAAGGGTATTCTAATAAAAGCTCTAGCATCGGGGTTGATCTTCGATGATCATGTAACGGTTTGTGTCGTCATAAGCACATTAAAAAAATTCGTTCTTGAATGTCCCGAAATCTCTAAGACCAAGAAGGTCAACGTCTTCGATGTGGATTGTGTGAAGTCATTTGCTAGACTCTATGAATGGCTAGGTCCTGTTGCACTTGCTGATAGATTAACAAATGGAGAACAATCTTCTGGGATAAATTATGCCAAGCTGAAGCCACTTGTCGATCCTGAGGAAAAACAAGCTGTCTCTGCAGCAGCTCACGAGTTTCTTGTGATGCTGCTAACATCGCGGAAACATGGTATTTGTTTTGATGCAATGTCTCATTTTCAGCAGCGTCATAACAAGTTGCAAGGCAAAATCATAGGTTTTCTGGACAAACCATGGCTGTGTGAAAATAAAACCGAATTGATACTGAAGACACTTCGAGCTTGTCCAGATCTAGCACGTCATACCGTAAGAAATTTTGGGGTACTTGTAAGTCCAATGAAAACACCGGCAAGTTCCTGGGTTGTTACCTGTGATTTCATTACGAAAATTATCGAAGAACTTCATCCCTCTCTGTTGAAGGGTGCCTTGGAGAAAATCACTTTGACTGATTTTTCGCACTGGATTAAAGACATTTGCCTGCCCATTGAAGTGTTGACACATTTAACACAAAGTCGAGCATTAAAACATTCAGAATTTCAACACCGACTAGCAACAAATCGTCTTTTACTTACTATGTTTCGACAGTATTCCAACTACATGGCTGCAATTATTGATCGTGAGCAACAGAAGAAAAACAACTTGCGGCGTTTTAAGTTCGATCTACTCAATCATATATTTGTGAACTTTCCAACTATCGAAGATATCCTGCTCTCTCTGTTTATGACAATTCGTACTCAAGAAATTGAGGGTGTGGATGTCTTGCAGCACTTGGAGATCACTTTGGACCTATTATTGATTATATGCCAACAGAATCGTTCGTTTATAAATAAAACTGCAACAATCATGGACTATTTGAATCTTTTAAGACCACTGTATGCCAGCAACGATGGCGGTGGTAATATCAAACTCGAACTAAAAGCTATTAAGACAATTCTTTTTCTTTTTCCGAAGTCTCTGGAACCTCAAGAGGAATTGTTTGGGAATGTTTTGAAAAGTTTTATAAAAGCATTTGTTCAGGGAGACCCTGAAATTCGACATGAAGCTGGTGACCTATTACGGGGAATATTTATGAACACGGGAATTTTCGATTCTGGTGAGATGGAGGTTGACTTGTGGCTGGAAGCTTTGCGCTTCGTTGACCCTGAAACTGTGGATATTGTGGCTGCAGTTTTTGTTGAGGTTTTGCAGGTAACAAAAGCCGATGTTGGTCCCTTAGAAGGAATTGAAAACCAAGCTTCGATCGAAGGAAAGCAACTGACCAAGCTGTTCTCTAATATAGAAAAAGGTTTATCAGTCCAAGGATATGTAGAAACTCCAACCATGAGTAAACTGTATCCTCTAATTGTGAAAGGCGTGAACATCGAGGGTAAACTGGAAATTTATCTGAAATTAGTCAACTTATTACTGAGTTATTATTTGGATAGTGACACTAAACAGATTTTAGAAGGCAAAATAGTGGCTGATTTAGTGCCAAAGTTGGTTGAAATAGAAGAAGCTGTATCAAAAGGACAACTTAAGTTTGAAGAGCTATTCCAACGATCAAAAAATAATTTTTTGTTAAGTCTGGTCGATGGCAAGGAATTAAAGTTAGATGTGATTCTACAAAATAATCGTTTGGTCATGATCTACATACAGGTGGTGATGTCTGTTATCTCTCGGCTCACAAGGAATGGAAATCTCTCGATGGAACAATCCAAATCAGCCGCAGATTGTATGGTAAATCTGTTAAAAGTCATGCAAGCATTAAATATTTCTGAAAAGAGAGTCGCTTCAACTTCTTTGGAGGAGGAAAAAGATGAAATTCAATTAAGTTATCTGGAAAAAACTTTGAAATACATATTCAATACACGTCTAGGTATGATTCAAACTGCAAACCTTTTTAGTAACGATAAGAGCAATCTTAATTATCTAAGCTTTCTTCAACATATAACTGATTGCGTAAACGATTTTCAATTAAAGAGCTTCAGTGATTTTACCACGAATTTTCGACAGAAAATTGTAAAGTCTATTGAAATGGTTGCAACCGAGGATAAGCAGCAGATCAAGAAACAATCTGAAGAGCTACAACCGGTAATTGCTTTGATAAAGACCTTCAAGTTGTCTAATCAGAATAATTTGGAAATTCTTGAGCATATTTCCAAGCTCTCTTATAAAGATTTTGTAGGAAAAGCTGGACAAAAGTGTATATTCCTCGACATTCTTGTAACAATACTCGAAAGGATTTCCGATTTGGGTCAATCTGTTAAGTGCGATGATAGTGTAACAAATATTGCACAGGTATACATTAATCTGGTGACCGAATCAGATGGTGAAACGGTTTTAGAAAACTTGGAAAACGCTTTTCATAGTTTCCTACTCATTTGTCATCAATATATACCCAAGCTGCCATCAGAGATGTTTGCAGTTTTTTTCACCCATAATAAACTTACCAAATCCACTATTCGATTGGCTTGTTTATTATTAGAAAGAAATTCTTCCCGCCTGCAGGATGTATTCACAAAGATGCTGCCTGAGAATATGTCCAAAAAGGAACTCATATATCCTCTTTTGAATATTGCTTTTACTAATGGAATTCAAATTGAAGATTCCATGCTGAATTCAATCTACCAAGAATATAAGAACGGTTTCATGAAGACCATCGAAAAACCTCAAAAAGCTGGAGTTATCTACAAGGAGAATGTCCGGGCATCAATAAAGCTAATAGAAGCTTGCATGCCGAAGTCGGAGTGTATTGATTTCTGCAATAAGCACATCAAATTTGATTCTGTAGAATTATTTCAAGTGAAGATTATTCAAGCAATCTTTCAAAAGGCTCTTGATTCCATTGAAGACCGAGAGGAAAGTGAAGTTTTTCCAAAAGTTTTTGTACAGTTTGTAAATCTTTCCGTTCAAATGCTTACAGTTTTATTAAAAAAAGATGTTCTCGACGAAGAAAAGATCAACCTTATTGGGTACTCTTTGTTTAAATGGATAGAAACCAATGCCCATCAGCAGGTCGACTATGAAAAAATACTAAAAACCCAAAACTGGATGAATTTCTGCAAAGCTAGTCTCAAATCAGGTATGAACACAAGAGAAACAGAAGAGAATCAATTTGAAGTGGATTGTTTAAATGGAGAATTGCTAAAGCTGTTTGCTTTTCTTATCGATAGAGTTTATGAGGACAAGACGGAAAGTGAAGAAGCCAGAATGCTTTTGGAAATGATTTTTACTCATTCGAAATTCTTGAGCATTGTCCTACAAATCCATCCAACTGCGGTCAAGACTCAAATTATGCATTTACTTTATGTTCTGTCAAAAAAATGCTCAAGTGCACTTGAACCAAAACAGATTCCAGTGATTTTGGCTGCATACCAAGCCAAACTATCTGATTGTGATCGATATACTTTGGCTTTGTTGCAGCTGTACGAAGAAGCTGATATTGGATTGCATCAGTATCGGCCCTTTATTTGGGGTGAATCAGCAATAGCTTTTTATTCTCTTCGTGAGGATCAGCAAGAGAAGGCTAATCTACAGCATCAGGAGACGTCAGTGGCACAAGTGATGTCGCTGGTCGATCGGCAGGTGTCGGAATACACCTTGGACAATTTCCCAATTTGGCGCAAACTAGATCCTAGCAGTCAACTTCCAAAGGTCAGCTTTAATGATCCAGAAAGTTTGCATTTGGCGGTGTTTGGAAGGAATTTTCTCGAAAGACGCATAGAGCAGGGTATCTGTGAGTTTGAAGAAGCTGAATTGCGTTTGTGTCCTAAGCGAGATAATCACTACAATGAGTGTTACGATCCGGCTTTTATAGTTCCTCTGATGTCGATGTGTTTTGCACCTGAGATATATTCACATCCAGTGCGCCCCGTTCAGAATGGTTTGCTGTCGGTGGTGTTTGCTGCTTTGTCCAGTCAGGATAAAGAAATGCGTATGGCAGCTGGTTGTGTCCATCTTAGATATCGAACTCATTTTGAAAGCGGTAAATTCTTTGAGAAGCCACTTTGGCAACAAGCTTATGACAATATACAGAGTGGATTGGATGCCTTACGCAGCGATTGGTTAAAACACAAGAAAAACGGAGGGATACCCAGAGTTCCTTATATTTCGGGTCTCTTCCTGGCAAAAGCAATCAATTTAACCACTGATCCTACAAACACGCTGTACAAACAACTCACAATGTTTTTGCGACTCAAAGATACTTTCAATTTCCTTTGTGTACCTGAATTCAATGTGCTCTTTCATAGTCCTGAGATCGAACATCAGACCTTCCGGCAGTTCATAGTTGAGATCATTCGTAATGGAGTTAAGAGCAGCTCTGATTTGTTCCTTTTGGTTACAACAAGCACATTTAAGGCGTTAATGGGATTCTATTCGAGTAGCATGTCAACGTTGGATGTTAATTTGCAAATTTTATCAGTCCTCTCGACGTGCGTAAAAATTCCGGGTTCATCGAAAATTATGATCGAACATGTGGGTATCATTCCATGGCTAAATGGATTACTATCTGCTGTGGAGTTCTATCACTTCGACATAATCGAAGGTGTCATCAGCATAATCAATAACTTGTGGTATGCTATCAAGGCTAATGAAAAAAGTTTTCATAATTTCCAACACATTCAATCGGATGTGAATCGTTTGGTTCTGAGATTACTGCCAAATCTATCCGGACGTATATCGATGGGAAATTTTGCCAAATTAATGAATATTTTAAATAAAACTACTAATGGTAATAATACTCGACACATTCTGAGTGAAATTCAGTTAGATAGAATTATTAATTGTGCTCAGAAACTGTATGGCGATGAATTGTTTTATTGTGTGGTTAGCATTAAGGAGAATGGTCCTGATGGTGCAGAAAGTAAGGACAAGTATTGTCGAGGCTTGGGATTGGTAAAATCAGAACCAACAACCATGATTGCACTTTGTAGTTTGCGGGAATTTGTAATTAAATGGAGTAAACAAGTATGAATCATTTTTCTTCGGATACTAGTTTTAAGTGTTTTTTAAAGAGCATACATTTTTTGATGTAATAAATGTGTTTTAAAGAACGTTTAAGTTCAAATAAGAGTTTTATTTTCATATTAACAAAAATTTGTTGAATTTTGAAATTTAACAGCAAGACTTGTTTTTTTTTTTTAAATAAGATATAATGATTTAGGTCTTAAGGCTGAATAAGAAAAAAAGACAAATTTCTCCAACACACCGATTCCACCGTAGTAGAAGAAAAATATTTGTTTTGTCACAAAATTCGTTAGTTTTATTTCATTTCTAAATAATTTAGGTCCGTATAGAAAATAAAAATGTAACACAGAAAACTTGATACATGCACACAAATATTATCATCTTATTTAGACAATCTTTCTTTGACTGCATCAGGGGCATTGAGAAATGATAAATGCCAATTAACTGCATAGCTGATTCGAAATTCAACACACATCGATCTTCTATGGGCAACAGGTTGCAGAAATTAAGTGAAATAAAACCGAAATCGAAATTGAAAATCGAGTGAATTTGTTTTTAGTGTTCCGTACTGTTTTGACTTCTCTTTCGTTTTTTTATTTTTGTGGAAATCAGCTGTCAATTGGAAGGATTCTATTCGGACTAAATAATTAATTAACTTGGTTGGTCAAATAGGAGACATCGATTTGAAACTACTCGTATCACCCAATAGAGGACCAGTGAATTTTAGTTCATCCAATTTTTTTTTTCGATCGATTTCGATTTCATTTCGAGTGAAAGTGAGATGTGGAACCTAGTTTTTGAATACTAAACATAATTGCTAGTTTTTTGATTTTTGCATCAACAATAAACTAATAATGTTTAGGTATACCTAAATACCTAAAAAATAAAGAGCAGGACTGAGTCGCACAAACTTGCTCTTGTGGCAAGTAACCTTCGTGTAAACGACTAGGAAATTCGTCAAATTTTCACCGTCAACAACAAAGCTCTTACATAAAATCTTATTAAAATTGATCAGTTTAAAAAAAAACTAACTTTTTGAAAAATCCTTTTTTCCAAAAAAAATTGAATGCAATATTAATCAAGCTTATTATAGTCTAAGATCCGGTATAAGACATATCTATCCTCATCTGTTATTTGATGGTGGCAAGTTTTATATGTTAGATCATTTATGCACTAACCAAACGCATAGGGTTGCCTAGCTTAAAGTGGTTCCGATAGTGTTAAGTTATGTAATCTCTAACTCATTTTTTTTTGATAAACTACCCTTATCTGTTATTCGTAAAAAATGAGCATTAGCTGATAGAATATGACAAAAAGAACGAAAAAAATATGTGTTGCCTACTTTCAAATGGTTCCAACTATAGGGTTGCCAGCTTTAAAGAAGTGGTAAAATGTAGATAATCCACCCTCATCTGTTATTTAATCCATTTGCTTATATAATGAAAGGTCCTTTACCCTACAGATTAGTATAGGGTTGCCTTAAAAAAGTGGGGCATATCCAGGGTTGCCTAAATTTTAAGTGTTAAGTTCTGAGCGCTAACTTTCGAAGCGTTGTTAATATACCCAATTATTATTATTTTATTCATGGAATGAAAGGACATTTTAAAACCTACCCAACAGTATAGGGTTGCCTTAAAAAAAGTGGGGCACATCCATTGTCGCCTATATTTAAAGCGTTAAGTGAATTAGTTACAGACTTCAAAGCCAATCCAAGTTCAGATTTTTATTAGAAAATTATCAAAAAATCGAATTAAAATTAATAGAATACTCTAACTTTCACTACTTTTATCGGTTAATTCTTGATATCTGCACTGTATCTGCCAATTAAATACTTTCGTTCTTTGTGTCATATTCTATCAGCTAATGGTCAATTTTTACGAATAACGGATGAGGGTAGTTTATCAAAAAAAAGAAATTTGTTAGAAATTACATAATTTAATTTTACTTTTCTCCCGGTTGTGTTTTTTTATGTATCACAGCTAAACACAGTTGTGGTTGCTGCAACACGTCACTGCAACAGTTGCCACGTGTGTATCTAGCATACAAATCTCACTCTCAAACTTTGTTCGACACCTTACCCTCTGTTAAGAAGTTTTACTTCAAAAATTAAATAATTATGCTGCCCATTTTCTGATTTCTTTTTTTCTTGTGTGTGAGGACATCATCACGTAAGCGTAAGGTGTGTGAAGTGGCGTGAGAACTCAGCGTCTGCCATCTTCCGTGACCGAAAAAAAATATTGCAGTTGTTCGTTCGTCCAGCATACAGTTCACAAATTTTGAAAATGTACAAGATCATTGTATATATATTCCTAAAGTATTTCCATGCTGAATAATCACCGCCTGGCCATCTTAAGAAACTTGTGAATAACACATTTTTAGGTTCGTGCATTTACTAGGTGTCTATTCTGTTACCCTAACAACAGTCGTAAACATACATGATCTTTGTTTTGTTTACGACTCTTCTCAAGGAAATATTGATTTTAGGGCCAATAAAATACATTAAATATTGTTAATTTGTTTTGTTAACGACTATTGTTAGAGTAACAGAATAGACACTTAGTAAATGTAAGAACCTCCAAATGTGCGGTTCACAACTTTCTTTAGATGGCGCTGCTCCATGATTGTACCATAGAAATTTATATACAATGACAAGATGTATGAGAGATAATTGACGATAACGATGAAGACGATTGACGACGTTTAATAAAGACGCATCGCATGACAACAAGAGTGAAAAAGCTTGATCAAATGAGTAGAAAGAATACCCGAAAAAGAACATCATGATGAGTAAAATAAGCAACAACCGACTCAACTGGGTACTGTAATGTACTAATGGGCCAGTGGTAGCTATCACTGAATCTCTTCATTGAAAATTTCCTTTTTTAAATTGTAAGGCAAATTATCCAACAATGTTTTTGTTAATATTGGTATTAAAACGAAGGTAATGAATTATAGAATTTTTCTATTAAAAAAAAAATAACGCACATTGGGATAAATTCACAAAATATTGACAAATATTAAGAGAATTAAGATAAAATTGTGTTAGCTATTTTTTTGAATAGAAAAATTCTATAATTCATTACCTTCATTTTAAAACCAATTTAAAAACAACAACATTGTTTGGTAATTTGCCTTAAAATTGGAGAGACGCTTAGAAATCTGTCTAAAGGCATTATTAGTTGGCCTCAGACATGAAACAATCCATAACCGGGAAACTTACCGAAAGTCAACAACAATAGCAACATTAAATAAAAAGACAGATTATATTTGTTTGAGTATTTCAATCATCAGTTGGTAGTTGTTTTTTTTTGTTTTTAATGTTTTGTTTTTCTTAGTTTGCGAATCTTACATGTTTGTTTTTTTATCAATTAATTTGTTTTTGTATTTCATTAAATTAATTTATAGTAATTAATTAATAATTAATTAAAATGGGAGGATTTTTGAATCGCATTATTTGTTTTACTTCTTTCAAGTTAACACATATTCCAATAATTTTTTTTTGTTCTTTACCTGTTCGTTCTTCTATAAATATAATTATTATTCATTTTTTTTTTAATTCTTTCGACAAAAATTTAGACAATTCTGTTTTTTTCAATCATTCAATATTTTAAATTAATAATAAGCTTATTCCTTTATAATAAATATAAATTGTATGCTCTCTTATTGGCTGATTATTATTATTCAAAATAAAAAAACAACTAATTTCAAACAAAATTAAAACTATATTTATAATAAAATTCGAAGAAGGAATAAGAACAACATAATCGTTTTGGGATTAAAAATGTTCTTCAAGAGAGATGGCCTTTCTTTTTCCTATATTTTTTTTTTTAACTTAAATAAAATAATCGTTGAAAAAATATAAATAATAATAGAAAATAACATATGAGATATTGGGATTCTTTTTCGTTTTTTTTTGTTTTTAAATAAATTCGTAAAAAAAAGGAATTAATGTGCAAAAATTAAATTACAAAATCAGTCATTTTTATCATTTTGTTAATAATAATTATAAAAAAAAATTAAATAAGAAAATTGAAAAACTTAAATAATCACAACAAAATTAGGAAGTATAATTAAGGAGGTTTTTTTCAATTCATAATTTTTGTTTGAGAGAGGGAAGTTAAAAAAGAAGTTAAGGGAGAGTGGGTTTCTTTTTTTTTACTAAATTCAAAAATAATTTTTGTTATTTGATATAAAAACAAAACAAACAAGTTAGCACTTTAGAAATCATGTTGTGGGTTTCTAAAATTATCAGACAAAGTTTGTGTTATAAGAAAAATTAAGTACAAATGAGAGACAGTATTCGTTCTATATTCTATATTTATTCAAGGAGATCAGTGGTATATTATAATGATTTGTAACATAAATAATTTTGAAAGTATGCTAAAGCAATACTTATCTTAAACAAATCCTATTAACTATTTTAGTTTTATTTTTTAATTCGATCTGTATTGAAATTTTTGTTTAAATCTTATTATAGTTTACCATTAAAAACATACTGAAAGTTTTATTTAATATTCTAAACAATTAATAAGAGAAGAAAATAGGAAGTTAAAGAGGCCTCATTCGTAGAAGAAGGCGAAGGTCCAAGCTCAAGATTTACCATCTAAAAATTAAAAACAACAAAATTTACTTGAGTAACTTGAAGCAAGTTGGCACATAAGTAACGTAGTAAACCAAATTTTCGTTTTACTCTGAAAATAAACAGACGTTTATTACGACAACTGGCGTGTCGAAGACTTGTTTACGTTAGATTGTGGGGTTAATGCAAAAAGTCACTGAGTGCAACGTTTCAAACTTTTCAATGGCACATTGAATTTTTGCAATTACCCCATAATATTATATATATTTTTATCAGGAGCCAAATGCTAATGCAGTGACTTTTAATAAAAAAAAATTTTGCCGTGTTTGAAAATTTGTTAGAAGAATGGCCTTTAATTTTTTTGAGGCGAGATAAAGACAGTAAGCATAATTTGAAAGTCACATCACAACCTTTTGTGTAAAATTTTCGTAGAACGAATAATTTCTAAGAACAAATGGATCCTGATTTCTTTGGTGGGAGTTGTTTGAAAAAAAAAACGTAAGAAAAGCCCAATCAATTGCAAAACTAGTAGACAAGAAATGCCCCGAAACGAAAGTAATAAACGGTTTTCAAATGTTATCGTTATTGTTCTTAGCTATAGTCGGATGTGGCGCTGTTGCCGAGATAAAGAAAATTTGAAGGGTAAAAGTTCATCTACATGGTCCGCTAGCTTAAATATAAGATTCGAGACATTCAAGTAAGTTTTTGAAAGAACGTGGGGCATTAGTAATTAACCCAAATTGATTTTTACTTTGCTTAAAAGTTGAAGATTAAGTTTGATTACTATTTATAATAGAATATACACTCATATCGAAAAGAATGCATCTTTTTCGATGCTTGTCGTGTCCCATTTATATAGTCCTACCTCGCGAATTCGAATGCTCGTCTAATTGTTTTAATTTTTGTATCATTGTAACTCAAATAAATTTCTAAAAAAAATTCTCTGCAATTTAAATTTCATACATTTAATGTTTGCTGATTGATTTAAAAGTTACAGAGTTCCAAGTATTTTCTATAACCATTAGGGTATGCATTTTTTACTATAAAAATGTGTCGATTCAAGAGGTTGTGAAATAAATTGTTTTTTTTTTTTTTTTAACTCCTATTGCTTTCTCGTTCAAAATATTTATTACAAAAAAGGATCTATTTAATCAAAAACCTCCGTTGCGAGTTAGGTAGTATTATATATGGTTGGTATTCCAAAATAAACATTGTCCCTCATACAATTAAATTATTGAAAGTAACTCATTTAAGTAGACAATAGAAAACGAACTTAAGCTGGTGCAGCTCAAAAATTACAAGAAACAAATGTAAAATATTTGTTGGATATAATAAAGATTAAATTTTTATTGTCGTCGCTAACAAGTCTTCATAAAAACGTGCTCCACAAAAGATTCGTTTTGTTGACCGACACGAAGATCTGAAATGTAGGAGTTATGTATTGTATGAGCAAACAAATTGGTTGGAAAATTCTGTCTTTTAAGGTAAGATACTTTGCTTACCATAAAAACAACTTAGCACTTTAAATAATCCCATATATTTTGGTCGCAATTAGTATTTGATTCAATAAAATGAAAGCTGTCGTATTACGTAAGTTAACAAATCACTCAGAGCGTATACGCTGAGTCAATAATGTGTAAGATTACACACTTGAATTTAAATTTTTTCATGTAAAAGCATGAATTGCATGAATTGCAATTTTAGAGAACTCAATTGACTTAAACGAGGTCTAAAACCAAAGTATAATTTAGTGAACAATCGTGTTAAGGGGAAAGAATTGGGTAAGACGATTTGTGAAAATCATGCTCAATTAGCCATCAAATCAACAAAAACAATATTTCTATTGCTTATTACTTTACCAGAATCATTTTCATTGTTTTAAACTTATAATTTGATTTTTAACTATCACCTTACACAGACCTACGGTGTTCATTCCAACTGTCAACTTTGGTAATTTGTTTGTTCCATTAAAGTGATGCAATGTTTTTTTATGTGAATCGACCAAAAAGAAGTCAACAAAAATTTAAGCAAAGCAGAAAACCAACATTGAATGTTAAAATTTAGCGATTGTATTGTTATGTTAGGCCTGTTCAAATTCTCTGTATGTAGTAT
The DNA here is from genome assembly GCA_951217065.1 of Baccha elongata. Classification (NCBI taxonomy): domain Eukaryota; kingdom Metazoa; phylum Arthropoda; class Insecta; order Diptera; family Syrphidae; genus Baccha; species Baccha elongata. Next base: position 18,718,822 of record OX578274.1, on the reverse strand, counting down.
TTTGTGTATGACTAAATATGAATAAGTATGACGTCAAAAATGATTAGATCAAAATTATTTTAAGGATGGGTTCTAATAGATCTTGTCTGTCTTAAAATTCTATTTAAATTAATAATATTTTTAAGGATGAGGTCATTTAAAGAGCAAATAGTTGGTTTGACAAATTCCAGCAAATTTGAAAAGACAAACAATAGAACGATTGATTATGTTTAAAAAAAATCCCACATTCTCCTTTAAAAATTAAATATTAATTGGAAAAATTCAACTTATATAAAAAAAAAAGTATAAACAAATAAAAAAAAAGTAATTCTATTTCAAAGACAAAATTAAAGATATTCAAAGTACGTACATATAAAAAAATAAATTAAAATAAAATCAGATTCATTGTTGCTGTTTTAGCGGCTAATGGAAGTGTGGACCATCGTCAAAACCAATTAAAAGTTTTGTTTGCTTCTTTTGCATGGAAGTTAAATGAAAAAGGAGCGCGTTTACAAGAAACATAATTTTTTTTTTAAATAAATTTTAAATATAAAAATCAAATGTTCGCTCACTTTCTCCATTTTGTTATTGTTTCCCCACTCTCTCTCTCTCTTTTTCTTTAAAAAATCCTTCATTATTAATATTTTCTTTTTCTGTGGCTCATTTAGATTCTACGATGGAAATGATAACCTCAAACTTGACGACGTTTATGTCAGGCATCGGTATTCTGATTACCGTTACCACCGACCATTGAATTCGGATTTTTGGGTGTATAAACGCTGGCGTTCGGATCTAAATTCGAAGAACCCGATTGTGAGACAGGGACACCGCCTACGCCAACAACTGATGATTGTGACACTACAACATTTTGTTGTTGCTGCTGCTGCTGTTGTTGTTGTTGTTGTTGCTGCTGCTGCTGCTGCTGCTGCTGTTGTTGTTGTTGTTGTTGTTGTTGCTGCTGCTGCTGCTGCTGCTGCTGTTGTTGTTGTTGTTGTTGTTGTTGTTGTTGTTGTTGTTGTTGCTGCTGCTGCTGTTGCTGCTGCTGCAACTGTTGTTGTTGTTGCTGTAACTGTTGTTGCTGCATTTGTTGTTGCTGATTACTGTTTACTCCTGAATTTGAGACCCTTTGGTTAAGTTGATGGCCACTTAAGATCTGTTGATGTTGTGCTTGTGGTCCCAGACCCATCATCGGGCTAGATGGACCCTGCAGCGGTGGAGTATCGTTCATGCGAAGCATAGAACTTCCTGTATTACTGCATGTGGGTAAACAAAGATTATCTGTTGGCATAACAGCTAAAAGTTGAGCAATTTTTGCTTTCAAATCATGTACTTCGTCCTTTTTGGAACGATAGAGACCTAAAATGACATGGGAAATTATATTATTTTAATCAATATCAACAATATAGTTGAGTATCATAAATAACTGCAAACCATACTCACTCTCTTTAATTTCGAGCTGTCGCTTAGCCTCGCCAAGTGCCGAGAATAAGTCCAGCTTAACTCTCGTTTCAGCCGACAGATTCTTTTCTAGTGTACAATTTTTATCCTGCATTGCTGCCAGCGCCGACATCAACATTTCAGTGCCCGGTTGAGAATCACGACTTCGTATTTCGGCTTCAAACATTCGCAGCTTGAAAAAAAAAAAACATATTCTTTAATTCAATTCCTAAACATACATTTTTATCTTTTTACCTCTTGTTCGAATTTCCTTCCTTGTTGTTGAGCCATTTCTTTTGATTCTTCAGCAGCTTTCAAATCACGACGCAACTGCTTAAGTTCGATATCGATTTGTTGTTTACGTTGCTTGCATGAATCACTGCATTCCGGTCGACTTGCCTTCTCATCTGCAATTTTACGGGCTTTCTTTTCATTATTAAGTTGAGCTTCAATTGATTGCTTTTGACGTCTTTCCTCAGTAAGACGTCGTTCGGTGTTTTGCAATGTTATCATGTCGTGCTGACGCAAACTCGTTAGTTCTTGAATTCTCTTTTCCAAATCATCACATTCTTTCTGTTTGGCCTGCAAACAGCTTTTTGTGGTTAGATTTACTTCCAGCTTTTGTCGCAACTCGTTCTCAATCTGTTTCATATGGCTAATGTCGGTGCGATATTTTTTAACATCAGCTTCTAGTTTCAAGCAGCTTTCGCATATTTTCGCTACAACTTGCGATGCTAAATTGGCAATTGTGGATGTTGAAGAGGCTATTGAAGCTGATGATGATATACTCGAAGTGTCTGAATTGGAGTCTTTAGCACTGTGGCTATGATTTGAATTGTTGTTGCTGTTATTGTTACTATTATGATTATTATGATGATGGTGATTCTGATGAGTATGATTTGAGTTTGTGTGACTGGATGCATTGCTGTTGTTGTTATTTGAGCTATTTGAGTGGTGATTTTGATGATTGTCCTTGGAAGATGTGTCCTTTTTAGACCGATTCCGACGTCCTATAAAAAAATATATTAGTTTATTTATTAGACATACATACAAATTTCGAAAATAATTTAAAAATAAAAATATGTATCAAAATCCGTAAATCTCACAAATCATCGATTATTATACATTATTTACATGATGCTTTCAAACTTGTGTGCATAGAAGCAACGCTATAAAAACGACAAATCAGTTCAATTGAAGAAAACAAACTTTACTCTCAAAAATAAAAAGTTGAACTATTTTTGAAAGCAACAAATCCAGACTTCCAGCGACCTTTACACGGTCAGTCAGAGGACGTCAGTCATCTACACATATAATCAAAATCAAAATGGTTTTGATTTTTTGTCAAACAAATTTTACAAACACTATATTACAGATTGATGAAAAATGACTGACCGTGTAAAGGTCGTTTTAGACCAGACTAAGTCCAATCATAATCAGTTATATGCGAGAATTCAAGGAGAATAAGCACTATTTTATAACCCACTGAAGAGATGGGTTAGCCATCAGACGAATAGGGGGAATAACATGTAGCATATGAAAACATGCACGTGCCGTAACTATTCGGGACTGGTGGAAGTGTGATCATAGCCTCTTTGCGGCGGCCGCTAGTAACAAGCCTTTTAAAAAAGGTTTGGCTAATATGATCAGGCTAGTTCCTCAGGTTGGCAACAGGTTAATTCCCTGTTCCGTAAAATTTTAGAATTACGAACCCGACAACAAGCCTCGGAAACGGACTGATCTCACGACGACAACCAACGCAACGAAAACGGCAAAACGATTTACGAATTTTCGTATGGAACGTACGATCGCTCTATAGAGCTCGAGCTGCTCAGCAGCTAGCCGATGCCCTGTCAAAATATAGAGCTGACATAACAGCACTACAAGAAATCAGATGGACAGGGAATGGTGTTTTACAGAAGAAAGAATATGACGTATACTACAGCTGTCATACAAAACACCATGTGCTCGGGGTAGGCTTCCTAGTCAGCGAAAAAATGAAGTCTACCATCATCGGCTTTAACGCTATAAGCGAAAGGCTATGCACCCTTCGCGTGCGAGGCAAATTTACGAACATTAGCCTCATTAACGTTCACGGACCTACGGAGGAGTCCTCAGACGAAGAAAAAGAGACTTACTACGAACAAGTCGAGAGGACCCTCAATGCCTGTCCAAGGTATGACGTAAAAATCATCCTTGGGGATTTGAACGCAAAAATAGGTCGGGAGCCGGTATTCAGGCATTACGCAGGCACCCATAGTTTGCATGAGAACACTAATGACAATGGACTTCGAGTCTTAGAATTGGCAGCATCGAAAAACATGGTCGTTGCGAGTACCAGGTTCCCGCGAAAAGATATCTACAAAGCCACCTGGGTATCACCTGATGGAGTCACTCGTAACCAAATAGACCACGTGTTGATAGACCGTCGCCACTACTCGAACTTGATGACGGTACGAACGTACCGAGGCGCCAATATCGACTCGGATCACTATCTTGTTGGTATGGTCTTCCGAGGGCGGATTGCCTTGCGAAGACGTATTGCATCCGCCGATCAAGTTCGAATCAACACGGCTGCCCTGCGCAATGAAAATGCCAGTAACACCTTTGGTAATGCGTTAGGACTCGCCCTAGAATCGCTTGATTTAGGGAGAGTAAGTCCTGGGGCCAGTATGCTGGGCGTAGATGAGAAGTGGACACGCCTTAAGAATACTGTCATTAGTACTGCCAACTCCATCTTAGGCAGCAGTCGTAGAAATCCGTACGACTGGTTTGATGATGAATGCAAGCTAGCGACTGAACGTAAGAATGTTGCGTACCGAGCAATGCAGCAATCTCATAGAACGCGGGCACGCGAAGAAGAATATAAAGAGCTCAGAAGAATAGAAAAACGGCTTCACAGACAGAAAAAATCAGCCTGGGAGAAGAACTTAATCTGTGAAATAGAAAAAAGCCGAGAGCGAGGTCAGCACCAGGCGCGGAAGTTCTACCAATCCATCCGAAACATGACGCAGTACACACCACGCTGCACATACTGCAAGGACGGAGAGGGAAATCTGATCACCGATCCACAAAGCATACTGGAGCGATGGGAAGTGTACTTTAATGAATTGCTAAATGGTCAACTCACTGCAGAAGTGGAGGCTCCACTGCTTCAAGACGAATACCCTATGTTGCCGTCACCAAGCATAGAAGAGGTTGAGAAGGCTATAGACCGGCTAAAGAAAAACAAAGCCCCGGGAGCTGATGGTATACCAGCCGAATTATTTCAACACGGTGGGCCAGCTCTACGTCAGGCAATTCATGATATTATAGTGCACGTGTGGGAGCGTGAAGAAATGCCAGAAGACTGGCGAAAAGGTATAATATGCCCCATACATAAGAAAGGAGATGTCACAACGTGCAGCAACTATAGAGGTATCACGTTGTTGAGTACCGCCTATAAGATACTCTCCTCTATCCTACAAGACCGGATAACCCCATACGCTAAAACCATCATCGGACAATATCAGTGTGGTTTCATTCCAGGCAAATCAACAACTGATCAGATCTTTACCCTTAGGCAGGCGATGGAAAAATGTCTAGAATTTAACATCCCAACATACCACCTGTTTATAGACTTTAAGGCCGCCTATGATAGCATAGCCAGGGTAGAACTTTACAAAGCCATGAGAGAATTCGGCATCCCAAATAAATTGACACGACTATGTAGGTTGACCATGACCAACGTAACAAGCCAAGTAAAAATAGCCGGATTGCTATCCAGACCAATCAACATCTTTAATGAACTCCGACAAGGGGATGGTTTGGCCTGCCTCCTCTTCAACCTGGCGTTGGAGAAAGCAATCCGTGACTCTGGCACGGCAACAAGAGGGACCATCGTCAACAGGTCCAGCCAGATACTGGCTTACGCAGACGACATCGACATCATCGGAAGAACCGAGCAAGCTGTACACGATTCCTTCATCCAGATCGAGCAGGCGGCACAAAATCTGGGGCTGCACATTTGTGAAGGTAAAACAAAGTACATGGCGGCGTCGAATGCGAGAGGAACAGTTGGTCAAACAATCAAGGTAGCGGAGCACGAATTTGAAGTGGTGCAATCCTTTAAATACCTTGGGTCAATAGTAGCAGCCGATAACAATATAGAAGAAGAAATACGCGGGCGGCTTCTCAAATCCAACAGAGCCTACTACAGTCTGTCAAAGCTCTTCAAATCCAGAAATCTCACCATAACTTCAAAACTACTGCTGTACAGGACCATGGTTCTGCCAGTACTCACATATGGATCCGAGACTTGGGTGCTTAGCAAAAGGCACTCTGACCTCTTAGCCGCGTTCGAGAGAAAAGTCTTAAGGAGAATTGTTGGCCCCATATGTGAGGAAGGACGATTCCGGAGACGGTACAATCATGAATTGTACGCAATCTACCTTGAAGCAGATATAGTGACAAAAATTAGGCTCGGTAGACTTCGGTGGGCAGGGCACCTAGCTCGCATGAGCGAAGAGGAACCTGCTCGGAAAGTTCTTTGTGGTACATTCTATGGCAGACGACAGCGTGGTAGACCATGCTTGCGCTGGAGAGATGGCGTAGACCAGGACGCCCGGAGCCTTGGGGTGCGCAACTGGATGGCGTCGGCTCGAGACCGGGATAGGTGGAGAGACTTGTTGAAGGAGGCCAGGACCGGACCCCGGTTGTCGAGCCGATGATGATGATGATGACTGAAGAGATGCCATTTAATTGGATGAATAGTTTCTCAACTCAGACACAAAATTCATTGTAGAAGAAGCACAAAACATGCCATAGTGTTAGCCGGATATAACCCACTGAAGAGATGCCATTTAATTGGATGAATAGTTTCTCAACTCAGTCACAAAATTCATTGTAAAAGAAGCACAAAACATGCCATAGTGTTAGCCGGATGCTTACACTGGGAGAAAGCGTCATCTAGATCTTAATGTATATGAAACCAGTGTTGAACTGATTTCTAAAACATAATCAAGTCTTAAGGAACGTACGTGAACAAATCTTATCATATAATTCCATATTAACCAAACTAATCAATTCACATTTGCCGACCGACGGAATAATTATAGCAAGAATGCATGTAAAAAAGGCATATTGTTTTGTCTTTCTTTTAGATCAAATAAATTCAGCTTCGACATATTTTTTCATAAAATATTTTTAAATTTGTATTATTTGTTAACAAACTTACCTTTGACTTTCTCAACTGGCTCAATCACTTCCTCCACCTCGTATTGCATTATATTTCCATTACTATGATTTCCGCCACCAGAAGATGACGATGTCGTGGATTTTTTCGCTGATCCAAAACCTCCATAACCGGCATCAGCACCTGTATTATGCCGCTGCTGTTGTTGCTGTTGATGACAACTTGTTGCATTTGAACTGTCATAGTTATTGCTATTCTTTTCTTTTTGGAATTGTGTAGCAGTTGCATAATTTCCACTGCCACCACCTCCAGCACTATCCCAATCTTTATTGTTGCAATTAATTTCACTAATGTGATAGCTATTGCTATTGTTCATTTTACCCGACGAAGGAAAATGTTCTTTATGATTTGCATTGCCAGATGCGCTGGCGTTGCTGCGACTGCTGGATGTCGCATTGTTGTTATCTTTATCCACATTTCGGCGATTATTTTTGCTGTTACTGCCACCAGTACCGCTGCCACCACCGCCACTACTGCCGCTTCCACCTACATGTCCATTGGATGTGGAAGATGTAGAAGTGTTAGAGTTGGGGGTGGTGGTGGTTATGGTGTTGGGGCCAGCATTATTGCTGCCGGAGCTTCCACTATTTGTGGATGATCCTATCAAACATATTGAAGTTAGTAGTTTAAGGGGTCTCTTGAAAAAATCAGAGCGATTACTTGTTTGAGCGTTTTTATTTGAATTAGAACTAGAGTTACTATTATTTAAATTATTATGTTGCTGATGATGAACATTACTACTGCTGCTGTTAGTGTTTCCAGTTTGCTGTTGAAATTGACCCGCTATTTGAACATAGCTCTTGTCATCGTTGCTCGTCGCTGTCGCTGACGACGCCGATGACGTAGCGGACGAAGGTGAGGATGTTGACGACGTCAGAGACGTTGACGCCGTCAACTGATTGTTGTGGTGACTGTGATTATGTTGCTGCGGGTCAATATTGTTCTGTACTATAGACGCCACTGTTCCATTATGTGCGGAGGTGTTATTTTGGGCATTTGTTAGTGCCGTCGTAGATGATGGAGGCACGGATATCGATGCCGTCGTTGAGCCACCTGCAGTGGTAATCAACGCTATATCATCTTGATTTTCTTCTTGTGGGAGGGCTTGTTGCAGCAGCTGCATGTAAAATTCATTTTCTTTAGAAACTTCACGTTGTTTGCGCTGACGCATTCTATAACCAACGTAACTTTTGAAGCCAAAGCCCAGTGTTACAACCGGATAACCAATACTAACCAATAAGAAATGAAAATTAAAATTTAACAAAAAAAACTTTATAAATTTTAAATAAAACTACCAATGTGCAGCAAAAGGTCGACACAAATCTAAATGTGGCATATGTCTGCTGTCCTTCCATCGGATTCCTGCTTCCAGGTAAACAAATAACATCCAAAGTATAATTGTCGGCAGACATATTCCTTTGTCTTTTAAAACAAATAGAAAATAATAGAAACAGATTAATATTATAAGTTGTAATTTAATTTTACTTACCTGTGTGCCACACATATTGAACCCAAACATATGTGCTAGCGGCAAAAAGAAGCCAATGTACTGGGATGAAAAATAAACACACCAAATCTGATGTAATTGCTATGCATACAAACAACACTGAAAAAGCCTATAGAACGAGATCAAAAATTACATTGAATTATTGTGGATGAAGACTTATAGCATACCAATCCTTTGTATTTGAAAGAGTCGTGGACTGACCGCAGAAGTAGCCAAAAAGGCCATAAAAATTCAAATCGAAACATAAACATAAAGTCGGCTGTTATCACAATGGCCCAGAGTACCAGGAATTTCATGTACAGAACTGTAGTGCTGTAAAGAAAGTTAAAAAAAATACGTTAACACAAATAAAACTAATATCGCGAATATTTTCCAAAAACCGGTTATTTTTGTCTGTCTTTCTGTCTGTCTGTTTGTCCTGGCTAATCTCGAAAACGGCTGGACCGATTATGACGGGACTTTCACTGATAGATAGATAATGCTGTAGCGCGGAACTTAGGCTATTTCATTTATTCTCTACATGGCGCTCAGATCGCTTTTTTTCTAAAAAAAAAAAATGGTTTTTATGCCCGGTCAGAAACTATGCTTGACAGATTTTGACGGTGAGATAGCTGATGTTGTGAGAGTGACATAGGTTATTTTAATTACCCTCTATATGGCACTGGGGCTCCTTGGTGGGTCTTTTTTTACGTATATTCTTATATATGAACCGATCAGAAAATACTGGACCGATTTTAGCAGGACTTTTACTGGCAAATAGCTGTTGTTGTTGGAAGTAACTTATAAAGTAAATTATCCCAAAGATGGCGCTTGCGTAGATTTTTTCAAAACTCTTATATATGAGCTAAACAGCTTTTGGCAAAATGTTGGACCAATAGGAATATAATTACTCTTTCGAAATCAATTTCTTCTCCCTTAGAAACAGCTAGTATTATATATATTTATATAAACCCTTAAGTGACAGTTTATGCAAAGACGAAAGTACTATTTAAGAATTTATGTCGAACTTAAATGCTTAACAGCGTTTTTCATTTACTAAAAGATTTGCTCTTTCTTTCAAAAGATTTGATCTTTTTGCTTTTTTGATGTTTCATTTTAATGAAAAGTGGGGAAAAGTTCAAATCTCAAAAAGAAAGATGAGATCTCAAAAATTTGATTTTAATGCACTCACACATGGACATGACAATTATTTGAAAGGTGTTGAGTTCTTGCTGTTTGTTATGTTTTAACTAGCCATCTGGGTTAGGTTTTCAAAAACTATAAATCTATTTGCGGCAATCATTTGAGACTTCATGCAATCCGGGCATTCCTTTGCAGTCCTTGCATTCTTTTTGCATTCCAACCATTCCTTTGCAGTCCAGCATTCCTTTGAAGTCCACAAATCCTTTGCATTCCAAGCATTCCTTTGCAGTCCAGCAGTTACATTAGCTTGGAATGCAGAGGACTGCTGGACTTCAAAGGAATGCTGGACTGCAAAGGAATGCTTGGAATGCAAAAGGAATTCAAGGACTGCAAAGGAATGCCCGGAATGCATGAAGTCTCAAATGATTACATTCAATTAATTGCTGCAAAATGAATGGAAAACAAAAATTATTGCAATCATTTTGATATGGTGATTGCTTATTTCGAAGTTGAAGTCTCAAGAAAGATTGGTGAATGCAATCTATTTATTCAAGTCATTAAAGATTGCATTCATAAGAGATTCTTTTACAAGCCTGATCATTAAGAACAGATAACAGAGAATCAATGAAATTTAAAAGAGCACTTCTTGATTTTGATGGCAAATATTTGAAATTTGAATGAAAAACTGTCAAGTTTCCTTTCAGTAAATAGGCGTAAAAACCTTTGCTTGAATTACGAATATGCAACATTTTTGACAGACAATAGATCAATTTAAATTACAACAAAATAATGGTTAAGTTTTTTATTGCAATTAAATTTAAGCCACATTATTTTGAGTTCTCAAAAGAAATTTCGTCTCAATATGACCAATGCATGCGATAAATATGGAAAAAAACGTACCACCACTGAACCACAACGTACCAAGGACTGTGGGTTAACAAAAGTATGATAAAATAGGCCCCCAGTCAAACGAAATAAATAAATGACTTTGAAGAAATGGAAAATCTGCAAATTCATTCCTACACATTTCTATGGATCAGATCCTCTTAAAAGTACTTTTGTCAAAACCCCAGCTGTAAACTTGCAAAAAAAATTTGTTTACATATTTGAAAGATTTTGCAAGAAAAAAAAATACCTACAATTTCAAATTCATTTCTTTCATACTTCTAAGAGAAGGTGTCACTTTATGTATTTGTGAGGCCTTTTCTGAATAAGCAAACCATATATTGCCTGATGACACTGTCGTGACCAATTGAGTCACAAACATTTGTCACGATTATGAATCTTAAATGTTTATTAATAGTAACGCATAGAAAGAGTCATTAAATTAGAATTAATTTTAAAAATTTTAAATTAGCAAGTAAAAATTGTAAGTGAACAAGGCTTACATTGAAGAGTTGTAACCGTCAGGGTCCGTTAATATGTTGGAGTAACGTTAAAAAATATGACACAAAATAAACTACATTAAGCAAAAACAAAGTTAGGTCACCAAGTCATTATCAGAACTCTATTCATGATGATACCGAGTGAACTAGGACTCTTGACTTCCATGTTGACAGATGACATATGAGCATCGGTTCGTCGTTTTTAATGTCTGATCATCACAATCAGAGGTAAAAACTGAGCCGGGTAAAACATTCCACATCAATGTAATGCGACTAAAGAAAAAATATCTGTACTTCAATGTACGTCCGAAGTTGGGATCAAGGGTGAACTGATGTGCATTCGTTGCAGTGCTGGTATTACGCTTAAATAGTTTAAGGAGAGCTATTGCTTCGGAAATTGAAGTTAAGTTTATTAAAGTAACATGGTCTTTCAGAAATAAGTAAAAGCAAACTAGAAGAAGTGTAAAAAGAGGATTGAAAATGTTTAGTTGACCTTTAAACTGTAATGCGAGATTTTAAAATTCTAGGATTAACTATTTGTAAGATCCAAAGTCTGGTTGCATTGACTACAAATCTAAGCTTTGTCTAACAGAGTGAATTTAGAAGACAACCACAGTTTTCCCAGACTTGCATAAATTCGTACGATCACTTAATTGATATAGTCAAAACAAGAGAGGAAGCGATTTATTTTAAAACCAAGATTCGTAAAACATTAACAAATTTTGTTTGAATATTTAGCTGGTATCATAGTATTTGTTAGACATTATAGTTCTGTCTCCTATCAATTTTAAAGCTCTTTCAAATGCTATACAAACATTTTTAGGAGCACCTGCCAGGATATGAGGATTGTATTCAAACTTTACACAGATGTATACTTTGTTAATAACAGCCTTGGGGCGTAAAAATGTATTAAACGTCGTCGTTAAAAACCAAAACATTTCCAGCGTTTTTGGATATGCGGTTATTCTACTGGAAGTGGTATGTAACGCACATATTGTGTGCCACTAATGGATATTAAATTTGGGGGTAAGTTTGTTTTTCTGTAACGACAGAAGGCAGCATTGAGTTTTCGAAGCATTAAATTCGAAGCGGTCAGTAAGGTAATTCTTAATCCAACAAAGAATAGAATAATTCATTTGGAATGTATGCATTTTGGATAAATTGATAGAAGAGGTTGATTAGAACTTATATGGAGGACCGCTTGGGAACACCGCGTACTGTTAGCATAATTCAACTTTAAAAAAAAATGCATAATTCAACTTTTAAAAAAAATAATAAAAAAATTGGAATATGCCAACAACACGCGGTGTTCCCAAGCGGTCCCCCATCTAAGTACTAACCGCGCCCGACGCTGCTTAATTTCGGTGATCGAACGAGAACCGATGGATCCAGCGTGGTATGGTCGTTGGTAAAGTTTTAATTTACAAACATTCTACCTATAGAAAATAAATTAACCATGAAAAATAAATTACGCACGTAAACATTGACTGTTATATTCATAATCGTATTCTAAAAGTTGATTGTAAAACCTTAGAACAGTATCCAACTCTAAAATGATATTTATAAACATTTTTCACAGTTGCCAAGCAGTATTGGTGTGTATAAAGGTTGTACAATATTGTTTGTAACTTTATTAAACTTACTTTAGTAAACTTATTTTATTTCTAGTTTCGATGAGTTGTTTATTTAATTTCACAACCACGCTAGTCAATATGGGGATTTGTACTCTTGCTGGAATGCACTCCCTTAGTAAGTAAGTAAAATTTTGTTAGACCTCATAGTGCCATTTGATGATACATAGATTGTTTTGTTTACATGTTTTACCTAAATTAGTTTTGTATCAAATTTAATACAAATTTAAATTATTTTATTTAAACAAGTTTAAAGAAAAAATTAAGTTAAGTTGTCCTGGCAGTTGACTGAAGCTCGAAAATGTTCCTTTTTATGAATGTGCTTTTTTTCCAGTCGACTTTTTATCCTTGTCTAAATTGCGTCTTTATTTTTAAATGTGATGAAATTGACGAATGCGATGAATTTACTGGAAGGGAATTGTGCATCTTCAGTACCAATTAGCTTCCCCGTCTCTTACGATAAAACTAATTAAAAAATAACACTGAATTCTTAAATCTGTTAAAGATTTTTCGGAGAAAGAGTTCAGTTTACAATCAATATCAAGTTTTTGTCAGGCATCAACTTTTATGAGCAATTTTTGTTTTACTGAGGTAGTCTTGTGAGTAATCGATGACCAAGGTAGTTTCGTACGAACATATCACAGTTTTTAACTTAAACAACTTGCACTTGCACGTGCAGCATTAGTAATAACATACTGGCACTAATTTTTTATAGTTTCACCCCAAAGGAAGACAAGCTTCAAACAGTCCTCCTGAAGGGTATCGAATCCTCTACGGATCCGCAGGCGCTCTTAGCTGAGCTCCGTCAAGTGGCGAGCGACGATCTCGATTTTATCGGGGTCAGACCGTTTACCACAGTCAAAGCCAGACGGGAGAAACGGAAGTTACCATTCTTCCTAGTTCAGCTCTCGCCCCAAAGCAAATTGAGTGGTCTAAGGAATATAACAGTCCTGGATTACCAAGTTGTACGATGGGAAAAATTAAACAAGCAGAAAGACATGCTTCAATGCATGAACTGCCAAGGGTTTGGACACGTTGCAGTTAACTGTGGTATGGACCCAGTCTGCGTTAAATGTGGAGATACCCACAAAACAGGGGAGTGTAAACTCGGGCAAGATAGGGTCACAGATATGACCCAGTTAAAATGTGCGCTCTGCCGAGGCTCCGGGCACCCCGCAAACTATCGGGGATGTCCGAAGTTTCAGGAGATCAAGCAAAACAAAGCCCAAAAGAAAACAGTTGAGGTGAGACGCCCAGAAGTACGCCAGACAACAACTTCCGTCAATCCCGCGATTTCTTACGCCCAAATGGCGTCTGGAAAGGGAAAAACGGTACAGCCTCAACCACAGGTAGCCAAACAGGTCCAAGTGCCTACGGCTCCTGTGCCAGAGGCAGATCTGATGCAGGTGTTGCTGACCATTCATGGTCAGTTAACCGATGTGCAAAAACAGATAAGGGAGCAGGCGGCTAGGGTGGATTACCTCTACTCTATTCTGCCGGCAACGCGAAATGGTTAAAGGCGCGCTGTCTGAGCGACCCTTTAAGATCCTAGCTGTGAATGTAAATTCGCTGATTAGGACCGAACGTAGAGCAAACCTCTTTCATTTGCTGCAAGACCAAAGTCCTGATGTGTTTATGGCTAGCGAAACTAAGCTAAACCAGAAACACAAACTGACTAATAAAAATTACAATGTCGTAAGAAGGGATCGGCCCAACTCCTCTCAAGGGGGTGGGGTCGCAATCTTCATACGAAAGGGCATTAAACATAAAGTTATATATAATAGTGAAGTGCGAAGATTCGGGTTGCTAGAAGCCTGCATCGTTTGCATTCCTCTCCAACAGGGGAAAAGAATGTACGCAATCGCGGTGTACGCACCTGACGCACCTCAGCAAGCTAATTTTATCGCAGAGCTCGAAAAACTTTTCGAATGCTTAAGACTGAACTTGGATGAGAATTATTATCTCATGGCAGGGGATTTAAACGCCAAACATGTAGATTGGGGAAACCAAATACAAAATCCTAGAGGGAACCATCTTTTTAATTGGATGGGTCGATACAGTGTTGAGTGTAGGATCGACCTTCTGGCTACAGATAGACCGTCATTTCCGAGAAGTGGTAGTTTTCTGGATCTTTTACTGCTTGACTCACGACTTGTTATAACTGACGCAACAAATCAACAGACAAGAAACTGTTTACGAACAATTGAATACGACAGCGATCACTGCGGACTTGCCACTGTAATACAGCTTCCGAGCGAACTAGTGGAATTGGATGAGTATGTGCCTGTGCACTCTTACAATTTCAGTAAGACGCGCTGGCCACGCTTCTCCAACGCCTTGGCAAGAGAAATACGTTCCGATGACATTTCTCCACCAAATGACAGAAACCTGACGAACGTCGAGATCGACGGGTTCCTGACTCAAATGGATACGACTATAAAACGAACAATGGACAGAACAATCCCAAAATATAAGGAACAAGACCCTACCGGTTTATACAAGAACGCGACAATCGACGCACTACACCGACAAAAAAGTGGACTGCTGACTAGGTTGAAACTTCTTTACAGACGTTTCACGGACACACGTGATCTGGAGATTAGGACATTGAAGTCGTCGATCAAAAACATTAATGTTTTGATTAAACAAAATTATAGATTATCTATAAATTTATATTGGGATAACAGAATTCGGGCTGTTGATTCTAGCGACCCTAGTATGTTTCCCCAAATAAATAAGATATTTAGAAGAAATGATCAAAACGATCTTCCATGTCTTAAACTCCAGAGGACAACAGATAACGAAAACGTACTAACGATTGCGGGAATTGATCCGGAAGATGCCGTTTTCGATGAGAATTTTTATATGATAGAAGATCCTCAAGAAAAGGTAGAAGCTGTAGGGGCTGCTTTCCAGCAAGTGTATAAGGTGAATGCTAGCATTCGTCCGAATCATGACCTGGAGAACAGAGCCTTACTGCACAACTTCTACCTTGGAAATAACATAACGCAATGGCGATCTGAGAATACTGGTTTCACCGGGTTCAATGACGAAAACTTGGCAAACGCCACCATCGCCGAGCGAAATGGACCCAGTTCATTGTTAATTTCGAAGGTAGAACTTCAGTTAATTTTTCAAACATTAAAGAAAAAGAAATCTGCGGGGGTCGATGGTATACCCAACATTGTGTTACGACATCTCCCTGAGGAGGCCATAGACATTTATACCACACTGTTCAACAACGCATTGAATAATGCATATTATCCAATGAGTTGGAAGACAGCTGTGGTCCATCCTCTCCCCAAAAAGGGAAAGGACAGCTCCAATCCGGCAAATCTCCGGTCGATAAGTCTTCTTCCAAGTATCAGTAAGGTATTCGAAAAGATTCTTAATAGAGCTCTGTTCAAGTGGGCTGAGGACAAGAATATTATTCCAGACAATCAGTTTGGCTTTAAGGCGGGACATGACACTATTCATGCCGCGTCTAAGTTAGTTTCTGATGTTCAATGGAACAAAGCAAAAAATCAATGCACGGGTGCCGTTCTGGTTGATTTAGAGAAGGCTTTCGACACCGTATGGTTAGAGGGTCTTTATCTGAAGCTAACCAGATTTGGCATAAGTAAACCACTGTTATATATGCTTCATGACATGCTCAATGGTAGAAAGTTTGTTGTCAAAAGTGGCAATGTAACTTCCGCCACAACTTTTGATATTAAAAACGGTCTACAGCAAGGAGCTGTGAACTCGCCGATTCTTTTTAGTATTTACACCAGCGATCTGATAGGTAGTCTCACTCATGCGATTGCGTATGCCGATGACCTTGTAGCGTACAGGACGGGTCCAAAAGTTGAAGTCATCAAAAATCTCTTGCAGCGTGACTTCGACCAGATTCAGCGATATTGTGATGACTGGAAGTTAAAAATTAATTTTCAGAAATCAGAAACTATCCTGTTTAGAACCCCTTTGTCTAAGGCTTCTAGGGATACAAGAAAGAACTGGAGAAATCTAGTGATCGTTGGACCAAGTGGACATCCACTGGCGAGTAAAGATGTAGTAAAGTACCTTGGTATCTGGCTAGATCAGTATCTATATTTCAATCGACATATAGATGCTGCTCTGGCCAGAGCTAGGGGAGCGTTTGCTCTGACAAGACGGTTGTTTTTAAGCAGCCGCCTTGAAAACAGGGTGAAGGTGATTTGCTACATGGCCCTCATCCGGCCGATGATTTCCTATGGGTGCCCTGTGTGGTTTAACGTTGCCCCATCTCAAATGGAAAAGATTCGGGTGTTTGAGAGGCAGTGTCTTAGGACCTGTCTTGGATTACACAGAACACCAGAGTCGGAGTACAAACATTATTATGCCAACGAGGTCTTATACAACGGGGCCAATATAAACAGGATAGATAACTTTTTAATTAAGCTGATTCGGGGTCACATTGCAAGAGCGATGACCTCAGCCAATGGACTTATTTTCGGGGCTTATTACCCCAATGAAGAATATAGTGAGAGCGTTTGTCTTAACGGTTTCATCCCGCCCGAGACATTCCTCTATTTAGACAGTCGGGGGCTGATACAGGATAGATTGGCGGTTCCGTTAATCTACCACGTCGGCCGTAGAACTGTGGATCGGCGAATCCTGTATGGTCGAGACGTCGGCTCTGGGAACGGAACAGAGCGTCTGCGGTTCAGTAGAGCTGTGCCCCTTCGGGACAAAAAGGACTTCGATAAGCAAGTTAAAACATACTGGTGGTTGGGTGACCACCTTGATATTGATGGTTAGTCAAAGTTGTTGCCTTGGCCGACCTACGTATTTCTAAGGTAGATTAAGTAGGACAGTGGCATCAAAAAAAAAAAGATAAAAATCCGTAAAGTTGTTTGTTTGTGGATATGTGCGTGGGCGCATACATATGTATATGTCTAAATATATGCATATGTGTGCGCGTTGTGTGCATGTGCATAGGCTGATGGCAAAAAAAAAAAAAAAAAAAAAAAAACTGCTGGTGGCTGTTCTAGTTTTAAGTTATTTTAAGTATTTTTAAGTAGTTTTAAGTATTTACGTATATTTACGTATATTTTAGTTTTATTTAGGTTAATTTAGTTTTATTTAGGTAAAGGGTAGTTTTAAGTTTTTATATAAAATAAAATGTCTTGAAAAACGAGTTTTTAAAAATTTTCTCGTTTAGTTTTAAGTAATTTTGAATTTTAATTTAAGTTAGTTTTTACGCCGAAAGGCATTTTTAATATATAGTTATAGTATAATTTAGAGCGCCCGTATGGGGCCAGTAAGTTAGTTAAGTTATCCTGTAAGCTAGTTTTTAAGGTTTTTGTCTAGCATTTAAGTAGTTATAAGGTGAATAAAAAATAAAAAATTGAATTTGCAAAAAAAAAAAAAAAAACTGGCACTAAATTCTTCAGAAAACACAAGTCACATGATATTTAAAGCAGTGGCACATTGCCGTAACTTTCTGAACACATTATGCATCACCAACAGAGTTAAACTCTGCCGTGTTCCTGGGTCTGCATCAAATAAAGAAAACAGCCCAACAAAAGAGAAGCCAAATCTTCTTACTGACTTAAATAAAAGGAAGATAGACCAGAAGACAAAAGAACGAATCAATGCTTGCAGGAAATCCAGAAGCATTTGTACTGTCTCAAAGGCTATGGCCTGACATTGAAAGAAAACCCACTTTATTTTATCGTTCGGTAAAAAGAAAAATAAATATCTGATATGTGTTCTTCATTGTCATTGCTCACAAAGTTTAGATGCTATCGCCTCTGACTTCTGCAGGAGCTGCCAGGATCCATTAAAATAGACCATCTCCGACTGTTCAAACCTCCCACGACTCCGCTTCGTGAGAGGAGATTTTTTGTAGAACTGGATGATCTAACTCAGGTCCCGATGGAAAACTTGATAAAATTTTTAGTAAGCACATGCTGATTTGCAACAGATCCAGGTCTGCAATCAGAATCCTAACTGTTAAAAATTAAGGTAATTTAAGGCGATCACAATGGAACTTCCCCTGCGAATACCTACGCTACTACCGCAAGTTTGTGCACACCCCCACTTAACCTAACCTAAGTAGTAACCTGCTGTCTAAAATTATTCTAAAGAAATCTAAGAAAAACTGTTGTGACTAATCAATATTATTATGAAAGTAGTTAATTAATTAAAGCAAACACGTGCCTTATATTCTGTTGTCCAGGACTTTCCAATTTGACATGTTGTTTTTTATTTCAAAAGAAAATAAGTGTGAGCAAGCTTGCAATAAAAGTTGTTACTTGCAACAATCCAGCATTTATTGAAAAGAAACATATTTCCGTATAATTTCAAGGTTTCTTGTACAAAATCAACAATAAAAAGAATAGGTAGGTAAGTATGTAATTTGATCATGGTCGTCCACCAATTTCCAGTTTCCTATTCTTATGAAATAATTATATTTATGAAGAGATGTACCTATGTATTTGTAAATATAAAATACAATTATGCAGAAACATTTATATCCTTTTAGTGAAATACCTATTATGCTACCCAATAGAATATATTATATTTATGTAGATACATTCCAGACAAAACCTCATCAATCCATTTACATTCATCCCTCAGTTTCAATTTGTTTTATTCCTCCTCTCTCAACCTCGATGCTGATTAAATTCCATATCCATGGAAATGCCAATGTATCCCGGAAATTCAACATTGGCGATGGAGAGGTGCGTGGGAGGTCAACATGAGTTATCCCCGCTGCGGCGCAACCATGGACAACCTACTCATGTAGATGTACAAGTAGTAAAATCTCATAAAAATGACGGCGGTGAGGAAGAGGAAGACAGGAGCATGCTGTCATCCTAGCAACAGTCACAACGTCATACCGACATACGGTATATTGCTCTGGCTGCAAAATAGTCCTTCGAATTCCCCATTATACAGTTACTTTCCATAACAACAACAAAACCAAAAAGTAATGTGATAAACTCTAGAATAACTCACCTGCCGTACATTCCTTCCGTTATTTTATTGCGCTTTATCGGTCGCCTTATTTTGCCACAATCGGCATTTCGTCTCTTCATGTTTTTGTGTATTTTGATGGACTTCTATTTTATACAAATTTCACAATCGAATTATTGTTTATTCTTATTCGTTTTTGTTGTCTTTTTTTTCTACTTTTGTCGATTTTTTATAAAAACACGCACGGAACTTCGGAAAATTTTCCTGAAACGATATCAAGGGGGAAGTTAATTATTTTATTATGACACTACAACCGGTTGGTGGAAGCTAAAAAGATTTTTAAGAGGAAAAGACCAAGCAGAAAGGACAAAAGTGTAGAAAAAATTCTTGAGATAAAAAAAAAATTGCCCCCAGGGAGGCGATGTTTGCACCATCGTCACCAGTTTCTTCATAATTATAACAAATTGAAGAAAAATAATTAACATCACAATTGAATTTTGCTTATATAATTATAAACAATTTACTAGCTATCCCACTTGATAGATTCCTTATCATCTAAATAATAAAAAAAGGAAAAAAATAAAATCTAGTTATAATATAAAATTATGAGCATCACTTTCGTTCATTCGACGTCGAGACGATTTTTTATTTTTGTTTTTTTTTTTAACTCAAAATAGCGGTATGGAATAGAAACAAATAGTGAAAAAAAATTTATATAAACAAATAAAAAATTGCAATTAGAATTTTCAATGGAATTACAATTTTTATGAAGGAAAATTGGAATTTTTTCACAGGATGAAAACACTTCGGATCCTTCTTCTAGCTAGCGCACAACTTCTTTTTTATGTATATATAACATTTTCGAATATAAATGGGGATATGGATGAAAAAAAGAGTGCGATAGAGACCACGTATTTCTAATTTTGTATATGTCATTTGAATTTGAATGTTGGTAGTATTTAGAACTATGGTTGTCATTTATGGCTAAAAGTTATGCCAAACCATTTTCATATACATAACGAGTAAAACCAAAAAAAAAAAACACAAAAGCACTTGATCTCCCCTTCATCTTATTGCAAAAGTACTTTTTTGGACTTTGTGACTCTCACAGGTCATCAACTTGTAATCCTCTGTCTCCTCTCGTAGAAAACATTTTTTACACGTGCTTTTCTATACATGAATACGTGTGAACAGCAAAATGCAAAATAGTAAGAATGTATGGTCTAGCCAAATTTGACAGTCCTATTTGAAATGCATGGGCATGCATACAGAGTTAAATCTCTGCAGTTTTGAAAGTTTGTAGGGAAAAGTTATTTATTATTCTATGGTGCAACACGAGCTGCCCGAGCAACTCCGTCTTGCCCGGCCACCACATACCGTTTCGCTACTTCAAGCTCAAATCAACGAGTGAAAAACTATCGAGTTGCTTAATTTAAAAGCAGTCAATGAAACAAAAAATCAGCCGACGGTGGAGCCGCCTCGGTCCGAATTTTCTGTTACACTTATTTGGCTTTTCTCGTGTTTATTGTTCGTTATTTTATTATCACACTTCGGTATAACTGGTTGATGTCAAATGACTGTGTAAAAATCGCTTTAAACAGTGCAAGTGCCATAAATTAGAGCGACCGCAAGTTTTTTGAATAAATCAATAAACTGACAGAAAGATTTGGTACTTGTCGGAGGTGCCCCGTCTAGTGTTTTCTCACTTTATAATTTTAAGTTAACATACAAAGATATATTTAAAATTAAAAATTAAATTATTTAATATATTAGGTGTGTTTTATTGAGAACGTGGTTACTAGGAAAATTTAAGTAGAGTAAGAAATTTTCAATAAAACGATCCATAACACCGGCTATAAGCATGTGTGCCAACGTTCACAGACGAGACAGAGAACTATTGTAAATGATTTGTCCCCAGTAAGAATTATTGGGGATAAAAAGAGAAGTAAGAGTTACTCGCTATAAATAAATTGTTGATTTTGTAGAGCATGGAAATTTTACTCTACTATATAAGTCGTGTTTTAATTGTAATTTTTAGTTAGTCAGCACTGGAAAGAACCAATAAAACGCTATATTCACTTTTGTATCAACTTTTTTTATATTATTTCAATGTTGGTATTCTTGACTGAAAGTTTCAAATAATTTTCAAAGTTCAAAATCATCAAAACTTTTTTGCAAATTTCGTAGGTTGGAAGCTTCTTACTACTTCCCCAAAACGTGGCCCTAAAGCAAAACACAATGAACACAACCATTAATAAAACATTATATTTCGCCCCAAAAATTTCCAGGCATTCCAAGATTTTATCTTCACTTTAATTACTGACCAATTTATCGCCACTTTTCGTATCCCATACAAAATTTTGCTAAAGTGACTAAACACTTACCAATAAAACATGCCTATAAAGTAGAGTAAAATTTCCATGCTCTACAAAAACAACAATTTATTTAGAGCGAGCAACTCTTACTTCTCGTTTTATCTCTAGTGACTCTTACTGGGGATAAATCATTCACAATAGTTCTCCGTCTTATTTGTGAATGTTGGCACACATATGCTTATTGATGATGTTATACTGGATCGTTTTATTGAAAATTTCTTACTCTACTTAAATTTTTCTAGTAACTTTCTCAATAAAACACACCTACTGGCAAAAACTGATTGCCGATCAAAAATAAACTGATTTATTTTAACAATGGAAATTCAAATAAATTCACTGGTTTCAAAATTAAATTGGCACTACTTTTTAATTTCATTTTAAATTGTATATGGCAATGCTCTTTTTAACAAAAATTCATCTCTTCCGGTTGTCAAACTAGTTGAAAGTTGCAGCACATTTTGCACGGCGGTCGTAATTTCTATCAAAAAACCCCATTAAAATGGCTTTCGGTGATGTTAAAACCCCAAAAGGTCTTGAAGAATTAAATAACTTCTTGGCCAACAACAGTTACATCAGTGGGTAAGTTTCAAATTTCAACAATGTGATCAAAACCAAGTTCATCTCATAAAGTGAGGTTAAACCGGTATTTGACACGTCGCGCAACGTTGGTGTAATAACATTTTTTATTTTCAGTTACACTCCCACAAAGGCCGATCTCTCGGTGTTCGAAACACTTGGAAAGGCCCCAGCTAGCGGTGTTCATGTCCAACGCTGGTACCGACACATTGCATCCTTCACCTCTGCCGAAAGAACCGCATGGGGCGGTCAAGCTCTTCCACAAACTGCTGGCGCAAAGCCCACAGTTGCAGAAGATGATGATGGTAAGTTTCAAAGTCAATTTCGTTGTAATACTTAGAAAATAAATCTCTTTGTTTCCTAAAAATAGACGTCGATCTATTCGGATCAGACGACGAAGAAGAAGACGCCGAGGCAGCACGTATCCGTGAAGAACGTGTAGCTGCCTACTCTGCCAAGAAATCAAAGAAACCTGCCCTTATTGCCAAATCGTCTGTCCTGCTTGATGTGAAGCCATGGGATGACGAGACAGACATGAAAGAAATGGAAAATAACGTCCGCACTATCGAAATGGACGGTCTACTGTGGGGCGCTTCTAAACTTGTCCCAGTCGGTTATGGCATCAACAAGTTGCAAATCATGTGCGTCATCGAAGATGACAAAGTTTCAATTGATTTGTTGCAAGAAAAGATCCAAGAATTCGAGGACTTTGTCCAATCAGTTGATATTGCAGCTTTCAACAAGATCTAAACAAAAACCATCATTAAATTAGATCAATTTTAAATCAACTTGATTGTTTGTCCTTGAACTTTGTTGTGTTCAATTCAATTGAAAAAAAAATATTAACAAAAAAATGCCTTGAATAAAAAAATACTATTTTATACTCAAGAATTGTTCATAGTTTTTGTTTTGGTTGTTTCACTCAATAGAAATTCTAAAAATAATTTAATTAATTATAAAAATAAAATACTTTCACAAAACAAAGTAAAAAGAACCTACCGTTAAGCTATGGAATGAACATTTGTTTGTGCAACAAATAGATAGTGTAGTCCCTGAATTTCAATAGGACGGAACGGTACCTAACCGTTTAGTACATACCTATCATTGGTATACGTATACAACCGGAGGCTCTAATGTTAAGTATACGAATACGCAACTTTAAAACATACACATTTCTGCGTGAGCACGCACTTCTTATAGGCCCTCATTATGATAAGCCAAACGAACGTTCGCCTAAAAGCGAACGTTGAAGTCCAAGATTCCTTACAATTTTAAAAGCTAGTTTCGTCGTTCCAACAGAGATACATCTCCTTTCATCAAACTTTTTCCTATTTTTCCTTAAGATAACAATTTTAGTCGCAAAATAAATGATTCGATTCGCTATTTATAAAAGGGCCATAATACGTGATTGTTATGCATCAAAATTACAAAATGAGTAGCTCTGGTATTTTATAGTTACTATTTAAATGGGCGGCAGTGGTACAGAAACGGTCGTGTGCAACAATGTTGCTAGGTATAGCGAGTTTTCATTGAGCCGGATAAAATCAACAGGCTCGTTTCACACCAATGGGGTTTCATTTGATGAGGTGGCCACTGGGTTTCCATTGTTTTCCTATTTGGCTTTTGCAGCATCGTTCACACACATAAGGTTGTATTTGGTTTGCATTCGGCGAACCACTATTAACTAGAGAAGGAAAAACAACAAACAAAAATAAAAACACATTTTATAAAAGATGTAAAAAAACAAAAATGATCCGAATAAGAACCTTGCAAGTGTGAACGCTCTAATTACTTTGTGTGCTTTAGAGTCCAATAGAGACCCGATAGAAACCCAATGAAACTTAATGGTGTCGAGGGAGCATTTGGTGCTATGGGGTTTTTAATAGGTGGCTATTGGATTTCTATTGTTTCCTTTTCAGCGGTTCACACTTATGAGGCAAACGCGAATAGAAACTCAATAGCGACCTCACTGAATAAAAATCCATAAGTGTGAAACGAGCCTTAAATCTCAATTCATTGTACCAAAACAATTATTCATTCCCATTTTTCTATATAGGAGCCGTGTCGTAACGCTCACGTTTTATAGTCTAAAGCGAACTTACACCGGTGAGTTAAATGACTTCAGTCATCGGACACATCATGCAAAACCAAAGGTGTTTTGATTTTTCGCACGCATACAGTCTTTGAGTCTTGATTTCAAATGAACCTTACAACGGTAAATCATTTGACATCAATCTATATTAAAAGTGTTTGTAAAAAAAGCTGCATGTATGCATGTGTTTGACGAAACATCAAAACGCTTTTAAAGAGTACAATGACTTACGTCTTTTGAATGAGCCTGTGAGGTTCGCTTTATAAATACTATATGAAGATTGATTGTCATATTATTGACCGTGTAATGTTCACTTAAGAGCTAGCTACCGATTTTCAGACATTGTCCAGTATTTTCTTCAATGTCACTCATCAATGAATGGTAATTTTGGCTACCGGAAATGGCCGGAAACCTAAGATACACCCTCCAAAGTGCATATAATTTGCCCAAACTTGGTAAGTTGTTTTGGTACGAAAATGTATTTTACTTGAGTGTAGTTTAAAACGATTAA
The DNA here is from genome assembly GCA_951217065.1 of Baccha elongata. Lineage (NCBI taxonomy): Eukaryota > Metazoa > Arthropoda > Insecta > Diptera > Syrphidae > Baccha > Baccha elongata. The sequence goes on along the minus strand of OX578274.1, from coordinate 18,694,032 downwards.
AACAATAATGTCAGTATAACTGCAATAACATTATAATCAAGCCGGAAAATCGTTGCCAGAGAAACTCAAAAAAATCGTTCGTTATAATGGATTTTTGATTTAATAAATTTTTCGTAACTTTATAAGAACATTTATGATTTAGGCTGCAGTTCCGATGCCAGCAAATTAAGCGAATCTTACTCGTGCGAACTTTACAAGTTCTTGATAAACCAACTGGGTTTATTGCTTTCTTCATGAGGAGAAGTTTATAAAATCCCAGAAATTTCGTTGGTACACCAAGGGTGAAGAGTTTGAAGATCAGAAAATTTCTGTTGACCGTATAACGAATGCCGCTAAGTCTATGAATCTTTTTGCGATGTTGCAAAGAGCAAAACATTGATTCACATTTGAAATACCAGCTTAAAAACCAGCTTAATAAATGCCTATCAGTTTGTTCTCCTCTACCCACCTCATAAGTCTATGCCTACCGTAAAAAATCTATTAAATATTTTTCTCAGACAACGTAGAATCGAGATGCCCCTAAATTTCGTCGAGAATTTGGATCTCCTTTTTTTGAAAACAGGATAGATCTGTGACTTCATCAGAAATGACTGAGGTATTTCTTCCTCATGGAAATTATGGACATTTAGAAAAGAAGGTGAAGAATTTTTTATAAAATTCGGTTGGAGTTCCTTCTAACCCTGCTGCTTTGTTGTTTTTTCATGTTTCTAGTAACTTGCAATTTAATTATTGTGATAGGTTCGTCTAGGTCTAAAACTGAAATCGAAGGTTAGTATAGAGCATCATGTATATTGATAAATTTATAGTTGGTTCAAAAGTTCATTCAAATGGTTAGCGAGTAAATTGACAATTACTTATAATGTATAGTTGACGGAATATTTTTGCAGCCGCCCAACAGTCTACCCAAAATGACTTTTTTATTTCAGCAATGAGTGCCTATACTACCCAACGCTTCGAAAGTCCTAATTCTAAACAATCCGTGAAAACCCTAAGATTGATTTACCTTTAATCCTGGCATTTTGAACTTATTTGGAACGATTTCGTAAATAGGAAAATCGTACCGGTGTTGTTAAGGTAGGACACAATTAAGTACACCGATTTCTCGAGAGCAAATCCTTGTCTGACAGTAAAAATCTATGAAAATTGGATCGCAACGCGTCGTGTTTATGTGCGCGGCAATGCTGGTGCGGTCCTAGCCAATGTTCGAGTGTTTGACGACCATAGTTTTGCTACATGTGCTTAAGAATAAAATATTCAGTTCTAAATAATTTTTCAATTAGGTACTTTATTTAGTGAATGATATTATAAAAACACACTATCATAAACGCGTTCCATAAAACAAGCACACTTCTTCTCATCCAACAATATTATAGTTCCTCCATTTGCATTCATCAGATATTCCATTTACTTTCCGCTTGGATTAAAAGCCGCCAAACATTGATTCAGTTTAGTTCCATAAGAACCGGATATACCTCCCCTGCATCCATATCCGCCCAATTTATGAATAGCAGCATAATCATAGCAATCAATTTGATTATCTCCATTGCAGTCCTGTCCGAATTTACTCATGTAATTTTGGATTGTGTTCGCCGCACAGTAGGGATCATTTACACAATTTGAAAAAGCTGGTAGGGAACAAAGAAAAAAAAATTATTACAATCTCCATAACAAAAAAATCTGAAGCCATTAAAAATTACCAGATTCTGACTGTGAAGATTCACCATTCAATGTCAGTTTACCACCATCAGCCCAGTAGGCCCAGGTGATACGGAAAAGTCCACATACATCGCCGTTACATCCTTTTGTTTGATTGCAGCCGCTGATTGCTTCGCAAATGCATCCGAGGCAGATGTCTGTAACTGGAGGTCCTGAAGATAAAAAAAAAAGATTATAGCTAGTTTCTTACAAGATATGCAACCTCATTAAAAAAAAATAATTATAAATTAATGTGCCATTTATCATTCGACTAGTTGGATGACTTGAATGGTTTAACCCACCATGAACTTGAAATGAAGCCTGCTGTGGCTCTATACGACTTATTGGCTTTGGTTTTCAATCAAGGGCAAGTTCATTTAATGAGATTATTATCTTAAGCCGCATCTATAAAATATTTGCATAATCAATTTGGGTGTAGCTGGTATTTAAGAGATTACTTTTAAAGTTGGAAACCAAATGAGAAATCATCGGCCTTATATTGTACTTTGCGTGGTTGAAATTTAAAAAAAATGTACATGAGAAATAATGAATTTGTAAAAAGTATTCAAAACTTATATATCTATGTATAAATAGATGAAACAAAATTAAATCAAACTACAAACTTAAAATAGGACAGCATTTGAATAAATTCAAAATCATGTCAAATTCAAATCAGTTGACACCCACAAAGCTTCGGATTTCCCATTTATATTTTAATTTTTATGTAATTTAAAGGTTTGGCAATCATTTAACCACTGTTATTGTCTAAGGGTAGACAGTGGTAAGCTTTGGTAGAAATGATAAAAGTTGAGTGAACTTTATGTGGAGCGGTAATTAATTTGCATACAAAACGGGACAAAATGGTCATAGCTAATTATGGAAGTTTTGGTTCCTTCTACTGGTTTTATTAGCCTTATGTAGATAGATTTTTTTTATACATAGATAGAGGATTGGAAATGGAATAAAATATATGAAAAATATATCTGTCCAGTTAAAAGTATATCTGTCCAGTTAACTGGCAATCTGCCGAATTGAGTCACTACACTACACATAGCATTTATACATGAACGAAAGATGGGTTGCATTCAGAGTGGTTAGCCATGCGTGCACCTTTTAATAATATTTGTGTTTCTTGTTATACAAAGTGTTTTGTGAGGCTTTAATACAAAGGCAAGATCTTATAGACGTAGACGTAGGAGTTGCATATATTTAAAACTTTACTGATTTTTATCTCCACGAGTGTCTTATTTATAAACGCATTATAGCGGGTCAATAAAGTTATATACACTCCTTATAAAGCATCTAAAAGCCAAACAATTTTGTAAACAACCTATACAATGTTGAATAGATGCATTATAAGCGTATGAAACGTTAAAAAGAGGTTGCATAAATGCTTATTATTGCAACTATCAAGACAATTCCTACCAAGAACATTGAGGACCCACTTCTAAATTTGTTCGTAAATTAACAGAGGAGGTTTCACCACATTTTAAAACTGCTTGATAAATTAAAATTTAGGAGGTACTCTCATGCCTCATCTGAGAAGAGAACTTGCTTTCATCCATCCATCCAAAGTTCAATAAACATGTTCCTGAATAAATTAGGCGAGTCCCACCAAACTATTTCTCACTGAGATCTCAATCTCAATTCGGAAGAGAAGAATCCTTTCGTGAGACACACTTCTCAGTTCAGTTTTTTGTTGGTGGGACTCGCCTATATTTCCGTGTTACTCGATTCTGTCTACTATAGCCATTGCAGGTTATTATTACTAGTCTTCTGCTTATCTATTTTAACTTTCGTTTGTCCAAAAATGTTAACTTCTCTCTATATTAAAGCAGTTTACCTCTGTGCGGGTTATAGTCCATCTTTCTGAAACTCTTCTCCTTCGCAAAGCGAAACGTATTCAGGAAGAGTTTCGGCCAAAGACCATGAATACCAATATGGGAAACCTTCTTAAGTTTTAACCTTTAACAACCATTTGTTTACATTGTTGTTTTTGTAATTTCGACTCGTGTCTGTGAATCAATGTGAAGTTGACCCATGTTGGGGGATTGATAAGATTGCACTAGTGTGCGTTTTTAACGCAATATTTGTGCAATACTAGTGCAATCTTGTCAACTTAACGTCAGTTCAGCTTGTGGGCAAAAATGGAAGCAATTGTTTTCCATCTTGGTTTTCATAATCTTTGGTTTCGGCTGTCTCTTGCGATTCTATAGCTTAACAACATCAAATTCTTTTTTTCTGCTCGGTTACACTACTAAAGGCATAACCATAATAGAAGAATAAGTACGTACGGTGCCGTACGAAGTTAGAGAAAACAAGGAATTTGTATAGTCCGCACATAATGTCGGATCGCTCAGTTTCGGCAAGTTTTCGTTCACTTTTGCCTCCGTACGTAAAGAGCGCTCCAGAGCGCAGTTTACGTACGTAAATCTGACAGCCAGCCAAATACATGTGAAATTGGCTTGCGTGTGCGTTCGACCATTATGGTCGACTGAAGGTAATGGCGGCACTTAAAGAAACTTGACGTAGAACTATGACATTAGCTTTCGTTTGCTTACGACTATTATGGTTGGCCCTTAAAGTCCCAAATTAAACATGTCTTACTGTCAAAATTAAACGAACTGTTTCGTCATGTTTATATAAACCTGAATATAGAACTTTAATGAACATGGCTATCTGTCGAAATCATTTGTTCTCAGTTTCGTTTATTTGTGCTAAAAATGCATGATTTTTTGAGAAATTTATTGATTTATTGATAAATAGGATAATTATTGAATGCAAACTCGTAGCATTTCTGGGTTAATGTCATTTCAATTCTTTTTTTGTTGGACTGTCAAAATCCCACAGGTGTCAAATTAACATATTATGTAAAATAGATTCAAATCGCAAAACTTATGCGTACCGCATGATTAACGAAACTCAACAAAATGCGCATTATGTCTATTATAACCAAATCTGTGTTAATTCGCTCATTTACACATGTGATTTTGACAATAGTAGCTCATGTTTACTCATGCGCATTATAGTTGGACCTTTAAATTGGAATAACTTGGTTATGTTGGGTTTAGTTAAAAGAAAATAGAAAACATTTCATATGACTTGTACCTATAAGGCCCACTTGCACAAAACTTTTTTGACAGTAGTAACCACAGATTTATCCACTATGTCTACATAAAAATACAAATCCGTTGAACCACTACATTTAGCGCTCTATCCATAGATACATCTGCAAAATTTGTATCCACTCATATTTCTGCTAGGGCAGGGTACCTAGCTCGCATGAGCGAAGAGGAACCTGCTCGGAAAGTTCTTTGTGGGGTACATTCTATGGCAGACGACAGCGTGGTAGACCATGCTTGCGCTGGAGAGATGGCGTAGACCAGGACGCCCGGAGCCTTGGGGTGCGCAACTGGATGGCGTCGGCTCGAGACCGGGATACGTGGAGAGACTTGTTGAAGGAGGCCAGGACCGGACCCCGGTTGTCGAGCCGATGATGATGATGATGAATAGAATTTAACAAGACAAAAAAACGATGTTCGCCCTTGGGTATGCAACAAATGTTGTTGTTGTTTTGTGTGGGTTACAGGGTTTGTGTTGTTTTACATTAAAGTGATTAAAGTTTAAATAATCTTGAAATGACATTTAACTCTATTTTTCTATTATTAAAACATAAAATGTCACTAATTTATTTTTTAATTCTTATAATTAATTTATTTTATTCAAATATTGATATTTAATTTTTAAGTAAAAACACATATTGTAATTATTTTTAAGAAAGAGAAATAAAGAATTCAATACATATAGATGATGTACATTATTTAAATGTTTGCGTCAAATCTTTGATACCTTTTAAACATGTCAGTTCATTGTTCGCTTATCATATAAATTTTCATTCATTGTTCTTTATTTTGTTTTAAAGTGCCTTACAGATGTACCTACATATCTATTACCAGTTATTCAATGGCGAATTTAAATGGAATTCCCAAGCCAAGAAATTTAATTCAGACAAATTTGTTTTTTTCTTTATGTTTTATTTTACAATTTGGTGACTTATACTATACAGTTAACTATCAGCCAATACTTTAATGTGCGTTAGTAGTTCTAAATCCTTGTAATGGGACCTCGACCTATAATTTACCGCCCAATTTAAAGGGCTTAGATCTTAGAATCTTAGATCAAATTCATTTTATCAACCCCATTGATATTCCTGAAGGAATTTTTAATTTTCACTCAACAGGTAGTGCACCTAAAAACAACTTACCTAAGTGTATTTAAGACTGGTTTAAGCTGACTATTTCACTACAATAAACGCAACGAGGGGCTTTTACTATACTTTGTTAATTTGATACTGCACATTAGGATGTAGCTACAATTTTTTCCAAGACCAGTTTATTGCCGGTTTTTGGACTTTCAATTTAAGAATATTGATAAACTTGCCACTCATTGCTATATACACTTAACTTAAATTCCTATATAAAATGACTACGTATCTGCAAGGTCAAAGTTTTTCCTTCAACCACAGAAAGATGCAACATGATGATCGGGCTGGAATCAAAACAATAAACATAAAAATGAACAGCTTCATCCGGAAATTAATGGCCTACAACGTTGCGTGTGTTGTGTAGATATAAATATTTAATATTTGCAGGTTTTGTTTATTGTTTTTGTTTTTTTTTTATAATAAAAACATTATTTAAGTCCGGTCTGGTTCATTTTGTTCTCGTGAAAGCTAATCAAAGCTTTAATCTGGTTTTACAAGTTTTAATACTCCGATTGGACCTGTCACATAGCCAATACAAGAAAAATGATTCATAAAATTCTTCATAGAATTTCTGGAGGAGATTCAATATGGCTTTATTGTTAGCTGATGATGTTTTGATGACAGAAACTGGTATACAAATATGAGATCTGCTATTAAACTATGGGTGTAGCAACCTTTCGTTAGATCAAAGAAGATATACAATTATTGTGATGCTGGTCTGAAATTTATTATTATTGATAGATGATTTTTGCTTGCAAAATACTTATATCGGTAAAAAATACGTTTTGATTTACAGTTAGTTTTTGATCTTAAGAGTTAAACAATATATTATTATTGCTTAGTAAAATACTGACGGCTTTTGCATGTTTTCATATGCAGATATATCTTACTAACTAAATTAGCATATAAAAGACGTAAACGTTGGTTTATGGAACCTACATGTTTCTTTCTCTGGATTTACATAAGTTTAGAATATTTCAATAAAATAATTAATAATAACATTTTATCCATACGGACTTTGAGATTGATAGTTTTTTTTAATACCTAAGAGATGGAGCTAAATATAATTATAAAGGATGACACAACTCTGCTAAATAGAAAATAAAGTGGATAATATAAATTACAGTTAAAAATAATACATAAATACCTATCCAGTGTCACATCTAAAGTTAGGCTTTTTTCTCGTAAGATGACCTGTTATAAGATGTTGGCTAGGACGTATAAATTATAGAAAGTAAAGCCAAGAAATCTTTTGCCTGAAGTTTCACACATACATACATAATGATTTGCAAATTATGGAATCACAAAAGTATATCTTTGATTTGGTGTCCGGAATCAGAGAGTTTTGCTTATCGATTCCAGACCACCAAATGAAAACGCTATTAGCTTTGTCAATTGATTACTCATCATCATCATCATCATCGGCTCGACAACCGGGGTCCGGTCCTGGCCTCCTTCAACAAGTCTCTCCACCTATCCCGGTCTCGAGCCGACGCCATCCAGTTGCGCACCCCAAGGCTCCGGGCGTCCTGGTCTACGCCATCTCTCCAGCGCAAGCATGGTCTACCACGCTGTCGTCTGCCATAGAATGTACCAAAAAGAACTTTCCGAGCAGGTTCCTCTTCGCTCATGCGAGCTAGGTGCCCTGCCCACCGAAGTCTACCGAGCCTAATTTTTGTCACTATATCTGCTTCAAGGTAGATTGCGTACAATTCATGATTGTACCGTCTCCGGAATCGTCCTTCCTCACATATGGGGCCAACAATTCTCCTTAAGACTTTTCTCTCGAACGCGGCTAAGAGGTCAGAGTGCCTTTTGCTAAGCACCCAAGTCTCGGATCCATATGTGAGTACTGGCAGAACCATGGTCCTGTACAGCAGTAGTTTTGAAGTTATGGTGAGATTTCTGGATTTGAAGAGCTTTGACAGACTGTAGTAGGCTCTGTTGGATTTGAGAAGCCGCCCGCGTATTTCTTCTTCTATATTGTTATCGGCTGCTACTATTGACCCAAGGTATTTAAAGGATTGCACCACTTCAAATTCGTGCTCCGCTACCTTGATTGTTTGACCAACTGTTCCTCTCGCATTCGACGCCACCATGTACTTTGTTTTACCTTCACTAATGTGCAGCCCCAGATTTTGTGCCGCCTGCTCGATCTGGATGAAGGAATCGTGTACAGCTTGCTCGGTTCTTCCGATGATGTCGATGTCGTCTGCGTAAGCCAGTATCTGGCTGGACCTGTTGACGATGGTCCCTCTTGTTGCCGTGCCAGAGTCACGGATTGCTTTCTCCAACGCCAGGTTGAAGAGGAGGCAGGCCAAACCATCCCCTTGTCGGAGTCCATTAAAGATGTTGATTGGTCTGGATAGCAATCCGGCTATTTTTACTTGGCTTGTTACGTTGGTCATGGTCAACCTACATAGTCGTGTCAATTTATTTGGGATGCCGAATTCTCTCATGGCTTTGTAAAGTTCTACCCTGGCTATGCTATCATAGGCGGCCTTAAAGTCTATAAACAGGTGGTATGTTGGGATGTTAAATTCTAGACATTTTTCCATCGCCTGCCTAAGGGTAAAGATCTGATCAGTTGTTGATTTGCCTGGAATGAAACCACACTGATATTGTCCGATGATGGTTTTAGCGTATGGGGTTATCCGGTCTTGTAGGATAGAGGAGAGTATCTTATAGGCGGTACTCAACAACGTGATACCTCTATAGTTGCTGCACGTTGTGACATCTCCTTTCTTATGTATGGGGCATATTATACCTTTTCGCCAGTCTTCTGGCATTTCTTCACGCTCCCACACGTGCACTATAATATCATGAATTGCCTGACGTAGAGCTGGCCCACCGTGTTGAAATAATTCGGCTGGTATACCATCAGCTCCCGGGGCTTTGTTTTTCTTTAGCCGGTCTATAGCCTTCTCAACCTCTTCTATGCTTGGTGACGGCAACATAGGGTATTCGTCTTGAAGCAGTGGAGCCTCCACTTCTGCAGTGAGTTGACCATTTAGCAATTCATTAAAGTACACTTCCCATCGCTCCAGTATGCTTTGTGGATCGGTGATCAGATTTCCCTCTCCGTCCTTGCAGTATGTGCAGCGTGGTGTGTACTGCGTCATGTTTCGGATGGATTGGTAGAACTTCCGCGCCTGGTGCTGACCTCGCTCTCGGCTTTTTTCTATTTCACAGATTAAGTTCTTCTCCCAGGCTGATTTTTTCTGTCTGTGAAGCCGTTTTTCTATTCTTCTGAGCTCTTTATATTCTTCTTCGCGTGCCCGCGTTCTATGAGATTGCTGCATTGCTCGGTACGCAACATTCTTACGTTCAGTCGCTAGCTTGCATTCATCATCAAACCAGTCGTTCCGATTTCTACGACTGCTGCCTAAGATGGAGTTGGCAGTACTAATGACAGTATTCTTAAGGCGTGTCCACTTCTCATCTACGCCCAGCATACTGGCCCCAGGACTTACTCTCCCTAAATCAAGCGATTCTAGGGCGAGTCCTAACGCATTACCAAAGGTGTTACTGGCATTTTCATTGCGCAGGGCAGCCGTGTTGATTCGAACTTGATCGGCGGATGCAATACGTCTTCGCAAGGCAATCCGCCCTCGGAAGACCATACCAACAAGATAGTGATCCGAGTCGATATTGGCGCCTCGGTACGTTCGTACCGTCATCAAGTTCGAGTAGTGGCGACGGTCTATCAACACGTGGTCTATTTGGTTACGAGTGACTCCATCAGGTGATACCCAGGTGGCTTTGTAGATATCTTTTCGCGGGAACCTGGTACTCGCAACGACCATGTTTTTCGATGCTGCCAATTCTAAGACTCGAAGTCCATTGTCATTAGTGTTCTCATGCAAACTATGGGTGCCTGCGTAATGCCTGAATACCGGCTCCCGACCTATTTTTGCGTTCAAATCCCCAAGGATGATTTTTACGTCATACCTTGGACAGGCATTGAGGGTCCTCTCGACTTGTTCGTAGTAAGTCTCTTTTTCTTCGTCTGAGGACTCCTCCGTAGGTCCGTGAACGTTAATGAGGCTAATGTTCGTAAATTTGCCTCGCACGCGAAGGGTGCATAGCCTTTCGCTTATAGCGTTAAAGCCGATGATGGTAGACTTCATTTTTTCGCTGACTAGGAAGCCTACCCCGAGCACATGGTGTTTTGTATGACAGCTGTAGTATACGTCATATTCTTTCTTCTGTAAAACACCATTCCCTGTCCATCTGATTACTGATGATCACAAATTAGCATTTGGGCAGTGGCCGGCTTGTTACAACTTCGTACAGTTTAGCCCTGAATATGAAGAGGAGTCCTAAAAGGACTTATACACTGCAAGTCATAAGAATAAAGGCAGAACAGACAAACAGGCAGGTAAATGATAGTAGAAAATAATTGTTTTCTGACGAAAAAGGTTAAACTGTAATGGGTCAGATTTTATTATTTTCACGTCACAATTCGATAAAACAGGAGCAATTTCTGAACCATAATTACAGTGGGGAAGGGTTCGAAATCCTATGGAACTATAATCACTTGATAATTAAAAACAAAGGGATAAAAAAAAACCGCTACAAATCCTTGCTGGAGTTAATTTTTCCGAAAATTTATGATATTTTGGCGCTTGAATTTTTTGATAATATTTTGGCGCTTGAATTTTTAAGACGAAAACGATCCTTTAGTTTTGAGCTACAATACAATGTATACATTTGCTGATTTTACCACATAGTATTCCACGGACCTTAACGTAATAAAATATGTAGATGTAAGACTGGGTAACACAGTAAAGTTTATGAATGAATACATTTTATGAATTTATGACTTGACTTCGCTGTATGATTTGCTTAAGGATATATAGATTTTGAAATTATTATAAACTGTGGTGGATGCGACAATTATTGATAAGAATCAATATAAAAAAATAAATAATGAAAATGCACGACTGGGTCGCACAAACTTGCTCATGCAGCTACTATACTATACTTGGAAGACAAACAAAAAGTTTTAAAAATGGCCTAAACGTGAAATCTATCACTTTACGATTGTTTAGCTAAAAACTTGAAATGAATGATTTTAAGTTAAATGTTCCACTTAATAGCCACGCCAAGTTTGAATGAAATTGGTTTAGCCGTTATCAATTTATGGCTAAATAAGTAAGAAACCGTTAACACCAAATCTCCCTTATGTCCATTTTCAGTCAAAAACCTGAAATGGAGTTATATTAACATCATTAAAAGTATTTATAACTTTCACAAAGTTTGATCCAAATCGTTTGAGCTATTTTCCAAAAAAAAAAAAATCGGAAAAACTGAAACCGTTATATGGGAAATACCCGTCATAACCGGGCTTAAAGAAAAAATTTACGTCTAGGGAATCGACAATAAGTGCTATAAGTGTACGATGTTTGAAGTAAATCATTCAAACCGTTTGGGATGTAGCTCGGTACTTGCCCTATTAAGCAAGTAAAATAAAATGCACGACTCGATCTCACAAACTTGGTCTTGTAGCAAACTATGTGACTATGAAAAATTTAATTTTTCATAAATTATGTTGAAAGCAAAAAATATATAAAAAAAGCCTAAACGTGAGATCAAGTTGTATGGTAGCCTAGCCATCATCAAACAATTGTTTAGTCAAAAAATGAAAATTCCATCTTGTGTTAAATGTCTAAGATCCGTTTGCTGAAACGATACTTAAGCATTAAGACACAGTTTATGCAAAGGAAAAAACAAGATAATGTTATATAGTTATGACCAAATTTGAAAAAACCGTTAACACTGAATCTCGATATATACTTTATTAGTCAAAAATCTTAAAATACTGCATTTTCTAACTAACAGCGCTAATATTTAGCTTTCTTTCACTAACTTTCACAATAGTCAATCAAAATCTTTAGATTCGTTTTCGAGAAAATTCTGAAAAACTGAAACCGTCATTCGGAAATTACCTGTTATAGCCGGGCTAAAATGAAAATTCGAAATAGTCCTCTAGAGGACCAGGGAATTACTAAAAAGTAGGGACTACTCACGAAATTTTAAGAAAATCCGTCCAACCGTTTAGGCTGTAAACAGACAGACGGACCGACGGACGAAACCTACTTTTTTAGGCTTCTTTAAAATCGTAATGTCAGATTAAAACCTCAAAGTTTCATCGATAAGTAAAAATTAAAATAAACGATATTTGCTCCTAAAATTGTCTTAAAACATTAATTCGCATTCGCTGGTCGCAGCTCGTATGTGCAAGGTGTTAATTCATATTTTCAGGAAAAAAAAAAATATCAACCGAGCCATGAACCTTCAATTTTTCAAACAGATATTTGTTTTTTAATAACGTAGATAGGTATCAGTGGACAGAAATGTAGGTAGCTGCTTTTTTTCGAGTTTATTTCAATCATTCAAAATTTGAATTTCGATTGGAAAAAAGTTATTGATGAAGGAAATTCTGTGAAAGTCATATTTTGGGACTTAAAAAGAGCTTTCGAGACAATAGATAAAAATATACTTATAACAAAACTTTATGGTTACGGTATTCAAGAAAAGAACTCGTGTGGTTTTAATCTTATCTTATACGGGAAGAACGCAGAGAACTAAAATAAATAACGAGTTTTCAAATGCATCAGGAGTATTAGGAGTACCTCAAGGATCAGTGTTGGGATTTTTTTCTTTTTCTTATAAATATAAACGATCTAAAAAACGTACTCAAATACTGCAAAGTTAAATTATTTGCGGATGATACCCTTATTTACGTAAGTGGAAAAAACATTAATGAATTAAATTTAAGCGTTTGGCTACAAAAGAATAAACTTAAGCTCAACGTGAGTAAAACTAAATTCATGAAGTTTAATTGCAGAAGTGATATCAGGGTTTCTATGGAAAATTAACTTATTGAATGTGTTAGTAATTTTAAATACCTCGGTTTTGTGTTAGACAGCCAATTAAAATTTAGAGAGCACGCAGATTATGTTTGTAAAAAATTGCAAAAAAAGTGAACTATTTAAAAAGACTAAGAAACGTTGTAAATATGAAAGTTACATTGCTTTTATACAATTCGATAGTTTTACCGCATTTCACATATTGTGCAACATTATTATATTCCTGTTCAAATGAAATAAAGGACAGATTTCAAATTCTGCAAAATAAAGCTATGCGAATGATTCTCAAATGCAGTATTTATACACCAATACAGTTTATGGTGCAAGCATTAAATTGGATGACAATTAGACAGTTCTTGACCTTCAACGCAATGGTGTTTATCTTCAAAATTCGTGAAAAAATGCTACCTGGATACTTGAAAGAAAATCTTGTAACTGTCGCAGATGTCCAGCCATACAATTTAAGGAGGGGTAACAATTTCAGACCTGAAAGATTCAACAGAACCAGCTCGCAGAATTCACTTTTATACAGAGTTCTTTTATTTTTTAACAGTCTGCCTGAAGAAATAAAAATTGAACATCGTATTTACACTTTTAAACGAAAACTGTATATTATATATATATAAACAATGTATAAAATGATTTAATTTAAAAATTATTAATATTATATTCATTTAATTAAGCCGTCATGAATTGTAAATTTCTTCTGTTTTTTTTTTTTATAAAACAAATATTTATTGTAAAAGTTTTTTAAAACTAATAAATCAATACTACTACTACTACTAAGCCGCTGAAAGATTTTCTTGGCATACATAAGAAAATGTGTTAGGTATATGATACAAGTTTTCTAGAATCTATATTATGGAGATAATAATTGACATATTATAATGGCAAAAGCAAATCCCAATCAAAATTGGTACAAAAAAAAAAAAAAACAAATACTTTGCCTGAAAAGTACACAACCCAAACTGAGCCTAACAACCTTGTAATGAACCGACAATGTTAGACTCAATCGAAAAAATAAATAATATAAATAAGTTAAAATTATTATGTAGGTGTAAGGAATTTCCAATTCGCAAATAGAATTTTAATTAAAAATATTTTAATATTCGCATTTTAAAAAAATCTTATCAGTGTGACCTATTATTTTGCTTTATCAGTTGAAAGACTGATGGTTAGGAAAATGCAAAATAAAATTATAGATTTTCAAAACACATCATGTCAAACTTTTTAATATGATAAGAGAATGTTAACAACACACAAATGATTTACAATAAATTAATAAAATAATAATATTGAAAAACATTTCATAATTAAATTTCTTTTGTTGGGGTTTTCCCACAACTGTGTTCCAAGGAAAAAAATATCTTTATCTATATATTTTTGTTATGTTCCCTTTCAAGTAGTTCCTTGAGAACAACTATTAAATTATTCAATTTTTAATCACGCACGGTTGGTTACTATATGAACAAAATATCCATAATCTATAACTAGTCATCAAGATAAAAAAAAAATACCCAACTAGTTTGTTTATAAAATATTCTTTAGTTAATCCAACTGGATTTTCCTAAACCCACATTTTGCAAGGCGGAACTCCGCTAAACTTGTCCCACAGACAATATGTCTCTGATTTATCTAAATATCTTGAATTAGCATGAATGAGCTGATTCTGTATAGACATTACAAAAATGCTCGCACCAAATACAACTATGATGCTCACGTAATTTCTAAATATATCCAATTAATTAAGTTTGCACTTCATGGATAAAAATCATCACAGTGAAAATAAAAATCAATTGAATGCAAATGAATATAGGCTTTACAATCGATTAAATTAATATAAACAAACCTTGACTATTGGCTAGCATGGCTAAGCCGAGTAGCACCAACGATGCAACAGCAACCGTGTAGACGATTTTCGTACTCATTTTTATATGAAATTAATTTTTATTAAAATTTAAAGATACACACGCGAACAGAACACGAGTTGAATTGAATCTGAGCTGAAGCGCGGTTTGAATGTTACTAACTTCGGATCAAGTAAATTGTAAAGTTTATTATAATATTTTTTTTTGTTCATAGAAATTCTTCGGAGAAGAATCGCAAAAGAGCTTGTTTTATTGAGATTTTACTCATTTAAGCTGGAGTGGGAATTGAAGTCTTCTTTTCGAACATCGAACTTGAACATTTTTTTCTTATCAGGGGAGATAATGTTTTGGTTATTGAATATTGAGTTTGTTTCGTTGCGAGAAACACATAGACAAAATTTATTTAGCTAAAATCGTATACAAGGAGGAAGAGCGATTAATCTGACCAACATTGTTTTTATTTATTTTATTTTGTATATCATACTTTTAGAGAATAATACAAAGATATCCGTTTAGAGTCTGACTTAAGAAAGTCAAGATATAAATGATGATACAATTGGCAAAACCACTGCGTAAGCATATCCTATGCGCTACTTGTCCCTCTTCAAGTGGACAATTTAATACAATAATAAGTTGCGTATAAGGAATAACTTATATTATATCTTATTGATATATCGCACTTATATTCAAATACTGTCGTAACTCAAAATTAGTAAAATTTTAAAATTAAAAATTAAAAAAATAAAACAAAAAACAATTTTAAATATCAAAATTTGTATTTTTTCAGAGCCAACAAAAAATTGATTATTCACTTTCTGTTCTAGATTTAAAATTTCAGTTGAAATTTTTTTTTCTATAATCAACTTACCTTCATTAATAGAAAATCCATAGGTGTAAATGAATTGTTATTATTGAAATAACTGTGTGTATAATTATAATTGTTTATAATTAAAGTAACAAAATATGTAGAGAAGTACGTTCTGGAAGATGAGCAGATGACTTTATTAAATAAAATTATGAATTCGACTCTTAAGATACTTGATCGACCTGAAATGAATCGAGATTTAATATAAATATACATACATACATATATATATTTATATTGTTTTCTGAGGTAAAACACCTCAAGCTTCTATAATCTATCAGGTTCAGATGTGTTTGCTGAAAAGAATTTGAACACTGCAAGTTAAGCATACCTATACCGGTTTCAATTAGTTTTTTATGGAAACATGAAATGAGCTATGTCCGTCAATTCGTCATTCAAACTCATAACATATTGGTAGATTTTTAACTTTATGGTTAATAGTATTTTGTTGATGGATTGCTACCAAGATAATTAATGACACTTACCGTTTTACAATATCAATAAATTTATTTCAGTAACCATTAAAGTCGAACAAATAAAGATAGGTTCGCTGACTTCATGACAGTTAGATTTTCTAAACAAGTTGTATCTATGTTTTATTTTATTCAAGATAATTTTTTTTTACAATTAAAATCGTTAATGTTGTATTAACATTATTTTTGGAGGTTATCCACATATTTCAATTTTTATTGTGAAGTGAAAAAGGTTCGTGTTGTGAGAGATGTAACACCGTGTTGTACCAAAAGCCCTTCATACAATATATATGTTCGATTTGTTGCCTTGCCAATAAAATTTTTACTGTTTCACTGAAAATAGCTGCTAGTTAATTTCCATTAATTTATTTTATATTTCATTTTTTGGTTTTCTTCTTTCTCCTTTTTACGTTTTTTTGTTGGTAAGATATTTCACCTTTAAGAACTGTTACTCTTTTTGTCGGAGATCATTAAAAAATTCGGAACACGCCAATTCTGTGTCTGTGCTAAGTACTCTCCTGAGCAGTGGCTCCATTGTATACAGGGTGATTGGTATAAGGTGCACCAAAAGGCTTGAGTGTGTAGGTGGAGTTAAGACAAGAAAAAAATCGTGTGGGAGGGGGGGTCTATTTCCCCCCGCTTAGGCGGGAGGGGCAATTTTTTAAAACATTGACTTAAATCAGAAAAAAAATTATTTAAAAATAACGGTGAATGATACAAAGCCTTGTTATATTTTTTTGGAAAGCCAGAAAAATACTCTTTTATTTAATTTTTAAATTAAGTTGTTTAAGTGAACAGTTTTAAAAAAATTAGTTTTCAATTTCAATATTAAAAAAAAAAAACTAAAAAAAAAATTTTTAAACTAATTTTTTCAAAATTTTATGTAATTAACTATTATTTTTATTTTCAAAATTCAATGCTCTTATTAATTTTTAGTCAAAAACAGAAAACCGGATGCCAAAATGTATCTTAGTTTTTGAGAAATTAAAAAAAAATTAAAAGTAAAACTTGTAAGTAAAGTAAAAAGTTAATTCGTTTTTTTTTATTATTTGATTAAAATCGGATGGTATGTAATAAAAAATAAAAAACTGATAATTCCCTAATTAATAATTTCTCAAAAACTAAGATACATAATAATAGCTTTTCTGTATCGAAGTGCTGCCACTATATAGTTGTAAAGAGCATCCCACCCTTGGTCGCCGTTGAGTATGCTGAGCATTTCTCCTTCCTCAATGTTTCGTTTGTTGAAGAATCTTAACCGGAATTCTGTCAAGATGGGGCATATCGCAATAAAATGAAATGTATCTTCACGTGTTTTCAGATTACAAAGACTACATAATAAGGGCAGATGTGGTCGGTGGGGAATAAAATTAAGATTAAGCAACTCTTCTCTCGCTTTGAAGATAATGCTTATTTTATTTAACGAGTTCCTATTTAGTAAGTACGAGTTTTGCTGCAGGTTGAAGTTCAGACGGCATAGTAACATCGAAATAGCGAAGAGCTGGCTTCAGATGCATATCGCTGAAACAGGATGTTTCCAAACGTCTCCAGGACCTCGTTGAACTTTCTTCTTAGCATTGATGATTGCTCCCTTCTAGATATATTTATGGCAATGCCGCAAGTCGTGGCAAGGCTATCCCATTCTCCGAACATTGATCCTTTCCTTTGAGTAACTGATTTTAAAACTTTTCTTGGTATCCTACTATCTTCCATTTCAAATACCTTTATAATATAGTTGAAGTGTATGGCAAGGGTGTCCAAAATCAAAGGGGGTGTTCCTGTTTCAAGATATATCATATAGCTTGGAGTATTCTTTGGTAATCGAAATATCCTTTTAATGAAGTATCTTAAAAATTTTTCTACAGATTCAAAGGCGGAATATCATCAAACTTGCGCTCCGTACAGCAGGATTGACAGAGCTGTAGAGCGGAACAACTTTTGTTTAGCACTGTGCTCAACGTATTTTTTTAAAATCATATATGTTTACGACTGTTATCATGGTTACAGAATAGACAACTAGTAAATGCACGAACCTAAAAATGTGTTATTCACAAGTTTCTTAAGATGGCCAGGCGGTGATTATTCAGCATGAAAATACTATAGAAATGTATATACAATGGTGGCACTCAACAAATTAGAGTAGAATGCATAGTTGATATCCAACTATGATTGCCCGTGTTGGGCACCTGGCACAATGTGGCTCAACTCACCCATGAGCGAATAGAACTGTACAGAAAAGAAAGTCAATATGAATAAAAGGAGAAAATACACGGAGGATGCGAAAACAGCAAGAATTGCAAATAATTTTGCAAACATTCGGCACCACGTTGGGCGCCAAATATTGAATATTTATTATTTTATTTTTAAAAAAATATTCCTTAGAACCAACAACTTGTTGTCAAGGTGTCCAGAAGCCAGAAAATGACCAAAAACTTCGTGTAGAATAAATTTTGTCGATAATATGTGTAGGGAAGGGTTCCCTCCCAACTAACAATTTTACTTGTGTAAGGTACAATTTCAAAACATTAGTAAGCTATTATTTCTTTAGTGTTGTCATAAGGCTTATTTAAAGATATTAACTGTTTTTCATTTAAATTTTTAAATAATAGCTTTCTTAAAGCATTTGGCAGAAAATACTCGCAAGCCATACGGAGGGACGATACAATCGCTTTTCATAAGGTTTGTCAAAGTTAGTCAGACAAAATCTAAATGTAAAGGCTTGTATAAAGCTTTATACTCGAAATCAATGAAAAGGCTTGTTAATCGAAGCAATTCGAACAGTCAAAATAATTTCTTCCAAATTAAAAACGTGTGATTTAGAATTTTATTTATTCAAGTCCATCATTGTTTTATAAAATGTAACTATTAGTTACATACAATAATAAATTTTAAAACGTTTTATTGTAAGATAATGTTGATACGTCGAATTTATTATATATAAATTTACGATAACCCATATAACTTCTATAGAGTTATCACAAGACTTCTTTAAGGTTGCTAAACATTTAATGCGGCTATATGCAGTCGTTGTGACATTCCCCGCGCCAGGTAGTAGTTTTTTTTTAATATTGGTTTTAGGTTTCGTCAAAATGTCATGTGTACAGACACGTTTAGTTTTCACGATTTACTAAATTTTAATATTAAAAGATACACAATAACACAATAACACAACACTTTTTTTGCACAAAATTTCCGAACGATAGCTATTGTTCGCATAAAAGTACATAGATACACGTTGAAATGTGCCTACATTGATTTGTTTCTTAATAAAAGCTATTGCTCACATAAACAAAGTATCTCATCTCTTAGTATTAATAACAAACTAAAGAAAACTATAGTTCCCCTAAGAAAGCTATTACTCGCGTATATTATTATACCACATGGAAAATATGACAGGTGGTTTGTTTTGTTAATGACAGCTATAGCTCACATAAGAAAAGTATCTCTTCTTTTAGTATTTAACAACAAACTAAAGAAAACTATAGTTCCCTTAAGAAAGCTATTGCAATACCACTTGGAAAATATGCCACTTGGTGTGTTTGTTATAGCTCACATAAAAAAATTATCGCTTCGCTTAGTTGTTGATGACAAACTAAAGAAAACTAATTTCCTTATGAACACAACTGCTCAAATAAAAATATTATCAAAGGGATATTTTGCACCAAATAGGCTTTCTATTATATTTTACCAACAGGCAGTTAATATAATAATTATAAATTAAAAAAACTGCTTATGCTGAATTTTAAATCGAACTGTATAGCTACATATCTGTTCCTGTAGTACAAATTAGGTACCTACATGGTATCAACTGCTTAAAATTCGATCTTCGTTCTGTATACATAACATTGGCCTGGTGTTCGATCCCTGGTTGAGGCAAGTAAGCTTTTTCAATAATAATTAAATTAAATATCTAGTTTTCAGAAAAGGCATTGAAGAAACTGAGCACTTGAACGAAGAAAATATGGTCTCAGAAAAAATTAATCGAAATAAAAGATAAAGAAAAAAATTTAAGAAAAAAAAATTAATTTAAATTTTATTTGAATTTTTTTATTTCGGTAAGATGACTTTTGTTAGTCCTTAGCGAAATATTTAAAAAGAAACTATTGCCTTCTTAAGGAAGTCTTGTGACAACTATTTAGCGAAACAAAAAGCCTTTCGTAGCAAAGTATTGTTTCCATTGCAAAGCCTTCACCAGGCCTTATCCAAACTGTTTATGAAGAGTTATAACTTCGCTTATGTGCGCCAAATAGGTTTCTAAAAGATTGATTACAGTTGTTATAGAAATAAGAAAATAGCTTCTATTGGCCTTTATAAAAATTAAATTGTTACTTGGGCTGTACTAGCAATAAAAAATACCCGGTGATAAAAGGTGCTACGGGGGGTGGGGGCGTGGTTTAAAGGTATTTTTCAACGGTTGCGTCCGCATATCTCGAACACGGTATGTCAAGAAAAAAAAATTTGCAGTGAAAAATAAAAGTTGACAAAATTTTCTCCCCAACACATTGCTAAAAAAAAATTTAACTACACGACTAGTTTTATTATTTTGACAGAATGGAAGGAATGTTTACTTAAACATACATAAATATCACTACGTTCTAATTAAGTTAAAAAAAAACAACTCTGACCAAAATACAAATAATTAATATTATCGTATATGTGCTTTCGTTGATTTTTACTTTTTTTCCATTTTAAGTTTATAAGGTTTAAAATTGCCCCTCCCGCCAGAACTACTTACTATACTAACTACTACTACTTGTCTTCACCTAATCATAACCTTACTTATTGCAACTTATGCTAATCACCCTGTATAATTTGTACTCTATATGTTCACTTATTTTAACACAAAAACTTCGACTACATACTTGATCCTCTTCCCATGCTATACGATCGCAAACTTTATTCTATATGAGTAACGAAAGAAACAAATTGTGGGCAACTTTTTTTCACATTCGTTTATCCTTTTTTTAATGAAATTGTTTAAATTATATAATCTTTGCTTAGTGAGCTCTAAATTAACGATATTTTAATGAAACAAAAACCAAACTTATCAGAATACCAAATCTTTTTTTCAGTTTGTTAGCCACAAACCATGAATGAAATAATACAAGATTACGTCACTTGGTTTTTTTTCAGCTTTTTGTTGTGGTGTTTTTGTCACTTGTGACGTAACCACAAACAGAAAAACAAATTAATGGTGGAATCTTCTTATGACTTTACCCCAACCAATGAGAAAAAGAGTACAAGGTGCTTACGTCACAAGTGAAAATTACGTCACAAGTGAAACAACAACAAAGTGAAAATGCCAAAGTGTCGTAATCTTGTATTCTTTCATTCATGGCCACAAACCAATGACCAACCGCTCGCTCTCACAAAAATGAAACTTCAGATCCACATTCTACATTCTCTCTGGAGCTTTTTAACAGGCGATTATTTTCACATAATTATGTATGTATATTTGACTTTTTCGCACCTAAAGACTTGGATTCAAAGTAGATGGGCTTGGTTTGACTGGAAGCCACCCATTAATGAGAGAATACAAGATTACGACTCTTGCTTTTTTCAGCTTTTTGTTGTTGTTTTTTTGTTACTTGTGACGTAAGCACAAACATGACTTTACCCCAACCTATGAGTAAAAGAGTGCAAGGCACTAACGTCACAATTGAAACAACAAACAAAGTGAAAGTGCCAAAGTGTCGTTATCTTGTATTATTTCATTCATGGAAGCCACGAGCTACCCAGTATTTGCAGCTAGGGATGCACTTGCAATTATTTTGAATTTAAAAACAATAACGATTTCACATATTGCAATGTTTTTCCAGATTTTCGCACTTCACACATAAAAGCCAATTTTTTCGCCTTTTTCAAACTTTCGCTGACGACTCCTTTGTAATTGACTCTAATTATTATTTTGTCTCATTACCAAACTCTACTCACTGGAGTTCCCCCAGACAGACACCTGGGTTCTCACCTTTAAATTCTTACTGTTAACGTTATTGAAGAGTTAATTGAGCTTTTTCGCCTTAATTTGAATTTTGTTTAAGATAATTTTTCAAAGACACGAAATCTAGACATTTTTTCAATTCGGTGTTCAAAAACTACTTGGGAATTTTGGATTAAATTTTTCACGAATACGCTACATTTTAGTCTTCTCCCGTTGAATTAGAGTTGGGGTCAACAAATTTTTTAAAATTTTTAATTATTTGAACAAAATTATCGTTAACAACAACAATTTTTTTTTAGTGTGAAACTTACCATACGAAACTTTTTATTTTAAAAGTTTCCATCAGACCAATAAAAATAACGAAATAAAACCAAGTCAAATCTTTCATTAAATAAATATTATTTTTTTTTTGTTTTAATTCATTATACGTAATATTAATATGTATTCAATTCAATTAAACGTATCTACATAACTATTCCAATATTATTCTACTACTACCATGTTTAATAATATAATAATTACAGTATTAAGATTTAATTTTAAGTTTGTTGTCATTTTTTAATTTTTATTAATTAAATCTTAAATAATAAAAAAATTAACTGTTATATGCAATGTAAATATTAAAATATCAACAACCTCAAGTTTTATTTTATATTTTGAATTTTTTATTTTTAAATTGTATTTTTTTAAATGAGTTTGTTTATAATATTGTGAAACTGTAATTTTTTTAGTAAATTTTTTTATGTAACTATCTTTTTATTTCTCTACATAATATTCCAGTCTCTAATTTTGAATTGAAATTGGGTAATGATTAATATCAATTATTTTGTATGTTTTGTTTTTATATAGGAATGTTTATAAGTTTTTTTTTTTAATAAATCGATAAGTAGATTTTGATTAAGTTGGGATAGAAGAGAAATTTTAGAGATAGTAGTTAGAATAGTAAATAAATAATAACATTGTAACAACAATAACATTTTAGTTTTGAAGAATGTAGGTAAGTTCTAGAAGAGTAAATGTGATACAATCTTTTTCAATAATTAGCTGACTGTTTATTTAGAATATAATTTGAATAATGATTTATGATTTGACACCGAACAGCTCTTAAATCTACTTATTTGAAAAAATTGTATAACACTACTTCTTCTTAGTCCTTTTGAAAAACTAAAATGAGTTTAAAAAAAAAGTGCTAGTGCCGGTTTAAACACTTTTAACATAACTCTGCTAATATATCAGAGTTATTAAAGCACTGGCGTGAATATAAATGTTGTTTTAAATTTCAAAGATATACATATTTATTTTTTTTTCTTTAGAGCTTTGTGCGACTCAAAGATTGTGGCTTTAGCTGATTATAATTTACTTTTTAAAAACTGCTTTAAAAATTTGAAAGCCATTTATTGCGATGTGATTTAATATGTGTGGTCGATTTATTTACACTTTTTTTTTTGTAATTTTTGTTTGTACATTTTTGAGTCTTTTGTGTGTTTGAGTATGAAAGATAGATTTTTTTTTAAAGAATTTAACCAAAATTAGTGATACTGTATGTAATAAAAATTTACAATGAGTTCTAAAAGATTTTTTTATTTAAAATGAAAATAAATTATATACAATAATGCGTTAAGGATGGTAATTGAAAAAACAAGAAAGAAATACATGACAGGGTGTCTCAAATAACCACTTGCTGAGAGCTTAGCTCTCTCCTTGTTAGAATTCCTCGATTTAACAAGAATTAATTGCCATATTTTAATGGTTACTCGTACGATATTATAACTATGTACCTCTACTTCTCTTCAAAATATATCAGCTTAAATTTTGTTTTAACAAAGTCAGGGTCCTCTTTTTTATGCAAGATTGTTTTTAAAAAACTTTGCAAATGGTAAGAATTAAAAATTACTAAAACTTGTGGGAAGAGATTTGAATGGACATATCGGAAAGTCTGACGAAGAGTATGCTACGGCATCAGGAATCTTTCTGGTGAACACATACTTACACCTGATAACCTACAACAGTAGCGGGAATTTAACTTAAATTGACTACCATTGGATAAATTACAGCTAGAAACTGCAAAAGGACACTATCATTAACGGGACATAGAAAAATGGTGGTAAAATGATGAAGCCAATGCAGTGATGGCTAGGAAAAAATAGTTTTCAATGCTTGCTCATTGAAGTCATTTTGAAGTAGTCTTCAAATGTTGCAAGACAGAAGCAAAAAAGGGTGTGTACAATTTAAATCGGAGAGTACATAGATCACCAGCATGAATCGGTAATCGGTATAGAAATATCAGCACTGGCATGCCAATATTAAAAAAAAAGCAACTATTTTTGAAATTGCAACAGAGAGAAGGAAATATTTTTAGGATATTCGCCATTCACCAAAGTTCATAAACAATACTCAAGGCTAAAAAGGCTCTAAGGCAACTAAGAGTTCTTGAGCTCAA
Source organism: Baccha elongata (assembly GCA_951217065.1). Classification (NCBI taxonomy): domain Eukaryota; kingdom Metazoa; phylum Arthropoda; class Insecta; order Diptera; family Syrphidae; genus Baccha; species Baccha elongata. Next base: position 18,669,611 of record OX578274.1, on the reverse strand, counting down.
TATGCGGTTTTGTATATACATATCTTTTAATAGTAATCGCATAACTCAATTTCCCTCGTGGCCATCTATCGGTGGAATTAGACCTCTAGCTTGAGTGGCTGGGGATATTTCGTAGACTAAAAGAATTTGGAAAATAAAACTCATTTAGATTATATTTTGTTGACGAATGAGTAAATACAGTTGCTATGGTACGAAAATATATCATTTTTGCTGTCGGAAGTGTAAATTCTTGAATACAGTTACTAAGGAGTAGGGATACAAAAATATCTCTCTTAAACAATTTCAATTTTTCAATATCTTTCTTGTCTACCGCATTATTGTTCTCAGAACCTCCCTTTCCAAACAATTATCTTTATTCATTTATTATACATGAAATATCCCAAGTCAAATAAATTCGATGCTAGCTCCGGAAACGTTGACACTAGACCCCAATAGTTTCGAGTTGTAATTTTACTATTGTTTTTATTTACACTGATGCGGGTGATCATGCTTTAAAGTCAAATGTAATGAGACTCAGAGCGTTACCCATTTTCTACTAAAGACCTGTCCTTCAAGGCGAAACCACATTTCTATGACGTTACCAAATAGAAGAGAATGAACTACCCTCTCTGAAGGTACTCCAATTACTAAAATTCATCAAGGCCATAGGACTTGAAGAAGAGCTGTAGTATGAGAATTCTCATCCGGCTCTAGATGGGGGTACAATAGACCTTAAGGTCGCAGTGTATCTAACCCCACTATTATTTCATTCATTCATTCACCTTTCTATGACGAATATCTGAATATTAAACTTCAGTAATGATGAACATCGTAAAGCATTTACTTGTTTTCAGTTGATAAACTTTGAACTAATATTAGATTCTCTTGCCTCAACCTTTAGGTATAGAACCGCTTAGTTGCTTCAAGGAAGAAATGTTCTATTCAAATATGTATACAAATTATAAATTTAAATCAATCTAAAATATTTAAATTAATCTTTTTGTTTTTTTTTTCTGATTTTGCGATGCAACCACCCCAATGTTATTTTAGTTTTAAGGTACTTTGACATCATAGTTAGTTTGTCTAACTTCATATAATAAATGAAAATAAAAATACAAACATTAGCTTTATTGACATTTCTAAATAATTTGTAACAGAAAAAACAAATATGTGTTTACATATATACAAATATGTATACAAAATAGAACCCCTTGTTTGATTTTTGACAACATTTATTAGAAATTTATTGGCCCTGTCTGTGGTGTGTTTTTTCGATAAAAAATTGACTTGGATTAGTAACACTATAAATTTTAACAAATAAAATTAATTTTCAACAATTAAAACTATTAAAATATATGTAAAACAATATACAAAAATAAAAAAAAAATGATAAAACAATTAATGAACTATACAATTTAAAAATAATTCTTATACGTTTATTATATTTATGATGTATTGACTTAATTGATTTACAAAAACAAATTGGCAATCAAGAGATTATTTTTACAAAATTAAATCTTTTTTTTTTCTTAATTATGTATTTTTTATTTAAATTTAAAATTAATTTTTTTAACGAGTTGGTATAAATTGTTTTCTTTAGTTTAATTGATTTTGTAATTTTGATAGAATTATCGCAAATTAATTCATATAATTTTATTATTTCTTATTATTGCCATCATTTGCTAGGAGCAATTCCTTAACTTCTTTTTTACCCTTTTTCTTTTCTTCTTTTGCAATTAATTTTGCCATACGTTCTTCTTCTTTTGCTAAGCGTTTTTCTTCCTAAGAAAAAAAAAAATTAAAATTTCAACTTAAAATTATTATTATTGATTTTATTTACCTAAATTATTTAAGAACAATAAATATTTACCTTTTTCGCTTCTTTGTCTGCTTTTATTTTAAGTTTTTCTTCTTTTTTCTTGCGCTCAACCGATTCATTCCTTTTATTGTCAGCTTTTTCTTCTAAAAAGGAAAATTTATAGTCACATTAATTTGATTGCTATTTGTTTAATTTGTAGGGGTATTACTGTTATTATTGCTGTTGTTTATAGTGTTGCTATTATTATTGTTACTTATTGACTTATTACTAAACAATGGAAATGTTTTAGTGGAAGAACTTGAAGTGTTCGAATTTAAATCGAATTTTTTGCCGCTACCAACATTGATTGCATCCATTTTAGTTGTTTCAACGGTTTTTAAACTTCCATTGTATTTTGAATTTTTTGATTGTGCTGGTGTCATCATGAACCCGTTTTTCGGAACGGAATTCTTTGATGTAATTGGACTTATTTTCGCTGAAAGACCTAATGATGATGTGGTAGAGGATTGCTTTGATAGTAACATTGTGGCAGCCGATGCCCTACGAGGTGGCGAGGTATCCTTGGCGAGTAGTGGCACCATTTCGTGATGATTTGTTGCTGATTTGGTGTACGATGAATAGCTTAAATGGGGACACAAATTTTTAGGTGTAACTTGTGGTTTTTTGTATGGAAAAAATTGAAATTACTCACCGAAACCGTGGATTGCTTATGTGAACTGGTGATGGATGTGGCACCTTTGCTGGTGATCGGAATTCTTTTATTGGAGGCAGGCGATTCTGTAAGTCTGCTATGCGCCCTTTACCTAGCCGTCGACCAGGATAGGTATTAATGGTGCCATTAGCCAATGGTGAAGATGATGAAGATGAGAGGGGTTTTCTAGGTATCGCCCCAGAACATCCACTAGGGCATGTGGCATGATTGTGGGTATGATGCGGTATACCACCACCCGATGCGGGTGGTGGTGCCAAGAAGTGTCGATTCGTTGCAGAGCTTGCCGAACTTAATGACGAATCAACGCCACTTGAACCGGAAGACGTTTTCGAGTAGCTTGTCAGATTGGATCCACTTGAAATTGATGAGGTACCAGAGCTCATAGAATACAAACTAGCTGACTGGGCGACTCGATTATGTTGCACGGCATGTGCATGAAACTGATGATGACCACTATGAGCATCACCCATCGAATATGAGCTCGCCGATGGTGGCATGCATCCAGATGCCGATGACCAGCTTTTACCGCCCATAGAGTAACTACTAGCCGACTCTTGAATACGCCATGTTCCCGAACTCGATGTGAGTCGATTTACTCGAGCTCGGCAAATGACACATCGTAGTGGCAGCAGTCGTTGTGCCACCGCACTTTGAATTGTTTTGACAAAACATCGCCGACAGACCACACGATGGCCGCAAGGTGATGTTTGCATTGTGGCACGAGCATTGATGCAAATAACGCATTCATCTTCTTGAGAAGTAGGAGGTTCAGGTTCACTTTCTTCAAGTTTACTCAAAAGTTTGTCCTGCAAGTAAACGTAAAACAAAAAACAGTTGATTAATAATATTCAAATCAATGCATATAAAATGGTAACTTTTGTATAACCCTGACTGTACTGTCAGTTGTTATAAAACCTTATGCCTTAAAGTATACTTCATTTTTGGAATTTTTCAAATTTCCGCCGAAAATCACGTAAAGGCTTCGTCTCAATTTATTTATTGACGTTTATTTTGAATATCTCTCGATTTAGCAGCAAAGTCATGCCAAGAATTTGTTAATACTTTTTGTTGAAGCTATTGATTTTCATAAGTGGTGTTTTTGGGGTTATGGGAGTTAGGGGTGGTATATGTATGTAGGCCCACATTTCCAACCTAAACGCTGGAAACAAACGCTAAAAGGCCGTCGTGATTAGCACCAGTCAGCAATTTTCAGTCAGTAGAAGCAGTTGATATTTAAATACAGAGAGGAACCACACGGATGTACATATATAGACTAGGGATGTCCATCTCTTAATTTTGGATACAAAAAAAAAAAAAAGTGTAACGGGGACTCTTCGACTCAGCAAGCTACAGCACATGTTGTGGCGTCATTTTATAATGATTATAAATGTGAAAATGTTTGGAAACATAACGTGACCAATCGAAATACGTAAATTAATTCCATCTCTGTACGTAAGAACGTCTATGTTATTGCTATAGCTAAAGGCTTATTGGTTTTTGTGTTGGGTCATGGTCAACTTTTCGGGTGTATATATCTACATACAGTATGTGCAGATTGTTATGATTTTTGGACCAGTTATGTAGCTCTGGTGGTCAGTTGTCAGTGTACTTTCGTTGGGGAAGGTCCCCTCTGTGTAGTGCGTCGATCGTCTGTTGCCCGTGCGCGTCTTGTTTGAGTCTGTGCCTAGTCGTGTTATTTGTTCCTATAAATTTCAAATGATAAAAATAAATATCAATAACAAAACGAAACAAAAAAAAAAAAATAGCAAAAAAATAGCAATCAAAAAAAAAAATATTAATAGTGATAAAAAAAAATCAATAAACCATGCCACACTAAAATTAATACAATAAAACAAAAACAACAAACAACCAATAACCAATAAAAAAATAATAATTCATGATAAGCCAGCTCAGCATAGCACAGTGAGTACCATCCTTCACTTTCCCCTTTCTCTTACAATCGCATGGCTTAGCATGTGTATCAAATTGCATTGGTTTTATAACTAATGTAATTGATACACAGGCTGCGTCATCGTTGATAACAGATTGTTGATAAAAAAAAATGTTACTGTTTTGCATTAACAGGGCCGGATTCGATTCTTGTCACTACTAAGGCATAACACTAGTGGTGGCGTGTATCGAATAGCATTCTGTGGTTCAACTCAGTAATATTTTTCTTATAGTCTTTGTCTGTTTTGGTTTTTGTTATTCTTTTATTTGCAATGGCTGGAAATTTCAGGGTAGATTATTGTAATATTCGTGGGCTTAGAGCGAATTTTCTTTCTGTGTACTCCCATACTGCTTTAAACAGGCCAGCTGTATTGGCACTAAGTGAAACCCAAGTAGGTGAGGATTCCGATCCTACTGAATTCTTTATTCATGGGTATAACTTGGTGCCATTATTCTTTTCCCACCATGGTCTCGCCATATACATTAGGAATGATGTTGCTTATCAGTTTTTGCCACAATATGGTCTCTGCGCCAATTCTTTTTTCAATTTTATGTGGTTTAAATTTTCCGTGAATAAGCAAATCATTCACTATTGCTTCCTTTATCGAAGCCCCAATCTAGACAGAGTGTCAACTTCTCGTGAATTTGATGCTTTGTCTGATTCCATCCAAAGAATTGTTTCGTCCTATCCTCGCACTGAAATCGTTGTTACGGGCGATTTCAATGTACACAATTCTTCATGGCTTCAACATTCGGGCCAGGCAACACCAGAAGGAGTGTGTGCTGAGATCTTCGCTGAGTTTAACCACCTAACTCAGTTGGTCAACGAGCCCACTCGAATATCGGACGTGGTAGGTCGAGCAGAAAACACTCTTGACTTGTTTCTTACCTCTGACCCTGGTAAGTACACTATTAGTGTTCTATCTCCTCTAGGCACATCTGACCATTGTGTCATATCAGCAAATTTCTCGTGTAAAAACTCTCCAGTTAAAGAAAGAGCTCCTAAGAGAACCGTTTGGCAATACGAGAAAGCCAACTGGGACGGTCTCAATAATTATTTTAGGATCTTTAACTGGTCACTATGCTTCCTCGATAGTGACGTTGACGCCAGCGCTGATATGATCACAAGTTTGATTCTCCTGGGAATGAGAACTTTTATCCCGAACAGGGTTAAAAGCATCAGACCTAAAGAGAACGCATGGTTCGATGCGAGCTGTAAAGAGGTTATTAGGGTCAAGAAGGTAAATTTCCGTTGTCTTAAAGCCAATCCAACTGAGGAAAACCGGAATAAGTTCAAGCAAGCCAGGAAGGCCTGCAACGCCCATATTCGACGGACCAAATTTTTACATGACCAAAAATTACGGCAAAAAATACTGCAATGTCCCAAAGGCAGTAAAAATTTTTGGTCATTTGTAAAAAATATGAGGAATTCTTCCTCTTCCTCGGTTCCTACGCTCGTTGTGAATGACACTCCATTTGTTAGCTCTCTAGAGAAAGCTAATCTCTTTGCTAGGCAGTTCGCCGCCAATTCAACGCTGCCAGTGAGTGTTATGACTCCGCCTGTACTTGAGCGAGTTAGTGATTCTATGGGGCAAATCTTTTTTCGCACTCGTACTGTAGCGAGAGTCCTAAAAGATCTTAACACACATAAATCCGCTGGTCCGGATGGTATCCCCGCTATTGTTCTAAAGAGGTGTTCTTCAACACTGGCAAAACCACTGCGTAAGCTTTTTCATCTGTCCTACTCCTCAGGTCTCGTTCCGAGCGGATGGAAAACTGCATTTGTCCAGCCTATTCCCAAAAAAGGCGAATCTTCCTCACCGTCTAATTACCGACCGATTGCACTTACGTCCCTTCTTTCCAAGGTCATGGAAACGCTGATTAATTATCAGCTCAAGAAATATCTCGAAGATCGAAAGCTTCTTAATGACCGACAATACGGCTTTCGTAGCAATAGGTCCACTGGTGATCTCATGGTTCATCTCATCGAACAGTGGAACAAATCTTTACATCGTTTTGGAGAAAGTAAGATTATTGCACTTGATATTTCAAAAGCATTTGATAGGGTTTGGCATCAGGCTCTCTTATCGAAAATGCGTGCTTTCGGGTTTCATGAATCCCTCCTTCATTGGATTAGTAATTACCTTTCGAATCGTTCAATACAAGTTGTATTGGATGGATTCAAGTCTGAAAACCACAAAATAAATGCTGGTGTGCCCCAGGGCTCTGTTCTATCTCCAACACTCTTTCTCACTTTTATTAATGATCTCCTGTCTGCAACTTCTAATCCAATACATTGTTTTGCTGACGATAGTACTCTTAGCTTCTCATATTCGTTTTCAGATTCACATCCCTCTTCTTCGGATGTGGAACTGCAACGAGAAAATATGATAAGTTCATTAAATTCCGACCTAAACAGCATTGTACAATGGGGATTAAAAAACCGCGTGGAATTTAATGCTTCGAAAACCCAATGCTGTCTTGTATCGTTAAAGCGAGATATACCCCCCTTGCCATTATCCATAGATGGCACTTGCATCGAGGAGACTGAACATCTCGATATTCTCGGTATGTGTATCACCAACCACCTTTTGTGGAACGATCACATACGCGATGTCGCCAAAAATGCCGCAAGATGTTTGGGTTTTCTAAGGCGATGCAAGAAGTTTTTCTCCCCCTCTGATCTGGCTATTATCTACAAGACTTATATACGTCCAAAGCTTGAGTATAACTCCCATATCTGGGCTGGTGCTCCTGTAACTTACTTAAGCCTCTTGGACAGTATTGAACGTAGAGCATTTAGATTGATTGGTGATATTACCATCATAAGATCATTTACGTCGCTTGAACATCGTCGAAATGTTTCTTGTCTCACCCTCTTTTACCGTTATTTTAATGGTTTTTGCTCTAGAGAAATAGCCAGTTGCATTCCTCCCCTTAAACAGTTCAACCGTAATACTCGCGCTTCTAGGAATGCTCATCAATATACCCTCGAGCCCAACTTCGGTCGTACTGTCAAGTACAGAGATTCGTTCTTTAGCCGTACTATGCGAATGTGGAATACCTTGCCACACTCTGTTTTTCCCAGCCATTGCAATATTCAGGAATTCAAAACTAATGTGCACCGACACCTCCTTTCAACCCCTCTCTCCCTTTCCTAGTGCTCACACTGTGTCTACATAATAAGGGTAGTATCATCCCTTTGAGTGTGCGCTCATTATAAAAAAAAAAAAAAAAAAAAAAAAGACTGTGATGATAAGTGACAGATTAAAATTATCCAGAATATAAAGATGATTGTTTTGTTGTTTGTCTTTGCAAAAGCCAAGGCACATTTATGGATGTATGTACATAATGGGGCATATTCATAGACACTGTTAGTTAGTTAGTTATAGAAACTTTATTTATTATATTTCATGTTTATCTACAATAAATTTCATAGTTTAATATCATCATCATCATCGGCTCGACAACCGGGGTCCGGTCCTGGCCTCCTTCAACAAGTCTCTCCACCTATCCCGGTCTCGAGCCGACGCCATCCAGTTGCGCACCCCAAGGCTCCGGGCGTCCTGGTCTACGCCATCTCTCCAGCGCAAGCATGGTCTATCACGCTGTCGTCTGCCATAGAATGTACCACAAAGAACTTTACGAGCAGGTTCCTCTTCGCTCATGCGAGCTAGGTGCCCTGCCCACCGAAGTCTACCGAGCCTAATTTTTGTCACTATATCTGCTTCAAGGTAGATTGCGTACAATTCATGATTGTACCGTCTCCGGAATCGTCCTTCCTCACATATGGGGCCAACAATTCTCCTTAAGACTTTTCTCTCGAACGCGGCTAAGAGGTCAGAGTGCCTTTTGCTAAGCACCCAAGTCTCGGATCCATATGTGAGTACTGGCAGAACCATGGTCCTGTACAGCAGTAGTTTTGAAGTTATGGTGAGATTTCTGGATTTGAAGAGCTTTGACAGACTGTAGTAGGCTTTGTTGGATTTGAGAAGCCGCCCGCGTATTTCTTCTTCTATATTGTTATCGGCTGCTACTATTGACCCAAGGTATTTAAAGGATTGCACCACTTCAAATTCGTGCTCCGCTACCTTGATTGTTTGACCAACTGTTCCTCTCGCATTCGACGCCACCATGTACTTTGTTTTACCTTCACTAATGTGCAGCCCCAGATTTTGTGCCGCCTGCTCGATCTGGATGAAGGAATCGTGTACAGCTTGCTCGGTTCTTCCGATGATGTCGATGTCGTCTGCGTAAGCCAGTATCTGGCTGGACCTGTTGACGATGGTCCCTCTTGTTGCCGTGCCAGAGTCACGGATTGCTTTCTCCAACGCCAGGTTGAAGAGGAGGCAGGCCAAACCATCCCCTTGTCGGAGTCCATTAAAGATGTTGATTGGTCTGGATAGCAATCCGGCTATTTTTACTTGGCTTGTTACGTTGGTCATGGTCAACCTACATAGTCGTGTCAATTTATTTGGGATGCCGAATTCTCTCATGGCTTTGTAAAGTTCTACCCTGGCTATGCTATCATAGGCGGCCTTAAAGTCTATAAACAGGTGGTATGTTGGGATGTTAAATTCTAGACATTTTTCCATCGCCTGCCTAAGGGTAAAGATCTGATCAGTTGTTGATTTGCCTGGAATGAAACCACACTGATATTGTCCGATGATGGTTTTAGCGTATGGGGTTATCCGGTCTTGTAGGATAGAGGAGAGTATCTTATAGGCGGTACTCAACAACGTGATACCTCTATAGTTGCTGCACGTTGTGACATCTCCTTTCTTATGTATGGGGCATATTATACCTTTTCGCCAGTCTTCTGGCATTTCTTCACGCTCCCACACGTGCACTATAATATCATGAATTGCCTGACGTAGAGCTGGCCCACCGTGTTGAAATAATTCGGCTGGTATACCATCAGCTCCCGGGGCTTTGTTTTTCTTTAGCCGGTCTATAGCCTTCTCAACCTCTTCTATGCTTGGTGACGGCAACATAGGGTATTCGTCTTGAAGCAGTGGAGCCTCCACTTCTGCAGTGAGTTGACCATTTAGCAATTCATTAAAGTACACTTCCCATCGCTCCAGTATGCTTTGTGGATCGGTGATCAGATTTCCCTCTCCGTCCTTGCAGTATGTGCAGCGTGGTGTGTACTGCGTCATGTTTCGGATGGATTGGTAGAACTTCCGCGCCTGGTGCTGACCTCGCTCTCGGCTTTTTTCTATTTCACAGATTAAGTTCTTCTCCCAGGCTGATTTTTTCTGTCTGTGAAGCCGTTTTTCTATTCTTCTGAGCTCTTTATATTCTTCTTCGCGTGCCCGCGTTCTATGAGATTGCTGCATTGCTCGGTACGCAACATTCTTACGTTCAGTCGCTAGCTTGCATTCATCATCAAACCAGTCGTTCCGATTTCTACGACTGCTGCCTAAGATGGAGTTGGCAGTACTAATGACAGTATTCTTAAGGCGTGTCCACTTCTCATCTACGCCCAGCATACTGGCCCCAGGACTTACTCTCCCTAAATCAAGCGATTCTAGGGCGAGTCCTAACGCATTACCAAAGGTGTTACTGGCATTTTCATTGCGCAGGGCAGCCGTGTTGATTCGAACTTGATCGGCGGATGCAATACGTCTTCGCAAGGCAATCCGCCCTCGGAAGACCATACCAACAAGATAGTGATCCGAGTCGATATTGGCGCCTCGGTACGTTCGTACCGTCATCAAGTTCGAGTAGTGGCGACGGTCTATCAACACGTGGTCTATTTGGTTACGAGTGACTCCATCAGGTGATACCCAGGTGGCTTTGTAGATATCTTTTCGCGGGAACCTGGTACTCGCAACGACCATGTTTTTCGATGCTGCCAATTCTAAGACTCGAAGTCCATTGTCATTAGTGTTCTCATGCAAACTATGGGTGCCTGCGTAGTGCCTGAATACCGGCTCCCGACCTATTTTTGCGTTCAAATCCCCAAGGATGATTTTTACGTCATACCTTGGACAGGCATTGAGGTTTAATAGTTTAATATGGTTTGGCTTAAAGCCGTCTACCAGAATGACATTATAACAATATTATACATTTCTTACTAAAATAGTAAAATAAAATAAATTTTAAAAGTCGCCTTCAACTATTCGGGTTCTTTAATTCAGTGCTAACATTGTGTATTTATACAGTTTCTCCCAACCAAGACTTCCATTCAAAATACATAATACTTCGTTCATGTTCATTATAGATTTACCGAAGAATCTGACTCGAAATTCTCTCAGAATCGGACATTTAGCAATAAAGTGGTAAATATCTTCTCTTTCCTTGAGGTTGCAAATATCGCACAAAATAGGTAGGTCCGGACGATGTGGAATGTAGTTCAGGTTGATCTTTTCCCCTCTCACTTTAAATATCGTACTTATCATTGGAAGCGGTAATCTGTTTAGGAAGTAAAAGTTTCCTTGTAAGTTGTAGTCGAGCTGGCTATATAACATCCTATACTGAGAGGATTGGGCTTCCAAGATAAAAGCACTGTAAGCTGAGCGCGCTACACCACCCAATAAATTTTTAAACATGTTTCTAAGAATAGCGGGTCCGATTCCTGGTTGGATCTGTTTTCCTTCTTCGCAATCAACCCCTATTTCTTCCCATTTTTTGACATGGTTGCCTCTTAAAGTAATTATCGACTTGAGGATCAATTTGGGTAGTCTTGTTTCATCCATCTCCAGCAGCTTCATTATATAATCGAAGTGTATTTTTAGCGTATTTAAGAATAACGGTGGCATTGTAGTTTCAAGGTGGACCATGTAATTTGGCAACGGAAAATGCGTTTAAGAAAATATCTTTGAAACTTTTCAACAACATCGAACTGCCAGCAACCCCACACTTGCGCACCATACATCATGATGGAAGAAGCAGTGGCACGAAATATCTGGGTCTTTTCGCTATGGTCCACAAACAAACCTACTATCTATACAATGTCCGCAGATTGTAGAAATAGCTCTCTTTGCCTCAGCTAATTTAATCTCGAAATGTTTTTTGAAGTTAAGGTAAGCACAGCTCAATACACCGAGATACTTATACTCTCGAACAATTTCCAAATTCTGACCATTGTAAGTCCACCTTTAATTTCTCGAGTATCTACCACCTCCATCCGTGGAGATCATCATTTAAGACTTTCCAAGGTTGACAGTCAGATTCCAAAGATCACAGTAGCGCTCCTGACGGTTGATCATGCGCTGCATTCCGTCAACTGAATCCGCCAGAAAAACTATGTCATCGACGAAAATGAGGCACGGTATTCGTAGACCTCCGAACTCAATACCCCCTCCAACTTCCTCGATAATATCATTTATAAACAAAATGAAGAGGAGAGTACTCAACACACATCCTTGCCTTGCTCCCATTTCCGGTTCAAAGTCGTATGACGTAAATTTTTCGTCCAAACTTAAGACACATTATATTCATACATTGCTTTCAGCAGATTTACAATTTTGCTTGAGATACCCAAAGTAAAAAACTTATAGAATAACGATGCACGGGCAATGGAGTCAAAGGCAGCTCTGAAATCTACGAAGAAAGCATATAGCTTCTTCTTTTTGCTTTGAAAGTAATCGGCAATGTGAAATAAGGTGAAAATCTGATCTACAGTCGAGTGGTTTTTCCTAAAACCAGCTTGGAACATGTTGAGTATGTTTTTGTCGTTAACCCACTCTGTTAGCCTTTTAAAAATAAGCGCGCTGAATAACTTCACTGAAGAATTTAAAAACGAAATGCCCCTGTAGTTCTCGGGATTATCGTATGCACCTTTCTCATAGACACTGTATAAGTTGTTTTTAAGAAAAACTTGAGTTTATCCTATCTAAATAACATTGCTTAAACCAAGGCTAAACAAAACTGTAGTTTAAAAACAACTATAAATATGCCCCAATATGTACATACATAACTACAATCAAACTGCTTCCTGGTTTTTTGAGTTTATAACATATTTTTTTTTTTTTATTTTGTTAAAATTAAAAACAAAAAAATTAAATAAAATCTATCTTATTTCAAAGTTTTTATTTTTTTCAGAGCCAAATTCCGAAAAATTATTTATTCAAGCCTATTACTGAATTCGCAAAATTTCACTCCCCGGGAGTCGGTTGGATCCGCAGTGGATTCGCACTCGCATAAAACTCTATTACTGAATCCGATGAATGAGCTGCATTATCGATCCGCGAACTACTCTTCCATTTTTGAAACTGTATTATCATGGATGTCAAAAGTTGATATTGGGCGCGTTAAAGTGCACACGAGAAAAGCAATCTAAGATACTTAAAACCCTCTGTGACTGACGTGGTAGTCTGACAGACACCACAAAATCTAAAATTTTGTATTTCGCCGTTATTTTTTAAAATTGGACCTGCGCGTTCTCAGTACCTTTTAGTCGTACGTTCAAGCATGCGTTAGTGTATAGTGAGCTGTGGTGGCGTGCGCACTTGATGCTGTGTGAAGGATAGTGTCTACGAGACCACCACGTCAGCATTAAGGTATGTGTCTGTGAGACCACCACCTCAGAGTCATTGTTTTAAGTTCATAGTGTCTGTGAGACAACCACCTCGGTGTTGTTGTTTATCTTCATTATAGAGTCTCCTAGACAACTCGTCAGTAAAATTGTTTGGTTGAGTACAATTTTTAGATGGCTCACTCAAATAACAACCAAAAGTTGTAAAGATTGAATTTGTCCAACTAAAATTAAAAGGGAGACTAGATATTGTTGCTGTGGTTGCTTGAAGCCAATTTGCCTTCAATGCTCCAAGCCAATCTGTGAAGACTGCAAAAAAAAATTGTGATTTTAATTTTTAATTTTATTTTTTTTTTGAACCGATGAATTGATCTTTTTTTTTTTTTCTTATTACTATAAGTTTTAAGTTTAGTAAATTGGTACTTTAAAGAAAAAGAAGAAAATATTTATGTTTTTATTTAACATAATGAGTAATTAAAAATAGTAATGGACGCTCTAAGCTTAAAAATAGAATAGTTAAAAATATCAATATGAGACAAGTTTTTGAAATACAAGCTTCCAAATGGTGTCTGGTTGGTGTACTACCACGTCAGTGGAATTGCAACAAAAAAGTCACGTCATTCGCAGAGGGTTGTATCGTAAAATATCTAATATTGAAAATTAAACCTTTTTTAATGATTTTAACGACCCATCTTAATCCGTCTGTGTTTCTGCAATCACTGGACCGATTTACAAGGTAAATATGCTGTTGGATAGAGGAAATGTCAAACTTGGTGATGCGGACTATATTTCTGTACAGATTTCCACGGTTTGGCCAAAAACCGACACCAAAATTGTACTTCCGGAACTCGAAATAATAGGGCAAAAAATAATTATTTTCAGTAAAATAATTTTTTTTTACCGCAAAATAAGCCATTTTTAATGATTTGAACGACCAATCTTAATCCGTCTGTGTTTCAGCAATCACTGGACTGATTTTCAAGGTTCATTTGCTGTTGGATAGAGGAAATGTCTAACTAGGTCGTGATGACTATATTTCTGGACAGATGTCCACGGTTTGGCTAAAAAACGACACCATTTCCTAAAAAAAACGCAGATGACGTTTTCGAAAGCGGCCATTGTCAATAAATTATTAGAAATACTGCAAAAAAAAAAACTTTCTGCGTTTCGGCGATCCAAAAACTTTGATTTCTGATATTTTTTCAATTTGTTTGCATAAAAATCACCCTCATCCGCACCAATTTTAGTGCGGATTTGCTTTTCCAACATTTATTGTATGGAGTTCGGATGTGGTGCGGATGCCTTTCGTTTTCAGTAATACCAATTTTACGAAGAACGTTACCGACATTTATTCCCGCGTATGGCTTGCGGATTCGCTAATAGCAAATCTACTGAAAGTGAGTAAGACTCCCTCCGCAACTTATATTCGTCGGATTCCCTAATAGGGCTGATTTATTTTCTGTTCTAGACTTAAAAAATATTAATAAAAATAAGAAATTATGAAATTAACTCAGTTCTTTTGAGTTATCACACTATTGTAATATTGTTAGTCAAAAAATCAAATCAAATAATTTATGAGATATTTAAGCTATACGAATGAAGTATTGTATGCAAAGAGATTTTTAACTTGTTTACTTGTATCTTAAATAACTCATGAATTACTTGATACAGCAAGAAACATGTCTTAATAAAGTTTGTTTGGCTTTAAAAACAAAAACAATTATAAGAATTTATCCTTAAACCAAAAACCAATAAATTTTAATAGTCCTTCGGAATTTAGGCCCATCAGACTTGAAAAGTGCAATAAATTATTAAAATGGCAATCAGGTTTCCCAAAAACAAAACATAGTTGTGAATCAGCAGTTTCAAAAGTAACATCGGAGTTAAGGAGAGCAATGGATTGTGATGACATAAGCGTAGTCGTGATGCTTGATACTGTTGTGGAAACTCAAAAATAACTTTCAGTTTTCTCGCGCCACCCTTGAACTATTTTTTAATTACTTAAACAACCGTATAGTCTCTGTTGAAACTGAACTTGTTTTAGAACCTTTCCTTTTTTGAGTCTATATAAATGAACTTCTTGATTTTATTGTTAATTGTGATGTACACATCTATGCAGAATGCAAATGATGTCACTATACAGTGTGATTGGTATAAGGTGCACCAAAAACTTGAGCGTGTAGGTGAGGATAAGACAAGAAAAATATCGTATAGGAGGGGGGGGTCTGTTTCTCCCCGTTTAGGCGGGAGGGGAAATTTTCTAAAACATTGACTTAAATCAGAGAAAAAATTATTTAAAAACAACGGTGAATAATACAAAGCCTTGTTATATCTTTTTGAAAATCCAGAAAACTACTTTTTTATTTTATTTTTAAATTAAGTTGTTTAAGTGAACAGTTTTAAAAAAATTAATTTTCAAACTCAAAATTTTGAAAAAAAAAATTTAAAAAAGAATGTTTAAACTAATTTTTTTAAAATTTTATGTAATTAACTACCTATTATTTTTATTTTCAAAATTCAATGCTCTTATTAATTTTTAGTCAAAAACAGGAAACCGTATGCCAAAATGTATCTTAGTTTTTGAGAAATTAAGAAAATACTAAAAGCACTTTTTTTAAAAAAAGGTGAAATCTGGTTAATCCAGTTAATTGTTTTTAACCAGATTAACCAGATTTCACCTTTTTTTGAAAGAGTGCGTTTAGTATTTTCTTAATTTCTCAAAAACTAAGATACATTTTGGCATCCGGTTTTCTGTTATTAAACCAATCACCCTGTATATCTCGCTAGGAAACCTGGAATCTTAGAAGACTGCGTTGTGCGAGTTAATACGATTAGTTGCACATACAGAGGGTGTGCTGAGTTAAACAATTTAAAATTGAATCCTCTAAAATCGTTTGGTATGGAGTTGTCAAGAAGAGATATATGGTTAGATACCAAATAGAAGAAGGTATAGTGGATTGCGTTGTCTTAGAACGTCTTCGAGCTTGCTGACTTCGAATATGAAAATGCATCTGGTGAAATAATTGCTGCTACCATATTTTTCTTTCAACTGTATTGTATACCCATATGTAATAAAATAAATTTTATAATTACTATTAATATTATTTATTTGTTCATCAGTTATAGAATTTATATTTATTGTTTTGTAAACTTATAAGTTTAATATATTATCTACAATTCTACATCATTTATTCGTGCACATGTACCTAATGTAATTCAAATTTTAATATTTTCTTTGAGATTTATATCTTAGTACATTGTAATGTTAGATTTATATGAAATAAATGAAATAAAATTAGGTGTTTTATAATACATCATCAACAAATTTCCATCATTAGATAATTATAATTGCTAACAAATATAGGATGACAAGTATTGCACTTCTTACCTATTATACTACTAAATTTTATTAAGATTCACGAAAAAAACCCATATAAGTATTCATAAATAATCGCAATAGTTTAACCTTTGACTATTTATGATTAAAATAACAATATTTCTAAATATTAGGTATGCTATTTTTATTGGGAATTCCTTTATAAAGTGTCTTATATTTTTTTGTTTCTTTTTTTTTTATTAAAAACACCATATCAAATAAAAAA
Organism: Baccha elongata; assembly: GCA_951217065.1. Taxonomy (NCBI): domain Eukaryota; kingdom Metazoa; phylum Arthropoda; class Insecta; order Diptera; family Syrphidae; genus Baccha; species Baccha elongata. The sequence continues at coordinate 18,653,067 of OX578274.1, read as the reverse complement.
CCAAATATTGTAAACAAATCAATTGAATTGAATCAACGAGTAAAATATTTATTTATGCAAATATGTAAGAAAGAAGGTGATTGTGTGTGTTATAAATAAATAAATACAAGAGGGTTGTCCAATAAGATAAAAAAAAGTTTGACTTAGAATTAAGTATCATGATTTTTACCAATCAATAAAGAGTAAAAATAAAGCGCAAATAACTCGATTATATGACTGTTCAAAAAATGCAAAGCGTGATACTGATAACCTTATTCGTCGGCTAATTCTGTCAATTCCTATTGCTAAAAAGAAAAAAAAATCTAATATTTAAACAAAGAAGGTAAAATTACTCTTTTTAAATTTAAATCCTGAAATATTAAGCACTACAATAACCATAAAGTTTAAGTAGCCTATACTAATACTCCAAAGCATTTCGCCCAAGTATGAACAGTGGGCTCTTCAAATATTAAACAAAAAGTTAAAGAATACTGTTATTTTAAAATATTTCACTATATTGTGAAAATCTAATTTTAATTTACATACAAAATTATAATTCTAGCCTTGACCAAACAATAGATTACTAAAAAATAATTTAAATACTTACAACTATATTGCTATTTGTAATGTTGGATAAAAAGAATTATGGAGTATAACATAGGCCACTAATGATAAGGCGCACATTTTTAAACATCCTATTTTGTAGGTAATAGCATTATACTAGTTGACATTTGAAAGTGTCATACTATCCTTTACTCATTTTTAAGCATTTTACTAACTCTCAGTAAAAAACGTATTTTTCTAGCCTCCACAATGAATTTTTGTTAATCAAGAGATGTTGTTGTTGGTTTTATGCAGTGTTTGTGTGTAGTTACGTTCCACAAAATTGGTTTTGTGGGAGAGAATGGTTATTCTCTCAGAGAGATTTACTTAATGATGCTTAGCTTAAATCTTTAGCAATTTGCTAAAAAAGATAATTCAGGGGATTGACATTAGCGTGATGCTGGTTGGGACTAAAATTTTTAAGTTCAGCAAAATGCAGAATTCACTTAAGCATTATTCTAAGTTAATTAAAAATTATAGAAAAAAAAAAACAATCAAACATGACATTACGATGATAGCGAAGTCCAAAAAAGTAGTTCTGGAAATGCTGTCTGTTTGTCTGTCTGTATGTTCGTCAGTCTATGTATGTCAGCACCTACAGCTTAATCGACTAAATTGGTTTGTTTCGGATTTGGTATGTGGGATTTGTTTGACCATTCCTTAGACTTCAAGGATATATTTAAATTTTTTTGTAGCTCAAAATATAACGGTGTCTGCCATATAACCGATATAAAGAAGCTTAATTTTCTAGAAAACGGCTCTAACAATTTTCTTCAAAAAAATTAGAGATGATTTTTGTATGATTGTCTTTTGCTAAGTAGAAACATTTTTTCTTGGTCTATCTCGTGAATGGATCCAAAATATTTCATCCAAAAATTGTTCTAGAAAGATCTATAGATGACTTGATAAAACTTCGATACCAAAATTCTGCCAAAGTGCTTAGTTTTATTTTTTTTTTTTTTTGTAAGTTTAACATTTTAAAAATCGTTGGAATATTTTTCTTTAGTTTTTGGTACATATTTAGAATTTAAAATTTGAACAACGTCAGAAAAAATATTAAATAAACATCGATTTATGTATTCAAAAACCACTCTAACGATTTTGGAATTATTTTTGTATTAAACTTATATTTAAAAAAATTTCTGCTTTGATTTTGGCTTGAATATTTAAAAAAAAAAAGTTTTAGCTCTTTTAATAGAAATTTATAAGATTTTTTCGAATTTCTCACTTATATTTCGGAAAAAAATTTAATTGAATTTATTATTATTAATTTTAATTAAATATTTTAATTACTCTTGCCACAAGAACAAGTTCGTGCTACCCAGTTCTGCTCTTTATTCTTTTAACTTCTTCCAAATGTTTCGCTTAACATAATATACAAATTAACAGCTAAGACAATAGTTATTATTATTAAATAATTTTTCGCAAAATAATAAATAATGGATATCAAGGTTGAATAAAATAATTCAGGAAGTAAAACATGAATAGTACACTCATAACAATCTCTTTCAATAGATCGTTAGTATATAATTCATTATTATCAAATAATTGATACTTAACATTATTTTTTAAACTATTAGTCAATCCCAAACAATTTGGCACATTGCTTATAAACCAGAAGTTAACGGAGTTCATTAAGAAGACTCTGTTCATTATGATTTAAAAAAAAAAATAAATATTAAATTAAAAACTAATCGCCGAACTTCTTCTATCTTCTTAGTTCACAAACGAAATAATTTGCCTATTACGTTTGGGTATTAAGAAGAAGTTCGGCAATTAGCTTTCAATTTAATATTTTTTTAAATGTTTCATAAATAAATGAATCTGTAAACATCCATTATCTGTAAAATCAAAACATACATTCGGCGTATACTACACACAAATTCTTCTTCTTTTTTTTCCACGCTTCTTAAGGAATTCCATCAATTTTGTTCCAATGAACCATTTTTGGAGTTTATGAGGTCACAAGAAAACCACTTTATTCAAAAGCTATCCACGCCACCAGCCGCATCTCATCGCTACCGTTGCGTTGTGCCCCAAGCCATTATCATCATCACTGGTGAATCATTTTCGTAATCGAATCTATAAGATTAATTTTCATATTTTTTTTTCACAAAAGTTTACATTCGGTCAAAGTCAATGTCAATGTTGTGAGGTATTTTTGCTCTTAGCCAAATATGTAGATCGTAGCAGTTTTAAATTAATTATAAAAAAAAAAAAATAATTGGTGCCGCACAAACTTTAATTGAGTTGTATAAACGGTGTATTAAACTAATTATGGTTACGCGAAAAATCTAGCTTTATTTTGTACATTACTTACTTCCTATAGTTGGTAAACCTCAAGATCAAGGTGTTTATATTTTTGTCACCCGATGTTTTATTCTTGAGGGCATTGTTTTGTTGAAATTGTTTGAACTGTAAAAGTACAATTGTGACATTTTGATTTCCGGCTTAAGATAAAAATTATGTTGTGCTACACAATATTGTAAAAGTATATTTAAATTGTTAAGAACAAATATTGAAGCGCTTGATAATTGGCACTTATAATAATGATGAACAAAATAATTTTGTTATCTTAATAAAATTGTTGAATCTATATAAAACTGGAAATTTTTGTAAACTGTAAAATAAAGGATGATAAATTTAAATATTTCCGTTCATTAAACATTTAAGTTGGGGTTTTCCAAAATGATATTTTTTTACAAGGTCAATAAGAGGAGCATAACCAAAGAAGTGATCAAAACAAAACAACTGCGTTGCTGGAACCAGTATGACTTCGGATGAGCAATTCTCAAATAGCATCCAGTTTGGATCGAAGTTTTTATCTTTTCTGTTTATGTGAATTGACGATATAAAATATCATGCTTGGAACCATACAGTTTTAAAACAAGGATTTAAATTATGTTTCTTCTTCTTTTTATTCAACAAGTAAGTGTGGCGTTTACAATGTTGAATTTTAAAAACTTGTTCCTTTTTTTCTCGCTATTGTATTCAAGTTGTATTGCTTTTTAAACGGAGTTTTTGGAATCACTTTTAAGAACATGACACAAGCCTACCTTCATTGTGTTAAACATTTATAGTGTTAAAAATTATGTTCATCAAAGACAACCGACAATAGACGTTGCAAGAAAAATCAAGGAAGAAATGTGCGTTAAAGCAGAGAGTACGGATGTATCAGTAATTGGAAAATAAAATGCACGACTCGGTCGCACAAACTTGCTCTTGTAGCAATCTATGGGATAACAAATTTTTTTATTTATTGAATTATGTGGAGAGACAAAAAAATCGAAAAATTGCCTAAACGAGTGATCAAATTGTATGGTAGCTATCATAAAACCATTTTTAGCATTTTTAGCGAAAAACATGAAATGCAGTTATGTTAGCAGCACTTCAAATATATTGTCACAAAGTTTTATCAATATTGTAGAGCGGTTTTCGAAAAAAAAATTGGAAAAACTACAACTGGGGGAGTACCCGTTATAGCCGGGCTAAAACAAAAATTCGAATTTTTCCTCTAGGGAATCACCAAAAAGTGTTTGGAGAAAATCAGTTTAACGGTTTAGGCTATAGCTCCGTGAATAGACAACCGCACATACGCACATCCACACAGACAGACCGACGGACGGCATGACGAAACCTACTTTTTTAGGCAAGTAAAAATATCTGCACTGGCTGCTAATGCAAACCAGGCTTTTCAGAAACTAAGACATGCCAAATTTTAGCGAACAATTTCACAGGTGGAAACAGCATTCTGAAGTACCTAATTTAAATAAAACGTTTCCCAGACAAACATTTAAAACAGCCTAACCAAAAAACGAAGAAGTGTCCAACATCCCAGTCAAAGAAGTTGGTGCGATGACGGGACCGACCGACGACGGTTTAAAACGCCAGACGAAATACCCAATTTACAAAGATGATACATTAAACTGCAATAGTTACCGTTCAATCAAAGTGAGGGTATTGGACGTCCGTCTGCGAAAAATAAAACGGCTATAGAATCAGAATGCAAAAACATTCACAACCAGAAGAAGAAGAAGCAGAGAAGAAGAAGAAGAAGAAGAAGAAGAAGAAGAAGAAGAAGAAGAAGAAGAAGAAGAAGAAGAAGAAGAAGAAGAAGAAGAAGAAGAAGAAGAAGAAGAAGAAGAAGAAGAAGAAGAAGAAGAAGAAGAAGAAGAAGAAGAAGAAGAAGAAGAAGAAGAAGAAGAAGAAGACGAAGAAGAAGAAGAAGAAGAAGAAGAAGAAGAAGAAGAAGAAGAAGAAGAAGAAGAAGAAGAAAAAAAAGAAGAGAAGATAAATAAGAAGAAGAAGAAGAAGAAGAAGAAGAAGAAGAAGAAGAAGAAGAAGAAGAAGAAGAAGAAGAAGAAGAAGAAGAAAAAGAAAAAGAAAAAGAAAAGGCGTGCTCGACCCCACAACTCTGGTTTAAGAAGTCCCTCTGAGCTCACCAACTGATAAGTTTAACAACTTCAACATTATGGAAAGGGAACGCCTATTGCTCCTCCTTATGACAGGAGGGTCAATTTAAAAAAAGACTTAAAAAAGAAAAAAAAAAATCTAAAAAATAAAGTAAGTAAATTTTTATTAGTGAAGAGTTAAAAAAAAAAAAATTATTTTTTACTAAAAAAATTGAAAAAAAATTTAATGCATTGTTTTTTATATATTCCTAATTAAGTGATATTTTATGTTTCAATATTCAAAACAGAAAAACGGACGTCTTTTCGGTCGATTCTTCAATCCTTCCTTAATAAATTAAGTTTTGTTTGCATCAGCCAAATCTTACATCTATACCATTACAACTAGAATCAAAAGTTTTAGCTATTTGTTCCTTAAAACTTTATACTCAACCCACTAACTCGATTATATTTGTGTAAGAAGAATATATTAATAAATTTCATTATTGCTGTGATTTTTGGTTTGGTTTCATGGTTTCATGGTTATTTTCCATAAGGATGCTATAAAAACAAAGAAACTGCTCTATTAAATTTTTGTTTTGTTATAATCAATACGAAAGTGTATCAATATTCCTAGATCCAAGACGCCTTTAGAATAATGCGCCTTATCACTATTCAAATTTGTCAATCCATCTGGTAGTCCAAGTTTAGACTTTCCTAGTGTGAAATCTAAAGCAAATAAATAACACCTTCTTAAAGAACAAATAAGAACAACAAACAAAAGTTATTAGCATAAATCGTACGCTCAGCAGTTATTTATGCTTCAAACATGATCAATTAAAATATATATAAGAAACATTCTAGAATACAAATGATTGAATAAAGAAAATGCCACCTAACTTCCAAACATTTTGGTCAAAAAATTCTATATTCCCAGATTAAAAAAGTGTACACACTACTTCCGCATCTATAACTTATTATTGTAATAAAAATAATGTATCTGCAATATTGATGTACGCCTAGTATTAGTATTCATCAGAACTACCACGGAAATTAAAACATATATTTTTTTTAAGCTTGAGAAACACTTTCAACTCACCGGGATTTGCCTTATTTTGTTTTCTATATTAAAATGATGCCCGGCTATGGCACACGTTTGCTTGTGAATATTTAAATTTGGTTGAATTAATTTTTGAATATAATTTCACTGCAATCAGTCACCGAAAAAAGATACACAATCACCACTGACCTTAGTCAATGTCTGGCAAGACAGCTACTGCTTTTGTGTTTTGTTTTAATCTATCTGGCTGGTATCTCTGTATGTAGTATAGATACTTTTGTTCTGCTTTCAAGCTTAAGTCAAAATACTTTACTTAAAGCCTGGCATTGCTAGACGAGGGCTTGAATTGAGTTAAGTCAGTCGGTCGTCGCGTTTAGTTCACTCATCGGTTGGCCAGAGAAGTTTCGATAACCAACACAGTATCGATATCGATTTGATTTCTTGTGTTTTGTTTGTATCTATTGTTTGGAAATACTCGTAATCCAACAGATACTCTGATTCTTGCTGCCAATTATTTTATTTTATTATTATTTATCTTTTCAATGCGGGTTGATATATATGATTGATATATTGCATTATGTTCGTTTTACCGGTTGCAATAGTGAAGTTATAATAAACAAGCTTCCTCAGCCTCGAGTATAGTTCAAGTTGAATTGCTATTTTGTTTTGTTTATACGCGATATTATATATTTTATCTTTTAAGTATAAAAGAAAATATGATATAGATTTTTTTAAGTAATTTTTGCAACATTATGATAACTGTAATTATCCGATGAGACAGCCGGTGGTGCGTGTTATCGAAAGTAAACAAGTGTAAAAAAAGAAGAAAAGAAAAAAATTGCAATAAACCAAAAAAATATTTATTTTATGTTTAGTGCAAACCTAAAGTTATAAGTGATAATTGAATGAAAATATTATTTGGAAGTCTCCAATAGAAACTAATTGTTGATTTGCATCGAGTGGTAAAACAAAAACCAAATACATTCTACAATGACGACTCCTTCAACATCGACATTGTGTAAAATTTTTACATTTTTCTTTGGTAAGTATGTATGTGTTTTTTAAATCATGGATATCTTAAGATTAATTAATTAATTAATTGATTGCGCCGAACACGGTTGCTTATGAGCTTCTTATAATAAACAAATCCCAAAAAATGTTGAGATCATATTTATATTTTTAAAGAAATGATATCACTATAACTACAACCATCCAGGTTTTATTTTATTTTTCAACCCACATATATTACCTGTTTTTTTTTATTTGTATTTTTGAATAAACATTACCTAATTAACTTTATCCATCAATTAAGTTTGTTTATTATGTTTCGATTTAAGTTCTAATAATACAAACAAATTGTCAAAAATCCTACATTGAAGTTTGTACTTACATTATTTTTTGTACTCTGTATTTAAAGTTTGTAAATAATATGTTTTTATCAATAAAATTTATTTCAAACAAATTGACGACTGAACTTAGTCCAAGAGCTAGCAGTCATTTAAGAGAAAGTACTTGAGGCACGAAATTATAATAATAAAAGAAAATAAAGTTTGCTGCTCAGCTCTTTTGTTTAAAAAAGTCCAATTTTGCTTGCTAAAGAGCGTTTATTTATCTATTTTCATAGTTAAATCATAGTTATTAACGTAAAAATACGGTAAAATGGCAAATAATATTTGTTTTATTTATTTTCATACGGTATTATAAATGCCGTTTTTCTTGTACATTTGTAATTGCATCTTCATACAAATTGGTCGAGTGTTTTCCGTAGAAAAATAGCCACACTTTTCTGCCAATCTTTTAAAAATTAAATTAAAAAATGTAAAGTAGTTTTTCTCAAAAAAGGCTGACGGTTTTTTGTATACCAATTAAAATAAAATACACGAAGCTTAAGCTTAAAAAAACCTTCTACAAAATTATTTTATATGAAATTATTTCTTAAATTTATTTCATTAATTAAATAAAAAATAGTTAAAATAAAAATTAATAAAAATAATTCACTTTGGAAATCAATTTGTAACTAACCACAATTTTGCGAGAAAATCGTTGTAGGCCACAAATGTTAATATATTAAAAAAGAATTTACAATTTTTTATTACCAAAATCATAAATCCACTTTAAAAAAATTGATTTAAAAAAAAAAAAAAAACTTTTTTAAAATATTTTCAAAAAAAATTTCAGTATCCTATTGAGAAATTAATAATTTTCATGCAAAAACTATAACTCAACAAAATTTATCAATTGGTTTTCAAAATATTGAGTTTGCAACAAAAACATTTTTTTTTGGAAAAGTTATGATAAACTTAAGTACATTATTATCATTCGGCTATTTAGGTATTTTAAGAAATATAATTTGATAAAGATCCTCTAACCCATTAGAAAAAATCCCCAAAACCTATCTGACGGTCCACCCTAAAAACACTCGGTAATAATCTTAAAGGATTTGGGACCAACCGTTCATGCTGCAGGGAGTACCAGACAGACCCTCTTTTTTCAACTTCGCTTATCGTAACGTTATTATTTGATTGCTATCTTGATTATAACTTGCCTTATGCATATATATAGTACCTAGCTCAGCTATCATCGCAAGTAAAATAAAAGCTGGAGGTAATTTTCAGTAGGTTTTCTGTCATTTTGTTATGAACCTTGCAGGACGAAAACCAACTGAAAAACATCTAGGTGCGATTTGGTGCCAGGAGCGGGCCGCCACTGCCACCCTCCCTTAGTACACCATTGTATACTGGTAAATCGTTGGTACAACTAATTAAGAACACTAAGTGCAAAACACTTTACGCTACATTCCATAAAACATCTTAGTATTTAACTTAATTAAACGGATTCCTCTGTAATGATACAACTGCCATTTTAGTTCGATTGTTGAAACTTATCGTGTGCCAAGAAAGACTTAACCAGCCTAGGGATAGCAGGCCTCAGCTTTTCCACTTAATCTGAATTTTCCGAACTTTTCTCCTAGCTGAAAAACTTTTAGATGTAAATTTCAACATGGGAGGCGCATATCAAAAAACTTTCGCCGTAAGTTTTATGCTCGCAGACCCATGTAATAAGCCTGACCCCACTTAAGTGCGTAAACTTCATTCCTTGATTGCTCATCATGGATTTTTTCGATAATCAGGCGTTGTGACCTTAATAAGTACAAGATAGATAGATAGATAGATAGATAGATTATTTTTCATCAAATTGGTTACATAAACAATTTTTAAAATTTATACTTAAATCTTTAAGGCATGGCAAGAAGGGCCGTCAGCCAGATGATAGATTACAGTGTGTAACAAATTTCAGAATTATGTATAGTTAATTAAGTTTAGGTTTTTGTAGATATTTAAAAACCTTCTCTTATTATTTTACTTCTATAATCTAAAGAGACTTTAACAAATTTTATTAATTTTTGAAAATCTTTGCCGTTTAGTATATCAAAAACTTTTGGTTCCTCTAAATAATTGTGCTGCCATATTTGTCGGCGAATTTCAACCAGTATAGGACACTTTGCTATGAAATGAAACACATTTTCCCTTTTTCTGGTGTTACACAAGGAACAATAAAGCGGTAGATCGTCTCGATGCGGTATGAAATTCAATGGAAGTAGTTCTCCTCTTGCTCGAAAAATCATTGATATTTGGTCATCAGAACTTAAATAATCGTTGAAATAGTTTGCTTCTCCAAGATTGTGTCTGAGTTTTGCATAGATTTCTCTATATAATGAGTTTTCAGCCTGCTCAATAGATTCTTATCTAAGTTTTGTGTGAAGCGTTTCCAGCAAATCGTCTAGGTAGGGGTTCCAGGTTGGTAGGTTTTCCAAGGTTAGATTAAATGAAAGCCCACATCTTTCAGCTATATTTTCCCACTCTTCAAACCAGGAGCTTTTGGATTTTATAACAGAAACTGCAATTCTCCGAGCGTTTTTTCCGGTGTGGCTGTACATAAGTTTAAAGATGTAGTTAAAGTGATGTTTCACAGATTCCAGATAAAGTGGTGACAGGCCTGTTTCAATAAGCAGCATGATGTTTGGTGTTGTTTCGGGTAGTCGGAATTGTCGTTTGAGAAAAAATCTTTGAAGTTTTTCGGTGGTTTCATAGGATCTCCATCCCCACGATTGAGCCGCATAGAGCATAATTGCTTTCGAAGTTGCCATAAAAACTTTGTATTTTGAGCTAAGAGGAAGCTCCTTGATACCATAAACGTTTTTCCAAACTGTTCCAATTGCATTTTTGGATGCCGATAATTTTTTGGTAAGTTGTTTCTCCAAGTTGAGGTTGTAAGTTATTGTGAATCCTAGGTACTGATATTCTTTAACCGTTTCTATTTTATCTGCCCCATAAAACCATTTTTCGTTTGCAGCTAATCGTCCTGACCCACTCCGAAATATCATAGTTTTTGATTTGTTAAGGTTGACCGTCAGGTTCCACTCAGAGCAGTAGCTATACAAAATGTTACTTTAGTAGAAAGTACTGAGATGGTAAAATAGACGTACTTAACTTTTCCTAATTGGAAGAAAATGCTTTCAATCCTATGATAATCATTAACTGTAGGGATTTGGGAGAATAGGACAAGATCGTCTGCGTACATTAGGGCCTTTATATGGAGTCCGTCGAATGTACAACAACACCGAAATTAAGGAAACCCGTAGTGGATATGTCCAATCCATAGTCAAATGTCATCATACATAATTCTTTTCAAGATGCTTTTTGTGTATTCCGTCTCAGCAAATTGAAAATGTTTTTTTTGGCAAGCAATATACTAGATTTGAGGTGGCAATGTCATTTGTTATCTGTTGTGTTGTCATCTATTCGTATTTTATAATTTCTTAAAGAATTTCAGGTTCTTATATCAACTCTTTTGTTTAGTAAAAATAATTTCAATAAAATAATTATGGTTAAAATATTTGTAAGTATTGCTGGTATTAAAACAATTCGAAGTTAAATATTAAACTAATAGGGTTCGGCAAACTAAATGCGAATAATTTTAAGTGTTATTTTTCAAAGCGTTACTAGCATGAGTTTTACAACTAAATAATAAAATAATTCTCCAAAATGTGAAATAAAAATACAAAAAAAATCTAATAAATCAGACTAAGAAATTTATTTCAAGAACCTGCCTTTTAAAACTTATTATTCTGAAGAGAACTCTTCTGGCAAAACTGTTTTGTATTTATAAAATGACAAACATGTATTTAATAGCATTTAAAGCATCTGCGGATGTAAGTCACGTTCAAAAACATGTTTACGAAAAAACAATTAAATAATGAACGATTGGTTTTATTTGATATTTACGATTAAGGATCGTCTGTGGAAAATTTGAGAAATTGTATTTTAAAATTCATAAAAGAGCGAATTTATATTAAAACAAAATAAAAAAAAACAAAAACTCTTTCATAAGAAATTGATTAATTGAGAGCATTTCGTCATCGTTTTGGAATGAGGGTATTTTAAATAAACTGTAGATAGACTGAGTGACATAAAATATTCCCTTGAATTAAGTTAAACACAACTTTTTCTTGTTCTGGCCCCTAGCATTCACATATCACTGTCATGTCATTACAGATAAAGATAACAATCAAGTTCATATTATAGGAATTGTGCAATAAATTCAAAGTTGACACTTTCAATAATACCAAACCTCGTTGTTGGAATAATTATCATTATCATCATCATCATAATAAATTAATTTAAAATAACTATTAAAATTTTTAAATGATTGCAATATGTATGAAAAGGAACACCACAATAATTAACTCTAAATTTCAAAAGCTTTTAAAATTGATATGAAAGAGTAAACGGAAGTGTCATTGCATTCACTTAATTGCTACCACCCCTACACATCACATCGCACACACATCCTCTCTATTAAGAAAAGGGTTTGTCCCATAATTATATAGACAATAGGTTGTGGTATGATATAATTTCAGTTCTTGAAACTCGGAGGGTTTTCATGCGTATCAAAATTTTTGTTTAGTGTATTCCTAAAAGAGGTAAAAGTTGTATATAATTAAAAATGAAGAGGTTTACATTGTACAAACATGTTATATGAGAAATTTTAAACTTGGATAATAAGGTCTTGAAATTTTTAAAATTAACAGTTGGGTATAGATTTTGATGTTGTTTTTTAATTCGTCACTTTGCTTTTGATGTTGATTCCGTGATTAGTTGTGATGTTGTTATTAAACTACAAAGTTCTCGACTTATACGATCCAAATAGCAATGTGACCTAATTAACAACATTAAACAAAATTATTTTTGAATTCCAGTCCACTTATAACCTTGATGAGGCCCCTACAGCCCAGGATGGATTACGGCCTCAACCAACATTTATTCCCCAGCCAGATTTGTTTCTAGCTAGCCGCCTTTAACTTAACACCACAAGCATAGACTAATGTCGTTTTCCAATTGTGTGCATCCTCTGTTGGATTCCTCAGCCACGTAAACCATCAGGGTTAGAAATCAAGACTCGTTGGGCTGGTGTAGTGATATCCATAATGCTGGTCATACTCCAGCCGAATCACTCGATGAATCTTTCTCTCAAAGCACCCAAAACATCAATCACTTCCTTGCTTCTGTCCCATACAGCTTATGAAATGATTGTACTTTGTAGTATTTTATTTGCAGAGGAGGGCAGTGCGAACTCATAGATCTATTCCGATCCATTACTATAGGGCTAAATGATTGTATTATTCTACAAGCTCCTCCTCCAAATCGATATCTCGAAGAGATGGTTACATTTGGAGTATTTTCGGAGAGAGTAGATCGCTCTCATCTAACTGGTAACCTCCCAGATTCACGACCCAAACTACAGACCAACCATTTGTAGTAATTGCGTCAAGAAAACCAACGTTTCAATATTTTTTTCTTAAAATGGAAGACCCGATGATGCATATTGGCTACATTTTACATATAAGTGCATATTTATATATTCATTCCTACCCCCACCGACGAAGCTGAGCTTTTCTGCGCTGACTCTGGGTCAGCTTATCACCGGGGCTGAATGCCTTTACCCAACCTCATCGAACAACACCACTTGACAACTGGGACTGAACCACCCCAAGGACTAAACAGTCAAACTTATTTTTAATTTTAATTATCTTCAATAAATGTATTTTTACAATTTGTATTAGTTAATGCCAATGTCATACCGTTAGGCTCCCTATAAGCCAACAAATATTATGTATATCATTTATCTTAGTTATTCTTAAGTGGTTCTAAATAATCTTATGTCAATTGTTCATACTATAATGTATGTACAATAAAAAACAAAATTCAACTTGTATGTTCAAGGTTTGTAATCGCTATAACTCGATAGCGGTGCGTCGCGTCGTCGTAGGGTTACGAAACGATCTACAATTTTTTTCGTTTATTTTTTCAGTAGCTCTCACCGTTTTGAAGATAAACGGTAAACTGTTACTTTTGACCTTAAATAAAAACCTACGTACAAGCGGGGTCCATGGAAACTTTTGACATTAAAATTTTTATGATGTACCAAAATTCAACATGAAGGGAATTTATGTAATCTCAGCGCCATTTTTGTGTCTATTTTTACTGTCTATTTTTTTTTTTGGCTATACAGTTCTGTTCTTAAGTAGTATTTTGGCTTGTCTCAATTAATAGAATAATTCTATCCTGTGTTTGGATCATTTTGTCTCCACTTCTGATTTAATTCTGTTTCTAGTCATATTTTCACCTATCCCCAACCCAATTGCTTTCAGACCCATTCAAGGGGTTTCTTCCTCTGTTTTTCCCATCAGAGTGTCAACTTTCTCGTTAATAACATATATAATTTCGTTTTGTCTTCATGAACAGCCAATCCCATTTTCGTCGCCTACGTCAGAGCCGTCAAAGTGTCTCTTTTTTTATGGATGGGTCACACTATGACTATGCCGATGTTCCACTTATCGGGCTTACTTTCCTCCGGTCGAGCTTCACAGATGAGTTTGTGCATGGTCCCTACGAATCATCTCCTGGCTGGTCTGCTGCCTCGAACAATTCGGCTGTCCACCAGAGCAGCCTAATGCGATTTAAGTTTTGCAACCCTTAACCACATATCATTAAGTTTGGGTGGACGGAAATGCTCTCCGTCATTCTCAACCTGCACTCATACTCATTCCACAATGCTAAATGGAATTTATCGCTATACTATTGCCGTTTACCAGTCTTGTGTAAATCATTTCACTCATTGGTAGCATTTTCGAATATCACACCTGACTTGACAACCTTCCCTCAATAGACTAGACCACCCTCTATACTGCAATTTTTTTATTCTTGAGAAAACGGCGTTTCTCCCTTGTTTTTTGCCCGAGCTACTCTCTTAGTAGCTCTGTTTCTTTCGGCAGAATTGCCCATACCTGGTAGGCCTCGTTTTAAGCTGCATGCACCAGTCAGCATTCTTCATCGAACCAGGATTTTAGTTGTGATTGCCAGTGAAACTTAGCACATAAGTAGCGCCACCAGTTACTTTTTAAGTAGTGGTCCTTGTCCATATTTGCACCTTGGAACAATCGGATGACCAAGACATTGAAAGAATGTTTGGCGTTTATCGCGATGTGACCAATTTGGTGTATGGCTTTTTTCGATCACAAGACCGGCAAGTGCCTCTGGGTTCATTAAGGTGTTTGCTATTACTTTTCACCACCATGAAGTCTACCATTCTAAATAAAATATATTGGAAGAAGAAGTTAAGGGGTATAAAAAAAAGTGAGTGGCCCCACTGTTTTTGAAAGGCATGTGGTGTTCTAATAACACATGTGGTGCAAATATAACTTGAATATTGAGAGAACTTGTTAATAAAGCTCTTTGCCGAATTGCAAACATTTCAGTTTGTTCTTACATACAACAAAGGTGAAATAAACGGTGCCTAAATGGTCGTTGTTGTTTTTATTTGAAGTTCAAAAAACCGTTTTTTGTTTTCAATGTTTGTATATATTTACTATCAGTTTTGAGAGTTGAACCCATAAAGTCTTGATAAAATTAAAATGGAACGGAATAACTTTTTCTTGGAGTGTCCCGAAAAATAACATTCTGAAGAAATATAATTTTTTTTTTTTTTTTTTCTTTTATTTTAGCTGGAACTCCTCTCATCTACAGTCCTGCCCCACGTGGGGAATGCGATAATTGCTGCCCAATCAGAGAAGTACAAGATGTCAAGTTCTTCCTCTACACAAAGTGAGCCCTCATATAAAGTTTTTCACTTCCTTTGGATTATAAAATTTGTATCCATCACTTAAAATAGTAAAAATCCACACAACCCCTATCAACTATATCTCAACAATAACCGACAGTTGGAGCAAAGCAACTTTAATAAGTCACATCCCCTGGTAATGTACCTTCATGGATTCTCAGAATCAACATCCGGTGATGAACAACAAAGTAGTCAACAAATTAAGGATGGTATAACTTCATAATCACCATCACTCTTTCTCTTGGCATCTCCAGAGATGTGAAACTAAATTAAATTTTTTCTTTTCATTTTCATTTTGTACTCCTCCTTTCATTTTTCCTACATGTATGTACACATAAACACACACATCAACTATATAGCATTTCTCAAGGCCGGAAATTACAACGTTATCCTGGTTGATTGGAGTCCACTTACAGCAATGCCATGGTACACAAATTCTGTGGATAACATTCCTATAGCTGGACGATATATTGCTCGGTTCTTGCGCTACCTCATTGGCACTGGACTCCCTAAGGCCCAAATTCATTTGATTGGCTTCAGTTTGGGTGCCGAAGTTGCAGGCTTTGCTGGGCAGCAAATTCAGGAATGGGGTGTTGTGCTGTCAAGAATAACAGGTTTGTGTGATAAATTGAATTTGAGTTTGACTTTCAGGAAATTTCAGCAGTTTGTGCACAAAAAGCTTTCAATTTTTCAAGGTTGAAATACACAATATGTGTATATATAGCATTTCGGTCTTAGTTTGATTGATGTGATGTTGCAAAAGTACACAAACTTGTGTGTGCGAATGGCCAAAGTATCTTTACATAATGTAGGTACCTTTGTACATCAAACAAATTACTGGCGGTCAGTAAAATGTTTTGTTATAACTGAATGAACAAACAAATGCTTTCAACTAAAATTTTAGCACACGAGTTATATTTGTTCTTTAATTTATTCTTTAAGTAATCTAAAGGATAGATATTTGATTCAGAGATAATGCTCGGTAATAATATTCTTAGTTCAGTAAAAGATTTGTAGGACAATACTTTGACATGTGATCATAAAAAATAAAGTTTCACGCGCAAGATGTAACAACCAGTGGTTTCTTGAAGATATTTATGTTGAAGTTTGTATACTATACAATTAATAAATCAAGGTGTCTCGGGCGACATAGTAGAAAACGTTGCTCCATGGGAGAAGGTTAAGTTAAAAACAGATTAAGTTTATCAACATATGTACTGATTATACTAATCGGGCACGTGACAATGCGACTGATTTTTGGAACAGGATTTCTAGAGCAACTCAAAAAACAATGTAAAAACATTTAAAAAAAAATGTAGAGAACTTTTCGAGTTGGTCTGGCAACAATTTTCCGGCTTGATAATGTTACTTCCAATTCCACATTATTATTTTAAACTTTTCAAAATACACTTTGGTGAAAAAATTGTTATGCCAAAATAACTTACCAAAGTTAGGTAATTTTTTCTACATTTTGGGGGTCATTTCCGGTAGACATAATTGTCACTTTTTTAATTAGTGATACAGTAGTATTAACCAAAGCTAAACTGTTGTGGTTGCTTGAGCGAAAAAAGAAGAAAAACCGTCAACCCAAACTCTGAAATAATAATGAAAAAATGTTTGGAAAATATTAAAAAGCACGCACTTATTATGGTTCTATGGAAGGTATACCGTTAAAAAGCTTTTTCCGGAAAAATAAAAAAAAAAAGCGCGACGGTCGAAATTATGGTTTCAAAAATTCTGCGATTTAAAATTTTGTTTTTATTGCTTTTATTCTACTTTTCAAAATTCTGTTTATTAATAATTCTGTCAGTTAAAATTTAGCTTGTCAAAGTTATGTCAATGTACATATTAAGAAATAGAATTCTGGCAATTCTATTAAAATTATTTAAATTTAAAAATCTGCGTTTTTTAACATTTTCCAAACGATTTGTTTAATTATTTGCAGAATTTTGTAAAACAGAATTATGAAAAACATAAGTTTGAATTTTTTACACAGCCATAATTTTGACCTCAATAACCCATCAAAAAAGCCATATAAAATATTTTTCTTATTATTTGTTTGTCAAAATAAATGGATGCGAATGAATTGTGAAATAGGCAAATCTTTTTAAATATTCGTAAACACAATAACTAACCCTTAGAAATATTTAAACACACAAGTATTGACATGCACCAATGATATGTTTTACCAACTCAATACGAGTGTAATGACTTTAACCAAAGTTAAATTTTGTTCTTTCAAAGTATATTCATTGGACATTGCTTTCAGAAGTTCTCCTTATATATATTGCATAAAGTAAAGACTCCATTCAGTCACTCGTATTGTTTGTTTACCTCTTTGACAGCTCCACTGTACCTTGGCCAAGTAAAGTTTAGTGTTTGTTTGACTTTATAATAGATACTCGTATGAATTGAGTAAGATGATAGTTTGTTGTTTTATTGACGTGTTAACTTAACCGAATCGTTAGCTAAGAAAAAAGGTTTTTAATTACTGTTTTTAAATGGCTGCTGAGCCGTGTCTTCAATTGTGTATTTATATTGTTATTTAATTACATTAAACTATTAAATGATTAAAATGATGTAAAGCTGACTCAAAACACCAATAAATCTATTTAATCTTTTCCCAAATCTGTCATTCGGTTCAGTACTATCATATTGCTTATTGGCTTGCGAGGATTTATTTCAACTGTTACATAATTTCCACAAAAAATATCTAAATGGCCATACCATTGACTACTTATATAAATACAAACTATTTCAAATTCCATTCAGAACATGTTTCAAGTCAATTCACTATACCCACCCACACGTCTCAATGTCTACAAAAAGAAAATATTAAAAAAAAACTAAACAGCCAAACAGCACAGCCACACATAAACTTCCTTACTAAAAAGAAAGTCAGGGACTTTAGAAAAGGAATAAAATTATATCCCTGAATAAATAAAATGGGTTTCCACATTCTATTCCGGAGTTGCTTAATAAAATCTTGACACCAAAATGCTGGCTGACCTTTTAATCGCCTTTCGGAGGTGTTGAAATGAAAATAAATTTATTTTGTGAATTCGAATACACCCGCCATGTATCTACATTAATTTATATATATATATATATAGATATTCTATATATAGAATGAAAAGTTTTTGCAATGTGAAACTCATTTTTCAACAACACCATATAGGTTTGGATCCGGCCCTGCCACTTTTTAATGGACAAAGCTCCAACCAGAGACTTGGCCCAACAGACGCACACTTTGTCGATGTCATTCACACGGATGGAGGAGTGCTGGGAAATCCAGAGCCGCTGGGACATGCTGATTTCTATCCGAATAATGGAGTACCATTACAGCCAGGATGTGCCAGACAGGAGATAGCCAATAATCGCTGGTTGAACATTATAAGTGAGTGTGTGTTGGTGGTTTTGTTGGTTTGTTGTAAATATATATATTTATGAGATGGTTTTTTTTTTATATTTTTTTCATATATAGTTGGATGCAGCCACCAGCGAGCTTGGCAGTACTTTGTTGAATCGGTGATCTCTGCTGAGTCGTTTCCATCTGAAAAATGTGTAAATTCTACGAAGCAATATGACAAGGAAGAATTTTGTAGAACAGATATGAACGCGTTTATGGGAATGGGAGCTGATAAGCGGTTAGTATGTAAAATGTTATGTTACATTATTGTAAGTCCCGGAGGTTGTAAAACTAATGGTATTTTTGTGGATTCCTTTAAAAAAAAAATTAATTTGAAATATAAAAAGAATGTAAAGGATAGGTATCAAAAATGAGACAATGTGTTTTCTAGTTCCATGGAAATATATTTCCATGCATTTGTTGAAATTTTTTTTTGGATAAGAAACAAAATTCTTTCTTAATAATTCTGCTTTTCAAATTCTACTTATCATTAATCTGCAAAAATATTTAAAAAAAAGTTTGGAAACGTTTTCCAAATCTTTTAATAAGAGTTAAAAAAAAAATTACCATGGTCGATTTTTTTTCTTTTTACAGTCAGAATTTTTAATTTTTTTGTTTTTTAAATTATTAATAAAAGGTAGATTGTTTTAAGGGAGTGGGTCTGGTTTTTAAAATTCTGTGTTGTCGAAACTCAACTTTTTTTTATTTTGTATTCCCAAAATTCAGTTTGTACAAAATTCTGTATTCATAATTCCGTTTTTGTTCAAAATTCAGTTTTTTAAAATTCTGCTTACGAACACTAAAATTCTGTCTTTTAAAATAATCGTTTTTTTTTTACAAATATTGCTTTAAAAATTCTATTAATATATTGTTAGAGATAAATCGTTTTGGTAATATAAAAAATGCGGGGAGAGTACGATAACTTTGGCGCCAAGAATTGATAACGGTTTTTTGTAGAAATCAATACAAGCATTTTTCCGTCCGTTTTTTCAAAGACTTTGCATAGGTTTCACTTGATTTAAAAAACATCTAACAGAAAAAAACTTAGTTGTAAGTATTACCGTTATTTTTTAATATTTGTTTTAAATTTTTAGCACTGTTTTTATAAAATTGCCCCTCCCGCCCAAACGGAGGGAGATAGACCCACCCACCCATAGTAAAAAATGCTTGTATTGATCTGTTCTACAAAAAACAGTTATCAATTCTTGGCGCCAAAGTTATCGTACTCGTGCCAAAAATGCAAACATTTTGTTTATCAAAACGATTTTTCTTTATATATACATACATATTAAAAGAATTTTCAAGAAACGTAATTTTAAAAACCATAATTTCGAAATATCAAATTTTGTTTAGACAATTTCGGTCTACAGAACTTTGTCAGCCATAATTATGAAAAAGCGAGGAAAAAAGTGAATTTTATTATTATCCAGAATTTTGAAAACATATCGATTTGGAAATTTCACCAAAAAATAAAATTTAACGCCCGAAACGCAAAAAAAAGGAAATTTTAGCCAAATAGTTAGTAAGTATCACCTAAAAAATATAATATGGAAAATGTTTATGTAAAATTTGGGCGATATTTATAATTAGAACCCCCCTCGAAGAGGATTTTTATTGTTCTGACTTATATTGAATTAAAATTAAAATTAAAATTTCCTTACTTGGGATATACTTATATGCCAGTCGAAATAGAGAACATTTGGCTTCCATAATGCCAAAAAAGAATTTCCCATCCAATTTTATGATTGGATTCATTTTGATAATCTTTCAGAAGTATCCCAAACAAATGAACATGTATAAAACAAAATGATCAGTATTTTTTTGGAACACCCTGTATATTTATACAATAAAAAATGTTCTAATAGTTGCTAGCCATTCAAGTGTTATGTCTTCATTTCGTCACAACAACAAAAAATACCTATTGTCCAAAATAAATTAATTTCACCATGGGTAGGTCTTGCTCATGGCGGCATTCAGCTTTGTAATAATATCCTATTATCTCACGCAAAGCTCATTAGCATACAAAAAATACAAATGGTTCTTGACAAAAAAAAAAAAAATAACAAGAATTAATTTTAGGCAGCCACTTCTATTTCCATTTGTTATCCTGTCACACAGACAATCAAAACTCAATGCGTTTAATTAAATCAAAATTGGTGAGTCTTGGACAATAATGGCATTAATTGTTAGTTGATCACTTCAATGTGTTAGTCAGTCAATCACCGGAAATCTTTGTTTCGCTGGAAACAAACGTTTTACAAGAAATTATCGGCTTATAAGAAACTTTGCACACATATAAACGAAGGTTTCTAATCAAATTAAATTTTTGAGTCACTAAATTTCTCACAAATTAATTTATTTTTATGTCTTAACATATTTTATAACATATTCTTCATTTCAATTACAGATTGCGTGGCAAGTTCTACTTAAGCACCCGGGAGGAGTCTCCGTTTGGCAAAAACGCGCCTCGTCGCACGTGACAAAAATGATCACCTACGTATATGGT
The DNA here is from genome assembly GCA_951217065.1 of Baccha elongata. Classification (NCBI taxonomy): domain Eukaryota; kingdom Metazoa; phylum Arthropoda; class Insecta; order Diptera; family Syrphidae; genus Baccha; species Baccha elongata. The sequence goes on along the minus strand of OX578274.1, from coordinate 18,631,942 downwards.
GTGTCCTGACGGCATGAAGGGGGGAGGCTAAACAACAATGACTGTAAGAATAAAGGAAGAAAAAGTTTAATAAACCATGCCGCCTGACAACACCAAGCCTGACAAATTATATTATCATAGGATATTATATATAGGACTATAATGAAGACTTTGTTATAAGAATGGATGCTTGCGAGAATGTTAGAGTTGCCACTTGACTTATCTATGTAGTGTTAAATTATATACTACAAAGTCTTTTAAGGAAGGAGTTTTATTCCAACGAAATAGCCGCACACTATGAGCAAAATAACAAAACTTATTTATGCATAGCTTGTCTTTTGCTATATACCTACAAAAAGTGTAAGAGAACCTTTAGTAAAAAAATGTTGATGACAAAATTGGTTGTTGTATGAATATTCAACAGAATTAGGTGTGGAATTTTTCGTTGGAAAATAGCTGACCGGGATTTTGATTGTTGTGAGAATTGTTATATGTATATAGGTTTTGTGTGTAAGAAAAAATGTGTGAAAAATTATGTCATCATATATATTTAAGTTGGTTATATTGTTTTTAAGAAAATATCTCTTAAGGACAAAAAAAAAATAAAAATAACTGTATCTTTATAATGCCCTGATTTTTATTTTAGTCGTATTTTCTTCTACCATTCCCCATCTTGCAGACAGGACCAAAAATTAACCACATAATTTTTCTATCAAAGAAACCTCTGCGTGCTTATACACTTTTCATAATAGCCTTGCCACTGCACAGCAAAGCAGGACCGAGTTGATAGCGGAGCCTAGAGGTTTACAAAGTCTCTAAAAACGTGAGGAGAGTTTTACACTATTCTTTCAAGAATGAAGAAGAAGAATTTTTGACAAAGGTGAGTAATTCACGTATTTTGATGAAGCAGAATGATTTCTTCATTGTCATAATGCACAAATGGATGAGCTTGCTAGGGAAGCCAAGTATGCAAATTGCTCTAGGGTCCACGTGGGTAAATGTAAACTACACCGCAGGTTTATTTTTTTAATTTTGAGTTCACGATATTTTAATTTTTGTATTAAAAACCTGTAAGGAAAATGGTTAATGAGAAAACGAAAGTATGGTATTTTTGAATATAAATTTGAAAAAAATAGTTTAAAAAAATAAAATTAGAGTTTAATAATAGTATGTTTACATTTACCCAACGATAACTTTTTTTTCACATCCGGGGGTAAAAGTAAATTGGGATTAAAATAAATGTTAAAGTTACTGGAGGTTTTGCTAGAGCAGTGCTGCAGTGCTGTTCCTCGACCTTGTCTGATTTTTTGAAGAGAGTTTTTTCTATCGCTTATCCTATTGTAAATTACGGATACAGGAACTCCCTCCTGGGCTGCCCTAAACGTCATATTTTTGTTTTGGACGCCAGTGACTGCATTGGCTACGTTATCCAATGAGTATGATGGAAACGGCTTCTTTAACATATATTTTCTTGGAATTTTGGCAACTATAATTTAAGTAACCAACATAATCAAAAAAAATCACTTATTTGACCAAAAAATATACATTTATCCCCTTAGTGTTGTTTATATTTACCCACATCAAAACATTTCCTGGGGTAATTGTAAACATGAGAAAATTAGTATATTTTCCTAAGGTTTTTTTAATGTTCTTCTTTAAAAAGATTGACAAACCTATTTTATAACTTAAAAGTATACATAAAATGGATTACATGTATGTCATCGAACATGAATGCTTAAATTATTTCAGATACTGTGTGTGTTAAAAAAGCATTACTAGAGTTTGATATGAGCCCTGTTTACATTTTCTCCTGTTTACATTTACCCACATTGACCCTATCTAGGGTGTCCCGACAAATTTTTTTTTGGATTTTCCGAACAAAAGACCTCTCAAAACTTGCGTAACTGGACTTAGATTACAAAAATATATAAAAAAAAAATATTAAAATTTGTCTAGGGGGTTGTACCAACCCTCAAAATTTTGACAAATTGATATTTTTATGCTTTTTTTCCCTTCCTTAATTTCTGTTCCTGAGCTACTATTTATTATAAAATATTAACTTTTTGATCTTATTAGGTTTAGAACATATTTGACGTTTTGATTTGCATGCAACAATACGTTTCCAGCGGTTCCAAATTTATAAGGTTTTAAGCTAAAAATACCCCCAATATGTGACCAAAATTGAATTTTTTTAATTTTTGGCACATATTGCTATTATCATCATTTTCCTGGAACTTGAAACCACTGCTCTATAAATCTGACACAATTTGAATTAAAGTTTCTATACCTATCCGATTTTGAAGAAAAATTTGTTTATAAATTTGAGGCCTACCTGCACAAATGGCTTAATTTATTGATGTCCTTTAAGGATATGGGTTTTTACCTGTTTCCTACCTGTAAAATACACAACTCAATCCGGTAATAAAGTCGGATTTAAAACTGAAGGCTGTTTTCTACCTGACAAATATCTGCACAATTCAATCCGGTAATAAAGTCGGATTTAAAGCGCAAGGATTTGAAAAGTGGGCGTTTTGTGGACAAATATGGGAAAAACCACAAATGTGGTTTATTGAGGAAACGTAGAGGTTTTTCATTCACCATTTGTTTATGACTAAATGGGTTGTTGAACTCCATAACTTGTAGACCTGATCTTATACAAAAGCCACACTTTGAAGTCCTTAGTATTCATTCAAGATCCTCAACGGATCTCAATTTTGGCAGAACCTGGATTAATTTACTTGGGACACACAACACCAGGTCGTGGCACCGCAAAAGGGATTTTTACTTCCATCACAACCTTTTTAGAGATTCAAGGTTGGAATTTAGATGACGTGCTTTGCATTGGATGTGACGGAACTGCAACTAACACTGGTTGGAAGGGAGGCGTCATTCAATATTTAGAAGAGTTCTTGAAGAGACCGCTGCAATGGTGTATTTGCATGTTTCACGCCAATGAGTTACCTCTTCGTCATTTATTCTTGACATTAGATGGTTGCACTTTGGGTCCTAGAGAATATTCTGGACCTATTGGGAAACAATTAGCTGATTGCGAAAGTAAAACCACCGTGAGCTTTTGTGCAGTGGCTGGTAATATGCCTGACTTGCCGAAAAATGTGGTTGATGAACTGAGTACGGATCAAAAATATCTTTATCAGATATGTCAAGCTGTATCTACTGGTTTCTGTACTCCTGAGCTGGCAAACCGTCAACCTGGAAAAATGGCGCACTCGAGATGGCTTACTTCAGCTAATCGCATACTGAGACTTTATGTTAGTACTCTTCGTCCATCAGAGAATTTGCTATTGCTTGTCAACTACGTCGTCAAAGTATACGCTCCAATTTGGTTCCGAATCAAGCGACAGGCGTCTTTTAAGGATGGAGCCAAACATATTTTCCAATTAATTATGTACTCTCGATATTTACCCGAAAATTTGAGATGTGTTGTGGATTCTGTTATAGAAAGAAATGCTTATTTTGCACATCCAGAAAACCTGCTTATCAGTATGTTGTTTGATGAAAGGGACCACATTCTGGAGCTGGCATTGCGAAGAATAAAAAAAGCTAGAGAAGCTGAAAATATCAACAAACGCAGGATATATAAAACACCAAAGATCAACTTCTCTGCTAAAGATTATACCGAAATTATTTTGTGGAGCGAATGTCAGGTAACATCACCCCCGGTTCTTCGACATATTTCTTTTGAAGACCTTCACATCATGGCAAAAGATAAGAGCTTGGAAATTGTTGACTTTCCCTGTCACACCCAATCTGTGTAAAATGTGTTAAACTGGTAACAGAGGCATCACAGAGTGTAACTGACCCTACTTCTAGAGATGGCTTTATTAAAAACAAGTTGAAATCTCGTGCAGAAATGCCAAATTTTGGACACAAAAATAAGTTTAAATTCTAAGGTTATGTCATTAATTAAAAATTATTTCTTGCTTATTTTGTTATGTTTGTATGTGTTTAAATAATATTAATAATAAAATACGTTTAAAACTTAATTTTTTTATAGTTTTATTCAAACGGTTAAAGTATGTAAAAACATGAAATTTAAAAATCGCAAAAACGCAAATTTTGATACCCCTTTTGATAGTGTAGCTCGAAAAAAAAAATTTCTCATACATCGACGGGACACCCTAAATTATACATAGCTCGTCTCTATATAGATGTTGTCATATGCATACTTGAGATCGATGAAAAGGTGGTGGCTATCGATTTGAAATTCCTGGGTTTTTTTAAAGATCTACCGTAGTACAAATATATTTGGTTTATGGTGGACTTTTCTGGCTTAAAGCCACAATGATGTAGTTTATCAGATCTTTACCCTTAGGCAGGCGATGGAAAAATGTCTAGAATTTAACATCCCAACATACCACCTGTTTATAGACTTTAAGGCCGCCTATGATAACATAGCCAGGGTAGAACTTTACAAAGCCATGAGAGAATTCCCAAATAAATTGACACGACTATGTAGGTTGACCATGACCAAAGTAAAAAGAAAAGTAAAAATAGCCGGATTGCTATCCAGACCAATCAACATCTTTAATGGACTCCGACAAGGGGATGGTTTGACCTGCCTCCTCTTCAACCTGGCGTTGGAGAAAGCAATCCGTGACTCTGGCACGGCAACAAGAGAGACCATCATCAACAGGTCCAGCCAGATACTGGCTTACGCAGACGACATCGACATCATCGGAAGAACCGAGCAAGCTGTACACGATTCCTTCATCCAGATCGAGCAGGAGGCGGCACAAAATCTGGGGCTGCACATTAGTGAAGGTAAAAGAAAGTAAATGGTGGCGTCGAATGCGAGAGGAACAGTTGGTCAAACAATCAAGGTAGCGGAGCACGAATTTGAAGTGGTGCAATCCTTTAAATACCTTGGGTCAATAGTAGCAGCCCATAACAATATTGAAGAAGAAATACGCGGGCGGTTTCTCAAGTCCAACAGAGCCTACTACAGTCTGTCAAAGCTCTTCAAATCCAGAAATCTCACTATAACTTTAAAACTGCTGCTGTACAGGACCATGTGGTCCTGCGAGTACTCACATATGGATCCGAGACTTGCTTGCTTAGTAAAAGGCACTGCGACCTCTTATCCGCGTTCGAGAGAAAAGTCTTAAGGAGAATTGTTGGCCCCATATGTGAGGATGGGCGATTCCGGAGACGGTATAATCATGAATTGTACGCAATCTACCTTGAAGCAGATATCGTGATAAAAATTAGGCTCGGTAGACTCCGGTGGGCAGGGCACCTAGCTCGCATGAGCGAAGAGGAACCTGCTCGGAAAGTTCTTTGTGATACATTCTATGGCAGACGACAGCGTGGTAGACCATGCTTGCGCTGGAGAGATGGCGTAGACCAGGACGCCCGGAGCCTTAGGGTGCGCAACTGGATGACGTCGGCTCGAGACCGGGATAGGTGGAGAGACTTGTTGAAGGAGGTCAGGACCGGACCCCGGTTGTCGAGCCGATGATGATGATGATGTAGTTTATTAGCTTATTGACTTTGGCTTCAGGCATTCACATAGTATGGCAGAAATAATCTTGCATGCTATGTTAAAAAGTCTAATGCCCAGTAGATGGTGCAGTCCAAAGGATAGCCTTTCTTCAAGATCGGGCAAACAATGATGAGATTTTATTTATCGAACAAAAGCTTTACTCCGACCATAACCCCTTTTCAGATGAGCTTGTGTGTACTTTTCACCAATTCATCGCCAGCCGCAAGACCAACAGATCTAGCAGCTTAATCAGAGTTAGGTTTAGATATATCTTCACTTCGTCGAAATCAGGTGGACGGAGTTGTTGGCCTGCGTCGTCCATAGCCGCGATAGGCAGTTGATCCGATAGACATCTCATGCTCGCTAGGCAAAATTCTTATCATCTCTTCGCGAACCCAACGAACAATAGAAAATAAAATTATAAACTGATATTTGCGAGAACCGAGAACAGACTTTGTTTTGTTTTCTTTGGCAAGCGAATACACACGAACATAGAAAAACATACATCACCATCCCAATTTCTCGCTAGCCAATGCTGCCGTGCACTAAAAATCCATCGAGATTGGCTAGCGGTGCGGCATTTTCGAGCACGGCAATGTTCGTGCTGCAGAGCCAAGGGCTTTATATAAGTTGTAGAAATTATTTTTCCATATCGGTTTCGGTTCAGGCCTAGTAACCTTGTGATGTCCTTTTTACCTTTTTTTTAAACTTCCGAACTTTTCTCTTGTTATTGAATCTTCTTAATTTCTTGATCTCACGCTCATCATGTTGCTTGATTTTTCTTCTGAGAAGCCTTCTTCATCAAACCAGGGGTCTGAGGTGGCATCTTTGATTAATCAATGCCAATCTCTCTCCTGGATGATTGAACTGGATGTCACCATGTACCCTTGAGGGATATAGCTACCCCAACGTTTCGCCCAACAGCAAAGTCGATTAACCTAAGGCCGTGACTGGGAAGTGGTTAAGGGTAGGTGTGCCTCAAACCATAACTAAAAGTTCATGTAAATGAATTTCAATGTATTAGTACGACATTTTCTCTCCATTATTGGTACCCTCGCGCTCGCACAGTCTTGTTCTCTTTTCATAAGAATTTAGTTTTCCTCTCTCTACTCTAAACTCAAATCAAATAGCGCTGACGCAGCGGTAGCAGTAGCAGTAGCAATATGATGGAAGGGGCAGAGGAAGTAGTGTGGGTTTTGTATTTCTTTTTTTTGTCTTCTGCTTGATTTGTTGTTGTTCTTTTGCGTGGATCTAGTTTTCGAATTTGAAATGAATAAGTTCTTTTCTACCTAACTCAATCCAAACACGACGCGACGAGGAAGGGTAAAACAGTGAAGGGGTATTCTCACTTTTGGTTTCATCCTGTGTGTTGTGAATCTACAAAGATCGGTCATCCACTTGTGGTATTTATGTGTTGTAGCGTTGTAGGTATTTGTATTCATAATAGACAAGGAACATGATTGTAAGAAAAGGCAAAATGTACCTACATTGATATCGATTGTTGTTTTTCATTTTAGGTATTAGATGTAAGTTATTTGTGAGGTAGGTCAAAATCTGTGCTATAAAATTTTTTGCAACGAAGGGGTGAATTTAGATGTAAAGAAGTTGATTTGATATGATTTTGCAATTGAATTGGAATTGTAGGTAGGTAGGTACATGCAGAATAATAATGTTGGGAATTTTTGAAACCAAAGTTTTTCTTCCTAAAAGGTTATATTTTGTATTTTTTGTCATATCCACAAGTTTTTTCTTGAATTTCTATATAGGTGATTGACACACTCTATTTTCTTGATTGTATGTTTGGGGAAAGGTTTAGCCTCCAATAGTTTCTTGTGGACGTTGCTATCTCCATCAGCAATGAATTTGTTAAATATTATACCAAACTTTTCAAAGCAATGTTTGAATCCCTCAACTAAAATATCGGATTCCATTTTAGTAGATGGTCCTTTATGGTTTCTGGTACATAAGTGTGCGGGGATTTCATTGCCGGTATTTTCACTCAAACGGCAAATGTGGCAGTACTTATTTTTTACGTCATAAAATAATACCTTCTTGGTTTCAAATCCAATTATTGTTGCTATTCCAGAGAGCGCTGAGTACTTACAACCATATGATCTATGTGACCAGGCCCCATCAGTCACTACTGTAATCAAGGGATAACCATCTTCATCCACATTGCCTTTTTCAATTGCTATTCTTTTTTCCTCTTCAATAGCTTCTTTAATTTTTGTCTCCGCAGTTTCCGCCCAAACTAATTTGTTTTCATTTTCAATATTCCTAAAAGTTTTGGCAGACATAAATGGAACATTAATTGCTTCTAAAACTCGTTTACACTGCGTAAACCCATTTCCAGAAAGCATTGTTCCTGCGACAATTTCCTTGTTGACCAATAGATTAGAAGCAACACTATTATGTGCTTCTTCATCACAGGTGACCAAAGATTGGCTCGTGTTGCACATTTGGCATTTGATAATAAGTTTCGAACTTAAACCTAAGAATAAAATCATGGAATATTATAGGTACCTATAATGATAAAAATAATAAGTTACCATGTGTACCTTGTTGAATTTCTTGTGTTAGAACTAAATTTTGAAAAGTGCAACCAAACGACTCTCCATGAGCAGACAATTCTTTCAATCCTTTCAGGAAAAAAGCAAGGTCGACTACTCTTCTTCCCTCAGGTATGAACTCAATTGTATCCTTTGGTTTTTCAACTTCAACGGTCAGTTCAAAACCATCTAAATTATGTTCCTGGTCTAATTCTTCGTTGATATATTTACTCCTGATTCATCCACAGGTACAACTACACTTTTTTTAGAATATCTTAATTTGGAATAAAAATAAAAATAATAAATAATAATAATAATAATAATAATAATAATAATAATAATAATAATAATAATAATAATAATAATAATAATAATAATAATAATAATAATATAAACTAAATAATATAAATAAACGATACCTACCAAACATTGCAACAACGACCTTGCAATCAGCAAAACAACATGTCCAAAATAGGTATGTACCTAGGTACATATAATATGTATGTTGTTTTGTAATTCTATGCCTACGCAAAAACCATTGATTTTTTTCTCAAAATAAGGAAAATAACCTACTATAAGAGATGAGCCAAGAAAAAAAGTTTGTATACCTACATATTTATGTAGGTACCTACCTATAACCTAAATCCTAAACAAAACTCAATCGCAAATCTGCAACGATTCCACCACAAAAAGTGCACACCAAATTAATTTAAAAAAAAAAAGATCAAGAAACACCAACAAATCCTGAATTTTATGAAAATCCCCGGAACAAAATTCAAAAAACAATAAAATGATCCAAGTATGATAGATAGGTACCTACCTACGATAGAAAAAACGCATTGAATGTATTTATGTACTTCAAATAATGTTTCCCTGAATACCTATGTTTCTACATTTATACGTTCACAAAAAATTTTGATATTCAAATCCTCAAAAAAGAAAGAAAAAACAAATCAACGAGAGATAAAAATGAGAACTAGGTACTCTCTTACAAAGAGAGTGCAAAAAAGAGGCTCTTTTATGATTTTGACGCCACCACGCCACTATAATTGTGGTGAAAATTTCGTGAACTGCAACTTTATATGTGTGCGTTTATAAGGAACAATTTGTTCAAAAAAGGTAAAAAAGATACTTTTTCAAAATAAGATAGTGGAGTGATTTCGAAAGTTATAATTTTTTTTTTTAATTGATACCAAGATGAAAAATTCCAAAAAAAAATAGAAAAATAATAACAAAACGGTAAATGCTTTCCCTTCTTCAAAAAACGAGTGAGTAAGCTGACATATTAAACTGCAATTTTGAGCACATTAATAAATTAAAAAAAATAAAATGTTTCAACATCAAATTTCTAAATTATACGAATGTTATGATAAAAAAAAGTTAAGCTCAATTAAAAAAAAAGAAGTGGCGTAAAATAGCGTGCATGTGAAAAATATGCCATTTTGAGTTTTGGTGCTTTCTAGACCGGTATAATTAAATAAAATTCATATTCATCGCTGTCCTTGGTAGCATCTTGTTTCAATGATACAAAAAAAAATTATTTCCTTGAATTCGGTTGAAGATTTTGGAAATTGCGCTTGTCTAAAGAAATAAATGGACCCCATGGTTGACCTAAATTTTATATATAAAAAAAAAAAAAAAAAAAAAAAAATGTACAATAGCCAATAGAACTTATTTATTGTGATTAAGAAACTAAAGGAAACAAAATAAAAAGTCACTTTACAGAAGAAAATAATAGGAGATAGAAATTTGTGTCTAAATTATATGGTAAATACGTAATGTTTTACGTCTTTAAAATTTAAATATCTTCTTAAATAAATTTTTGATGATAAGCATATCTGCACACGTTTATTGACTAAATAATAAATTTTATTTGGTGAAATTATCTTGTGAAATGTGGAAGTTATCATACAATAAGTCAGCACATTACCATGAATTTGTACAGGAAACTCACCCTTAAATAAAGCATATATCTTTCGTTTATGTTATAAAAGATTCTGCTTTTCCAAACTTGGCGTTAAAATCATATAAGAGAGTTTTAATTCACAGCTTGGGTATTTGGTCATATGCTTGTCTAGGAGCTCGTATAGAATTTGTCATGGACGTATATGCGGCTATAATTATGGCGAATTTAGACTTGATGCAAAATATCGTTAAGTACTCGTTCAAGTAGTTGAAACTTAAGACTTCTTGCCTAAGTCTGCCACTAACGACGAAAGACGCTGCTTTTTTCGTGGTAACAGTTGTAGAAGTAGATATCGCAAATCTTCATCTTTCTTTTGCTCGACCCATCCCATATAAATTTAACCGTATCTGAGGCTTGTTATTACTTCGGAACTAAAATTTCTTTACGTGGCCGGAAAATCTCCCCGAAGCGACGACGGCACGACCACCAACCTGGGGCACCAAACCGTTAGTATAACTCCAAAAGTGGGGAGCGCCGGATCAACAGATTATTATTCATCTATTCGGTCTGATAATTCAAGCTGACAATCAAAATATCAGCTTTTGACAACACGCATATGAGAGCATATACCAAAAATCAACTTTAACAATGTTTGTCTTTATGTGTGTCTGTCTGTCTATCTGTTTTGTATTTCCGGTTAAACTCGGAAACGGCTATAGATCAGTCTTGGCGGGACTTTTGCTGGTATAGCTGATATTGTAACGCGTAGCTTAGCATATTTGAATTACTCCCTAGGTGTCGCTCGAGTTGCTTTTTCCGAATATTCGTAAATATGATGAAACTGCTAGACCGATCTTGAAGAAACTTGAACTTAAAGAAGGAGTAACTTAGAATATTCACTTTGAAACTTATACTTACAGTAAGTAGTAACTTAGGATATTTCAAATATGGCGCTGGGGTAGTTTTTTTCAAAAATTCTTATATATGAAACGGCTCGACCGATTTCGACTGGACTTTCATAAATTTGGTTCATGTTTTTTGTGGTTTTTTTACCTTATTGCATATTATAAAATGTATTTAATTTTTTTTGTACATACTCATTTGTAATTTGGAAAATGCTGTTTTACTTCAGCAGCGAACTAGGCTTAATACTGCGAAAAACAGTATAGACACGAGCCGTTAGTTATGATATGAATTATGACTCATGGTCATGATTAATGAAAGGCATGTACCAATTCTTAGCGTTATCGACATTTTGGGTAGGTTTTTGATTTGGGAGACGGACACAATCCTGAAAACCAAAACCCAAACTCCCGAAATTCCGGAAATCTAATATCCAGTAAATAAAAAATCCCGTAAATCTAAAATCCTGAAAATCCAAAATAACGGAAACTTTAATTTTACTAACATAATTTTTCGAGATTTCTTTTTTGGGGTTTTGGCTTTTCAGGATTGTGGGTATTCGGTATCCAGGATTTTGGGAATTATGAATTTTCGATTTTCGGGATTTTGTCCCCAACCCTTTTATTTTTGGTGTCAACAATTTTTTTGCTGATCTAGACTATGAAAGATAATTTTTACGCGATCGCTTAGTTCCTGAATGTGGCATAAGTGCTCAAAAATTGATTTTGTAGGAAAGCTCTTTTAAGTTTTGAAGTTCCATAAAGGCTTTGGCTGTAAGGACAATTATAAAGAAAGATTTGTGTAAACTGAGTCGAATCGTATAATCAAATTATTTTTGACTAAAAAGGAACTTATCACATTTGTCCACTAAGGTATATACATTGAAACAGATATTTATAACTAATTATACTTTGTGTGTACATACATACATATATGCAAATGACTCAGTTTGATAACATTATAAAAAATTCTTTCATTTTCCACTTCAACACAATCCGTCCATTCAAGTTTTTAAAAATTCATTAAATACTTTTCCAGGCATGAACGCCATTCTTTGTTTTCCAAACTAATACCCCAAAGCAAAGTCCACCATTCTCGTGTCCTTTGTTTATGTAAAAATTACATATAGAATAAAAAAAAAAACAACCTGAGTCACGCTATGCAAAGCAGAGAAAAAAAAACCTAAAATATAATTTTCCCTAAGTGACTAAAAACCCGTGCAGAATTATGCGAAAGGAAAAAACTATTTTAACATCAAGAGTTAGAAAAAAATAGCCAAAAGAAAAAGCAGGCTGAGTGTAACCTTGGTAGAAGGAGGTTTATTGCGTGGGATAAAAAGAAAGTCAAGAAAAAAAAAAAATAAAGGCTCACAGATTCAAAGATAGAAATACTATGCACAACAACAACAACTGTTGGTAAGGTACTCTTAGAAATGTGCCAATTAGAGTAATGGTTTAATTGTTGTAATAGTTTCTGTTGTTTTTAACGATTAAGTGTGTTGGAGGAAAAGTCCTTCACCGCCAAAACACAAGAACACACACACAACGGAAGCACCCAACAACTGCCTCCGGGTAGGATTTTGATGAGAAAGTTGATTTTTATGTGACGTTGGTTGGTTGTGAGCTATTTCCAGGCACGCAATTTTTTTCTGTGTAATTAGACGTATATATGAAATTATGTATTTTAATTGAAAATTAAATTATAAACGAAACGATATGTAAAGCAGCGTTTACTTTTACTTTTTTTTTAAACACAGTAGTGAACTTTTTCAACAACATTTACTCAACTCAAGTGCACTCACCCTTTGATTAAATATCTTTCTATGCATTTGTTTTCCAATCCTTTATTCTATAAATAAAAATACTGGTAATAGAACGTAACTATTTCTACGCGAATCTCGGGTGCATTTTTTTTATTCAGCAAAAAAATTAGATTGCATTTTTGTATGTGCATCCGTGTGCAGTTCTGCATTGAATAAATTCCACCAACATGCTTCCTTTTTAACTCGACGGAAATGGCAGATACAATGCATATACCCTAGAGATATGTTGTATCCGTTTGGTTTGGTGCTGTAATTTCTATTGTTAGGACGAACGGATTTCGACGATATAATACCTCAGCCACAAGCACAATACAATTTTTGATATCCTTATCGAGCCCGAACATATAACGTGTTTCACGATAAACGAAGCGTGTATAATAATTTTACTAAAATGCATCGAACTGTCAATTCACAGGAATGGATTAAGAAAGGATGTTTGTGTATTCGTGTCATATTTTTTCGATATCTAGATTTTATTTTCAGCAAGAATTTTGAATACAAACAACAATAAAATAAATTAAACTGTCAATCAGGATCTGAGGTGTTATGCCGAAATATTATTTATATTAGTTTTGTTTTGACATTGAACATTTTCTTTTCTTTTTTCCCCTTAGTTCATGAGAAAATAATTCAGGTGCCACAGCTTTGAATTAAAGGTTTGCCATTAGTTAATCTTCCGGCTTATCCATGGAGCGAGGTGACGATATGATTTTGACATTAAAACTGGGAAATATGAGGTAAAGACTGATTCACTCTGTTCACTTATTCACTATGGTACAGAATTCATTGCAGCGAACGATTCTATGTTGTAAATTATTCACTGTGGCGGATGATTCACTATATGGTGTACGCGCTTGCGAAAAGTAAACACGAGTAAGAGCCTGTTTAGACTGGAAAATTCGAGTCTGGACTGGTGAGTACTTTTGAGTTTAAGGACGCCTAACTTAAAGCGGTTGGAATTTTTGTGAAATGAGACAGTTGTACGACGCGAATGTTTTGCATTTTAATTTTAAAAAAAAAGGAGATAACCTACATAAAGGTTGCCCCAAACTAACGCGAAACCGCGCGAAACAGCGACAGTAGCTGCCGCAGTCACCGCGATAGAGGAAACGCAAGTATGCCCACACCAAAGTGACAGCGACCTTGCGACAGTTCCATACAATATCAATTTTTTTCAACTCAATTTCTATTAAGCACATGCATAATTTACCTTTTTCTTATGTTTTTATATTGTTTATTTATCCATAAGAGTTTAATTTTTAGACTCTTTTTGTCGGAACTCAAAAAGATCTACTAACCGCGACAGTGACAAAAACGCTGGCGACCACGTTTTTAGAAATTTCTGAAGTTTACCGCCGTCGCGGCGACACTGTCGCGTTGGTGTGGTCCTGGGCTCTCTCATATGCCACTGTGTAATTAAAATTTGATCCCAAAAAATTTCCCCTGTTTCTGTCGCGGTGTCGCGTTGGTTTGGGGCTGCATTTAATTATTTTTATTGCTTCTGTTTGTTTCCTTTTCCAAGAATCAATGTTCTATCACCCTGCATCTGCATTTAGCTTAGGCGCCGGTTATAGCGATCAGGAAAACGCATCAGGAAAAATGTTCGAATGTATCTTTTATGTTGTTTTAAATCGATTTTAAACACAAATACTCCACTAATCGACTACAAATAACTCAAAGAATTTTTTTTGCTAATAAATTTTACTGTAGAATAATTATTTATTGTTTAAAATGTATTTCTTTATTTTCCTGACGAAAACTAATTTTTCGTGCCAGCTGATTGACATTTAAAAAAAAATGGAACAAATAGTTCCAATTATTTGAGTTTCACTTGTTCCACTGACAGATTTCTGTCAGATAAAGTTTTTCGTGTGCATTTCAATCATGGAAACAGCCTGTTCACTGACACATTTTTCCTGATCGCTATAAACGCACATCAGGAAAAAAATCCTGTTCTCATTTGTTTCTACTTTTCCTGATGGTTTTTCCTGATCGCTATAACCGGCCCCTTAATTATGAAAATACTGCGATGTTAATAAATCACCAGTCAAGCAGATAATTAACAAAATGGGAAAAAATGTGTATTTGGAATTGGAACAGTACTGTCGTGAGGCAGCTTCAAATTATAAACATCGGAAGCGTGAGTACTGGGAAAACCACAGTATTTTGTTTTTGTGTTAAAACTATTGAATATCATTCTCTATATTTTTTTTAAATCAGCACGTAGAGAAAAAGGAAATGTAGATAATAAATTTTGGATCCGATTTTATTGGTATGATTTTAATTATTGAACCAGAAACTAAGTCAAACATTTTTATCTGTCTTCTTCTTTATTCCCAACGGTATGATCGGGAATGGAATCACAATTTTATCACTTCTCCTACTGATACTGCTTGTGCGTTTCATAGGGTTGACATTAGAAAATGTCGGTAAGCTTCCGAGTTATCTACGGATTTTTACTTTTCTGAGGTCAAAAGAATGCTGGTGTCCTTGCATTTGTTTTTTCGAACAGTTCTCAATAATGCCTGTCTTTTTGGACTTCATCCCAGTTGCCGTCAATTTGGTCTCATACTTTTTTGTACGTTGTATATTATCGTAAACTATTTTCGCAAAAGACGGATTCTTACGCAACTTATTTTATTCTACGCTTAAGCTTTAATTGATGTCTTCATGACAAGATGCTTCGTTAATTATCACAAGTCCAAGGTATTTAAACTTTTCGAACTTGGGAAGCACTGTTCCATTAACAAAAAATGTCCAGAATAAACCTGAGTGGATTAAAAAATACGCAGCATTAGTATTCTTCCTTCAGCATTGGCTTTTATTGAACACTATTTTTCTACACTTATTCTTCACCATCAAGTGCTCGTAGGATGACAGATCTTTACTCATGATAATGGAGGCAGAGAATAACTGATTAACTTTCGAGTCCCTCACCTTATTTTCTATGAATCACTGAAGAAAAGTTTAAAGCCACCCATATTAGATCTCGTGGTTCAATTTTGTATCGAATGCTTTTTCGAAATTAAAAAAACAGCATGCAAATCACGTTACGCTGGATTGCATCAACGTTCAACGATATTCATGGTGTATGACATCAGTTTAATTAAACGGTAATTATTGAAGTTTCGCGTATCACCCTTCCCCTTGAAAATTGGTGGAAGGTATCTTTCCCTTCACTTATTGCTTAAGGAATTGATTGCCACTGATAATTTTTTTAAATGAAAACCGTGAGCCATCTAAGTCCTCTAGGCTATTTCACCGCCACGCCGCATTGACTTTTTCGACAGTGACAGTGACAGTGAAATTGAATTGTTCAAATATAATATTTCACATTACAGTCTATTTCACATTGTTTATGATTTTTTGTTAACAAATATTCTTAGGATTTCTCCTTCTCTGAACGGCAATAGATTGTTGCTACTTGCATTTCGATGTTGCAGTTCCTAAAGAGTCTGATCATTGCATCAGCAGCCGGTGCAGATATTTGTTCCAAATCGCGATACATGCTCTTCATATTCTCTGCTTGGGGTTAAAGGCGAGCCTTTAAATATATGTTATGATTATCAGAGAGTCACATTGAGTTAGCTTTAAAAGCCAATTTTTTTCTGGCCATCACGGCTTTGGCATCATCACTTCACCACCATGTTTCTTTGTCTCTTTTCAATGGTATATGTATTTTAGTTGCTTTTATAAGATTTTCAAACTATTGGTAGTTTGGCACAGAAAATTTTTTATGTAAGAAATTAATGCTTTTCATTTCGTTTTGCCTATATTATACCACTTGATTCTTCCAGAGGTCTTTCTGTTTCTTAACTTCTTCTCTTCGTCTCCATAAAAAATTCCGCTACAAAGAGACGGTGCCTTATGTTTAAACATACCCTTAACTTTTTAAGATTATTTCTCATTAACTTGGCTAAACTTTAAATAAACACAGTTATTCATTCAAAACAAGAGATAATGTATTTAGACACTGAGCGTCTATCTACTCTATCTCATTCAATAAATCGTTCAAATAAAGCTCTTCAGAAGGACATCTTTTGTTCACTGCATTGCATCAATTATTCATTTGTTTTTAACTAGAAATATTATGCAGATTTTAAAAACCGTAATTTCTCATTTTGAAATCAACTGCATTTCCGCAAACCACATTGTGCCACTCTGCTGCTTGAGAACATTAAAATTAAAGCTCCTCTTTCTTTTTGCTCGAAACTCTTCAACTTTCAAAGTACTATGGTGTCTTGGACTATAAATAATATAAATCCTTGTCTGTCAAGTTGTACTTTAAACTTTCCACATCTATATGTAGTTAGTGTTGTTGGTTTTTGTTGGCTTATTTTTGTTCACCTGCTAAAATCCTTACTTTACTTACCTACCACAGTTTCTATTTCGCCTATTATTTTCAATTTGCATAAATTGAAAACAAAAAATACAGACTTCTACAGAGACGACCACCAGGACAGGCCAATGGCGATACAGAAATGGGAGCACTCAGGGGAATGGAGTCTTACATTACATATCATAATAGTTGGTCTGGTTAAAGTTGTTAAACATTTACGTGAACATTTTAAATACTTTTTTAGGAAATGGTAGCGACACCGATGGTCAAAGTGAGTAGGAGTTCCTGTGAGTTTTCACTGGTGCTTTCGAATTTTTCATTCACACGCGTTTTTTATGTCACTCATGATAGTAAAACAGGGTGTTTAAAAATTGGACGTATTCGAATAGCCTATTCTATTACATTCTATGTTCCCACCTTGATCCTGTACTGTTGTACAATATTTTCCATTATTTATTTATACAGACCGGACAAAAACCACCTGTGGGCTATTAGGTAATACGAAGCGAGTCGATTTTGGTGGCGAAAATGTAGGTTCGGCATTGTTGGTTTTTGCTTTCGTCTCTTTCATTTTATATTTTCCATAGCTTTTTTTGGCGGATTAGTGTATTGACGGCAATTATTTTTTTTCTCTAAAATTTTCCTGGGTTACTTAATACCAGATCCGGAAAGGAGGGTGCCTTTGGTTCAACCGTCAGAGGACACAACATGCAAGATAGACTTCGTGGTGGGCCAAAATGTCATCATATCGAGCACCCATTTCCCGCACCATTTTATACAGAAGTTACTTGGCGGAGCAGTGATCAAACCAAAAGACCGTCAACCAAATTTATCACATCGGGATAGACGCCAAACATGCTTCCAGTATCTTCGATGTTCGAGCATTCCGTATCACAAACGTAGACTCCAACCTCTACTTAGAAACATGCTTCCAGTATCTTCGATGTTCGAGCATTCCGTATCACAAACGTAGACTCCAACCTCTACTTAGTAGTATCTTGAGTACGTATGCAAATATGCATGGAGCCACAACGCCGAGCTGATGCTGTGAGAAGATTTGATATCGCGAAGCTGAAATCGCAAGACCGCGTTTTTACCACTCTCTTTACAAGTTCACCACCAGCAGCAAGTACAGAGGACCAGTGGAGACATTGTCAACAAGCCGTCAGAAATACCTCCTTTGATATGCTGGGTTTAATTAGGCGTTCACAATTAAACTTCTGGTTTGATGAATAATGATGCATGCAGTTAACAACGAGGTTTACCAGGCAATGCTGCAGACTAGAACCAGAGTTACTGAAAGAGCAGCCTAGGAGATCTACGGAAAAAAAAGAAGGGAGGAACACCGGCTTCTCAGGAAGAAAAAGATAGAGCACGAGAAGCAAGCGGTCGAGTGCTATTGAGTGAATGTTGTATTGCCAGGAGTGGTGTTAGAAAAGCTAAAAAGATTTACCGAAGGCTTTAAGGTCAAAACAGAAGCCTTCCGAGATGAGAGGTTTAGTATGGTAATAGATACACAGTCACAGTCAGTGCTGAGGATCTGGAAAGAATTAACAGTTAAAAATTACATCTAAATGGGACGATGATGGCCAACATTTTTGACCACCCGACCTAAATGAAGTGTGGCTAGCGATTGCCCAACTTAAAATGAATAAAGCTGCTGGTGCAGACGGCTTTACACCTGATTTGTGTAAAGCGGCAGGTGATATGTTAGTAGGGAGCATGTATCAACTCATCTGTAAAATTTGGTCGGATGAAAGTTTGAAAGATGAATGAAACCTTGCTATAGTGTGTCCCATGAAAGGAGTAAAGTGGAATCATCCTTTTAAAAGTCGCCTTTAAGATCTTGTCGGCTACTCTGTGTGATCGCTTAAAACCACTTCTAAACGATATGATTGGCCCCAATAAGTGTGGTTATGAGCCAGGCAAGTCAACCGTCGATCAAATGTTCACTCTTTGACAGATTTTATAAAGAAACCCAGGAATTCCAGATCGATACACACCACCTCTTTATCGATTTTAAACCCGCATATGATAGCGTGGATAGAGACGAATTGTACAGATACAGATCCATATGTCGTATCTCGGCATCCCTGCCAAACTCGACCGCTTGTGCAGGATAACGATGGAGAAATCTCGCTGCTCTGTCAAAGTCGGTTAGAATACCACCGAACCGTTTGATGTTGAGAAAGATCTAAGGCAAGCTGGCGCGCTATCATGCAACTGATTTAACATCGTTCTTGAAGCAATGGCACCAGAATCGCAAGTCAACATTGCGTTTGACATTACTGAATCGGAGGTGGCAAAGATGCGATTAGCTGTTAACGGAGACAAAACGAAATATACGCTATCAACTAGAAAGTAATCTCAACATCGCCGAATCGGGAAAAACGTAACGATGTATAGATATAATTTTGAAGTAGTCAAGGACTTTGTCTACTTGAGATCCACTATAAAAACGAAGAATGAGAATTACTCTTGACAATCGCTGTTTCTTTAGACTGAGAACGTTAAAAAATTTGGGTGCTGGCGCTGGGTCACGTGAACCAACCCGACGAGTTCTGGAGACCGATTCTGATGGTGTACTCAGCATTGAAAGACCCCTCCAAAGATGGCGCACACAAGTGGAAAACGACTTCAGCCAACTTGCGGTGCGTAAATGGAAGCAGGTAGCTAGGAACAGAGCTAGCTAGAAAGACATGATGGTTGAGGCCGAAGTCCATCTTGGGCTGTGAGGGCCATCGAAAGTAAATTAGTAAGAGGACTTTTCTCTTCAAGTTTGTTGATCAGCAAGAGTAATTCTCCGTTAGATCTCAGTGCTGGTGTTGTTCATCGAGTTAATGTTGCTGAGTTAATTTCTCCGAGACGTCTTCTCCGAGACGTTATTGTCTTCTCGACAGCATATATTTTGTCTCGTGTCGATTCACCTTTAAACCCACCTTCTTAACTTCTTTCTTAAAACTCATGAAAGCACCAACGACATCAGGCTTTGTTTGTCCAAATACGTTAATATCGTCGGCGAAAGCGAACAATTGGACGTACTTTAAAAAATTGTGCCTTTCGTGTTCACAGTGAAGTCTTTGCCGACTTCGAAGGAGCAACATGAATCTTCCACACATGGTATGGCAGAAAAGATTTTGTATGTGATATTAAGAAAACTGATGCTTTGGTAGTTGGTGCAGCACAGAGAATTGCCTTTCTTCAGGATCGGGCAAACTATGCTGAGGTTCCATTCATCGGACATACGTTGACCTAATTGCGTTGAAGCTTGTTCTACTACTTAAACCCAACATTTACAGTTCTAAGAAAAATTGAAATCGAAATTGAAATATAATAGCAATTAAAATATAAATAAATAGCAATTAAAAATGGGATCTGTAACAAAAATATGTCCACAGTCTTTTCTTATAAACAATAATTGAAAATCTTTCTTGTTTCTTCATTACCATATTGATGAGTCACCCTGTTCGTATATTTATGACTAACTACTGACCGATGGCCTATTCACTCCACCACCCTTTTGTTATATTATCAATGAACAAGGAGAATGCAGGACAGGACACAGGACTCTACGAGAAGTGGACTGAAGTTGATTCTACTTGCATATCGTTCTTCGGTTTGATATTGGATGACATTATGGTATTTAAGCACGCGACTTCTGGAACTCTCTTCCCCACAACCAAACAAGGTACATGCCAACCAACAGCGGGACTTTGTATAATGGACGCACTTTTGTTTTGATTGTTATTGCAGTCGCAATTAGGAGTGGAAGTCGCATTTATATTGTGAGAAAGACTCTCAGGAGAGAATGGAAATGGCATGTGGAAGTGTTATGTGACAGGACAGCTAGGCCAGTCAAATGGCCATGGAACGCGGTGAAGTGCTTGTTCGCTGTGAATGTCGATCTATTTTTACGATGTCTGGGTATAAGAAGTATGTGCGAGGACTGGCAAATGACAGTGATTCAGATTGCTGGAATTTGTTGAGGAATTTCTGTTCAATATAACACTGTTTTAGGCGGTGGAATGCTTGGAAACAATTAAGCGGATTAGCGAACATATAAATGAAGCTTAGATGAAGGTTTGGAAATCCTGTGAAATTGTTGTTTTAAAACGTAGGTGTAGAATATTCTTTGGGACGAGAAATTAGAATTCATGCTGACAGTGGTTGTTGGACCATGAAAATTCAAGAATAAATATTATTCAGGTGGAGGATGATGGAATGTCAATGGTGTTAATTTTTATCTGCGGCAACACATCAAACAGTAGCACGTTTATTAATGCGTCCCCTGTTGTTCATAGATTTCGAAAGGTTAAAAATAAGCTAACTATTCCAACAGGGATGTTATACGGCTTTCTTTGTACGAGAAAGGCATCCCAATTCACAAAATAGTACTTAGCATTTAACAAAATTCCTATACAAAATATGGTCAAGTGAATAAAATGTTCAAGTTATTGCCTTTTCTCATCGATTATTTTTATTCTTGCGATATAATTCGAGGAATTTTAACAACTGAAGTGGGGACTAACTATTGGGACCAAAAGAATATTTTTGTCTATTATAACTTCTCTTAATGCAATAAGAAAGCTCAGAGGAGTTCTATTCTTCGTAGGTACTATTAATTTTCTTTTTGATTAAAATCTGTGATCAGATGTGAGGTTCAAAAGTTAGTTTGAGAGGTGCATTAAAGAGGACACGAGGATCCAACGATTTTTTCCCAAACCCCATCTGTGTCCACCGATTCCTACTTTGCAGGGGCAGCATGAAAACATTGGTGCCGTGAAATAAGGCCGTGTGTCATAGGGCCACATCTTCGAATATGGCCTTATGACACTTTATCAAAGCGTCATGAAGCCATATTCAAAGACATGGGGCCGGTGCTGTGAACGAACCCTATATGAACTAACGCCATAATGGTGTAAGTTCACTTTCAAATGTGAATTAAAGCCATAATCCAATTATGGCTTAAATTCAATTTTGAAATAGAACCAAGACCATATGGTGTAATCTTGGTTTTGAAAGTGGTCTTGATTCATTCATATTGGAATTGGGATATTAGCGGGGTTGGGGAAAATTCACGCGAATTTTTAATTTTCACACCCTTAATCGATTGTTCCTTGGTAATTTTTTTTCCGCTACGCTCCTGATCCTTTTTCTTGACCAACAATAAGCAGCTTCCCTGATAAATGAAGATCGAGCATTAAATAACAATGATAAAATCTCGAATAGTTTTCAATTCGATTGTACCTTTACCCAACCCCGCTAATATCCGAAATCCAATATGAATGAATCAAAACCACTTTCAAAACCGAGATTACACCATATGGTCTTGGTTCTATTTCAAAATTGAATTTAAGCCATAATTGGATTATGGCTTTAATTCGCATTTGAAAGTGAACTTACACCATTATGGCGTTAGTTCATATAGGGTTCGTTCACGGTACCGGCCCTATGTTGCAATCGAATTGTTGGCCAAGAAAATGGACCATAAGCGTAGCGGAAAAAAATTTAACCAAGGAACGATCGATTTTGGGTGTGAAAATTAAAAAACAAATTCGCACGAATTTTTAATTTTCACACCATAAATCGATCGTTTCTTGGTTATTTTATTTTCGCTACGCTCCTGGTCCTTTTGCTCTTTCTTATACAGTTCTTGACTATCTACTTGAAGATACGGCGAGGGACTCGAAAAAAAAAATAAATAAATAAATTTAGTGGCAATGACAGCTCCGAAGAACCACGGCCTAGCGACTGACAACTCTCAACCAATACTTTTGTGAGCGTTGTTAGTTCTACAGGATTGGAGGGGACCTAGAATTCAACGTCGAATCCTAACGACTAAGGTGAGAAGCACTTTTCGTGACAATGATACTCTTGGAGGATTGGTCACTTCCTCGCAAGAGGCAGCGCCCCTGAAAAAAAACATTATATGTTATCGAAGCTGGATGCTGGGCTTGAAACCAGACCTCCGACACACTAACCACTACGCCACGGGGCACTACAGAGAGGGACTCGAAAATTACTGTTATTTTCTGCTGACGATAAGTGCTATCATAAGTGAAGATGATTCATCCTTGTAACTAGCACTTGATGTATGTATACCTTTTGGAGGGTAATTTGTTTTGGGTATTGCATAAGCGGCAAAACGACAGAATATCTATAAAAATGTTTGGAACAAAATTTTTTTGAGCGGAACAGTTCTTTACAAGTGCGAAAAGTTTAAATAAATCAATGATCGATAAGAAAGTATCTATAGTCATGAAGACATAATTCATCACTTAAGTAGGGTGGATTAAGCGGCGTGAGAACTGTGCCATCTTCTATCACTGAAAAATGACCCAGAGCTGAGCTGCAGTGGTTCACAATTCACAATGAAACATACGTTTTACAATATTGGTCAATGAACAAGAGGTAAAAAGGCTGGCATAAGAAGTCCTGGAAAAAACAACGCCAGCATTAAGTTGGCTTCAGACATATAGAACAATCCATAACCTGGAAGAATTCGATATTTTTTTAGGTCAACTTCCTCAAACAGATCAGTAGATAAAATGGAAAAGTGGGATTCCATTCGGGATCATAGAAAAAGGAGAACAAGAATAAGAATAAAAAACCATAACCCTTCATTGAAGCAATAAAAAATTACAACTTTAGTTAAATATTTAAAAATGAACTATTTTGACCAATTGTATAATAATTTTTATGATAAAATTACTACTTTAGTTAAATATTTAAAAATTAACTATTTGGACAATTATTTAATAATTTTTAAAAACGATTTTATATCAGGCTTTTTTGGTCATATATGATAAATGCAAATAACAACAACTATTATTCCATATTTTTCTCTATGTTTCGTCGGTATTTCTCGACTTCTTCAGGGGAGTTTATTTAATCTAATAAGACATTTTTAATCTAAGTTAATTCGGGGACACCGTTTATATATTTTTTTTGCGTTAGGTACCAAGAACAAATATTGTGTGACATTGAAAGCGAATGATTGCAAAAAAAATTTCATTTCCTTCAGATTATCGACTTTAAATTAAATTAGAAACTTCAAAACGATTGATAACATTTCCTTTAAATCAAATAAATTACTGTAAATGCAATTAGAAACGTCAAAAAACTAAAATGCAATTTGTGCCACACATCACACTTTATCGCCATCCATCAATCTCAATTACAAAATTCACTAAACCGTGTGGTGCTTTGAATATAATTAAATTTCCACTGACATTCTATTCAATTTTAATTGAACATACTTTTTCATCAGCGCATCTAAATAAGTGTACATGAATACACATGAATATATATATGTATATATATATAAGTTTATATATTAAGCTCTCACAAAACAGTCATTAAAAATGCCAACTTCGACATCAGAAGATTCCACCAGCCTCTCATGTGTAGCACAGCAGCAACATCAGTATCAGCAAACATCAGCATCAATCTAAAGCTAACCTGTCATCAGCATAAACAGCATCAGCAGCAGCAGCAACATCATTATCCTTGTGATATCCTACTGCACCACACAGCTATACACAATGCACTTTTGCATTAATACACTCATATCTATATATTTGCTGGAATGTGAAAGGAAATCTAATACGTCACACTTTTGTGCGAATGTATGGAGGATACAAGTTTGTTTTCCGGTTCAAGAAAAAGCATAATGAAAATAAAAATAAATGCATAATGAAAGAAAAAAAAAAACTGCACTTTCTCCACAGCACTTCGTCCTGCATCTATACTAAGACAACTTAGAGGGAAAAAAATACTAAAACCAGCCTCGACAAAGTTTTTCTTCATAAATACAAAAGGAGCTCTGCCGCCGCATCCACGGAACCGTACTCTGGGGGTACACTGTGTTTCAGAATTTATATCTCGAGAAAACGTTTTTATGCCAGAGTGGTGCCTAGAGAATAGGAGGTCTTTTGGGGTTGGGGGCGAGGTCAGTCAGGCAGGACTTATTTTTCCAATTCACGGAATCTATGATGTTTGGGGTGGTTCTTTCGT
Source organism: Baccha elongata (assembly GCA_951217065.1). Classification (NCBI taxonomy): domain Eukaryota; kingdom Metazoa; phylum Arthropoda; class Insecta; order Diptera; family Syrphidae; genus Baccha; species Baccha elongata. Next base: position 18,606,925 of record OX578274.1, on the reverse strand, counting down.
TTTCGGTGTTGGTTGGTCCTTCTTTCGTCGTTTCTGTCGGAGTTTGCAATGTTGTTGGTCGTTCAGGTTGGTATTCGCCTCCTTCAATGGATATAATTACGGTCTATATTTGCATAGGTAATTATTATTTATATATATTTTTTTTCTTTATCCACAAATTGTTGTTGTTTTGATTAAATTTAAAATGGGAAAAAAAATATGAAAAATGGCATAGAAAAAATGAGAGAAGGTCAAGTGGAACAGGTGAAGAAAAAAGTTAACCCGCAGAGTACCTATGCACCACCTGAAGATCCAGATTAATAAATTTCTTTGGTTATTTTTTTGTTTGCTCATTATGATTTCAGGGAAGAGCTTAGATTAAAGTGAGTGGAAATTTTGTTTGACAAACAGTTAAGCACTAGAGATTTGTGGTTGAAGCATTATTTGGGTCACAATATAGGACAGACTATGGTATGAAAATTGGTGTTCACTCTTTGCAGATGAAAATAAAACGGATGACTGGGTCGCACAAACTGCATCTAAAGAGATTCAAGATGAAATTTGAATATATAGAAACATTTCATAAACAAATATAAAAAGGACAAGTCTGGGTCGTTCCAACTTTTTTTCTTGTGTAAAGCACTTCTAAAAAAATGGAGTTTTGTTAAGTTTTCTGACGTTAATGTTTCAACGTTCTTTCAAAAAAAAAAAAAAGAAATAAAAGGCACGACTGTGTCGGACCAACTTGCTCTTGTGTAAGATTACTAACCTTTGGCTTGGGATATACTAAGCAAGAAACTATGATAAATAATCGGAAGTAAAAATTGTTTCTCTAGCGTTTTTATGGCAGGAACCAATAATAAGGTGATTTAAAAAAAAATTCTAACGAAAAACTTCCTTATTGGCAAAAAATCAGTCATACAAAATCTTATCAAAATCGATCGTTTTTTTTCGAGAAAAGTCGGATTTTCTATAGAATTTATGTGGCAGGTACCGTTAATAAGGTAAACTTATTCTGAAAAAATGAAAAACACAACCTTTGGCTACAAATCCATTGTACTAAAATTTAATAAAAATCGATCGTATTTTTTACGAGAAAAATGGAATTGTCTAAAACGCCGTTAAAAATCTAGTTGTAAAAAAAAAATTTTGTCGAAAAATATCACCGTTTTCAAAAAATCAGCCATGCGAAGTTTTATCAAAATCGAGAGTATTTTTTTCGAGAAAAATTAAATTATCTGTTACGTTTATATGGCAGGTACTGTTATTTTCAGACCTAGGATATAAACCAAAAATACGCCTGGGCATATTGCTCTAAAAATACAGAGTTTGTCACACTGAATATAATTTTTTTCTTATTATTATAAAAAAATTAAATTGAATAAAATTTAAGTTTAATTAAAATAAAATTAAGTTTAATTAAATTAGGCAAAAAATATGTATCGGTAGGTACTTAAGTTTTTAATATTATTTAAGGATAAACCTTAAGGAGAAACCAATTTTGTGACCTTGTGTATCAGGGTCACAAAATTAAGTTTTCAGGCATATCATTTTTTTAATATTTTTTAATAATCCACAGTGGGTGGAAATTAATGTTGTTGACTTTCCTTGTTGAGTTTTTTTTGCTCTTGCATAGAAATTACCCCACTGTTCGCAGCTCTGCCACTGGTTCAGATCCCACTTATTATTACAACTAGCATCTTTTTTTTAAAACCAGTACCAGTAACATGTAAAGCAGTGATATTTTCTCTTGTTGTCAGCACTTTTACAATTGGTACGTACTCCAAGATTATTGTATAGAAGTGTTTTCGCATCTTTTCGACACTAATATGCTTGTTTTATGTTGTTTCATCTTTAAGTGGGAGAGGCAGTGGGGGGGAATTAATGGCTTTGACTTCCCTTGTTATTGATTATCAGTCCTAAACATTTTATTAAAATTTAGTTTTATGAAGTTTTTTCCGCTCTTGTATACATATTACCCCACTGTGCGGAGGGTCACCGCCGGCCGGTTCTGAACCCGCATAGTAGCATTTTTTATTTAAAATAAATATTTTCAATAACATAGTGGTATGTATAGATAGTGGTATGTACATATGCATGATTTTGGTAAAAAAACAAAAACAAAATATTAAGCTACATTATAACAATTAATGGTATACCACGATTCTCACTATTAGCCTTAGAACAGTCAATGTGGAATAATTTGAAAAAATTCGGAAAGTCTCCAAGTTTGAATGCAGTTTTGCAGGGGGTTGATTCTGAGTATAAAACTGAGTATAAAATTTGCAATTAAAGACGATTAGTTGAACTGTAAAATTACCTGTCATTACAAAAAATTAAATTAAATGAAAAAAATTAGTTTTATTGTTTCAGGAAAATATGCTTATCAGAAACAATCACCAAAATAAGTTGCTACATATTAAGCTTACCGGAAATCCTAACCGGAAATGTTAAATTTAAACTTCAAAGTTTAACCGGAAGTTAAGCCTTTTTTTAATGAATATAACGACCAATCTTAATCCGCCCGTGTTTCAGCAATCACGGAACCGATTTACAAAGTTCATATGCTGTTAGATCGATGAAATATCAAACTCGGTCGTGGAGACTATATTTTTGGCCAGATGTCCACGTTTAAGCCTAAAAACGACACCAAAATTGCACGTCTGGAACTCGAAAAGGGAAAAACCATAATACATTTTTTTTAAATACTTAAAAAAATAGACTGCAAATTTAGGAAATTATAGTTGAGTCTTATATCAAAAGTGAATTTTATAAGAATCCATCCACATGTTTTGAACATGTGGATGGATTCTTAACAAAAAACTTTAATTGCACAAGATTTATCATTATTTCCTTCTGAGACTTTAAAACTTCAGAGCAATAAAAGTCTCAATTCTATACTATATACAAGTATTGTATTATACAATAGGTGAAACAATTTGATGTTTAAAATTAGAACTTTATCGCCTTTTGATAACAAAACACCGTTTTATCGTATTATCCAGTTTTTTCATTCCAATATGTTCCAAGCGATGAAATTATCGGTCAAAGTTACGGAATTTACAAGCGATAAAATGAGTTTCGTTCCAATTATCATCGTCTCTATATATAATAACGGGTGATTTTTTAAGAGGTTTAAAACTTAAAAAAAAAAAAAAAACACAAAAAATTCGAAAAAATGAATGAAATATTTATTTGAATCGATAGTTTAAACCTTGCAATTTAATGTTTAAAGATAATTTCATGCAAATGTTGACCGCGGCTGCGTCTCAGGTAGCCCATCCGCTGAGTCCAATTTTGGCATACTCTTTCACACATATCGGCCGGTATCTCACGAATGAATGCATGGATGTTGGCTTCCAGTGCGTCAATCGAAGCGGGCTTGTGCCTATAGACATTAGCCTTGACATACCCCCACAAAAAATAGTCTAATGGTGTCAAATCGCACGATCTAGGCGGCCAATTGACCAGCCCGAAACGTGAAATTAACTGTTCACCAAACTCGCCTCGCAATTGCGCCATTGTTTCGCGTGCTGTGTGGCATGTGGCACCGTCTTGTTGAAACCACATATCATGCAAGTCAAGAACTTCCATTTCGGGCAAAAAAAAGTTTGTTATCATCGCTCGGTAGCGTTCACCATTGACAGTAACGCTGCGATTCGCATCGTCTTTGAAGAAATATGGCCCAATAATGCCGCCGGCCCATAAACCGCACCAAACAGTGGCTTTTTCGGGATGCATTGGTAGCTGTTGCAATGCTTCTGGCTGATCTTTACTCCAAATGCGGCAATTTTGCTTATTTACGTACCCATTCAACCAAAAATGAGCCTCATCGCTAAACACAATTTTTCGATAAAAAAGCATTTCGAACATTTCGAACCGAGCACGAATTTTGATAGTAAAATTCAATAATTTGCAAGCGTTGTTCATTTGTAAGACGATCCATGGTTAAATTGCAAACCAAACTGAAGCTGTTTGACAGTGACACAAGGTACTAAACACACGTCAGCTGTCAAAACCCAGTGTTGCCAAAACCAAACCAGCTAAAAAATCACCCGTTACATCAAATGTCCATGCATGCACTCAAGAAAAAATATATGCCGTAGACTTATCTCCATCAAGCAAAAAATAGCACACATATACACTTGAAAATGTATTAATACAACAAATCTTGATTGAAGAAATATAAATAACTTCAAATCAAAGTTAATTTTTTTCTAACATTCTATTAATAACTATAAACTACAGAACTCTCATCCTCAAAGTTTGAGAATTAAAAACTAAAATAGAACCATTCAACCAACAACTATGGCACTTTATTTAATGTGATTCTATTATCCCTAATTGTAGGTCTCTCTGCCAATTTTTCATGTGACAAACTAATTGACTTCACAACAACCTATTTAACTTCCTTAGTAAAGTCTTAGAAGTTCAACTGAGTACAAACCATACCCCCCATACCTCCATTTTCCATCAGACTGACTGAATTCAAACGATGAGAAACTGTATTGCGGAATAATAATTTGTACCGCCATTTGCATAATCGAAGAATTGCAAATGAAGGCTCTTCTATTTGCGGGGTTTTGAAATTGAACTATATTCAGCTATTAAAAATGTCAAGACCACCCTTCATCAGGTGCTTGCTTCACATCAGTCAGGCACAGTTTTGATTAAATTTATTATTAAACCAGGGTTTGTGGATTTTTTAAAAATAACTTTTTTTCATTCATTTACTAACGAGAAGGATCCTTAATTAATAGCCAACGACAAAAAATGAATGTGACAGAGTATGAAATCAATTCAATCAGCGATGTTGGCTAACAAGGACCCAACTTGATTGCATGTTATGAAAAGGCATCATATCCCAGCTCGGTTCGGTGTAGAAAGGGCGCAGATATTTACTTTCGAGGATATACAATACACATTGTTAAGTTTGTTGCTTAGTGGGCCCCTGGCAAGGGAGATGCAAGGGAAAACTGCTTTAAGTGCGACGTGTTGGATATAAAATGATTATCATTTTCCATTTTCGGAGCGAGCTCTGGAGGAAAATTCGATAACAATCCTAATAGAGTTTAAAATGAACGACGATGGCGAAAGGTGTTCAAGGATTGAGGTTTATGTTGATCTGATTATTTTCCACTTTGATGAGTTTTCAGAAAAGATATAGTTAAGTTTGTTGGTTTTGGTTTTTCGGTTTTTGCTTACAAAGAACATTAAATTCCGAAATTCATAGATAAACTATATGTTTTAATTAAAAATGAAATATGACTGGTTTACACAAAGCTGCTCTTTGGACGAAATGTATAAGGACTTCTTATATTTGTTTCCATCAACTAAAAGTAAAAAAAAAAAAAATCACAAAATCATGGCCAAAACTACAATAAGTTTTTATTTTGCTAATTTTTTCAAATGCCAAGTTGTTAACAAATAACAAAAACTTTTTATCTGATTGATCCCGCTATTTATTTTGCAACCGTTTTTTCCAGATTTTCTTTGTGATAACAGGTCGGTGTACTTTAGTATTTTTTTTTGTTCTTTGTGTGAATTCATCAAAACAAAAGAAATCTGTAACTAATGTTAAATGGCAGCAGAAATAATTAAAAATTTTAAAATAATTTTATTATTATTGTGTTGATTTGAAAGGTTAAACAAAAAAAAAAAAAACCAAAAACCAAAAAACCAAAGAACCAAAAAAAATTCTTCACTTTTTGTTTGATAAAGAAAAAAAATTATTTGCCGGTGGAATCCTGTTATAAAAATAAGACATGCGACAAAAGAACCATATTACTATATATCCTAGTTCTGAAGCGTTTACGGCCGTGAAAAAAATGTCATCCCGAAAACTAGAACATAACCAAGTCAGTTGCAGAATCGTCACTGCAAAATTAAGTCGACCACAATCACACTGCCACCTCTTCGGCAATAACAAATATAGCTCAAGATTTAATATTTATCCCGAGGGGTTTGTCACGAATGAAATCACTTGACCACTTATACTTGCAATCATTTGAAATCACGTTGAAATCAGGTGAAATCACTATTTCACTTGATGAAATTAAAAAAGAATGTTGATTATTGATTTCAAATGATTTTGCAAGAAATTTAAAAACATTTGAAATCACTTTAAGTTTTTTTTGCAATCATGCAATCAAAAATGTCACGATGAAATCACGAATTAAAATCATAGTGAAATCACTTGAATTAATTTGCAATAATTTGAAATCAGTAAATTCATTTGAAATCAATGCAATCACAAAATTTTTAAATTAATTTAAATACTGCTTGAAATCACTTGAAATCATATGAAGTCATTTGAAATATTGCAATCAATGAACCACCAAACTGTCTAGTGACAAACACCTCGATTTATCCCTTTCGAGTAGTTTTATTCTTACTAACAATATCTAGTGCTTTCCCAAAAAAAAATTATTGAATTTAAGGAATCCGTGGTACAATATATTCTATATATTCTTTCAATTGAACAGCTCGGATAGGAAGCCCGATATGAGGACATTAAGCGCTTTTGAGAGAGCTTTTCAAGAAAACTTTCAAAGCAACGAAATGAAGAAAATATTTTCAATTATCTTTAGGTTTCCTCTGATCCTTACATAAGCTAAGCTTATGAAAACTTAACCAAAAAAAAACGTTATTTTCCGAGATCTTACAGTTCCTGAAACATAGAGGTCGAGAAAATTTAATCACTTAATACCTACATATTTACGTTATAATAATAATTTTATAATTAGATTTTTAGTAAAAAAAAAGTTTTCTTAAATTTTTTTTTAGTTACATATTTTTTTTTAAATTTTCTTTTTTTTTGAAAAAAAATTTTTTTCTTCAATTTTTTAAAAAATAATAAAGTTTAAGAAAATATCATCTAAATCTAAACAAAAAATCATGTTTTAATTAAATCTGGAAATTAAATTAAATATTCAAATAAATATTCAAGTAAATTAAATATTCAAATATAAAGCACCATAAAATAATGTTATCCATGTCTCTAGAAAAATCCGCCTATGTATCCAGTCTTAGTTCAGGCTATCGCCTCATTTCACACAGTAACATTTGATATCTTCTTCTGGTCAATTCACCGTATAGTAATAAAATTTATTTTGTGGAAAAGTCAAATTTTTAAACCTTGCTGGCCAGCCCTAATCCCCATATGCAAAAGCATCCTATGGCTATTGTTGCTAATCATTTTCTTATGCAATATTTACAAAGAGAAAAATAAAATAAAACAGCTTTGATAATTAGGGTCTTGCACAATGATAATTTTGTTTTTCAAGTGAGAACTTTGTTACTTAATTGTTTTTAAGCCAACAAAAGCTACTGGCTATTCTAGATGACAACTATATCCATAATACTTAGTTTTTTCTTTACTTATAACTTGAGCCACTGAAATAATATTCAGTTTTGAATATTGTTGCCTCTACGATACGACATAACTTTTCAGAAAAATCCCCCCAATAGTTCGGTATCTTGGTATGGCTTATCTTATCATGTATCTTTTGAGACAAGTTTGGCAGACGAAATTTAGATTTGTTTTTACTTAAATAACACAGTTTAGTTAAAATAAAATCAATATACATATTATAGAGTGGGCTAAAAAACCTTTTTTTCGAATTTCAATTCATAATTTTAGCGGTCGCGCAAAAGCGTTAAAGTTGATAAAATTTCCAAAAGTGCAAGTTGAGATAGTAGTCCAGTAAAATTTGCAGAAAATTGAGCAAATATCTGTAAAAAAACACTATAGTCAGGAAAGTCTAAATACACAAGGCTCACAAAAAAAAATGTCTGCTTTGTCCGCCATTTCGAAAAAGGCGTTAATGCGATTTTCTAGTCTATTGGTTGTATAGAAACTTGATTTACTTTGTTTTATGAGGAGAAATATTTTCTACAACTTTATCTCACAAATTATTTTCGACAGATCTTTCCCATAAAAAAATATTGGCAAAAAAGTGTCAAAATTTTGGAGATGGAAATCATTTTAACGATTATCTTGCCTCCCGGTGATCTAAACAAAATTAAATTTAACATATATTTTTGGTAGAACCTTAAATTTCCGACATATCTAATATCTGTATATTTAAAGTTTCTGTACAAATAAAAATAAATAGTAAATAAATAAAATAAGGCATGTGCTGTTACTATGCTGATTCTGAAAAAAAAAAAAATTCATATAACAAAAGGAAATCACTATTGGAAACAAATTACTCATATAAAATTTTATCGAAATTGATCGTATTTTTTCCAGAAAAATGGAATACCCGCTTAATGGTATTATTTGTAAACTTAGCTTAGATGGTATTATTTGTAAGCCTAGGTCAAAAATAAAAAACGACCGGTGACGTTTGTACCAAGTTAGAAGAACTCAACCCCACCTTTAAGGCTGCAGGTGTCGATACATCCAGCTACATACATGCAGACAGACAGACAAAATCGTCGGACATACTTTTTTCGTCTTCTCTAATAACTTTTTTTTTAAAGACATTTTATAAAATAAAGTACACCACTGAACCGCACAAATTTTCCCCTTGTGGCAAGTTTCAATAGGCCAGGTCTTATCGCAAAATTTCTATAAAATTGTTTTTAAAAATTTAAATTGAATAAAAATACAAAAGTGAAATAAGAAATAAATAAAAATCGTATGAAATTTTGTTAAAAGTTTTAAAACTACATTTTTAATAGATTCAACCTCAAATTAAAGCATAAACAATGAGTATGAAAATAAAATAACTAAAATCATTGTAGCAACCGTTTTCTTAAAATAGTATGCATATGCAAATTATAAAAAAAAGTAAAATTAAAATATTATTATTGAAATATTAAATTAACAAAAATATTTTTTTTTTTATTATTTAAAACTTAACAAAAACATTTTTGACAACAAATCAAAGTTTAAATATGTAGCTTCGAAAATTTCAGTATTGAATTTCGTTCAAATCGCTTCAGCTGTTATCGAGGCAGTCGAAATTTAAAAATACCGTTATATGACAGTTATATGAAAGGTACCTACCCTTTAAAGAATTTTCTTGGAAGTTTGGTTTCCTTTATCTAATAGACCTTTGACACTTTACAACCTATTTGAAATTTTGTTAAAATGGTTGGAGACGGTTCCAAGAAAAATAAACTTTACCATAACGGAAGTACCATTGGCGCAAATTTTAAATCGACTTAGCATAACGCTAATTGGGTTTTATTCTAGTTGAATAGCCGACATTCCTACCTACCTACCTAGCATAATGCTACACCGAGATCTAATTGGGAAGATGAAGAATTCTTGAAAGACAGTTCACTTCTATACTAATGGCTTAAAAACCGAAGATGGGGTGGGATATGTCGTGTACTCAGACAGACTAAATCTTAGTCTCTCACTTCGTCTCCCTGGCTATTGTAGCGGAAATTCTGGCGATTTGAAAATTAATTTTTTTAAAACTGTTCACTTAAACAACTTAATTTAAAAATTAAATAAAAGAATAGTTTTCTGGCTTTCCAAAAAAATATAACAAGACTTTGTATCATTCACCGTTGTTTTTAAATATTTTTTTTCTGATTTAAGTCAATGTTTTAGAAAATTGCCCCTCCCGCCTAAACGGGGGGAAAGAGACCCCACTTCCCATACGATTTTTTTCTTGTCTTAACTCCACCTACACGCTTAAGCTTTTTGGTGCACCTTATACCAATCACCCTGTATAATCGCAATGTTTTTTTGATTGTTATCTCAAATTTTAATTTTGCGTCAAAAATTTTTATTTAAGTTTGTGTAATAAATAAAAATTTTTAAGTAATTTATTACATAACTCGGCTGCTTACAAAAATGTATCTACTACCATCCTCCTGCAATATTTACACCAAAAGATAAAATTTTGTTTGCTACAATTATATTTTCATCAAAAGTCCTTTTTATAAAGATCCAGAGGTAAACAAAGTACTTATCCAGTCGCAAGAACGCAAAACTAAACAAACAATTTAGAGACAGACAATAAAATGCCATTAAGTTAAATACATGTTTACATTAAACGATTGTCTGCAGTTAAATAGAAAACAAACAATCTGGTATTTTCTATTATTCCAATAAAGAAAAACAAAAACAAACCATACCGAGACAAAAAATCTCTAAAATATGAAATTTTATCACCGAAAACTTTGCAGACACAAACAAAAGTGGCCCCAACCAAAACTATCACCATTTTTCAATTTGTTTAAATGTGATTTCTATCACTTCACCTCTCTGTTGCTATGCGGGTTGAAGCGTTTAAATAATTAGAAATGTTAAAAATAAAATATTAGACATAAATTAATTTGCTATATCTACAATGGCTTTTCCTTATCTTTATTAGAATTCTAAGAAATCGAAATCGAAATCGATGTGAATAAACTCTACTTCCTCTTCCTTATGTCAATCTATATGTATATTGAAGTTAAGAGCGGGTCAAATCAATTAATGAGCAGTCTGATGGGCTGATTCCCACACGCTTCTTCAAATTTACCATGAAGCTCCTGAACCTCGAAAACATTCATAAGAAATACGGAAAGAGGAGTGAAATAAAATCGTTTTTGTTGGGGGAGGAAGTCCTACAAAGGACTAGACTCTTTGGCTAGGACAGAAATGGAAATGAGCATTAGACACGCAATCCATAGGATGTGGGTGGTATAAGCGATTTTTAGTGTTGTATTGTAGTAAACATGTTCATAGTGAGGTCATCGTATAGTCAATAAATTTTTGTTTTGCAGTTTTGGTTTTGGGGTTTTAAATTCCTTGTCTAAAAATCAGTGGACTACATTGTATTGTTTTCTTTTAAGGATATAATATAGTATCTATATTTATGTATAACATAAGAAGGGGAAGACATTTACTGTGGTATGTCATTTGAATTAATAACATTAGCAATGCCCTTGGTGTTGAAATGAGCAGTGTCATGTTTCGATATAGGACTGAAGCCATTTATGCTTTTTAGCTAACGATTTTGTAAAAGTTTTGTTAATTAAATTTAAAAAAATTGTCAAAATTGAGGAAAACATTATTTTGTTTTTAATTGATATTCATTTGAGTTCTGATGGTCCGACAAATTGGAGCCTGGTGCATTAAATGAAAACGAGATGGAGCACCTTTCACACAGTGTTTTTCTTGATATGAATCGGAATTTATTAGTAGCCCAGTCAACGAATGCTCAAAAGAGGGGTCTAGGTGGAAAATCGAACTAGGTTGAACGCAAAAGGGTGCGGTGGGGCTTTAAATCTCCTCTTTTTCAGTTTTTCATTTATAACTCAGCAAAATTTGTTCCTACAAAAAAAATATTAAGGAAAAAAATAAAGCTGACAAAATTTCCAACAAACAATGTTTGTATAATTTTTTCGTATCTTCAATAGTTTCTAAAATATAAGCCTTAGAAAATCGGAAATATGTGAACAAAAATTCAAAAACAATCATCAAAAACAATAGTTACAACTGATTTTCGTTCACATATTAGCTATCTTCTTAGGATTATATCTCAAAAACTATTGAAGATACAAAAAACTGGACACATTTTTTTTGTAGGAAATTTTGTCAGCTCTAATTTTAATCTTGATATTTTTTTTTTGTAGATTCAATTGTTTCTGAGTTTCTAAGGGTTTCTGAGTTTTGAAAAACTTAAAAAAGACAGATTAAAAGCTCCCCCGCACCCCTTTGCGGAATACCTAGGATCGGGGACTTTTATTATGTTTACCACCTTCTTGCTAGTCCAAACAAAGTTGTATACTCAGTTTTTCTGCCCTCGATTTTTTCACCTTGAATCATTCGTTGACTGGACTATAGCCAGTATTTCGCCTTTGTGGAAATAGTTTGTTTAGTTTGATGTTTGTTGGTTATAATATAACTGAACAATAGCTGCATTCTGAAACGCATTAGATGCGCCTATGATGCAAAATCATAAGTTCTTAAAATATCAAGAGGAAGTGTCGCCAAAGTCATGAGTTTCATCCTAAAAATTTCGTTTATGCACATTTAACACTAATGGCACACGAGTTTCCTTATCTGCACGTCCATTTTTCATGAGAATAAAGAAAATCGATAAGAATTCGCGGCCGTTCACGTTTATCTCTTATGTATTTTCTTAATTCTCATTATGGCAAGCAAACAATTACAAATGGACGTGCCAGCTGAAAGTGCATCCAATTATTTGTTAGTGCTTTCAAGAGACGATTTGACGGTTGGTCTTAAGAAAAATTGGTAATTTTAGCGTCAACCGTGATCGTGGTAATTTGTTTATCATTTTTAACCAAAATGACCACACAGCTTGTTTCAATCAATCACATGCATGGTTGACGCAAAAAACACCAAGAATATTGGTGGATTTTTCTTTCAGTGCAGAAATAATTAAAATAAAAACTGTGTTTGACATAAAAGGAACGGGAAATTCGCCATTATATAGGGTTTTCCAATAAGAGGTGTTATTTTGAATAGCCCGCTATATCGGTAGCTGTCACTTTTGAAGCTGTCATTTTTTGACATTTGACAAGTAGAAACTACGCCATTAATAAAAATGGAACGATAGACGCTTCAACAACAACGTTTACTTTCAACAAGACGGTGCTACGTGCCACATAAGCAGTGAAACCATCGATCTTTTACGGGAAAAGTTTCCGGACCGTGTTATCTCTCGAAGAGGTGATCACAATTGGCCACCGAGATCTTGTGATTTAACACCTTGCGACTTCTTCCTTTGGGGCCACGTAAAAGATAAGGTCTACGCCAACAGCCCAGCGTCGATTCAAGACCTCAAAGATGGAATTCGTGAGGCTATCGAGGACATAGGGCAGCCACTTTGCGATTTGGTTATGGAAAATTTCATGAAAAGGATATGGTCCTGTAAGCGTGGTCGTGGCGGCCATTTGGCTGATGTTGTGTTCCATTATTAACGGCATACCTTTCTCTTTATAATGAAATAAACATCCGATCATTTATCTCAAAAAATGCCATTTTTCTTTGAATATCAAAATAACACCTCTTATTGGAAAACCCTTTATAATGAGTTGTTGATTTTTCAAATTATGTGAGTGATTTGTTGGTATTTTTTTCAGAAAAAGCTTATTAACGGTACAATTTTCATAGAACTGTATTTGTTTATATCGACTATCTCTTAAACGGCAAAACCGATTTTGACGAAATTTATCATTCCATAAGCTCTGCTAAGATTGATTAATACTGCAACAAAATATTTGCAGAAAAGTATTTAAAAAATAAAACGTTTTTGAAAACCGATTTTCTACTTTTTTTTCGAAAAAAAATACGATCAAATTTAATAAAATTTTATATGAGGTATTTGGTACCAATAGTGGTGTTTTTATCATATTTATTTTGACACAACAATATTACTAACAGCAACTTACGGAGAATGGCTGCATCGATTCATTTTTAAGAGTTCTGTTAAACGTAAACCTTATCCATAATGCAGAAAAAAATTTAAAAAAAAAAATGTTTCAGAAACTATAATACCCAAAACACTCTGATGGGATTGTAGATATTTCCAAGTGTTCTGCACTAAGGGCATGTTATAGGGGTCAGGAAAACGAAACAAATAACTCACATAATTTTTTGTAATGATAAAATTTTCAATTATATGCACAATTTTTTCGAAAAAAAATTCCTGGTGAAATGAAAGTCACGTTAAATTTTCATAAAAGTTTTTTAAATTTTTGTTTAATTCTTTTTTTAAAATTTGAGCTTGGAAATTTATTTTTCAAAAACCATTATTGAAATAAAAGAAGAGATTTTTGACTTTTCAAAAAGTTTTAATAAGACATTAATTGTTAGTATTACCGTTGTTTTTTTTAAATATTTTTGTTCTGTTTTAAGTCCGTTTTTTAGAGAATTACCCTTCCCGGCTGATTGGAGGTGGGGGAGAGATATAACATTTTATTTAATTTATTGTTAAATGCACAGTTTGTGAAATAATTACGAAGGGTGTAGCTATATTTTTATTTTATTTTGAACATACATATTATGTTGTTTTTCAGTTATGTATGGTGTATGATAAACACAAATGTATATCATGAGCAAATAGATTTCTTCCATATTATATTATGAACATGTGATTGATCATTCCAGAAAAGTTTCCCAAAATATTTGTTGTTTTCTAAATTTGGTTGTCTTTCTATTGACATTTGATTTTTCAATTGATTGGCTTTGATAAACTAAATCAGGTAATCCGATATGTAGCTAGGTTGTTATATTTTTAATAATGTTCAACCATCCAATTCAAGTCAATATTAATGAAATATAATAATTTATTGTCATATGAAAAGTCCTTGATTTTGTTTAGCTATTTACAAAATCTTGCAAAGTTCTTATTTTGTCCATTCGATTTTTCTGCATCTTTTGTGTGGTACACAAAAGCTTTTTTTTTATTTTTACGACATTAACAGAATAATTTAATTTTGGCAAGGGTCTATATAAGTTTCTTAAACGTCAACATTGTTGACTCCTTTCCACTTTTCAATGGCTGTGAGACGCTTCAAAAAAATGAAATAAAAACCTCATTGTAATTCAATGACCACAACATCCCACAGAAAAACCCTTTCTCTTTTTACGATATAATCGATTCAAGTGTAGTTAAGTAGCTTTTGTCTTTTCTCGTAAACCATAATACTCTTACAATTGTATATTCAGGCAAATACTGGGTGTTTTGTTGATGTTTAAATTTAGATTTTGATTTTTTTTTCTAATTCCCTACGAATACAATTTCGTGCTCTATTGAATAAAAGTTGACAAATCTTTGGTGGTATTTCAAGCGTTTAATGGCATTAAGTCAGCCATTCTCTAAATCCTTCGTACACAAGTCTACTGTGTTTAAAAGTCTACATTCTTTTAAACATGAAATGTTTGTGATAAGCGCTCATCATTCAACTAATATGCAATTAGTTTGAAACCTGTTTCAAACTAGTAGTCGTACGATTCGAGTTGCATGGTTACAAATATTTTTGGCATTTTGAATCCTCCGAACACAAGTTGACTTATTTGCAACTCGCGGTCTAAACCAATACCACATGCACACGAGTCGACTGATAGAAAATGAATTCAATCATGCTAGTTAGAGACCCACGATACTTTTTAACGAGCTTTATCTTTTTAAGACCAACAGGGCGATTAAATAGTTAAAAACTCTTAACTATTCCAAAATATTGTCAGTTTTTTGCCAAAAACTTTTAATTATGGGAAACAGTTGTCAAAAATATTTATGACACAAAGTTGTAGAAAATATTTTTCCTTACACACTAAATAAACAAAACTGTTTTACGACCAATAGAAGTGGAGTTTATCACTCTAGCACCTTTTCAAAAACGCATGCCGGCTTTATATTCGTGGGAAAATTGTAGGTGATTGTAGGTTTAAACTCACCGAAGGGGAACCTTTTAAAAGATACATAATATCGACTGCAGTATTTTTTGTAAGTTTTGAAGCTTATTTTACTCGACTTGATGTTCAAACAGATTTAATTATACATATAAGTGAAATGTCAAGGAGACCTTACCAAACCTTAGTCAAACTAAAATGCCCATCAAACAACATCCATTGAGAGTAAAAATCAAACACCCTGTTAGAAACAACAATATATTCTAAATATACCAACGACAATAAGATGTGCCTATACAGTCATTATAAAATCTACACTTTGGAGAGACCATTGCCCACAGTACTTTGGAATCTCTATCTCGGACACAAGAGTAGTGTATTGGGTGCACTTCAGAACTTTGCTACTGTGACACTTTAAATAGAAAACCACTTCATACACCAACAACCGTGATAGTTTTTTGTTTGTTTGTTTTTTTTGAATAGTGAGTGGCGCCTCCCTGTTATTATCGAACAAAACGGAGAAAGTCAAAAACACATTTTGCATAAAACATAAGTTAGAGAGAGATGATGGGTGGGAAATCAAAATTTTATTCTGTAAAAGGGTTTAAATCCACAATGTGTTCTGCAAGAAAAGACTAAAAAAAAAATTCTTTAAAAAAATCTGGTCTAAAACAAACATTTGAATTTCTTCTCTAAGACAAGTGAACTTAGCAGAGAAAAGAGATAAAATATCTTCAAGAGAACATCATCATTTTTACTTGCGATTATAGGTACTATAAGGCAATTCTAGGATTTGTAAAAAAAAAAGTTTTGAGATAACAATCAAAAATGACATTACGATGATAGAGAAGACGAAAAAAAGTAGGTCCGGCAATTCTGTCTGTCGGTCTGTCTCGGCACGTATAGCCTAAACGGGTAGGCCGATTTACATCAAATTTGGTAGGTATGGGTTTTATGGTAATACGCTCAGAGCTTTTTTTGTAGGTCACTGTAAGTTAAAAAATACCGGTACCTGCCATATAACGGTTATCGAAAACCTCATTTTTATCGAAAACAGCTCTAACCAATTTTCACACGTGTAATAATGTGTAAAAGGTCTATCAAAATGTTTAAACTAAACCTTGAAAAAATTCGTTTAACGGTACCTGCCATATAACGGCATTTTTAAATTTCGGTTATCTCGACAACGGCTGAAGCGATTTGAAAGAAATTAAATACTTAACTTGTCGTAGCTATTTCAAATAGCATGGCATTAAATTTGTTTTCAATTTTTTATTTGTTACGTTTTAAATAAATTTTGAAATTTTGAAGAACTGTTTTTCTGAAGTCAATATTTTAAAAACCCCTTAACAGTTTCTTATAAAATTTAGTTTTAAGGTGTAATAAATTAAGTTTAAAAGACCTACAATTTCAATTTTTCTTAGAAAAAAGTTTTCGAAAAAATATTTTGAAAAAATCGATTTTTTTGAAAACCGGTCCAACGATTTTGAGTTTTTTTTCATAAACTCACATTTATAAAATAAAATTCTTTGCATACCTTGATTTGTGTTTGAATCTTTGTAAGATATGGTTTTCAAACTTTTAAAAAAAATTCATACGATTTTTTCGTATTATTCCGTTTAAACTCTCAGCTACGAGAGCAAGTTTGTGAGACCCAGTCGTGCCCTTTATTTTTAATCAAATTTTCCTCAGAGTTTAGAGAGTCTAAATCCACGAAGATCGCAGAAAAAAATGCCTGCGTTGTTCGTCATTTTTTAAAAGAGGTTAATACAAGACGGAAGTTGTACGTCGGGGTAAATTCCTCAAAACACCATTAATAAGTCTCGGGTACGAAGAATAATCCGTATCCGTGTCGAGAAATGATGACAAACCCAGGAAACAAAACAAGGACAATTAATTTTGGATCTGTACGTAGAATGTAATTTCCTTATACAGACCACGCGCAGCCAAACAATTAGTAGAGACTCTTGCTGGATAGACTTAGGGCTGATGTTACATCTATCACTGAACCAAAAAGGTACATGGAATTAATGAATATAATCATTCTATTAATGTATCGTTCATTATTATTTGTCCAATGATCCAGTTCATATAGATAATGAACGGCCGTTCATTAAAATCAATGAACGTTCATTAATTCGATGAACCATACATAATTTCATTCATAAAATTTCGAACTTGAAATTTCGAAGATATTTTAATGAATCTTTCATTAAAACAATGAACGCGTTCATAGAAACAATGAACAGTGTTCACTGATTTAATGAATACGTTCATAAAAAAAAATAAATTCTTTCATTAAATTAATGAACGGATTCATTGAATTAATGAACCGTTCTTAAAAATAAAAATATCCGTTCATAGAATTAATGAACGCCGTTCATAGAATTAATGAATGCCGTTCATAGAATTAATAAACGCCGTTCATAGAATCAATGAACGCCGTTCATAGAATTAATGAACGCTCAGTTCAAAGTGTATCGGATATTTATGAACTGCTGTTCGTTGAATTAATGAATGGTTCATTGATTTTAATGAATGGCGTTCATAGTTTTAACGAACAGGTTCATTGAATCTTTCATCAAAAAGTGTATCGGATATTTATGAACGGCTGTTCATTGAATTAATGAATGGTTCATTGATTTTAATGATTAGCGTTCATTGTTTTAACGAACAGGATCATTGAATCTTTCATCAAAAAGTGTATCGGATATTTATGAACGGTTGTTCATTGAATTTATGAATGGTTCATTGATTTTAATGAATCGCGTTCATTGTTTTAACGAACAGGTTCATTGGGATAGTGAACAGATTCATAAATTTTTTTTATGAACGGCTGTTCATTGATTTAATGAACGTTCATTGATTTTAATGAATGGTATTCATTGTCTTAATGTACAGGTTCATTAATTCAATGAATAGCCGTTCATAAAAAATTTTTTGGACAAAAACAGATTTTAATGAACGAGATTAATGAACGTTCATAGGTTCATAATTTTATTTTTAATGAATAATTCATTGAATTAGGGTATGGTGCATTAATTCCGTGAACCGTACATTAATTTCAAGTTAATGATCGCCGTTCATAAATTTTATGTACAATTTTTGGTTCAGTGTATCCAGGGACTATAATGGGATGAAGAAGGCGGAAAAGGGATGACATTGTGTGACATCTAACATGGAAAGTGCTATAAGGAGCAGGATCAGCTGCTGTTAGGATGCGGTTTCCTGATAATTGAAAGATTTAAGCAAGAAGTTCTGGGCTTTTGTAGTGATAGCGAGCAACTGGTCACAATCGTCATAAAAGAAAAATTTGATTCAACCGCAAGGACGCGTTCTTTGATCCCCTAGATAATAAGTATCTGCCCAAGGCTAAAAGTTAAGAGTGGAAGCCTGCAGAGATGAGAGGGGTAATGTGTTAGTAGATACTCAATCAGTGGTGAGAATCTAAAAAGAACATTTTTTCAGAACAGCGAAGATAGCCAACTTATAGACAATTTATTCCATGGAGCTTTGAAGATGATGTCCTGAATTTTTGTCTTCCCGAACTTAATGAATTTTGGTTAGCAATTGCCAAACTTAGATCGCATTAGACTGCTGGTGTAAATGGCCTATCAGGGGAGTTCCTCCAAGATATAGGAATAGCATGCATCAGCACGTCTTAAAAATGTTGTCAGATAAAACTATGTCGATTAATAGATCCTTGACGTAGTGTGTCCTAACCATAAAAAAAGAGATGCTCTAATATGTACCAACTACAGCAGAATAAGCCTTCTAAACGTCGCTTTTTAAATCTTGTCAACAAATACTGTACGATTGTTTAAAACTTTTCGTCAATAATCTGATTTTCTCCTATCAGTGTGATTTTAGGCCAGTCAAGCCAACCTTCAATCAAATGTTTACACGCAGACATATTTTGGGAAAAATCAAAGATACACACTGCCTCTTTGTTGATTTCAAATTCGCGTGGATGCATCTCACCATCTTTGTCAAACTTGTTCTCTTATGGTAGTAAAAAGGGATTGGCTATTAATTGAGACAAAATGATATGTATACTTTCAAAGAGAAAGAGATCTCAACATAATGCACTTTTCCCAAACGTCAATTTAGATGGGTAGGTATAACTTCGAAGTAATTGCCAAACGCTGTTTCTTCGGGTTCAGAAAGAATTTACATAAGTAGTAAGGCTTTCTCTCCAAGGAGACGTTATAAAACACCATAATCATACCAGTCCTGATGTTTTGGGCAAAAACATGGACGTAGAAAGTTAAGGAAAAAGACTTAAATGGGTGCCTTGAGAGAAATTTTTTTCGAGCGATGTTTGATCCCTTGTAGCATGTGTTTTGAAAGATTGTGGATAAAAACATTAAATTACGAGCTTTACAATTATGCGAGCTTTACATTAACGCGGTGTTTGAATATTCAGCGGCTGAGATGGCTGATGGGTAACGTGGACCGTAGGTGTGGTGGCCACCACGCACTAACCCGACAAAACTTCGATTCATGATGTTGAAGAACAACCAAAAAATGTAACCGCTGACTAAAAAAAAATCGAGAATAATTAATTTTACTTTCTGGTTAAAAATCTTTGTGATTTACTTCTGTTTGTACGCAGTAATAAAATCAGTGAAGAGAAAATAAAAAGGAGTAACTATATTCACATAAAAATGTTCACACAATTTTGTCCTTGTCAACAACCATATAAAGCAAAATTATAACTCAAAGAAAACCTCATAGTCACGTCAAACTTTTGCAAAATAGGCCTTAACCCTCTTATCTCGATATATGCGCCTAATGACTACAAAAATATTATTGTACATATTATGATTAGAGGACTTCTCAGACGTAATTTCCAATCTAGATCTGAAATCTTGTCCTTACACTTGATTCCGAAGGTTATCATGATAAAGTCATACAAATGCACAACCAGCTCAAAGGCTACATGATATATATGTGATATACAATAAACAGAGAGGGTGGTATAAAACATAGTAATAAATCAGGCAGACCTATATTGGAGGGCACATATATCGTCTGAGGGTTGTGGCTAGTTTTTTTTTTCTTTACTAACCATATATGAGTCCTTTAGTAAATTTTAAATTGCTTTCCTAA
Source organism: Baccha elongata (assembly GCA_951217065.1). Taxonomy (NCBI): domain Eukaryota; kingdom Metazoa; phylum Arthropoda; class Insecta; order Diptera; family Syrphidae; genus Baccha; species Baccha elongata. The sequence goes on along the minus strand of OX578274.1, from coordinate 18,586,500 downwards.
CCGATATCAAGGCTGAATGTGTCGGCAATTTTTCGAAGGTAGTTGCAAAATTATTGAAGCTAATATTTTAAGAAAAGTCCAGTTCGAGTTTGTTTTATGGGACTTGTTATGAACCAAACTACATACTCTATAGCTGAACACCCATAAGACTGTACACACGTGAAAGCTATCAATTTTTTTAAATAGTTTTCAACGAAAAATTAGGGATCGTTAAATTTGTTGTAAAACTGGATGACTGACGTGGATTGTATGATAGCACAACATCACGATTGACCTTTATTTGAAATATGGGTTTTCTAGCGAAAGTTTAAAATTTTATTTTCAAACTTTAGATGCTTTGATGAAGGCAAAGTTTTGCAATTTAATGTAATCAATTAAAATTTGTCAGACTTATAAGCTTGACATAGTTTTAAGTCCTTAAGAATATATTGTAATAATGTAAAGCTATTAAGGGTGTATTCAGCAAATTAATGTTCTCCATTCAGTACCATCATTATGATCAATAGTGGTCTTTAATTTAAGATATTACGTAAGAAATGTGATTATTTTGTCGCTGAAATTGGTTTAAAATAAAGAGAAAGAGTGCTGCGGGTTCGAATTGACCTGGTTACCTAAGAGCCTTACTTGGCATGCTAGCATACGCATGGCTAGGTGACGTCGGATTGAGGGTAGTTCTTGCTCCTAGACAACCAAACGCACCAAAAGAAAAATCTAACATCACGCCAAGAATTTTGTTAAAACTAACGACTGCGGACGGACATCTTCATCTACCTATACCAAGCTTTCAGGGCGACAGGTGTGGGGGTCGCCTAAGGTATCTATTTCCCTCCCAATAGTTGCTTTTGCAAACGCCTTGATAGTTCATGTTCTAGTGGCTTATTTAGAAAAATGATAGAGATGCATATTTTTCTCAAATTTTCTTTTGAAAGGAAATAGTAATTTACCAGGGGAAAAATCGTGAATGAAGTTATGTGGATGAAGCAATGTTTCGTAACGCAAGCTTAGCGTTCTCAGATTTTCCTCTTTTCTTTCTTAATTATCAGCGCGATGAATGGATTGAGCTCTAAAAAAAATGTTCACTTCTATATAAGTAAATCTGATTGCAAACCAATTTTATGAAGGAAATTAAATTTTCTTTAAAAGAAAGTACCTTTATTGTGAAGCTCCAGCTCGGATGGTGATTGAAAGGAAAAAGACCAACCAAGATTTTGGCGGTGAACTTTTACCCTTGTTTAAATTTTTGAAGTTGGCACTTACTGCTTCCGCATTGATTCCCTTAAGAAGAAGTTTTTTCGAATTTCGAATTCCATGCATAAATAAATAAGGGTGTTAAAAAATACATTGCAATTTGTAGATTCGTAACAAGAGTTATCTTGGGGCTATAAGCTGGGAAATATCTATTTTACTTATGGTATTATTTGCATATGTTTTTAAATTGTAAGAAAAAAAAAGAGAATGAAAATGGTACGCACTTTTTTTATGATTTTAAATGAATTAAATTTTAAATAAATTATTCAAATGAATTTACGAAAAATTCAGTTTTATGCATTTATATAAGTAACGTTCAATTACTTAAAACGTTAAAACAGTTTCTAGCCCAGTAAAATAAGATTCTTACTTCGGATAAGTTCCGACAAAGCATTTCATTACGACATTACGATTTTGCTGGAGACCTTTTTTTTTAGTATTTAGCGCTTTTCAATTTAAATTTTCGTGGTTTTTCCATTAAGCCTAATCCACAGAAAATGAAGTGCACGACTTGGTCGAAAAAACTTTCACTTATGGCAAGTTTGCTAAAAAAAAATAATTATGAGGTTTTATTAAATCTATAAAGATTCAAACCGAAATCCAAGTATACTTCGGTAATTACGAAATTATGAAAAAAAAATTAATCCAGTTAAAAAAATTAATTTTTTTTAAATAATTTTTCGAAAACATTTTCTGAAAACAGAGTAAGTATGCATGTTTTGTTTTTATCTGAAAACTACATAAATTTATAAAAATATAGAGTAAGCAAAAAGTTTTAGAAAAACTATTTCAAAATTAACAAAAAATTTGAATAAAAAATTTGGTACGCCATCTTATTTTTAATGATTTTCTAATGCCCAGTTTCACAGTGAGGGTTTAAACTCTATTTTCAGTTTAAACTACCGTTTTTAAACTTTTCCGTTTCACAGTTATCGTTTCATACAGATTGAAGTTTAGCTTTTTGTTTAAGTTAAAAGATTTTATTTCGTCGTTTAAACACCGCCGTTTAGTTTAAAGTTTTAGAACACACAGACGTCACCATTTTCATCTAAATTCTGTCACATGATATTTCAATAATTTTTTTATCACTGTTCACTCATATTTTTTTAAATTTTTAAACGGGATTTAATTTGTTTGATAAAAAATACACAATAGCATCACAATTTTCAATTCACGATTTATTTTATTTTCGCAACAATAATTTGACATTTCAAAACAAATTTTATAACACAGAGCTTCGCCAACTGTTTTAAGCTAACTGGAGTTTAAATTTTCGATGTGAAACCGAACGGATTAGACGAAAAGTTTAAACTTTCTTTTAGGATTAATTAAACTACAGTTTAAACTCTTACTGTGAAACTGGGCATAAGTGATTTGTTTCTAACTTTAATGTCTTTGTTTTGTGTATTTGACCAATTATTTTTATAATTTAAAGATGGTGATATTTTGGCTCTTTTGGTCCTTTTGAAGTTTAATGCGAATAAAAAAACTCTATTCCATCATTCTCCTAACGTTTCGTAAGAATTCCTTACTTCTTCAGGGGATATTTATTATTCAATCTGTTACAAAATAAAACCAATTGGTAGGTAGGTACATTTTTTAAAAATTAATTATCTTACTATTATTACTAACTCGTATTATATCTGCTACTTTACTTCCACGCATCAATCCGATGGCTACGACACAACATTGAAAATAAATTAACATATATTAAACGATTTATGATGACAAAAAGAAAAAGACAATCAAAATATCCAATGTCTTTCATTGAAAATTATTTTTCAGAAATGCTTAATAACGGTACCTTTTACAGAACCGTTTAGTAAAAAAACGAAATTTCGTAAGGTCATGCACCGATTTTGACAAAATTTGGTACTCATATATCTACTTTGTCGATAAATATTGCAAAAAACAAAAATCATAAAAGTTAAGTCACAAAGTAACAAAAAAAAAAGTGGTCGAACGAATTTCGCAGTTGTTAACCTAAGGATAACATGCCATACAAAAGCCAATTTGTGCGGCCCAGTCGTGCTCAACCAATACAAAATACAAGAAAAAACATCGGATTAATGATTCTTACTTGCGATTATGTGTACTATAAGGCAAGTTATGGAATCGTGGGAAAAAAAATTTTGAGATAACAATCAAACATGACATTACAATGATAGCGAAGACGAAAAAAGTGGGTCTGGAAATTCTGTCTATCTGTCTGTATGTCAGTCTGTATGTATCAGCACCTACAGCCTAAACGGCTAAGCCGATTTACTTCAAATTTGGTATGTAGGGTTTGTAGACCATTTCTTAGACAAAAAATTGAATTTTTTTTAGCTCAAAAAATAACGGTACCTGCCATATAACGGTTTTGGAAAACTTTAATTTTCTCGAAAACGGCTCCAACGATTTTCTTGAAAAAAAATTATTGATGGTTTTTGTTTGATTTTCTTTTGTTTAAACAAATTTTTTTTGGTAAACTAATATTTAGGCAACAAAATTTTCTGCATACTTTGATTTTGGCTTGAAACTTTCTAAAAGAAGTTTTAGCAGTTTTGTGAAAAATTCAAATAACTTTTTTTCCTTTATATTAAAAAAAATTATTATATTTAATTTTGTTTTCGTGGCAACAAGAACAAGTTCGTGCGACCCAGTTGTGCACTTTATTTCCATGATTTTTGGCTTTTGAGTGCGGCGATGTTCTGGGTGAAATCCAGTATATGGGTGATTCTACAAACGATGGAATTTTCGATGTCTGCGACAATAATTTGAAACCATTACATTCATTCACTGTAATTTTTCTTATATAAATATAACTCTGATGGAAATCTATATGCGCAGTTTGTTTTCTTGCTCGAAAAATTCTTTAAAGGGTCTAATTCTTAGTCCCTTGGCATGTCAAAATCTGGTCGTTCTTCTATTTTAGTTCCCACACTAAAAAAAACCTATGATTGTAAACTCAAATAACAAAGAATTGTTATAATATAGATAAATATTAGTAAACAATTCATTTTATTGTTAAAAAAAACTCACAGTTCCCTGAAAGATTGAAAATATCAAAAATGTCGATAACTTAGTCCCTTCTCATTGAAAATCTAGTTTCGAGTCTCGTTGAAACAAAATTGGGTTTACATATCTCGCGTCTGTTTTTTATGTCACTTTTAAGAAATAAATTTGTGCGAGAGGTAGTGGATTGTCCGTTTTTTTAATCAGTCCCCTGGTGCGAGTGCTTGCATATAATTTGTATATAAAGTATGTAGGTATTATATTATAGGCTGAGTAAAACAATAATATATTTTCTGTTTATCATTCTCTCAAATCAAAAGTTTTTATGGTTTTTAGTTAAAAAATTTAAAAACACTCAGTCCCCTGGGTTCAGTCCCCTGGCAATTTTATGAAAAATTGAACTACAATTCTATCCAGAGGTCTTAGAAATTTTCAGAAGATGATGCATTGTATAGGGTTCTGCCAAAGGTTTTGCTATGCAATCTTAAATTGATGACCCAACTTTTTTATGGCGATATTGAAGCTATAGAAACCTAATTTAGAAGCACTTTCAGAGTCTATTAGGTACAAGATAATGCTATCTTATCAGGATAAATCAGGCTGATATCGATCAGTTGTTTCTGCCATTTAAATAAAAACTCATATTATGATTTGAATAAGTGATAATTTATAAGACATAATTTTTTTATCAGTCCGCTGGTAACAAAATTTCAGTCCCCTGACCAGCTTTTAAAAAAAAATTTGCCATAAAACTGTTAATTTTTATATTTTTATTTTTGACTTTTTTGTCATTTTATTCCACTTTTTCTATAGACATTGAAAACAAACTAATTTCATATAAACAGGCAATAAAAACTGTTTGGAAGTATGGTATCGAACTCAGGGGATATACAAAGAAACAAAAATGCTGACAGCATCCAAACATTCCAAAACAAAGTACTTCGTGAAATAGTAAACGACCCTTGGTATGTAAAAAATTGCGATTAACATCGGAAGCTCTGATCGAAAAAAGAAACACAAGTTGAGCGCTCTGAGTGTTCGGAGCTAAAAAACATACACAGATCTATTTTTGACAGCTCAGAGCTCCGAGCGTAAAAAGAAAAATGAGCTAAAAGAAAGTTGAAAGGTTCAGGTAAATTATTCCCTGGGCTCAAAGTCTACAAGGGATTTTGTTCCCACTTACATATTAGGAAACAGTAAAATTGTCGCATGAGGGTACGGAATAATTTGCGTTAAATCCAACTTTGTGACCTCGAGCGCCGAAGGCAACATTGTCAAAAATCGAAAAAAAAACCTTTTTGGCTATTATAATCCGAAATGACTATAGTTTTTAAAAATACCTTTTAGTGACGTTTAATAATTTGTCCGAGATAAAACTTTTCAAAGTTTATCTTTTTTTTTTAACTTTGAAATTTTTTGCAATATTTTAGAAGTCATTCAAATAACTCTTGTAGGAAGTACATAGTTCTAATTACCTCAATCGAAGTCTGTCTGACCAGCTGCCCATGACGTAATTGCCGTTTGAACTAAATATCAAAAGAATGTCGGATCCCAGAACATGTAATAAGCTTCCAAATGAAAATAAAGTGCGGTAAGTAAAGAAAAGAGGTGTAAAAAACCCTTACTGCGTCGAGTATTTCTCTTAAAAACTAAGAAAATGATAGTTTATGAAAGGTGCTGGTCAGATAAAATATAACAATTCAAAGTTGTTTAAAGCAGCTGTTTGCAGTGGAAAGTCTATAATATTTAGTCAATTTGCAGAAAGAAAGAAGAAGCCAGATAAAAGGAACAATGTCATTTTTGCTAAAAAGATGTCTCTTATTGGAACAATCTTAAAAGCAGCTGAGAAACATACCGATGAATGGGTTCTTAAAATTCGTTGTCAAACGAAGCTCTACCAGACATCACCAACAGCAAAGTGCAGAGGAAATCGTCAGCATTATTTAGGCATTGTAAGGGATTTATTAATTTCTGGAAAAAAAAGCAAAACATGCGTTACGAAGAATCAGGTTCAAAATTCATTCAGTACGACAAAATATTGCATACAATTGCGAAGTTCAAAAAATGATACACTTTGAAAAGCTTTATCTCATAAATCAAATTGCAGCAAATTTAGTCTAGGTACACTTACTTTACTGAGAACTGAGAAAATACTATTAAAAACTATCAGGAAAACTATATAGAAACCACAAAAATCTGAAAAAATACAAAATATTCGCGGATTTTTCAATTTCTGAAAAAGTTGCATTCAGTGCTACAAGAGTTGAGGTTATTATTTATTGGGTCAACCTCAAACATAAAAAATTAGTCTGCAAAAAATCAGAACTACCATATTCGATGCAAACAATGATGTATAAATTTACTGGACTAAAAAGAAGAAATCAATTTATTTATCAGAAATCATTTATGTATTTATTAATTTACTTATATTCTTTCATTTATTTATTTATTTATTCACTTAATTATTTATTTATTTATTTATTTTTTTTTTTAATTTATTTATTTATTTATTTATTTATTTATTTATTTAAGACTAATTTGTTTTTGTTAATTAGAGTGATACATTAAACTGTGATATTAATTTAAATTAAATATTGTCGTATTATTTATTTATTGTATTTATTCTTATTTACTTCTTTATTGCTTTTTTGTAAAATAAATACTTCTTTAAATGTACTTGTGCTAAAACTAACTCCACCATCCATCTTCTCTCATCTCTGAGCAGGCGTGTCTTTACTTAAGTACCTAAGTAAATTATTGTTTTAAGTGACCTTTATGTTCATCATAAGTACCTAAGGTAAATTTTTTACGAAGGTTTTTATTACCATAGCTTTTCCTTCTAATTATCACCTTATTCTAATTAAATCTCATTTTTGTTCAATATAAGTTATTTACATCAGTAAGGTAGTATAACCATATCTATGTAAATTGTGCAATTGCAATTTGTTTTTCGAAAAAAATATATTACTATGCCAAATAAAAAAAAAAAAAAAAAAAAAAAAAAAAAAAAAAAAAAAAAAAAACTTCAAACATTAGTACCTTCAGATTTTATCTTATCTCCTTAACTCCGTATTCTCATTCCTGATAGTTTGATTATGAAATCTGATATATGCTGCTGCTGCCAAATACTGATACGACTAGTTCGCACGTATTGGCTTTACTAATATTGGTGATAAAAATTGTGAAATACATACATATTTACTTACGTAAATTTTTAATGAAATCAATGAATTAATGTTTTGGAGTTTAATTCATTACTACAATGAATTACTAAGCCTCTTTGATTGTCTGACATTATGACACTGTCTCACTTGTGGTATTTTCTTTCAAAATTTATTTGTGTGCTTATTTGCATATGATGTTACTTCCGCCTTGAAGATGCTTAAGGACAAATACATTTGTATGGGTATGGAGTTTCTAAAATGTCTGCATCAGTTCCTTCTGCAGCTTTCTATCCATTAGTGTATCACTTGGGTGCCATTCAATTTAAAAGTGAAGTTCACTTTTTTGCCTACTCATTCTTTTTTGCTACTCAACATCTATAAGGAAGTTTCTCATGAAGTTGTTCTTCTCAACCATGATTTCTCAAGATATATATATCATATACTCCATTCCCTTCTTTTGGGAATCAAATACTGTACTGTATAACAGAACTTTCAATTACTATATGTGTAATGGAGTGAATTTTGTGTAATGGAGTCAAGTGTTCTTCAATCTCAATAGTTGCAGTGGGAACTGTTATCATTGCTTTAGTAAAGCATACATTTAAGACAATTTGCTTTTTCCTTAAAGTTTTTTTGTGTTGCTTTTCATTTTTTTGTACAAATGAACCAAACCAAACAACACAACCACACCTTAGATGACGATGGGACTCACTATTATAGTCATAAACAAATTATTTGGCTTATGAGAGCTATTTAATATAAAGTTTCGTCAAAATTGGTGCAGTCGTTTTAAAATGGATACAAAATAAACGGTTATATGGATTGGTACCATTAAACAAAATTCTTTTTGAAATTCTAATTACAGCAAATCACTGTTATTGGTTACAGAACACTCTCATACAGATTGTCATCGAATGTAACATTTTCGAGAAAAACAATGGTTTCTTTAAAGTTCTGATGGCCTATAATTATATGTTTTGAATTAAGCTTTATGAAAAATAATATCCTATCTGTTGTGTCAAACAATTTTACAAAACAGGGAGAACCTTGAATCGAAAATAAAGTATCAAGTTCAATCTTCTTGATTTCTCATTCACTCGCTTTACACTCAAAGTAGAGATCAAACAAAAAAACTGGAACTTACTGCAAACTAAAAACAAACCATATAGTGCGGAGAATATCTAAAAGAAAAAAACTTGAAAGGAGATACTTTTTCACAAGAACCTACATCAACAAAATTGCTTCTCCCACTTCCATTATAATCAATATCATCATCATCATCATCATCATCATCATCGCACCATCCATAATCATGATGAGTCCTTTGACATTATTTTTTTTCACTTTCACATTCCATTTCTGATTGTAAACAATCTTTTTTGCATATCTGACTAAGATACGAACATTTCTCAAAAACATTGACTGAAAGAAGAGATGATGAGATGGAAAAAAAAATATTACGTATACGCCATGTAGACCCCCTTATTTGTGAAACAGCATAAACCCATAATTTCGGATCGTCATCATGATACAGTCATCAATAGACCATGAATAGGAATAGATTTTGACTACTAGTTGAGAAGTATCCATTAACATTATACTTCAAGATGGTCCCAGGAATATTGATGTCCATTAAAAATTAAACCCAAAGTCGTACTCTCCTTTTGACAACCTTCACCAGGGATATCTTCTCTGTATCCTTGCAGACATTGTATAGTAAGGTATACAATATTTTCTTCACACCGCACATACCCCCACCATTTATAGTGCAGTTGTATATATTTCGAGAGTAAAGATGGGAAAAATAGAAGATACAACGATAAAAGATGAAATAAAACTTACGATTTTATGATGTAACGCTGATAGTTCCCTTTCAGTAACACGTCGACTTGCTGCCTCACGTCTTCTCTGTCGAAATTGGCTATACTTGTAGGCAAGTATAACACCAGGAAGAGCTAATGCCTCCAGGGGTGATTTTCTGCCGAATGGCATCCTTTATTTTTCGATTTAAGAACACACACACACACGAACACACGTAGAATTACACCACACTGCGGCGGTGGCTCTTATAGAATAAAAAACAACAAAGCCACCAGGACACACCGACCGTAGGGATGTTACTCTATTTTTGGGTAATTTTTTTTTTCTTTTTTGGTTGTGAGTAGATTTTGAAGAAAAGAAAGGAGGAAAAAATCACACAAGTTATGTAAGTTTATCCTGTCGATATTGGGACTATAAGAATTATTCTACAACACAAAACACTTTCTTTTGAATAAAATTTCGGGAAACCGGTAATTCTATCTAAATTAATCTTAATTTCTTTTTTCTTTTCATTATCCTGTGGAATGATTTTTGTGTTAATTAATTTATTACCCACACAAATCAATTTGTGGTCAAGTTGTGTGAAATTTTAAAATTCCTTGAAATTTTCGATTTAACCGTTTTGGCGTGACTGCGGAACTCTGGCATCTGCAGTGACAGCGACGCGATATACACAAAATCACACGTGAGAATCTTTGACTACTATTCGCATCAGCATCCCCCAACACAATACAGCTGAAGCTAGACAAACACTAATACACACCCAGACACGTTAAATCCAACAAGGAAATCTTTTTCGCTCTTCCATGGGGTAGTTGGTATATATGTCTATGTAGACACCCCCAAAAAGTAGCAGCCTTCCAATAGTGTTATTTGGCACTGGAAGTTAGCAAAAATTATTCACTCTCAGATGCTTGAGTCTGGAATGTTTTAAGGAACAAACTTTTTGGTGAATGTTTTTCATCCATCGTTTGCTTTTTATTTTAAGGTTATTCGTTACACTTTTCAATTTCACAAATCGAACACAAATTACACTACCACTCTTGTATAACAATTGATCCTTATGATTTTATCTAACACCGAAATTTTCGGTCAGAACTTTGTCCTCCAAAAAGCAAATCATTTCTTTCGTGTTGTAGTTTGTAGACCGAACGACTCTATGCCCTTACTTCGACTGGAAGAACTGAACAAATTTGAGAACTTCTAAGGGAAGTTTCTGTATGTTAGATTGTGGGAAGGATAATTAATGATTTCCCCTTTATTTCTTCCATGTAGCTATAGGATTCTTGTGTTTGAATTTGAGGTAAACAACATTTGACAGTTGGAATGCAAGAAACCAGGTAACAATGAGGTGTTGAGAGTTGGAAGTCGGAGGATGAGATTTGGCGAAGTGGTTTGATCTGGTTTCGAGTTTGATTTCGTTGCAAAGAAAAGGTATATTTAAATAAAAGAAATAACTGAGTCGTATGTACATGCTTCCTCAGAAACTATTAATTTGTCATAAATAACAGTTTTTTTAATAATTTGGTAATTTATTGGAAATATGTAGATAGATTTTCATTTTTGACATGAGTTTATTACCACCAAACTTGCGGAGATTTATATAAGAGATAATAATTATCCTACCTATTTCAATTGTTTTAATATTTTTTTTTAATTCGTGTGTCTTTAATTTAACTGTACTGTACAATTTTCGGTTTTTTTTCCGGTTTTTCTTCTATAACTTTTTTCCCTTACGTTTTACGGCAAAAACGTCCACGTATGTTAAATTTTCTGCAATATTATTTACCTATACTAACATGATTGTATGTCTAGTCGTTACAAATATATGGCGTTTCAAAAAAGGGTTAATTTTTTAAAGTTTTGCTAAAAAAATTAAGAAAAATGCAAATTTTCACCTTTTTTCGTCTCGTATACCATTTTTATCTTACGTTCTACGGTAAAAATGTTCAGGTGTGTTTTGTACAACGTTAAATTTGCTACAATATTGACAAAGCATGTTTGTATGTCACGTCATTACCGAGATTTGGCGCTCCAAAAAAAAAAGGGATAATTTAACAAGTTTTTCTTGCAAAATTTTAAAAATTACCCTTTTTTTGGTAACAACGTAACTTAGAAACATGCTTTTATAGTCAATATTGTAGCAAATTTAACGCTCTACAAAACATACGTGCATATTTTTACCGTAGAACGTAAAATAAAAAAAAGGTATATGAGAAGAAAAAAAACATGAAAATTGGATTTGGAAAATTTCCCTTTTTTTGGAGCGCCATATCTCGGTAACGACGTGACATAAAAAAAAAAATTATACAGGAAAAAAAGAAAAAAGGCCAAAAAATTTGCAGTATCTATTTATTATATTCAAAAAATAAAACAACAACAAAGCGTGTATACACTAATAAAATAGCCGTTTTCTGAGTGGATCGATAATCAGAAATTGAATTGAGGTTGACATGTACCTACAATGGTAGAAAAAATCCAGTTCTTGGATAATTACGAATGTAGAACTTAAAATCATATTTCAAACGTTAAAGAAAAAGATATCAACGATGATCGATGACATCATCTTTAGGAAGCAGCGGGCATATATACTGCCCTGTGCTCAATAACGAAATTAATAATGCATATTATCCAGTGCGATAAAATGTAGCTGTTAGTCATCCTCAGACGAAAAGTGAATTGACAACTCCAGTCTGAAGAATATTCGGGTGACAAGCATTTTCAGCAATGTTTTCGAAAAGATTCTCAAGAGATAGCTCTAAGTAGGCAGAAAATACACATGTACATAATTTTAAAAACTCAGTTTGGCACCAAGAAAGTCTGTAGTTCTTTGACTTTATTACTGTTCTTTGTTATCTCCTTTAAGATAAAGTGAGGAATTTGAAAGTGAAGAGTTATCATGCAACGTTCGAGTACAATCGCGAAAGACCTAAGAGTTCCTGGAAAAAACAAATGCAATGACACCAGCAGCAATCTATAACGGGGAAGCTTTTCGCATTTTCTGAGGTCAACCCAATGAAAAAATCAGTGAGTGAAGTGGGAATGTTGTGACCACATTTGAGATCATGACATCGTCCAAAAAGAAAAGTACTTCAAGGCCCATTGCACCCCTACTCACCTTCAGCAACATGTAACATCACCCTTCAAACAAGTTCGTCACCCGACATTTACATTTTAAGTTAAATGAGAATCCTGGTGTGTAAACAGAAACCTCCGCACTTGTCAAATACAGGACGTTCTCTTTATCTCGATAAACAAAAAGCATTTGCACACTCATCGCTCGAGGAAAAGTGTACACAGATCAATAAGCTTGCTTTGCGCATGTTTCCAATGTCACTACAATTGGCAAAAAAAAAAAAACTTGTAGTGCTTCCCAACGATACGATGACTATGACGTCCTGGAATATATTTTACCCATCAACCACTGGAAGCACTTTAGAGGAGAATAGCACTGGCAGACATACGGGTACGGGAGCATAAAGCAGCTAACGAGGGCATACACTGTGCTCCATTGGAAATAGCGCCAAGCACGTTCGATAGATATATTATACATACTCGTATAAGTTTGCATCCTTTGCTCCGCAATTGATGACGTTAATGGATCTTCATCCAAATAAAATGGACCATTGTTCCAGATTCATTATTGTGTGTACTAAAAATATACCAACTTATAGTGTTGAGTGTGTTATTTCCATACACAAGAATGCTTTTACTCTCGCACTCTCCCCCTTTCTCTTTACCTCTTGCTCTTCTCCTAGAAAAGAAAGCCTGCGGTAAGGCAAAATATTTTGCCGACGTCATAGCCTTCAATGTCCTTAAATTCCATGTAGAATGCTTGTTTTTCTTGTGATTTTTTGATTTTTTTTTTTCGCCGAAAAAGATTGTGTGAGGCTTGTGATGGTGGCGGATTTTTGCTGTTGTTGTTGTTGTTGGTTTAATGCTAAAAATTTATTTTATACGTAGAAACTTGTTAAGGATGTTATGCTATGCATGGTCTATTTTAATACTGTTATGAAGGATTGCAAATAGAAATATATCTGAAATGGCAAGTTTTGGTTGAGCAAATGTAGATACGCATTAAGTTGGAACTTGAATATTAAGTAAGTACGTACTTACATAATTTGTTGAAGGCCTTCTTGTAAGTTAAACGGGATGCGTAGATATAAACTGTCGAGACGAATAAAAATAAAGGTCAGAGAGTTAAAGATACTTCATGGTAATAAATTGTGGTAGTACAGTAGAATTTTTTTTAGGTCAGGGGTAAATAGTTAAGATTGAAGGAAATTGTAAGAATGTAATCTTGAGATAGGTATCGTGAATGACTAAGAATTAGTGAAGGCAATGTATAACAAAATAAAAGACATGACTGTGTCGGACAAACTTGCTCTTGTGTAAGATTACTAACCTTTTTGGCTTAGGATAATAAGCAAGAAACTATAATAAATAATTGGAAGTAATAAGATGATTTTGAAAAAAAAAAATTCTAACGGAAAACTTTATCTCGGTAAAAAAATCTGTCACACAAAATTTCATTGAAATCGATCGTATTTTTTTCGAAAAAAATTGGATTAACTTAAAGGCTTATTTTGCAGGTACCGTTAATATGGAAACTTATTTTTAAAACACGAAAAACATAACCGTTAGCTACAAATCCATTTTACGAAATTTTATCAAAATCGTCGTATTTTTTTCGAGAAAAATGGAGTTTTCTGTAACTCTTGTATTCCAAGTACTGTTAAAAAGCTAGTTAAAAAAAATTTAAATAAAAATATCACCGTTGACAAAAAATCGGTCATACGAAATTTTATCAAAATCGTTCGTATTTTTTTCGAGAAAAATTGAATTATCTGTTACGTTTATATGGCAGGTACTGTTATTTTCAGACCTAGGATAAAAATCAAAAATACGCCTGGGCATATTACTCTAAAAATACAGAGTACCAAGTTTGAAGAAAATCGGCCGAACCGTTTAGGCTGTAGGTGTCGATACATCCAGACTGACAGACGGACAGACAGACAGAATTGTCGGAAAAACTTTTTTCGTGTTCTCTATTATCGTAATGTCATGTTTGATTGTTATCTAAAAACTTTTTTTTTACGAATACAAAACTTGGCTATACCTATAATCGAAAGTAAAAACATTGTGTTCCAAGTTACATTATGTCTGTAGCAAAATTGTTTCTCTCAATGATTGAATAATTCCAGTAAATTTAATGCTAAGCATTTGACTTAGTTGAAATTATTTTTATTTATTATTCTATTTATTATTTTTTTCAATATATAGAATTTGTATTACGAGTATAACAAAAACATTTTATAAATGATTTTGACAAAATTTCACATGACTGATTTTTTGAAAACGGTGATGTTTTTTGTCAAAACATTTTTTTTACAATTAGATTTTTCTTGATAAAAATGTGATCGATTTTGATAAGATTTTGTGTGACTGATTTTTTGCCAATAATTTAGTTTTTCGTTAGAACTTTTTTTTTCAAAATCACCTTATTAACGGTACCTGCTATATAAAGAATTTTATACAGGGAAAGCTACATTTTCGTAAATAAATACACACAAGCGTAACATATCAGTTCCAAATGTTGCCAAGGGCATGTCAGTTCAAATACTTGCTTAAAAATGCATGTTGTTACACTGTCAGCGGGGAAGAAATCACGTATATATATATTTTAAGCGGACAACAAATCTGGTTGTAAAATTATTGTTTCCAGTGAAATCAGATGTGTGAGAAAACGTTACATTGTAAAAGAGACAAAAATAATAAAAGAAAAAATTTCCGAACGAAAAGAGCGCGTTCACAAATAAATGTCTTAAATTTAATGAAGACATTTATATAGTTCAATAAAGTTTAATTAAGTTGACAAAAAAGTTTTTTTTGATTTGAAGATTGTTTAATTATTTATGTTGATAGATTATTTTGTTTTTTTTTTTTTGTTCAGAAAAATTATAAAATTTGGTTAAACAAAATTCTCGAGGTTTTAATCAAATCTGTCATTACGATGATAGAGAAGCCTAAAAAATTAGGTTTCGTCATGCCGTCCGTTTGTGCGGATGTGAGGGAGGAGGTATGTAAGGATGTGCGTATGTGCGGTTGCCTGTTCGCCGATCTACAGCCTAAGCGGTTGGATGGATTTTCTTCAAACTTCGTGCGTAGTACCTTTTGGTGATCTCCTAGAGGACAAATTCGAGTTTTTGGTGTATCGATATATACGATTTTTTACAAATTTGACTATAAATCCTCAACGGCTGAACAGATTTGATGCGAACTTAGAGTCGCACTTAAATTGTAAATTGAAGAACTAGAACAACATGGCATTTAATTTTTTTGGCTCAATAACCGTTTAATGGTAGCTACCACTACCAAACAACTCGAAATTACATTTAGGCCATTTTTTGATAGATATTTTCGCTATTTCAATGATTAAATAATAAAAAACTTTTGTCGTCTCATAGTTTGCTAAAAGATCAAGTTCATGCGACCCAGTCATGCATTTTATTATTTCTAATATTGAAACTTTTTTTTTTAGTTTTAATTTCGGGGTTTTGGACTTTCGGGGTTTTAGGTTTTCAGCCTTTTGGGTTTTCGAGATTCTGTCCTTTTTCCAGTATCTATATATACCTTGATTATCTTTTGTAAATGTAGGAGAGTGGTCAGGTTAGGTGAAATAGCGATAAACGAAATAACGCCAAATTGGCCTTATTGCGTTTTCTAAAACGAAATAACACCAAATTTGGAATTTAGCTTAATTTCAATTAAGAAATCGGAATAAGGCCAATTTGGTGTTATTTCGTTTCCAATAAACAAGAACAAGGTATTTTCAGGCTAACGGCGTATAAGCAGTGAGGTTGGTATGGGGTCATGCTGCCCCTTGCAACCCTCCTGCGTGGGTCTACGATAGTATTTGAGGTGGGTGCAAGTTTGGGTATATGCAGAGTTGCTTATTCAAAAACTTTGTTTTTACCCAAATTCGCATCCACCCCATCCGAATCGCCCATGAAATAAATTTGTAAAAAAATTATGATCCGCATCCAATAGTAAAGTAAGTGAAATATTGAAGCGCTGAGTGCAAAAGTGGCGTAACCCACTTACCTTGAAAGTGGACATGAAATTGTCCTCTACAATGTGTGTTGCAATAAACGACGTTATTTGCAAACAACCGGCGTTGTATTTTTGAATTCAGAAAATGTGTATAGAATCACTGCTCATTCCATATACTAATGAGCTTAATAAATCTAGTGGTGCTGCCAATTGTGGCAATTCAATTATTCCACCAGCGCAACACAATTCTTTACAATACGAACAAACGACTGACATTTCTTGTACTGATCTGCTCGAACCTTATAATCTACTGCTCGTTCGTAAAGGAACGCCCCTCGTTCCTGGTTCACAGAATGTGTTATTGGTTGTTCGGATTCAATCGTCCTTGTTGTTTGGTGATGGGATTTGGCATTTCAACAAAGTAATGTTGTGGCGTAATAATTCAAACAAGGCTTTTCTGTTCTATTGGTTTGGCTATCAGGATGGTATCTCCGACCAATCTCTACGACCTTCTTAACGTGAATGACCTGCGCTTTATTTATCCAATATCACAAATTTATATAAACAAATTTAAAAATGCCGCTTTGTGTGTATGTATATTATAATAGTGACTGTGTTTCATTAATAGAAATAATCTTTTAGTTTGTCTTTGATAAAATATTAACTTGGCTGCTGAAAACGATTAACTTTATGGTAAAAGTTCAAAAATCGCTTAAATGATTTTATTATGGAACAACTCAACCCAACGTCTAAGGACATACAAATAAGTTATTTTTAGAAAACCATTTTATACATCATAAATCTTCATTTACATCCCTACCCACATTAATATACTTAATCTTCTTTTTATAATAAATCCATAAGACAATATTTACATATAACATATTTATAGGGACGAATTCTCACGCACGATGCTAGGATATCCAATAAACTGGATATAGGGATACATTACGATTATACGACCAAAATATAAACTCTATTCATAGTCCAGAATACCCAGTCTGTCATCGCAAACAAAACCACAAAGAGGGGTGCGTAACGAGCTTATTATGCCTTAATTTATGTGGATCAAGGATGAAGGACCAAAATCATAGTGAAATTCCAACCGCTTTTTATATCATGTATGTTTGGCCATACATGTAGATACATACATTCAAAGATACATATGATTTAATTTTGTGTAATGCAGTCCTAGATAATTGCCCAGGATAACGGACGTAATCAAATTTGCAGGCAAACGATAAAAGGTTCAGTTCGTTTGTTTGCTTTGGACTATCGGGTATAATGGAATGTCATTTTCATCCTGACCTACAATGTGTGGTCGAGGTTAGATTATGTTAATCCAAGCGGTCAACGTTTGTGTTTGTATTCGATTACAAGAAAAACCCTTGCAAGTACCGCAATATTTTAAAAATCCGAAAAGAAGAATAACCTTTTGAATTAATTTAATTGAAAATACTTATTGACAGATTGAGGGGTTGTTTACATTATTCAACATTTCAAGTTGGTATTGTATGTGTTTTTGTTTATGCACTTGAGGAGGGGAATTGAAAAAAAGTTCAAATGCCCCATCGAACGTAAGTATAAGTTGAGTGTAAATATCGATCTGTTAATCAATACAGATCATTGGATTGCAATATTCAACGACAGGCAATGTAATGGAATTATAAAACTATGGACTGTAGGGTACAGGTAGCAATTATTGTTTTCTTCTTCTTTTTTTTTTTTGAGAAATAATTAGTGTTTTAATTAGTTGTGTGGGAAATAGAAAATACATATATATTGGATACGCTTACAAAAGTGCAAAAAAGAGAGTTCAAATGGGGGGGAAATTTCTTGAACTAGATTTATAGTTGTGTGCGTATTTTCATTTAATTTTATTTAAAAAAAGCATGAAAAGACACATTTTGAAAATTATGTATACTTGCTCTTGCGGCAAGTTACCTTCATGTTAACGACTTAAAAATTAATTTGACCAGTTTAATTAAAAAAGTTTGTTTTAATTCAATTTTTTTTTTCCAAAAAATACTTTTTTCGAAATATTTGTATGCCATATTAATTACGCATTGCAGAAGTACCTGAAAATCGAATTTCATCGAAATCGGGCAAGAAATTAAAGAGATAGTCGATACAAAAAAAAAGGTTGTTCGATTATAATCGAATGATTACATTATATTAAAAAGCTATTATCCGTTTCAATATCTACAAATTTAATTATATTTACTGAAAAAATGCAGTTGTAGAGGTATTTTGGGTCATCACAAGACACCATTTTATAACTTGTAGTTTCAGAACTGTTGAATTTCTTTCGGGGTAGAAACTTTCATCGGCTGGACTAACTCCCCCTATTTTGCCTATAAACTTTTGGATCGATTTTGTTGTCTTCTTTTCCGACGATGTTTGATCTCGAAGGGAATTACAACTTTAGCACTTCAACAAAAAATCTGCTTGTGGGATTCTTTTCTTTGGTTTGACATGAGAAAATGTCGTTATATTTTTTTTCCAGGTGTGGAATCGACTTGTAATGACGATAAGGCTTTTTTCTTTCACAGAAGATGATAGAATCAGAATGTTCACCTCACTTCATTCTCCTTTACGTGGTTGGTTTGCCCTAAATAAACCCACACTGGTCAGCAGATATAACTTTTTTTTTTTGCAAGCAGGCATCAAATACCCGATCAATAATCTTCATAGTGTGTGACATCAGCTAAATTCAACGGTAATTATCCCTTCCTTTTTAAAATTGGAAGACGAGACGGTATAACTTTCCTTCGCTGATTTGGCATTTCACCACTGATAAGTTTTTAGATTAAAATCGTGAGCCATTTTCTGACTTTTTCGACTTTTTCCAGAACTCAAAGGGTACTCCGTTAGGTCCTACCGATTTTCCCTTTTTGAAGCTTTTCACCATGGCCATTGCAATGAATTCTTCGACTATGATGTTGAAGAGTTAAGTTAGATAAACAGTTAATTTAAAAAATTTAAAGTTCTTGGTAATACTGTCGCCTCATGTGAAGAATTTTGTCGTCATCCAGAAGAAGTTGTCCTTGAGCATTGCTTATAAATTTTCGTGAGCAAATTTAGTGGGCTCTCTTTCCTTCTTTGAGCGGTTATTTCATAGATAGTTGCACCTTGGCATGTCGCAGTTCCTGAAAAGCCTGTTTGAGATTGTTTTCCGATAAATTTTCTTTTTATTTTTAGTTGGGCACACTTCTTCTATGTTCAATTATGGAGTACTTTAAGATGTACTGTTATGAAAAAGGCACCTTACGCTATTTTACCCCAGGATATGAAAACAAAAATTTTATACTCAAATTCACCCAGTAATTTCATCACGAGAATTTATCAGAGTATCGGAATTTTTTGTAAATTTGTTTTTAAATTCTTACCTCACAAACTGCCAGCAATATGTTTTCTTTCCCTATCTGTGCAATGGTCTGCAAAAAAGTTTTGCAACTGTAGAAATTAACCCTTATTTGTTATATATGCTGCATGCACTTATAGGGGCTTCATTTGTGGGCCTTCGGACTCATTGAAGAATATTATTTAGTTCGAATCAAGTATTCGAACAGTTAGCCTCTTTGAATTTTCTTAATTCAACCAGAAAATATATATTTTTTTTTATTTGTTAAATCCTTTGACATATTTTTGTGAGCAAACATGGCAGATGCTGCAGCAACACCAGCTCCAGCGGCATCAGCTGCTCCAGAAGGGGAAATCGTAAATTACATGAAAAACCGCATCCGCAAAGGTGCAATGAAACGAAAAGGAATTATTGTCATCCAAGGACATCATTTCCAGCCACGATTCTTCAAACAGCCAACATTTTGTGGTCATTGTAAGGAATTCATTTGGTAAGTCTTAGAAGGGAATACATACACACTAATTTGTCTCACAGAAAAATAAAGCAAAAATAATAATAACTTTAATCCTTTAGGGGCTTCGGCAAACAAGGTTTCCAATGTCAAGGTAATTATATTAAACTTATTTCATTGCAAACAAAAAATGCCAGAATAATGGTTAAAACAAAATTACAATTTCGCAGCATGTAGATTTAATGTCCACGATCGATGTTATGAGTACGTAAAGTTCAAGTGCGCTGGCAAGGATACTGAAATCGATTCGGTAAATTAGTAAAATAATCCTTTTCTACTGAAATTTGAAATTACAATGTTGTCTTTCCTTCTTCTGGCTCTAAATAGGATTGCCAGAAAGTTAAACATACTTTCGAATCTACCACATACAAGGCTCCAACATTTTGTGACCATTGCGGGTTACTGCTTCATGGTATTGCTCATCAAGGATTTTGTTGTGCTGGTAAGGATTGTAACTTCATATGGTAGTGTAATTCTTAATTTTGTTTGTTGTAAAGGATGCAAACTTAATGTACATCCTACATGTAAGGATCAAATTCCGCAATTGTGCGGAGCTGACATAACAGAAATTAGAGGACGAATCAATTTGGAAATCAGTATGAAAGGTGGTGTTCTTACAGTCGTAGGTAAGTCGAATGAGTTTATTCTAAAAATATTATGAGAGGTAATTTTTTTGTATTTAGTCAAGGAAGGCGCTGCTTTAATTCCCATGGATACCAATGGACTCAGTGATCCTTATGTGCGAGTGCAAATTCATCCAGACAAAGCTGATAAAACCAAGAAGAAGACAAAAACAATGAAAGCAACTCTGAATCCAGTTTTTAACGAAACATTTACTTAGTAAGCCTTAAGGGATGTCTCTGGATTATATAAAACTTAATTATTTTTTTTTTTTTTTTTTAAGTGATATCAAGCCAGAGGATAGAGACAAACGAGTTTTAGTAGAGGTTTGGGATTGGGACAGAACTTCTCGCAACGATTTCATGGGATCACTTTCATTTAGTATCCAAGAAATTATTAAGGTAAGAAGAATTAAATGCGAATGATGGAGAATTTTAGTGTATTGTGTGTTTTTCTTTATTAGGAACCAATTGATGGTTGGTACAAACTAATGTCTCAAGAAGAAGGTGAACATTATAATATTCCATGCACTGATGCAAGTAACGACATTGCAATGCTGAGGGATCAAGTTAGGGTATGTGTGTGAATACATTTAATTTTACTGTAGTATTATTCTTAATTCAGAAAAAAAAAATTATTTTCATTCACTTTTTGATAAGTTTTCACTTACATTAAATATACTTGAGTATTCAGTTTTTTTCTTACGAAAATTTTTTTGAACTCATGTAATAATTTTTTTGAGATAAACTACAATTAAAAAAAAAAACATAGAAATTAAATTTCCAACGAAACGCTGCTTAAACATTTATGTTGAACGATTTGGACGCTAGAGCGCACTGAAAAATAATCCAGTTACTTAAAGCGACCCTTACACGGTCAGTCAGAGGACTTCAGTCATCTACACATTATAATCAATCATCAAGCAAAATCAAAAGGATTTTGATTTTTCGTCAAACAAATGCACACATACAGACTTATTTTTCCAAACACTATATTACAGATTGATGGAAAATGACTGACAGTGTAAAGGCCGCTTAAGAATCTGTCACAAATAAGTGTCAAGTAAATATTTTCTTTTTGTGAGTAAAAATTGGAAAAAAATTAAACTGTTATTTTTTGCAAACAAAAAGATTTTTCAAAATAAATTTGCTACTTCAGAGAGTGTGTGGAATTTCCAATATATAAATTGTAGTCCAGTCAAAATAGACCAAAAAATTATTAAAATAAAATCAAGAAATAAAGTGCACGAATGGGTTTCACGAACTTGCTCTGTGGCAAGTTAACACGAAAATTAAACAAAATTAATTTTAAATAAATTTAATACTTTTTTGCTTATATAAATGAAAAATACGAAAAAAAAAATTAAATGATTTTTTATTAAAAGTGCTTAAACTACTTTTTACAATTTTTCAAGTCAAAACCCAAGTGTGCAGAAAATTTTGTATAGTTATATGTTAAGGAAAAAATAATTTCAAAATCTTTAGAGCGGGTTTTAAATAAATTTATGTTTACTTAATCATTTTTCATAGAAAAGTTTTTTTTTACAAATTTGAAGATCTAGAATTTTAAGTGCTAAATAGTTTTCATTTAATGAACAAGAAAGAAAATATTTTAGTTTATCCATTTTTTGTACATTGAATTAAATTAAAATTTATCATTTTTGCTAATTTTTTGTTCAAACTCGTACAAGTAAATGAGGATTTTCTAAAACAATTTTTTAGGTTAAAATCGATTTGTCCGTTTATGACTTGGCTCAAGAAAAAATAACGGTTCTATGAAAGGTTACGTTAATGGGATTGCCATAATGTTTTTTTTTTTGTAACTTATAAACAGACAATCAGATAAACACAAATTTTTTTTTTGAAGAAAATCGTTTGAGCCGTTTTCGAAAAAAATAAGATTTTCCAAAACCGTTATATGGCAGAGGTACCGTTATTCTTTTAGTCATTAAAAAAAAGTCAACTTCTCCTCTAAGTAATGGTCTACCAACCCTACATACCAAATTTGATGCTAATCGGTTTAGCCGTTTGCGCTCTAGTTACTGATAAAATCAGACTGATGACAGACAGACAGACAGACATAATTTTCGGATTAATTTTTTTTCGTCTTCTCTTTCATCGTAATATCATGTTTGATTGTTATCTCAACGAATGCATAACTAGTTTTATAGTATCTACAATCGCAAGTAAAAATATTTAAAACAACGGTATCTTTAAAGAACAATGCTACACCTTTTTGTAAAGATAAAATCTCTTATTTTATCTCATTTGTAATCGAAGATGTTTCAAAGCACAGTCTTTGAAAAATCTTCAAAATTAAAATTTTGAATGAAAAAATGAAAACAATTTTTTAATTAGTATTTTAGTTTTAAAAATTCAATGCTTTTAATTAATCTTAGTCAAAAACAGAAAACCAGATGCACAAATGCCTTGCAATTTTACAGAAAATTTAAGAGATGCAAAGGCTTTTTATTTTAAAACACAAAAGATTTCCGTTATTTTTAATTTTCTCAAAAAGCAAGAGACGTTTGAATTTTGAAAACAAAAAAATTGTTTAATTCAGTAAAATAAAAATAAAAATAAAAATAGTTTCAAATTCTTTTTCAAAAATTTGGGTAAAAATTAATTTAAAAAAAAAACTAAGGTAGCTTGGAAGAAGAACACTCAGTTATGTCCGCTATTTCATTAAAAAATCAAAAATTAAAGTGTCTGACTCAGCATTATTTAAATACGATTTTTTTTTGTTCAGCGCCCATCTCAACGTGAAGCAAAACGACGCATGGACCACAAAGACATGCCACACAACATGAGCAAACGCGATATGATTCGTGCTGCCGATTTTAATTTCTTAAAGGTTTTAGGACGTGGATCATTTGCCAAAATTCTTTTGGCCGAACGTAGAGGTACAGACGAGTTATACGCATGTAAGGTTCTTCGTAAGGATGTCATTATCCAAACTGATGACATGGAACTGCCTATGATTGAAAAACGCGTTTTGGCTTTGTCTGGTAAGCCACCATTTTTGGTTCAATTGCATTCATGCTTCCAAACTATGGTGAGTTAAACGCATACATTTATTAAGATTTCAACCATGTTTTTTTTTTAATCTTAAAGGATCGTTTGTTCTTTGTCATGGAATACTGCAAGGGTGGAGATTTAATGTATCAAATTCAACAAGTCGGACGATTCAAGGAAAATGTTGCTTTGTATGTAATTCAATGGAATTAAAAAATGAAACATAAAAATTCTTTTGTTTCAAATTAAGGTTCTACGCTTGTGAAATTGCTGTGGCTTTGTTCTTTTTACATGAAAAAGGTATCCTCTATCGAGATCTTAAATTGGATAATATTCTATTGGATGCTGAAGGACATGTTAAAATAGCTGATTTCGGACTATGCAAGGAAGGTATCACGGATGATAAGACCACAAACACTTTTTGTGGTACCGCAAATTATATGGCTCCTGAAGTAAACCAGTTTTAGATTTTCTTCTTAATTAAGAAAACTTAAAAATACATTTTCTCATTATAGATTACACAATATCTTCCATATACTAATGCAGCTGATTGGTGGTCTTACGGAGTCCTTTTATACGAAATGATAGCTGGCCAGTCTCCATTCGAAGGTGATACTGATGAATTAATTTTCAAGGCAAGCAAGGAAAACAAAGTTGTTTTTCCAAAATACTTTTCACAAGAATCTAAGGATATTATTTCTGGAGTAAGTTTGGATGAAAAGCAAACTATAAGGATTAATTTAATATATAAAAAATAAACACTTTTGATTCAAGTTCTTAGCTAAAAAGCCAGAAAATCGTCTTGGATCTGGATCAAATGGTCGTTATGATATTAGAACACACGCATTCTTTAAAGATGTTGATTGGGATAAGGTTGCAGGATGTTTCGTTGAACCACCATATAAACCAAAAATTGTAAGTTGAAGTTGAATTTTCTTTTCCTTTTTGGTAACAAATTCTAATCGGTTTTCTTTTTTCTAATGACAGAAACATCGCAAAGATATTGCTAATTTCGATCAACAATTCACATTGGAGAAAACCGATTTGACTCCAACTGATAAATTGTTTATGATGAATATGGAACAGAATGAATTTATTGGATTTTCTTACCTGAATCCGGAATTTATAACTTTGTTGTAAGAAAAGAAAGGGTAAACAATACAAATCCATGATCAGTTGAGATATGTATGTATTTATATTAAAACTATAGCAGTGCAATAAACAATAAAAAAAGGTTAAGAATATATATATTTTTTTTCTACTAAAGGATTTTTATTAGACAAACAGTAATTGAATCAAAAACTGTTACAATATGTTAAAAGTTTTTACTTGCGTGCAAAAAAAAAACGACTGAGTCGCACAAACTTGCTCTTGGAGAAAGTTACTTTCGTATTCACGACTGGAAAATTCACTGACCAGTTTTTTTTTATAAACAAAAATTCAGTTTTTTGTTTCTGAAATGTTTTATTATCCAAAAAATCTTTTGAAAACAAATGTATTGAAAAAAAAAAAGATTTGTATGAAAGACGTCACCGTCGGTAAAAATTCAATTACATGAAATTTTATCAAAATTGATAGAATTTTTTTTTAAATTTAGAACTATCGGTTTACAAAAAAAAAAAAAATTTAATCAAAAAACACTTTTTTTTAAATTTTTTGCAGTATTATTTAAATTTAACAATAGTTTAAGAAAACTCAAAAAAAAAATTTAGATGCCAGACATTACAATTGGCAAAAAATTACACATATAAAATTTTATCAAAATCGATCGTATTTTTTCGAGAAAATTAGAACTATCTGTTTTCAACAAAAAAAAAAACAACTTTAAAATTTTGTTTTTAATTTTTTCGCAGTTTTATTTATACTAAGCAGTTGTTTTAGAAAATTAATTTTGGTCAAAATCGGTACAGCCGTTCAAACGTTTATATGGCAGGTACCGTTAATAGCTGATTCTGAAAAACAGACGGACATCGCCATTGGCGACAAATCACTCATGTAAAAATAAATCGAAATTGAACGTAATTTTTCGAGAAAATTAGAATTACACATCTGTTTTTCCAAAAAAAAAAACTTTTTCAAAAATTACTTTTTTTAAACATTTTTTTTTGCAGTATTATTCAAATTGAGCCAAAGTTTAAGAAAATTAAATTTGGTCAAAATCGGTTTAGTCGTTCAAACGATAGTCGAAATAATAAATAACGGTTATATGGCAGGTACCGTTAATAAGCTTATTGTGAAAAAAAATTTAGATGACGGACAACAAATCACTCATAGAAAATTTTATCGAAATTGTTCGTACTTTTTTTTGATAAAAATGGAATTATCGGTTACATTGATTGTAGGTCCCGTATTTTTATACCTAGGTCTACTTTATCATCGCAATTTCATGTTTGATTGTTATCTCAATTTTTTTAAAGAATGTATAACCTGCCTAACAGTATGTACCTAGAATCGCAAGTAAAAATGTTTTGAGTTAACAATCAAACGTGACATTACGAGGATAGAAAAGACGAAAAAAGGAGGCCCGACAAGAATGGCTAAACGATCAAAACAATAAAACGGCAAAACGCTCTTTCAGCAAAATGATAATACTGTGTAGCGCTGTTTGACGAAAAAACTAAACGGCGCACCATTATTTACCAAACATCAAGAAATTTCATAAAAAATGCAAAACAACATATTACTAAATGAAATTTGCGAAATGGATTTCAAGGATTTTAAAACAAAGAAAAATATTAAACCGCCGAATGTTAATTGTGAAAGAATTAAAAAACAAAATGAATAAAAAACAAAACTTAAATATCCAATTAACCATTTGCGAATTAAATGAAATATTTAACGACTATATAAGGTGAAACAAAGCAACCAAATTTTTTGAGCGCTGACCATTGAATTTTCATTCAAAATATTTGGATACTTTGTATTTGTCCATTGCTGTTTCAACAAAAACAAGATTGCCGACACCATTGCCCAGCCCATAGCCCTGCAAACCATAAAACTTCCACCTCCATGTTTCAGAGTAGGCCTTATTTTTTCCCCCTAGAAGGCTGTTTATTCGCTTTTCGCCTCGCTTTTCGCCACACAAATATCCGACCGTTATGTCCAAAAATGTTAAATTTAGTCTCGTCAGCAAAAATTGCATTTTTGTATAAGTGTATGTGGCTGTCAAGCCAGCAAACACATTTTCTAATTTTACATTATTTTTTCTTGATAAATTTACTGTACCTATTAAA
The DNA here is from genome assembly GCA_951217065.1 of Baccha elongata. Lineage (NCBI taxonomy): Eukaryota > Metazoa > Arthropoda > Insecta > Diptera > Syrphidae > Baccha > Baccha elongata. The sequence goes on along the minus strand of OX578274.1, from coordinate 18,559,474 downwards.
TGTGCAGAAGATATTTCCGTTCTCTAGATACAAAACACGCATTTTCAAAATTTAAAAACATTAAGAATCTAGAAAACACACCTGATTCAGCGAACCATACACGGTCAGTCAAACGACCGACGCCGCAGTCAAGTTGTACTTTCTGGTGGCGCGGGCGTCTGATTGACCTTTTTATGTTCGCTTTAAGCGAACCTTACACGTTCAGTCATTTGACATCAATCTATAATATAGTGTTTGTAAATATAAGCCTGTATGCGAGGATTTGTTTAATGAAAAATTAAAACCCTTTTGAATTTGCCTGATGACAGATTATAATGTGTAGGTTGACTGACGTCCTCTGACTGATTATTTTATGTTCGCTTTATGCCTGAAATACATGTACGTTTTTTATTGCGCAGTAAGAATAGAGAACAAAGGTTCTTATGGAAGAAGACACATGTAAAAACTGCACCATTCGCAGCACTGCACGAGGTTGCTATTCTTAAATTCACTGCACAGCGTCTTTGCCATAATAAAATTTATAAAATATTGGTTTTTGGCATGTAAAATATTGGTCACGAGAATGTAAACATAACATAAGCCTGGCAAATAAAATATTAATTTTACAAGCTCTAACACACTGCTAAGAGCATAATAATTTTGTTTAAATCTATAATATATCCAAAATATCCAATTGTATTAAAAAATTTTCAAAAATGCACAAAATAAAACAAGCACAACATAATATTTTCATTTGCAACTTTCCATTTCACAGAACTGCACACAAATGTCATAATGTGACACATGTGTTTTAGGTGCGTTTTTACTGCACATGTATTTCAGGCATATTTTGTTACTTGTGGATATAGCTTTAAATTATCGAATACGTGAATCGCTGGCGCTGATGTTCATACATTTAAAGGTGTAATTAAAAATTGGGATTTAATAATATTTTATTCAATATCCGAACCGCAAGTGTCTTGTAGCATTGAGTTTATGCACATGCGTATAAACTCAATGCTTGTAGTTCTTGTAGTAGCAACCAAATAAAGTGCATACGCTAAACGTGTTATTATTTCTATTCCACGCATAGTTAAAACTGTGATGCTACTGAGTGGAAAAAAACATACAGAAACATGTGATGTTGCGGTTATATTTTGAAATTATTTTTGAAATTAATTAAAAATCGCGAAACTCGGTAATCCTTCGGCGGATTTTCAGTTGTCAGTATTTCAGCCCGTGTTGAATAGAATGATATCTACCGAATTAATAACCTTTTGCGGAGCACCTATGCAACATCGGACGTCTGTTCACTTCGGCTTTGGCCTGTTTTCTGTAAAAGTAAGAATGCAACGGTCAAATATTGTTTGAATTTTAATTTACAATACATACATTATACATTTCTATAGTATTTTCATGCTGAATAATCACCGCCTGGCCATCTTGAGAAACGTGTGATAAACACATTTTTAGGTTCGTGCATTTAATAGTTGTCTATTTTGTAACCCTGACAACAGTCGTAAACATATATTATTTTTGTTTTGTTTACGACTCTTGTCAAGGTAATATGGATTTTAGAGCCAATAAAATACATTATATATTATTAATTTGTTTCGTAGACGACTATTGTTAGGGTAACAGAATAGACACTTAGTAAATGTAAGAACCTCCAAATGTGCAGTTAACAACTTTCTTTAGATGGCGCTGCTCCATGGTTGTACTATAGAAATTTATATACAATGCGCTCTGTTTGACCAGCGCTCTGTTTGTCGCGGGCAGTAAGAGTTCTGTTCGCTTTCTTCATTTTCTCACTTAAAAAAATATCTACGACTTTACTGTATTGTTATCACTACAGCAGCGAAATATTTTTCAAAAGAAAAACAATCATACTCAGGAAATTTATTTATTTTTAAAGTTCCAAAAGAAAAAAAAAAATTATTTAAAATAAAACTCCAACTATCGTAATCGTTAAGAACAATAATTCATAAAATACCAAAATTAAATTGCTTATAAGGTTTGTTACATTATTAAAAACTCTAAATCGTTGTTATAGTTTAATGTTTATTGTATATTGTTGTTATAGTTTAATGTTAAGAGCACCGCTTGCGGGAGCAGCTAGATCAAGAGAAAATCAAAGTTATTCAATTGCAAAATGAACTAGCTACTTTAAGGATGACTAGGGCCGAGACGCCATCGCCACTTATGTCTGCATGCGCTATACAGTGATTTCACAATGCACATGCAGAATGACAGTGTATGGTGTTGATTGTGTGGTTGTGCAGCGGTGGCGTCTCGGCCCTAGTCATCCTTAAAGTAGCTAGTTCATTTTGCAATTGAATAACTTTGATTTTCTCTTGATCTAGCTGCTCCCGCAAGCGGTGCTCTTCGTTGCGATCTAAGGCACGTATCGGACGGGCATACAGAAATCGAATGTCTCGGTTGGTAGCTTTTGTCTTGCACTGTGGACAAAACTTTCTGCCGTGACCAGCGAGCCAATGACGAATGCACGAGTCACCGAAGAGATGACCACATTTTAGCGAGGCTATTCTGTGCTCGCCTGACATCTCCCAACTGTCTGAGCATATGGGGCAGGTAACACCATCATCGTCTTCTCCTCTTTTCAGCTTTGGAGTTTGTTTAGGTGGTGTTCCGTTTTCGCTTCTTCGCTGGAGATGGACTTGGCGGACAATCATTTGCTGGCGGCGGACCATAATCATCAATTGGTACTACAATTTTTAATTGAAATAAAAATAAAAATCATCCTACATATCGATTGACTTACGGCTAGGTGGTAAAGGGGGTGCAACAATTTCTGGCAGTACTTGCAAAAGTCCATCTGCTAATAATGTTACTACAATTATTTCTTCTTTATGTATTACATCAGGACTCTGCATTTTGCTGGACAAAAACATCCAATAAACATTAAACTATAACAACGATTAAGAGTTTTTAATAATGTAACAAACATTATTATAAATTAAAAATTATAAGCAATTTAAGTTTGGTATTTTAAGAATTATTGTTCTTAACGATTACGATAGTTGGAGTTTTATTTTAAATAATTTTTTTTTTGTCTTTTGGAAGTTTAAAAATAAGTAAATTTCCTGAGGCTGGAAAACAATATTTGAAAAATATTTCGCTGCTGTAGTGATAACAATACAGTAAAGTCGTAGATATTTTCTAAAGTGAGAAAATGAAGAAAGCCAACAGAACCCTTACTGCCCGCGACATGCTTCTAAAGGTCTGGTCAAACGAAGCGCTGTCCGGCATTTTAAGATGGTAAGCATGTAAGATATGTTCTTTTGATTTATAACGACTTTTAATTAACAAAAACAATTAATTCAGTACTGGCAAGTACTTGTGGGAAAGCTGTCAAATGTGTAAAGCGTCAAACTAAGGAAATTATATAAAGTGCGGTTAAACGGTGAAAGTAACATTAGTGGTGTTTTTATGGGATATTATATACCTATGTATAGTACACTCATCTTATATACCGGGTGAGTCATGAGCAATGCGACAAAACGCTAGGGCGTGTAGGTTGCGTTGAGGCAAGAAAAAAATCGTATGGGAGGGGGGGGTCTATTCCCCTCCGTTTAGCCGGGAGGGGCAATTTTCGAAAAAACTGACTTAAAATGGGAAAAAAATTATTTAAAATCAACGGCTTCATTCACAATGCTGTGCGATACGTTTTTGAAAAGCCAATAACTTTTTCTTCCATTCTGTGTTTAAATAAATCTATTCTAAGAAATAGTTTTTGAAATATTAATTTTCAAAGTCAAAATTTTGAAAAAAAAATTGAAAAAAAAATTTCAAATTAATTTTTTTCAAAATTTTACGTAATTAAGTGCTAATTTTAATTTCAAAATTCAATGCTGTTATTAATTTTAAGTCTAAATAAGAAAACCGGATGCAAAAATTTTATGTCGTTCTCAAGAAATTAAAAAAAAACCAAAACCACCTTTTTCTAAGAAAAACATTTATTTTTATTGTAACGAAGCAATTTATTTATTTATTTAGCATTAATCTTAGTTTTTTTACTTTTTTTTTAATTGGAGTTTTATGAGAACGTAATAAAATTAAATAGTATTGGAATAACCCTGGATTAATATTATTTTCATTGATAACTTCTGAAAACTGACCTGTCAATATTTTTGCCTTGGCCTGCCCGCAGCCCATGGGTTCTACCTGTTATGGGGACAATAGGGACAATAAAACCGCATTTTTTTTAATGAAAAAAAAAAGAAAATTGAAACGCAAGATAAATAAAAGGCATTGCAGTTTTGCTTAGTAATTATTTCAAATTTGAATATTAACTCATTAACACGAAACGATGTCAAGCTCATACACCCGAGAAGAATTAACGGACATGCATTTCTGCTACGGTTTAGCTAATGGTCGAAGTCGTGAAGCCGAAAGACTGTACGCTGAAAGATATCCCGATAGGAGGTGTCCCCATCATAGCACGTTTCCAAGAATCCACCGACGTCTAAGAGATCATGGAGTGCTGGAGCATCGAAGAAGCGAAAGGCCAGTTTCTGATGAGTCAAGAATCTTAGATGAAAGAATTCTGGATTTAGTCCGAAATAATCCCTCCGTCAGTACAAGAAGGATATCCACTATGCTTGGAGTGTCCCAATCTAGAGCATGTCGAGTACTTCGGGCGGAAAATTTACACCCGTACCACTTTACGCCTGTTCAGGAACTCACCTCAAACGACAAGTTATTGAGAACCGAATTTTGTAGAACATAACTACTTAGAAATGAAACCGAACAAAACTATTTTAGAAGAATATTCTGGACGGATGAAGCACAGTTTACTAGGGATGGGGTTACTAACTTCCACAATTTACATTATTGGAGTAGCGCCAATCCACACAAAAAAAAACAAAACAAATCACAACACCGCTTTAGTTGCAATGTTTGGCTTGGTATTGTTGGACACACTGTGATCGGGCCCCGGTTTTTGAATTCCATTATTAATGGAGAATCATACCTGCAATTCCTACGAGACCTTTTACCCGATTTATTAGACAGCGTTCCATTGGTTATAGCAGATACTTTAATCTACCAACAAGATGGTGCTCCAGCACACTACAGCTTACAGGTGAGAAACTGGCTGGATGATCATTTTAGTGACCGTTGGATCGGAAGAAGGGGCCCCACGGAATGGCAGCCTAGGTCACCAGATTTAACTCCCCTAGATTTCTATGAAGAATTATGTTTACGAAGTGGAAATAGTATCATTGGAACAACTGAAGGAACGAATTGAAGTCGCTGGAGTCAAATTGCAGGAAAATTTGTCAAGCATAAACTTATGTGAAGCCATTACAAGGAGATATAATCTATGCCTTCTAAACAATGGAGATCATATCGAGAATTTTTTATAAGTACTTCCAATAAAAAACATAGTAAAAATAAAAGGAATAAAAAAAACTAAAAAAACTAAGATTAATGCTTCTTAAATTGCTTCGTTACAATAAAAATAAATGTTTTTCTTAGAAAAAGGTGGTTTTGGTTTTTTTTTAATTTCTTGAGAACGACATAAAATTTTTGCATCCGGTTTTCTTATTTAGACTTAAAATTAATAACAGCATTGAATTTTGAAATTAAAATTAGCACTTAATTACGTAAAATTTTGAAAAAAATGAATTTGAAATTTTTTTTTCAATTTTTTTTTTCAAAATTTTGATTTTGAAAATTAATATTTCAAAAACTATTTCTTAGACTAGATTTATTTAAACACAGAATGAAAGAAAAAGTTATTGGCTTTTCAAAAACGTATCGCACAGCATTGTGAATGAAGCCGTTGATTTTAAATAATTTTTTTCCCATTTTAAGTCAGTTTTTTCGAAAATTGCCCCTCCCGGCTAAACGGAGGGGAATAGACCCCCCCCTCCCATACGATTTTTTTCTTGTCTCAACGCAACCTACACGCCCTAGCATTTTGTTGCATTGCTCATGACTCACCCTGTATAGTACAGTTGAGAATTCCCAAAAAAACGAATCTGGTTTATATGTTTCGTCTTATCTCTATCCATTATGATTTGACTTTGCCTTTTTATCGCTAGTATCCGTACTGCCGATGTTGTATATGTGTTCATTACAAAATCTTACTATACTATGGATAGATTTTCCAAAAAAACACGACTATTAAATCGCTACTGAATTAATTGTTTTTGTTAATTAAAAGTCGTTATAAATCAAGAGATTATATCTTACATGCTTGCCATCTTAAAATTTTAAACAAGCAAATTCCACAATTTTTTACGGAAATTACCATTTGGGGGACGAAAATCATGAATTTTATTTTACCGTTATTGTTATTTATTTCAAGTTCAAGGGCAACTATCCCCATCTTGCCAATCTGCAGAATCAATTTTTTCCTGATCCTGAAGTTGGCTTAACCTCATCCAGCTACTCCCAGAGGATAACTAATTCAAAACTATGGGTGAAAAATGGGGATTGTTATGTTATAGAGCAAAACAGGACCAAATAACTGAATAGAGTTTTTAAAAACAAAAAAGAATGACTCCGGATCTTATCCGGAGATTTCAAAAGAAGAAGTATCCTCACACACATTTCCATTCCAAATATCTTTGCCTGACGCCTATTAAATGGCTATCATTATTTAGCCAGTTATCAGGTCATTAAAACCTGTCGACTTCCTCGACTTTATTCTATAGCAACATTTTATCCTTCAATAGATAAACTATGAGCTCTAGGACGCCCGCTAGTCAACGGTTCAACATACAAAGACAGTAGTTTCTTCTATATTTGTCTTAGCATTAAAATGCAAAACAATTTACGAAAAATCAAACAAATAATATACTAATGTGTTATAGCTTCTTCGAATGTTAAAATTGCTTTTTTGATTTAAGGTACGTATACACATTTGATTTGAGTCTAGGTTTTGAGAAATAAAAGAATAAAAGGATACCTTTTGTCGCATATAAACATTTTTCCTTTTTTTTTTTAAATTTTTTGTGATTCCCTAAAGGAGAAATTAGAACAAAATATTCGTCTAAATTTCATAAAAATCCGTTCACAGGTTTTTGAGATACTTATTGAATTAACGAATATAGTTTTTGAAAAATGATTTAAAACTTAACAAAAACATTTTTGAGAAAAATTTGTATGTCATGTATGAAAAAAAAATTACGAAAGTATATAGAATTTCATAAAAATAGCTTCAGCCGTTATCGAGATATGCGAAATTTAAAAATATCGTTCTTTGGCAGGTTTTTTTAGACGATTTTAAACTTGGATTTTAAAATTGGCATATTCAAAATTTTTCTTAAAATTATTTAAAAACAATAGTTTAAAAAAAATCATTATTTTTTAAAAACTGGAAGCACAAAGAAAAATGTAAAATATTTTTTAATGTATCAAAATTGGGTGAAATAGCGCCAAACGATATAACGCCAAACTGAAGTTTAGCTTAATTTCTATTTATACATCGAAATAAGGTCGATTTCGCATTATTTCAAGAAAAATTATAACAAGAAAAAGATACTTCAAGCTTACGGCTTAAAAACAGTGAGATTTGTATGGGGCATGCTTCCCCCTACAACCCCTTGCCAGTGCCTACTATAGGATTCGGGATGGGAGTTGTTTATTCAAAAACTTTGCATATATCCAAACTCGCACCCACCCCAAATCCAATAGTAGGTCCAGGATGGGGGTTGCAAAGGGGCAGCATTTCCCCTATATCGTACATACCTTTCTTTTTATTACTATAAAATGATTTGGCCCTATTTCCATAATTAAACTAAACATGTTTCCCACAACGAAATAAAGCCAAATCTGCGTTATTTCGTTATTTAAGACGAAATAAGACCAAAATGAAAAATTTGGTCTTATTTTGTAAAATGGCATTCCTACTATTCTACTAAGATTTTCTCTGGGTTGTTAGAATTTAATTTCCAAAATTATTTTTTGTACTAGCTACTGTTTTTTTTTTTTTTTTTAGAATTTGAGTATTTTTTGTAAAGCTATGTAGTATACCTACTCTAAATATTTTCAGAATCCGAAAAAAATTTAATTTTCAACCATTATTTTGCTTGAATACAAACAAAACTTAATAGTTGCGCAGAACTAGTTCCCGGAACTAGTAATGTCCAAGGTGTCCCTGTCCTGTTTGAGGTTTGTCTGCCATTGAGTAGTTCTCTCTGAAATTTTTTTTTGTGATGAACATACGACTGGATGCCTATAGATCACACAAATAATCAATTTGCTAAATTCATAGATTACTCGTATAATTTGAAGTATGTCCACGTGTTTTCTAATGAAGATTCATAACATCAAATTGATAATCTGCTTAGTGAACACAACTTGTTTGATTCTCGGAAACGAACATGACTTCCAGATCCTAGGGCAACTATGTGATTGTAATTGATTGATTAGATTGACTTTTGAATAAATTAAGTAAATAGGTATAAATATAAAAACGGAAGTGGGCTTATAATGTCCTTAAAAATACGAATGATAAATATTTTAACAATTTCCTTCTGAAAGGTGACGAAAGATCCATTTTGCAAAACGTGCATATTGTGCACAACAAATTTTGAAACCAAAGGTCCAAAGAGCCTTTTAATAATACCCACCATCATTCAGTCTTTGTTGGCGCAACCCAGGTGAGTTAAACCTTTACAGAGACAAATCTCAATTTGCAAATATTTGCATGTAATTTAGAGTGTTCACAGTATGTGGTTTCTGTAAATCTTGCCTCTTTTATTTGCGCAAATGTGCTTTTGTCGGTGTATGAATTAATTTATTTATATGTATGAAGGCACCTCTATACGTACTATGTGTCCCTGTAACCAAATTGGTAGGCTGAACTCGGTCACGGGCACTCTTTCAATGCTTAAATCTATTTTTTATTAAAGTAAATCTTTTCATGGTGTTGGTTGGTTGGTTACGACGCATTTACATCTTGCATGATGTGAATTCGATTCACAGAATGGCGGGCTTCCATTTTTAAAGGACCTTTTCAATTAAAGCCTTTCTGAAATTTATTTTGCAACTTTTTATTTGTACTTTGCATTGTCAAGGTAGAGAGTGTGTTATACATATATATTCATTTTAGGTTGCAATTAATTATTTAACATAAACCCCAAATGAGACGATGACGATGACGACGGTAAGTTATAAAATAAAAATGGATTCTGTCTATTGAATTATTAATTTAAAATTCGTGGGAACACTCTCTGTTGAGTGCAAGATGAATGGGGTTTTTTTTTTGTTCAACAGCATAATTGAGGAAGAGGACACAAAAGGGAATAGCTCAGTAGGATAGAAAAGGCTTTAAAGGTTCTGTTTTCAACATCAACTGAGAACGAAATAATTGGTTATTATAATGACGTTAAGATCCTTTGGAGTACACTGGCTCCGCAGGCTTCTTTTGGAACATGTATTCGGTAAAGAATATTGAATATTTAAAACAAATTAATGGTGACATTAAGGAACTTGTTGATATAATTTGGAATATTAACCGCATGGCGCATTGTATTTAGTTTTTGGCTGGAAATAGGGGCACTTAAAATCCTATGAAGGGTGCACAACTGCTCATTTTTTATATTACCTTTCCTCATTCGATGTTTCGTTATTGGCTTCAAAACAAGAAAAGGTCACAAAGTCTCAACACATCAGAGATTCTCAATAAGAGAAAGAAACTCCAAGCCGTGCATGGTTGCATCACACTGAGCCTTTAGTTTTTTTTTGAAAGATCATTCTCTACCTCAAATTGGATAATAAAGTGCCCTGATGTTGCATAGTTGAACGTGTGTCTAATGCTCCCACCAGAGTGCAGTGTTGAATCCATCTCATCGCCAACGTTTTTATTCTTGAATTATAATAATTTGGATTGCTACTGTGGCATACATTTAGCTTTCTTTTAAATAACTTTAAATTTGTTGAAAATACATGAATTTGTTTGAAAATACCTGAATATTGTTCGGTTAAATATTATTATTTTTCTGGCAATTTTTCTTATAAGATTTTTGTGTATGGTATTTTACTGTAGCCCTTCTATGTTGAGCCAGGTGATTGAATGAATGAATAATAGATGCAAGACAAATACCACTTCTTGAAATAATAATCAAGGAGTGTATAATATTTTCCACACGTTTCAAAAATTATACCGTCAAAAGAGTTTTTTTCTTTTATTATTATCAAGAAGTTGCCTTCGAAAACATGAAAAGAAGGAGCAAAGGAATTGATATAATTTAATAGAACAAAACTTTGACGGTGTGCGCTGTGAGTGTGTGACGCCTTTCAATTCAAGAAAACATATTGCACTTTTCATTAAATAAACTTATGTCCTCGCAGTTTTGCTTTTTCCTCAGAAAAGCTTTCAATTCAATTTATTTTCTCTCGATTTATTTTTAAGTATAATAAAATATTCCTTGGAGTGTAATGTTTAGATAAAATGACATTCATCTGCAGCAGGCCCGAAGCAAACACCCGCCATAACATATCAGTAATTCATTCCATTCTCCCCTCAATGCTGTGAAGAAACCCCGATGGAGGCATCATATATCCTCTGCAGACAGGATTAGAATCACCGTAAGATAATCCACTTTTTTTTGTGGGTTTTCCATCAACCCTATACCCAGGGAGAGTACATTATTGTTGATGGAGATGATGAATTTAACATTATACATACCTAGCTGTCGTGTATGTATGTAGGTGAATCATACCGTTATAGGGTCTGTAATGATCTTGCTTCTGATAATTTTGACCGAAATATGTGTTTATTCTGCAATCCGTACGAATGCAACTGGATAGTTACTTCTCTAAACTGTCATATTCAAATGGTAGGGGTCACAGAAGAGACTCATCAACAAATAAGGTCGAATACCTTCATCAAATTGACATATTCTAAGTAAATAAAAATACACGAGAGAGTTTTAATCACTCGATCCAAAAAGAAGTATCGAAAGAAGTAAACTTTACTAGGGAATTAGTTAACTATCAGAAGTATCCACACAAAAAGATCCTAAACTCATACCAAATTTTTGAAATATAGTAATCCTCTCCAAGGAGCACGTCCAAGCCATACAAAGTGAGGGGTTATTGCTGCACTTTTGCTACCGATCACTAAATCGCCTCCTACTAGCTCTGCGGATCAAGGGCGGATTATGCCTCAGGAGCAAATAAAAGGTATGAATGGTTTGATGCGACTTTTAACTCCCGGTGGAGAATGTAATCTCCATTGAGGTTATCTGGTACGGGGCTATCCCATCTTCTCCTCCACTCCAGACCTTCTTAAGTTTCACCTTGGTGGCGGTGTCGTTGGTGCCAGATATGGGATTATTAAGATCTCCCTAACACCCCCGTAAATAGTTCGTTCAGGAGGAGGATCTTGGTTTTGACGAATGTCTTCGTCCCTCATGAGGTACTTCGATTCGGTAGGCTGATCAAATCTACTCAAAATACCTGACCAAAATTTTCTTGGGTTAATACAAAGAAATTAATGTGCTCAATTGTGGTGACCACCGGAGTCTAATAAGCGAACTATAAAGTATAATAAATTTTTCTAGATTTATTTACAAAAAAAATGTTAATTTTTGACTGCTTTTTCTTGGTTACTCTTTTTTTTTTTCTCCTGCAAATTCTCAGTTTGTAATTGAACAATTGCTGAATTTTCCACTGAATGAATGTTTATTCGTTTCTGGTTGAGATCAAAAAGAATTCGAGAGCCTTTCAGATTCCACCAAGCGTCTGTTAGGTCCAATGATGAAAATTATGTCGAATTCCTTTGAAATAAAAAGTTGACTTTTTTCGGACTAAAGTTGCTTTTTTCCGAAAATCATGATCCATAGACAAAATAAAGTTGCTTTTTTTCCCCTCAGATCAACTTTTCTTGAATCTCGATTTGATAGCAAGATTCACACATATTTGAACACATACTTAACAGATTTGATTTCTTCTGTCAGACGAGCCGTTTAATTGTGTAGTTTGGTTTATTTTAATATACATAGATTTCTCAAATAAAATAATTTTAAAATAATCTATTGGACGTGAACCTTGTTGGTAATAGTGCAATATGTTAATAAAGTGAACTTAAGTGAATTGTTAAGACGCGTCTATAAAATATACACCACACAATTACAGAAAAAAAGCAACTTTGTTGTTTCAACATAAATAGGAAGGAAAAAAAGTCAACTTTTCCGATCAAATCTGAAAAAATCTAATTAATTCGACATTAATTTCTCTCCAACAATGTAGAGTTGTGCTATAGCGTGAACTTTGTTGCAGTTCACTTCATTCTGTTCTGATGTTCAATCTACTACATACATGCTGTGTGTTTACACTAGATCTGTCACATTTATTCTTGTGAGTCTGACTGATGTAATCTAAATTTTCTTTTAATGACTTTTATTTTTACTTTCTTTCAGATACTGATTTTGGATGTTTCTAACTACGAAAATGTGTTTTCATTAGCAGTGAGTATTTTTTTTTTACGTTTTTATAAGTATTTTATGTTTCTCTTTCCCTTTTCAGGCTTTTGGTGACTTTTTGTAGGCAAATGTTTTTTTCTTTTTTTTTCCAATGATACAACATAGTGTCATACGGATTTTTCTTAGAGTTGAGTAATATTTTTAATATTTTCAATATTTCCTTCGTCAAACGACATAAGGTAAGTATTGTTATTGTTCACAAGGTTATATTAGTTATGTAAGTATGCGTGCTTTTTTTTCTCGTTATTTGTAGGTATTGTCATTCGGTAGGTATTTTTGTATTTGGGTCGTAATCTTGCACACAAAAAAAAAAGTCTATATACCATAATATTATTTCTTTTTCACCGTTTACGGGTGCAGAAAGTTAAATTCTTTTCTCTGTCGATTAGTCGACTCGTACCCTTTACATTTGGTCACTGTTTGTTCATGTTTATCTATACACATAAATAAAAATGAAGTGTCTGTTTGTAATGTTAAAATAACAGTATTTTACTACAAGCATATGAAAGCATACTCAGCCCTTATAACAAAACACACATTTTTTAAATTTTTGTCTGTCTGTCAGTTTGTCCTGGCTAATCTCGGGAACGGCTGGACTGATTTTGACGGGACTTTCACTGTCAGATAGATAATGCTATAGCGCGGAATTCGGGCTATTTCATTTCCTCCCCAGATGGCGCTCAGGTCACTTTTTTTTGCAGATTCGTATATACGAACCGATCATAAATTCCTGGACTCATTTTAACGGAAGTTTCACTGACAGATAGCTGATGTTGTATCGGATGTTGTGTAGTGGGATACATAGGCTATTTTAATTTCACCCTAGGTGGCGCTCGGGTCGCTTTTTTTTGCATATTCATATACAATATGAACCGATGAGAAACCACTGGACCGATGTTTGAACAATAGTATTATAATAATTACTTTTTCAAAATCAATGTTTTATCCCTTATTTTTTCTGCGGCAGCAACGCGCCGGGTAACAGCTAGTCTATACTATAAATGTTAATAGGTATTGAGCGTCATGATATTTATAATATGTGCTTTATACGGTCTTCCTTCACTACGAAGGTAAGTATAAAGGTTTTTATTTCAGGTTCTTACGCTATACATTGTATTGCATTTACAGTTTCAGATGATTTTTCTATTCCTTTTTCTTAATTTTTCTGTGATGAACTCATCAATCTTTTGTGTCGATGTCACTTTCCCTGTCTGGTACTAGTCTTCTCTATACTCTTGTTTAACGATATATTAAACTAACAACTACAGAAAGATTCGCTCTACTTTATCTTTTTACTCAATATTTTTTTTTTAAGTACATGCAGGCTGTTTTATCCCCACGTCCCTACTTTGGGACTTTTCGATTTGATTTCTATACTACATTTCTACATTTGCTAATAAAAATTTTCTATCAACTCCAAGTGTATATTTAAAGCTTTTACATATTTTCTAATTGGATAAATTCCTTATCTGACTCAACTATCTAACTCAATCCAACTATCAACTAAACTTAACAGAATTATATTTCTCGCACTGTGTTACATTATCTCTATTATATTCTACTACTGTTCAATTTTGTCATTTCACGAGCTAACCCATCTCTGATACTCAGTCTCAGATACATGACCGCCATTTCGCAATCTCCATTGTTTCAGCAAAATGCTCATTAAAAATTTCGTTACTTTTGATTGCCTTTTAAACCCAGTAACTGAAAATATATAACAGGATATCAAACCGATGAAGGAACATAAATCTTCTGTTATAATATAGATATTTAATTTCTTCTGAAATAACTTCTATAAAATTTATTACTTTTTTTGTGTACTACTCTAGGTACCTATCAATTAATTTCGTCTTCTTGGGAACTCAATAAATATTTTATCTCTAAATTTAAACCTCAGTTGGAAGTGAAATATGAAGAGTATGTTGTGTATATTTCTAATACTTTTGGAAATTGGAGAAAAAAGCTTAACAATATAATTTAATAACAGGAAATGGAGTTTTTTTATTTTTATTTTTATCAAAGTTCAAATAAAACAGTTTCAATTTTATTTTTATCCAAACAATCAATCAAAGTTCAAATAAAACAGTTGAATCAAATTCACCAGCTCAATCATTCTGGTCTCTTTATAAGATTTTATTAAATGGAAAATGCCTTTTATGCCAAAGTCCTTGTAATCGATTATCAATTGATGAAAACAGCTGTTTAGTGTTATTTTCAATCAAGCCAAACACACCCATCAAAATTTAATCGAATTATGAATTTTACAAAATATTTCCATTACATTCTCTATCTCTCTCTCTCTCTCTCCCTCTCTCTCTGTCTCTGGTATTTATACACATTTTCAAATCATATCTAACGCCAATATTGAGTTATAAAAAAAAACTTCTTTCCATTCCATATGAGACATCCTTTCATTCGATGTTCATAATTTCCGTTCAATATAATCGAAATGATTGAATTCCCAGTCTATGAATGGAACTCAAATTAGCCCACAAGGCATCTAACCCACACACCACGTTTGAAAAAAAAAATCACTCACAAATGAGAAGTTTGCATCAATTCATATACAATTGCAAGGATACAACAGGATATTAACGATATTTTCAGAGGCCAATTTTACGTCACGTCTTGTCAATGTTGCTCGTCATTTAAAGTGACATGGTGTTTTAGGCGATATGTACTTAGGCCATCAAAAGGATATGAATTTTAATGATTAAATCCTTAAAAAGGTCTGCACTTTGATTCTACCTAATAAATGTCTAAAAGCTTAACATTGCAGGAATTGGCAAGTATTGGTTTGGTGTAAAAATTTGCGGTTTTAATCAAACCTGACATTACGATGATAAAGAAGCCCAAAAAAGGAAGTTTCGTCATGCCGTCCGTGGGTCTGTCTGTGCGGATGTGCGTATGAGCGTATGTGCGTATGTGCGTATGTGCGTATGTGCGTATGTGCGTATGTGCGGTTAGCTGTTCACCGAGCTACAGCCTAAACGGTTTGACAGATTTTCTTCAAACTTCGTGTCTATAGCACTTTTTTATGATGCCCTAGAGGAGGAATTCGAATTTTTGTTTTAGCCCGGCTATAACGGGTACCTCCCATATAAAGGTTTTAGTTTTTCCAAATTTACTCAAAAATCGCTCTAACGATTTTGATGATACTTTGTCTTTTTACATAGTTAAATATATTTGCCTTTTTACATAGTTAAATATATTGAATTTTTCGTAATCCCATAGTTTGCTACAAGAGCAAGTTCGTGCGACCGAGTCGTGCATTTTTTTTTTTTTCAATCTAACAGCATTTCAGAACCATTGCTTTAAAAAACTAAAATTGCCACAAGAACAAGTTCTGCTCTTTATTCGTTTCGTTTAAGTTATATTTAAGCTTTTTATTTATCATTATGGATGCTAAATCAACATCAAATGAATCTTTCCGCTGAAGCAAAAAGACACTCACTTTTCGTTAGTGAGTGTTAACTGCAAAATAAAATGACATAACATATTTTGCCAGGGGCAAACAAACTAACACTTTTTGATGTAAAAATTTTGGTTGTGAGGAGACGCAGGGTAAACAGCAACAATTTTACAGACAAACGCTGATTTTAACACTTTTCAACCGTGAACACTGCTGCCCACACATGTGTGCACACATGTTTCTAAAGGCAATTGGGATACCTTAATAATTAACCGCTATAGGACACAGCTTTACAGTAGCGATTACAGTTAAAAAGCAAAGCTTTTCTACCCTGCGGCATGTATAGGTAATGTGGGAATGTGTAACAGTATGTTAAGGTACGTTGTGTTTAAGGAACGACAAGATAAAGACCAATGACCTTCTGGCCAAACCATAAGTATGGGATATAAAATATATCATTTTTAACAAAACATACGAATAAAAAAAATTAAAATATTCTAACACGGTTGGTGATCATGTTATGAATGCATATAAAACGACTTAAAGGAATTATAAAAAATAAATAAAAACGTCCTTGAATGCACTCAAAAGAAATTTATATCTACTTGTATCATCCTTCTTTTTTGGACGGGACTCTTCAATGGTCTCATTGGCTACTTGTAGATATGAGCGTGAGCAATTGAGCATGCTAGGCACTTGTTGTCATTATCCTCGTTGATATTCATTTTCTTGTCGAGTGAATATTAATAATTATATAAAAATGGAAAGGACCCTCTTCATGGATAGAGTGTAGATGTAAGAGGGTGTGGTGTTAAACTTTTTTCATATTTCATATTTTTTTTATATCATCATCTCAATTATATGCGAATGACAGTAAAAAGGCTGCACATTTTAATCTATTTAATTTGAATGAAAGAAATTAGTGAGTGGTCCTTGAAAAGGGAAAACATTATTGCTATGTAAGAAGAGGAAGCTATACACTTCTATGCAATTGGAAATCCTTTTGATAAAACTTAAGACTTTGTACAAAGTATTAAAAAGGTAATGGTTCAATTTATTTGACCAAGTAGAATAAATAAAAAGTGCAAAATTGATTAAAGTCAATCATACCTATGTATGTCATCGTCATCATAACTTAGTATTATAGTCCAGTATAATTAGCTTTAAAACTTACAAAAAATACTGTAGTGGAGATTATATTTTTGCTTGAAGAGAAACTTTGAATATACAAACATGTCGGCAATTTTAAGTTCTACCAAAACCGATAGAGGTCGAGAAAATCACATTAAAGCATTTTTCAAAATGGCGGACAACGCAGAAAATTATTTTGTTTCAACTTTGTGGATTTGATGGGACATAAGTCCAAAATGGAATTTTGAAATAATTTACCACCAAAGTGGGATATAAGTCCAAAAAAATGTATTTTTGAAGTGGGACATAAGTTCAAAATTGGCATAGGACCTTATTTTTTCTGAATACCAAACTTGCACCCACATATACTA
The DNA here is from genome assembly GCA_951217065.1 of Baccha elongata. Taxonomy (NCBI): domain Eukaryota; kingdom Metazoa; phylum Arthropoda; class Insecta; order Diptera; family Syrphidae; genus Baccha; species Baccha elongata. The sequence goes on along the minus strand of OX578274.1, from coordinate 18,542,117 downwards.
TAGCACCCATCCCAAATCCTATACTGGGCTCAAGCAGGGGGCAGCATGCCCCCCCTTACCAATCTCAACTGTTGAGAAATACGTGGGCCACCCAAGTACTGTGGCTCCTCGGGACATATGTAAGTTCAAAATCTTTTTGTTTGGACTTATATCCCACTTTGGTGGGACATCATTTTAAAATTCGATTTTGGACTTATCTCCCATCAAAATGGGACTTAAGTCCAAAAAAAGCATTTTGGACTTATGTATGTCTCGAGGATATGTCCTTGTGCCGTCCTTTCTAACGTTACTATTATATTTCTTGATATTCCAAAGAAAGCGCGTGCATTTTGGTATGAATGTATAGTTCCCGCAAATTACACCACAATTTGGTTGAAATTTTTCAGGTCCGAAATTGAAAAAAAAAAACAAGAATTTATTTGGAAAATAAACTACATTATTGTTTCAATATTAATAATATCAAAAAATCGTCTACATAGACCGCAACAGAAAACTTCTTGTCTCGTTTCCAGCAAGTTGTAAACACATGAGTATGCTGATGATCTTTTCTGGCCAGTGCTAAAGGATCGTGGGAAAAATCCCTTTTTGTGGGAATTCCAACCTCAAAAGGGACAAAGGGAAAACCGACTGGTATTGTGGGAATTTCTTCTTTTCCGAAATAATATATTTTTGCAAAAATTCTAGTCAGTTCCAATTAATAATAGTTTGTACCAGTGACATGAATGTTCCTATTCGTTAAATAGGTTTTCTTCTATCTAATTGTTCGATTAACACTTTTTACGAATCTGTCAAACCAAGCCCAAGCCTTCAGGTGTCAAAGAGACAAATAAACAAAATTATGAAATTATAGCCGCCTATTAAAAATCCCTAGTCGAACTAGAATCGTTCGAAATGACATTATAATTTATTTACACTTTTTGAATTTTATATTTCAATAAATTCAATTCTTTATTTCAAAGTAAAATTTGTTTAATTCGCGTTTTTATAAGACCTTTAGTTTTTAAATTCTGATATGACCCCCAACTTCTTTCTTCTGATTTCAATGAGAAGAAAAGGCTTTTTCCATTTAATATTAAAGAGTCAAAATACAAAATTTACATTTAAGACATCGACGGTGAATTTGTTTACCCAAATAAAAAAAAGGAGGGTTTCCATTAATTTCAGCATTCTCATAGATTATAAAACAAAAGAAAATCGAATTTATATGAATAAGTACCTATACTATTTTATCACTATAACGATACACTAGATAATATTTAATGTTTCTTATGAACGAATTTGAACAATAAAAATTAAAAATAAAATATTCAAACAATCTTTATTGCATACATTTTTGGAACCACTTTTATCTACAAAAATATTTGAAACTAAATTCTAAATGCATTTATTCACTTTTATTATTTTTCTTCTAATTCTACTCTTAATATTTTAAATAAATTTGATAAAAAATTTAAAAAACTGGAGCTGTAGATATAAATTTGTATTTTTTTTCCCTTTTTTTTTCTGAGGGAAATAAAAAGGGATACATTAAATAACTTGTGGGAAAAAAGGAAATTTTAGGACTGGTAAAAGGGATTTCTTTCAAAAAAGGCCCCCAGCACTGGTTCAGGCCGAAATGTTTTGATGTTGTATCAAGTTTGATCTTCTATATTCTACTCGATAGTTTGAGGTTATACAATGATTTACTGAGCTTACATACTTTCTTTAAGCTCATGTCGCTTATCGAGTGATGACAAACTGCATCCATTTGATCAATATCAAGATTGACGACTGTAGAATAAGTTTCTCAATATAGTCGTTGCCTCTTTGGGCAGATAATTTCGTTAGGTACCTGTATTTTACTATATTACTGTATTATCTGTAGCATCCTTTTTGTTTCTATACACCTTTTTATAGTCAATCGCATTTCTGTTTGGCGGCAACGGAACTAAGCTCCAGGTTCGTTCTGAGCTACGAGCATATTATCATAGGTTACAACAATGTCATTCCCCACTGAACCGAAATCCACATAAATGCTGCTTCTTTTTATATTATTTTCTTCAATCGAACATTTGTTTACTGATTGTTTTCTTCTAAAAGCACAACATCTCTGCTGATGTACACTTCAAAACTTTCTTTCCGGTTAGGCGCACAAAACGAATGTGGAGTACTTTACCCGCACAGCATTTATTTCTCATTATTATTTCAAAATAATTTTGCATCATATGAAGTGAAGTTACATCATTAGTGTGATTAAAAAAGAAAACTTAAAAAAATATAAGTACTTTTCTTCAATTTTTTATGTCAAAATCAAATTATATTTCAAACTCAAACGTATTTTTTGCGTCGCAGGTGAAGGTCCCTTCCAGTTCTGTGCGACTAGTAGCGCACACAAAATCATTGATGATTGAAAGTTTAAAGTTCAAAATTGTTTTCTTGGGATAAAACCATCGTCTGAAACAACTTCAATTTAAAATTCATTCATTACAAAAAAAAATTATGCATTATATCTAAAATATATTAACATTACGAAAATGGTACATTCAATCGAATTTCCAATATAAAAGTCTGTGTTTAGCAAAGAAACTTAATTTTGAAAATGTACAAGCCCAATCACTCGGTGAAACAAAAAGTACAAAGGAATTTTGGAAACTGGCTAAGGTTATAAATGGTTTACATCACTATAGGTATAGGTGTAACCGCCGAAAATCTTTCCATTCATTTCTCGAACCTTCTTCAAACTAAATCTCTCTCAACGTTTTCTTATGCTGAGCCTCTCATCACCGATGATATACTGGACACCGATATATCTATGTTTGAAAAAGCAACAGTTCTACAAAAAACTAAAAATAAAAAGCGCCAGGTGAAGATGGTGTACCTTATGAATTTTTTAAAAATGAAATTCAAACTTTTGGAATCCAACTGGTCGCGCTGTTTAACAAAATTCTTTTGAATGCTGAAGTTCCATCTTCGTTCAGAAGAACTGTCATTTTTCCCATTCATAAAAAAGGTGACTTGAATGAAGTTGCCAACTATAGAGGTATATCTTTTATGAATATCATAGCTAAGGTATTTTGTGGAGTTCTTGTTGACCGATTGGAAAAGTGGGTAGAAGAAAAAATTATATTATCGGACTTTCAAGCTGACTTTCGGACTTTCTCTGACATCAATAGTCAAATCATTTCAAGGTAGAAATAAAAAAGTGTTCGCGTTGTTTGTCGATTTCAAAGCAGCGTTTGATTTAGTAAATTGTAATGCTCAAGTATACAAACTTACACAGTTAGGTGTTTCAACCAGATTTCTACATGTCATCAAAAATACGTACAACGTTTGGGATGGATCACATTTTTCTGAATGGTTTAGAAATGTTCAGTTGTCAAACAGGGATGTCTGTTTAGTGCACTTTTATTTTACTGTTTATAAACGACATTGTTAACCACCTTCCTGGAGGAATCAGAATTGCAGGAATCATATTGTCTTGGTCATATTGTCAGAATTGAATGAAAAATTACAATTGATGATTAACCGGCTGTCTATGTACTGTGGAAAATGAGGACTTGAAATCAACACTGAAAAGTCAAAAATTATGATTTTCTCGCGATCTAATAATCGGACTGAAGCTGGAAACAATCGGAAGTACAATGAAAGGAGTTTAGAAGTGACAAAGGAATATAAATATCTTGGATTTAACCTTAACCCAGCGCTGAATTTTAATAAGCATCTCGTCGGAAAAGCCAAGGCGTCTCAAAATCTCATAAACTTAACATGGAGAAAATTTTTTTTCAAATAACCAAATACATTTGTCTGTCAAATACCAAATCTTCAATTCATTTGTGAAGTCAACTCTGTGTTATGCAGCTCAAGTTTGGGGAATGGAAAATTATTAAGAAGTTGAGAAACTTCAGAGAAATTTCATCAAACAAATTTTTAATTTACCAATCAACGCACCGAATTATGCGATTTACTTAGAAACCGGCCTACCAGAGATATTTACCAGCACTCTGAAACTACAAGCTGATTATCTCATTAAAGTGTTAGGTTTTCGAGATGAGCGATTAAGTAAAATGATGCTGCTGTACGAAGTAAGAAACAAGGACTGGTGGTATGATAAATGGCAACGGATAGCCCACTGCATGTGATGAAGATTTGCAAATTGATCCAAACAACATTCTTGGTGTGAAAGTAAAACTTTATAAAATAATTCAGCTTAATGAAGACTCGATTCGGAATCAACTTGTAGAAACTGCTATCGAATCAGAAAGCCGAATAATATATAGCCAGCTGAATTATAATCTGAGTAAAAATAATTATTTCCATGATTATCTTAAGCCCAAAGACATTTTTTTAATCTTTAAAGCAAGAAGCGAAGTATTATGTCTCAACGGACGACCTTAAAGTGGGAGTTTTAACCAGTTCTGCACACTATGTAGTACAAGATCCAAACAAGACTGCTTTCACTTTATAAGCATATGTCCAATTTTTGGACATAAGAGGGTCGCTTATTCTGGAAAATTTTTCCGCTCCGCACTTAGAAACTAAGAAACCTGTCTATTTTTTAAATAATTCTATTTGCTTTAACATTTATTTTGAAAAATTCTTGAATTCTTGTGTTCTTGTTCTTGTCAAATTAAACCTTTTCAAATGAAGTATAAAAAGTCATTACTTTAAAACAATACAATTTCTTTCAATGTGCCCCAAAACAAATATAATTTCCTTACCACATGACAAGAAAAATCCATTCTTAATTCTGTTGTGTTAATTTTCTTTAAGGTACATGATTAATTACATAAAACCTCAGCTGGTAAATGGAAAAAAAAAGGCAAGTGCCAATTACTTTTAGTATAACACCACACAACCCACATTAATTATAACAATCGACCCGACCTGAACATAAAACAGAGTTAAGTCTTCCCTTGTATATTCTGTGTACCTACAATGTTTCATAAAAATTAAAATTGCTAATTCTGTTTTGCAAGCTTCACAATGTAGTCGGTGATATTCGTATGCTTATAAAAGTATAACATTGAATAAAACTGAAGACCAGCTACTCAGCTGAATGATGACTACGAGTATACGTAATCAACTCACCCACGCTGAAGCTCATTGGCTAACTGTGAGCACACATAATCCTGCCAGTCAAATACAAATTAATATGCTAATCAAATACAGTATTTTTTTTTACAAAATGGTATATCCTCTTCCTTGGCTATAGTTAAAATGTCACACGTGTTTGATATGCTTATGCGGTCAAGACACATCGTTGAAAATCTTGAATGAATCACTTGTTTGGTTTTATTTTATTTTTTCGATCTTGTGTTTGTGTTGAATTATTTAACAGCGCAAGCAGCCATTAACAATAATGTGGTCCTTTCAATAGGATACATTAACATGAGGGATGTGTATCAAAAAATACACAAATAAAAATACCATTTATAGAGTAAAAAACAATAAATTAAATTTTAATATTTATTAATGGAATATAACATGTTTACTTCTTGTATTTTCTTTCCTAAATTGATATCAGCAGTATTTTATGGGATATATGTATAAGAACTGATAAATTTATTAGTTTATTACGCTTACCTTACAGTCAGGATTTGAGATAAATACATAAGATTTGTAGGACTCTTGTCTTGACTTTGATAAAAGTTTCAATGTGCTTTTTTCTACCAGAGACGAATGGAAAAACGATACGGTGACAAATGAATATGACACCACAATTTTCACTGACGGCTCATAGATGGTTGATGGAGTTGGGGCGGGTGTTTACTCCGAAAAACTTAAAATTAGTCAATCGTTCCGTCTGCCCGATGCTGCCAGCATATTTCAAGCTGAAGTGCTTGCTATTAAGGAAGCCTGTAGAATACTCAAACAAAAAACAATATCTAACCATAATATTCACAATGTAGCCATTTGTATAGATATAGCCAAGCTGCAATTAAAGCAATTAACAGCTGCCTGGTGTCTTCAAAGATAGTTCATCAATGCAGAGCAGAGCTCTCAGGTTTCAGTGATAGTATAAAAATTTCTCTCGTATGGGTGCCAGGCCATAGCGACATCCAAGGCAACGAGCGAGCAGATGATCTTGCTAGGAAAGGATCAGCCCTTCTCGTCTCTCAGGCGGAATCAGTAGATCTTCCACTGGGGTTCGTGAAGGGCAGCATATATGACCATTTCCTATCAGAATCAACAAAGAGGTGGCAAGGTTTAGCAACCTGTAAAATAACTAGAAAGATATGGCCAACCTATGACAAAAACAGATCGAATTATTTAATAAAATGAAACAGAATAGACACGGCCAGGGTCGTTGCAATCGTCACTGGCCATTGGCCAATAGGCGAACATGCAGCTAAACTGCGCATACCTTCGGACTGCGGGCACAGACCAAAAACTGGTCCCCTTAGCTTTTCAAAGCACTCACTCACTCTCCATTTCAACTTTCACCTTTTAAGGTTCTAGAACTTCCCTTTAAGACTGGCTTTTCGGACTAGCACTTACTCTATTTTTGGCGATAGCATCAGAGCACTGATTTATACCTGGTAGGTATAAATTGCCTTTGAACGGGCCTAGTCTCATATAGATCTAGTATTAAGTTAATTGGTCAACTCTCAGTCCAAATGGAACCACCCAGCACACAGTGCGAGCTAGGTTCTTCCCTTGGGACTGCGGGCACAGACTAAAAACTGATCCCCTTAGCTTAACAGTCACTTCCACTATATCACAAAAAATTAGGTCAAACGAGTTATGGTATTAAAACGGCGTTCTTCTGCGCTAATTGGGTTTCTTCGGAACAGTTGTTCTGCGAAACCGCCATCTTACCTACCTACCTAGGTACGCCATGTAGTGACCACCTTTATACAGGGTGATTAGGATAAGGTGCACAAAAAAAAAAAAAAACTTGAGCGTGTAGGTTTGGTTAAGACAAAAGCGTATAATAAGGGGGGTCTTTTTTCTCTCGTTAAACCGCCTCAATTTTCTAAAAAAAATTGACTTAAATCAGAAAAAAAAGTATTTAAAAACAACGTTAAGATTTACAAAGCCACGTTCTACCTTTTTGGAAAGCCATAAAATTCTTCTTATATTTTCATTTAAATAAAGTTGTTTTATTGAATGTTTGAACAACAAGAACAACTTAAAGGTGGTAGCACCAATTTTTAAACGAATTTTATTTATTCGTTTTTTGCGAATTTTACTATTTGTTTTTATTTTTGGCTGGAGTCAGTGGTCATAAGCGGTGGAATGCGTAGTGCATACGACTTCGAAGACTGAGCAAATCTGATAATGCGTGGGTTCGAATCTCATGTACATGTGAAAAGTTTTTCATAATAAAACTGGATTAAAGCTCGGCACCATTAATAAGGAGACTGATGATAGGAACTGGCACTCCTTGAAATAGCAAGATCTCCAGCCAAAAATAAAAACGAATAATAAAATTCGTAAAAACGACCTTTAAATTGTTGTTGTTGTTCAAACATTCAATGAAAAATTGACGGAATAAAGAATGGTCAAGTAATAAAACTGACATTCTAGTATGAATAGTTCAATATGACAACAATAATAAAGTTGTTTTAGTGAATAGTTTTTGAAAAAATAATTTTCAAACTCGAAATTTGAAAAAAAAAAAAAATTAAAAAAAAAAAATTTAAAACAATTTTTTTTTTCAAAATTTTATGTTTTTAGGCCGTGTGCGAACAGCGTTAAAATTTTATCCTCTGGCTAATTTTTGACGTTTGAGTTGAGGTGAATAAATGTTTAGCTTTTTGATGTGTGAACTGGATTAAATGGGATTTTTAACACTAATATATTTTTTTAAATTTCCCTACAAGAATTGAAAAATTTCCCCTTCTATTTCTTGGTACGGGGAAATGTAAAAATTTGTTTTGGAAAAAACGAAAAAAAGAACGCAGCATATAGGAAAGTTCTTAGCTGATTCTGGAATGGTGGCAAGCATCCAATTCTAGATTAGTAGCTTAGAAGGTATGGCCCCATTTAGCATTTTCAACGTATACCTACATTTTGTAAATCCTATGAATTGTTTTTGATTTTGAACCAATTAAAAAACTGACTATGCAGAAAGTAGCTCGGTTCAAATATGTGTCTGGAATTATATCAATCATCCAGATCAGTTCAGTGGTTTAGAAAATATGGTCCCATTTAATATTTTCAACCGCTATCACTGCTGTTCTGTTCTGATATAAAACAAAAAACTTAAAACGCAGCATTTTTTATTATATGTATACCGCAGAAATAATAAAGGATAAAACATTGTTTTTGAAACAGTCATTATAAACCTATTGGTTCAACATTTTGCCAAAAGCTTTCAAACTCATAATATAAGAGTTTTCGCAAAAGCGACCCCAGCCCATTCGGTTATTTGAAATAGCCTTAGTCATTTCGTAAAACATCAGCTATCCACCAGTTAAAGCCCCTTAAAAATCGGTACATCCGTTTCCCGTCGTCGCGTTCGTCAGTTGAAAAATAAAATTTTCCATAGCGCCACCTAGGGGATAATTTGCATCATAAGTTACTTCCTATATTATCAGCCATCTGGCACTGAAGGTCCCGTCAAAATCGGTCCTGTAGACTCTGATCGGTTTATATTTACGAAAATGCTAAAAAAATCGACATTATCTATCGGTCAGTAAAAGTCTCGTCAAAATCGGTCTAGCCGTTCTCGAGATTAGCCAGGACAAACAGTCAGACAAACATTTTAAAAATGTGTGTTTTGATATAAGGGCTGTGTATGCTCTCATATGCGTGTAGTAAAATACTGTTATTTTGACATTACAAACAGACACTCCATTTTTATTTATGTGTATAGATTTATTTTATTTTGTTAAAGAAAAAAAATTTAACTACTTAGTAAAATAAATAAAATTATGGGAAGTTTTAACGCGGTACAGAACACTGGTTTGGCAGCTGAACTTTACAAAAAAATTTGTTTCACAATGAATATTAATATACAAAAGAGTATATGGGTTAATCTTAGTAATTCTTTGTACGTAACGAAGTTAAATTAAACATAATTTACAAAAACACAAACGGAAAATTTGACATTAATGATTAATATAAAACAAACAAAAATAAATACAAATAAAAACAAACACACTACTCCGACTGTCTCTCTTACTCCTTTATCCACTCCTTTGTTAACTGGCTAAAATTTTAGCCTGCTCCAGAGCAGGCTAAATTTTTGAAGTTTATATTCACCACACTAGTGTCATAATTTAGCCAATGGATTAAATTTTAACGCTGTTCGCACACGGCCTTAACTACAATTTTTTTTTTACAAAATTCTATGCTTTTGTTAGTTTTTTATCAAAAACAGAAAACTGGATGCTTAAATGTCTTGTAATTTTTGAGAAAACTAAAAATAACGAAAAACACTTCTTTGATAAATACAATTCTTTTATTTCTTATTTGACTGGACTTTTATGTAATTGGAATATTAAAGGATTTACCTTCCTGTTATTTGTTTTTAAGAAAATCAAAATGTTATACGCATACAATAAAGTATAAAGTACTTTATAAATGCTATTCTACCTGATTTTTTCATTAATAACGCCTAACAATCGACCTGCCAATTTAGTTTGTTATAGCTTGGTGGGTGGAGGCCGACGCTTTGATGGGGCCTACATGCTTTTTTTTCAACGAAAATACAGAATATGTGCTAAATTGGAAGAATTAAGAGGCAAGGATTGTTTATTAAAGATGTATTTCCAATTTCAATATTTACTATCCAACACATTTCTAACTACTCCCAAGATGAATAAGCGGAGATGGAATTTAGATACCGGTAAGCTCATGTTTTGAGATCGGGAAGGTGAAGCCCAAAGAGTTTACGCTGAAAGATGTCCCAATAGAAGGTATCACAGTCGTTACACATATTTTGAATTTAACTTAGAAAACAGGTTGTAGAAGCAGCAGCCGCACATCACGCCAATATGTATTACAATTAGAAGAAATGTATATTTTTTTTATTGCATTCTCTATTTTCTGTGAATTTTATTTGGCATTTTCAGTCATAAAAAAAAAATTACGTTTTTTTTAAACCACCTAATTAAGAATACCCCTGCAAATAAACGTCATATTATGCGTCAGCACGACTTGGACATCAAGCTTAACCTTCTGAAATTAAAAATCTGACGCGCTCAATTATTTCGAAATGTCGATTTTTTTTTGCATTTTCAAATGTCCATCACGAGCTTGCGTCATGTCCGAAACGTCAGTCTTTGAAATGGGAGCTTCTCTTGGGTTCACTTAACATCCCCTCTGAAAATCTGACGCGCTCAAATAAATGTTTTTTTTACCATTTACAGTTACCACCACCAACAAATTGGCAGGTTAACAAACAAGTGTTATCATAGACACTTGGGGTATATCCTCTATCAATATCTGACGCGCTCGAGTATGCCCATAGCACAGTTTTTTTTTTACATTTTTGACAGCCTGTAGACGCTCCCCCCCACCAGTGAAAAGAAAAACGCCTATAACATTTTTATCTTTCTAACATCTAATCATCAAAATGCAATTTACTCTCGAGTAAATCCCTATTTAGCATCGTGGGCTCCCCTACCATTACTTTTTATTTCTATTGAACGTAACAATCATAAATAACCCAGTCAACTAAGATTTTTACCTCTAAATAAATTCAACAGTTTTCAAACTTGGCTTACTTACTAAAAGAAATGCCCCATGATGACCCAAAATAAAAGTCCCAAATTAGTTTTTGGTTTCAGTAAAAGTTTTTAGGGGGACTTTGGGGACTACCCTACTGTAAAATCTTTTTTACTTTTTTCTTAGAATATACCCTACCAAGGAATCATACGTAGATTTTCGGTTACACATAAAGGGTGTTGTAAAAACAAAAGAAAGAACTGTCTATGAATTAACATGTAAAGAAAAGAAAATATAGGGTAAAAGCGGGTGGAATGGCACAACTTTTTTGTTTTTCAAATATCATCGAAAAAAAATAATGTTTCTTCATTTTTATGTTACATACATAATCTTTATTGAATTATGCATTTATTATTAAACCTACAAATAATAATAGCAAAAATAGTTTTTTTAAGAATAAAAAAAAAGTTTTGGAAAAAACTATCTCCCATTGTAGGGTGGCGGAGATGGCAAACCCTGCTCATGGAGCAAACAAAGAAGTGAATTGTGATCTCTGCTTGGCAGGCTCTGTTTCTTGAAAGTAAAAAGAAATATTTGATAATTTTTAATTAAAAAACCTAAAAATCAAGAATAAACAGCTATTAAAGTATCTTTAGGAATAAAATAATAAAATAATTAGAATATTATTCAATTTGGTTAGAGGTCCGATAACTTAAGGAATTTTATAAAATTTAAATAAAGTATGAAATTTTTTGACGTAGTTATTATAGGTTTCAAATATAAGGTCAAATATGAAACCACTGTTTTACAACAAAATTTGATATGGATAATGTTTTCCATTTTGTGTTTTGTCGATTTGCAAACGTATTGTAGGAAAATTATGCTTAAGATAACATACTCAGGTAAGACGACATACACCCAATTTCTCTTTTTACAAAGGTGCCACAGTTAAATAAAATATTTGACATTTCTTTTTATAGAACAAAGTCGTCATTTTCATTTTTCTTATTTTTTGAGTTAGGAAGATTTGAAAAAAAATTAGGGTAGCAAATATTTTTGCGTATACTTTTCAAATAAAAAAAAAAAAATAAGAAAGGGTGTGTGTTGCACTTTGTTTAAAGGGTTTTGTGAAGGCAATTATTTGTATATGTAATTATGTCAGTGTAATATTTAAGTTCAAAAGTAAATGTTGGTGCCTAATTTTGTTTATTTGTTCTAACTCGTGTCGGGTAAGATGACACAGTGCTCATTATATCGGCTAAATTTGATTTTTTTAAGACAAGCACCACCTTCATAATGTTTTAATTTTAAAATTAAGTAATAAAAATATTAAAATTTCAGCTCCCTGTCTGCTCTTAAGAATTTTCAGCAGTATGTCATCTTAGCCGAATGAAAAATATCATCTTACCCAAATTAAGTATGTCATCTTACACCGAACTATGTCATCTTAAGCTAGCTGGCAGAATAATGTAAATAATAATAGTTTTTGTTTTAAAGAATAAATTCGAATTGCGTTTTGGCTACCAATATATATGTAAGTTAATTGAATTAATTTAGTATTAAGTCCTACGGATTAAATAGTTTCATATTTTTTGCTTTGAATAAAAAAGTATGTCATCTTGAGCACAATTCCTCTACATTTATCGATAAAAATGGTCTTAAACAAACTAATAAAAAATTTAATTCTTTTCCTTTCTTACAAAGACAACTTTTTTATATTGTTAATAATAAGCAAAATGTTAATGAGAAATCTCAAAATCTTCAAATCATCTAATTTTTAAAAATTTTCGAAATTAGTAGATTTTTCACAGAAATACATAATACATTTTGATTATTTATGGGTAGTAAAATTATTTAACAAAAAAGTTGTCTGCATATAAGAAAGCCCGGCTATGACCGGATGCCATATTGTTGTAAATTTGCTCGAAAACGGCTCAAATGATTTTAATAAAATGTTGTGTACATTATATTTGGAGCACTGTTAGTATAACTGCATTTCAGGTTTTTCGCTAAAAATGCACATAACGAAGATTCGGTGAAAGGTTTTTACATATTTGGCCATAACTTGATAACGGCTTACCAGATTGCATTAAAATTAGGTATACCAATTAATTTAGACATTTAAAACAACATGGTATTTAAAGTTTTTGGATAAACACCTTTTTTATTATAAAACTTGACCTCACGTTAAGGCCATTTTTTGATAGTTTTCGCCTATGAACATAACTTAATACTTTATTTTTTTTAAGTCTCATATTTTGCTACAAGAGGAAGTTCGTGCGACCCAGTCGTCCATTTTATTTTTTTTCCAGAATCAGCTTACTAAGCTGTATACCTGCCATATAACCGTTTTTTATTATTCCCACAATCTATTGAACCGATTCTGACCAAATTTAATTTTCTAAAACTACTGCTTAACTTGATTCTAAAACTACGGCTTAACTTGATTCTAAAACTACGGCTTAGTCTGTTTTGTTCTGTCTTAGTTTTTTTTATTGCATACATTTATTTTTAAAAGATTTTTTTGGAAACAAAAAAATTCCAATCATAAAATACCTAAAAAAAAACAAATCTTCCAGTCGTGAACACGAAACTAACTTGCCCCAGGATCAGTTTAGTGCGACTCCTATTCTTATTTTGACCGAGGTATTCTGCCTTTTTTCTTATCTTTTGTTACCAACCTTATGTAATAAATGAATCAAACTCAGAACTCCCTATGAAGAATAAGAATTTTCATCGATTTTTCAGTTTAAGTGACTCAACTGATATTTATATTAAACTGAAAAACAAGTTCAAAAATTTATTCATAATAAAAATTCACCAATGGCGAGAACATACCCTATAAAATAATATTATAGCTTTGGTATTTAAAAAAAGCAAATATCCCAATATTTTCTGGCTTTGAGCTTTTCAATAAAGAGAAACTTTAAACATATGTACAGAAATATCTTGCATTTGTTTTATTTTTTTTTTTGTAGTTATTTGCATGGCGTTTTACTGGAATACATAGTTGGGTTTAGTTTTGCAATTTTCTGCAATTAACAACACCCATCTAATTGAAAACTTAAAGTAATTCATAACATTGTATTAGATGCTTAAACACAATTTAACTACGACATACCTACAACGATTGCATGTTCATTTAAATATTGCGGCAATGCATTCGCCCATTCAAAGCAAACCCCACTCTTTCATTAAATCTTCTCAATCGAATTGATATGCAAGTGCAAGACTTTAACATTGCTTGATAAGCATTTACGTCATTGCACGTCGAGTGACGTGACAACTAGAGACGCACGCGACACGCTGGATTTTTACTTTTTTTTTTTATCATTGACGACATGACATAAAAAAGCTTTTCATTTAGTTTGTCTTACATTGTTTATTTTAATATTTATGCTTGCTGAGTACATTAGAGTTGCCATTGGTTATGAAGAAATGTATCATGAACATTATAAAGAATTTTAAGACTAAAGCGGTGTTGTGATTTGTTTTGTTTTTTTTGTGTGGATTGGCGCTACTCCAATAATGTAAATTGTGGAAGTTAGTAACCCCATCCCTAGTAAACTGTGCTTCATCCGTCCAGAATATTCTTCTAAAATAGTTTTGTTCGGTTTCATTTCTAAGTAGTAATGTTCTACAAAATTCGGTTCTCAATAACTTGTCGTTTGAGGTGAGTTCCTGAACAGGCGTAAAGTGGTACGGGTGTAAATTTTCCGCCCGAAGTACTAGACATGCTCTAGATTGGGACACTCCAAGCATAGTGGATATCCTTCTTGTACTGACGGAGGGATTATTTCGGACTAAATCCAGAATTCTTTCATCTAAGATTCTTGACTCATCAGAAACTGGCCTTTCGCTTCTTCGATGCTCCAGCACTCCATGATCTCTTAGACGTCGGTGGATTCTTGGAAACGTGCTATGATGGGGACACCTCCTATCGGGATATCTTTCAGCGTACAGTCTTTCGGCTTCACGACTTCGACCATTAGCTAAACCGTAGCAGAAATGCATGTCCGTTAATTCTTCTCGGGTGTATGAGCTTGACATCGTTACGTGTTAATGAGTTAATATTCAAATTTGAAATAATTACTAAGCAAAACTGCAATGCCTTTTATTTATCTTGCGTTGCAATTTTCTTTTTTTTTTCATTAAAAAAATGCGGTTTTATTGTCCCTATTGTCCCCATAACTGGTAGAACCCATGGGCTGCGGGCAGGCCAAGGCAAAAATATTGACAGGTCAGTTTTCAGAAGTTATCAATGAAAATAATATTAATCCAGGGTTATTCCAATACTATTTAATTTTATTACGTTCTCATAAAACTCCAATTAAAAAAAAAGTAAAAAAACTAAGATTAATGCTAAATAAATAAATAAATTGCTTCGTTACAATAAAAATAAATGTTTTTCTTAGAAAAAGGTGGTTTTGGTTTTTTTTTAATTTCTTGAGAACGACATAAAATTTTTGCATCCGGTTTTCTTATTTAGACTTAAAATTAATAACAGCATTGAATTTTGAAATTAAAATTAGCACTTAATTACGTAAAATTTTGAAAATAATGAATTTGAAATTTTTTTTTCAAATTTTTTTTTTCAAAATTTTGACTTTGAAAATTAATATTTCAAAAACTATTTCTTAGAATAGATTTATTTAAACACAGAATGAAAGAAAAAGTTATTGGCTTTTCAAAAACGTATCGCACAGCATTGTGAATGAAGCCGTTGATTTTAAATAATTTTTTCCCCCATTTTAAGTCAGTTTTTTCGAAAATTGCCCCTCCCGGCTAAACGGAGGGGAATAAACCCCCCCCTTCCATACGATTTTTTTCTTGTCTCAACGCAACCTACACGCCCTAGCATTTTGTCGCATTGCTCATGACTCACCCTGTATATAAAAGCTCTCATAATTGGACATTCACGGTCGCCGAATCTTTGTCCGGTTATGAGTCTGGCCTAACTTCCGTTCAAAATTTTAATTTTTATTTTAACCATTTTGGGTCGGATTTCCGGTAAATTGTCTCTGATAAGCATACTTTTCTAAAACAATAAAACTTATTTTTTTCATAATTAATACACCTTAAATTACTTGTTTAAGTTTATCTTAAAATTGAATTTAGTGTTAAACTTGTAATTTGAATAATAAGAAAAATAAATTGTTTTCAATTCTAAAAATTCTAAAATTCTAATTTGGACCTAATTTCACTAAAGTGCAAAAAAGATTTTCTCTCAAAATGCAAAAATTAAAAAAAAAAAATTGGAAAACTTATTAAAATACGACAAATATAATAATAACAAATAATTTATAAAATTTAATTTAATATGGAATAAATTATTAAATTCGATCCAAAAAGGCTGGTTTGATATTGATGAAATGTTCAGGCCATCTTCAGATTATTCCAGACAGAATCCTGTTAAGTTTGGTAGCTATAATAGAATCAACAGGTTAAGCTATACTTAGCTATAGTTCAAACATAAATAAAATTAAGATATGAAATTACATTATCTTACAATTCAAAATCGATTTTTTTAAAATAATTTTTATAAAAGTATTTTTCTAAAAAAAACTAAGTATGCAAGTTTTTCAAACTTAATTTATTATACCCCAAAAACAACAACTAAATTTCGTAAAAATACGTCAACAGGTCTCTAAAATATTGAATTTACAAAAAAAAATTCTTAAAAATTATTTAAAACTTAAGAAAAAAATAAATTGATAAAAATGTTTATGCCATGTTTTTAAGAATAGATACGGAAATTCGAGTGTTAAATTACGTTCAAATCGCTTAAGATTTTATCGAGATAGTCGAAATTTAAAAAAATACCGTTGTATGGCAGGTAACGAAATTTCCTGAAAGTTTGGTTTCTACTATCTGATAGACCTTTGACATTTTTACTAAACATAATGAAGTTTGACTGATATCGTTAGAGCCATTTTCGGTAACCATTATAATATGGAAAGTACCTCGGGGCGTATTACCTTAAAAACTCAATTTACCGAACTTGAAGTAAATCGGCCAAACCGTTTATGCCGTAGGTACCGACACAGCCAGACAGACAGACATACATTATTGCCTGAATCACTTTTTAGGTCTTTTTTATCATCGTAATATCATCTTTGATTGTTATATTTAAACTTTTTTTTGCAAGAATCCAAGACTTGCCTTAATGCATCTATAATCGCAAATAAAAATTAAATGTATCTTCATTTTAAAAGAATTCGATGGAAATATGTACACAAGGACTGCGACTTGGAAAACTTGCTTGTTCTTAAACAAAGACATGATTGTTTTTTTTTACGAAATTCAAATGTATCAGTTTAATTTAGAGGGAAATATAATACCAGAAAACAAAAATATGTATTGTGATGTAACTTGGGTTTTAAGGCTGAAATATACTTCTTTGTTTTCAAGAGTATAACTAAAAGAGGTACACTAAAACTTTAGTTTCAAAGATTTTTCTATATTTTTCAAGAAAACTCGTTATAAAAATTCTAATGTTATATTAATTTTAATTTGAATAAATCCAATTTCGAATATTTCTGCAACTATAGTTCTTCCCTTTTCCCGTTTCAAGTTTTACAACGGTAGTTTTGGGTTACTTAAGTTACCAACTTCTGATGTTCCATTTAATTCGTTTTACGTATGGCCTCTTCTTTGCATCTTTCTTCAGGTTATAGACAGTGGTTTTATTTCAGCAGTGTTTCCACTGGTATTCTACTGGCGAACCTCAGTATTTCTACTGAAAAACCGCAGTATTTCTAGTGGCAAACTGCAATATTTCTACCGCAATATTTAAACCGTATTATTTCAAATGGCGAGCTGCAGAATTTCTACTGACAAAACGCAGTATTTCTACTGGCAAACCACAGTATTTTTAGTGGCGAACCGCAGTATTTCTACTAGCAAACCGCAGAATTTCTACTGACAAACCACAGTATTTCTAATGGCAAACCTCAGTTTTTCTACTGGCAAACCACAGTGTTTCTACTGGAAATCCATACTATTTCTACTGGAAAACCACAGTATATTTTACTGGTGAACCGAAGTATTTCTACTGGCGAACAGCAGTATTTCTACTGGTAAATCGTATTATTTCTACTGGTGAAACGCAGATTTTCTACTGACAAACCACAGTATTTCTACTGGCAAACCACAGTATTTCTACTGGTAAACCGCAGTATTTCTACTAGCAAACTGCAGCATTTCTACTGGCAAAGCACAGTATTTCTAAGGGCAAACCTCAGTATTTCTGCTAAAAAACCACAGTATTTTTTACTGGCAATCCACACTATTTCTACTGGCAAAACTCAGTATTTCTACTGGTAAGCCACAGTATTTTCTACTGGCAAACAGTAGTATTTCTAGTGGCGAGCCGCAGTATTTCTACTGGTAAACCGTTTTTTTTTCTACTGGCGAACCGCAGAATTTCTACTGGCAAACCGCAGTATTTCTTCTAGCAAACCACAGTATTTCTAGTGGCAAATCGCAGCATTTCCACTGGCAAACCACACTATTTCTACCTTACCTCTGTTGAAGGGATATCTCTTTAAAGTTAAATTTATTGAACTCCTAAGATTTACTTACTTCTTGTTTCTGGTTAAATGTAAAATGTCGGTACCTTTCGGTAATGATTTTGTTGATCATTAGGATAGTAGGATATTGGCTGAAAGTTGTTGTTCATTTTAATAAAATAAACAGCAATTTTTCGTAAATTGCTTAAAGCCAACTTTATTATTTAATATTCTATTGTTTAATTTTTTACCTCGAATTACTTATTAAATTCACCATCGATTTTTCATGATGGTTGCATTTTTGTGTCCATCAAATGGTTTTATGTTCCTGGTTGACATATGAAACTCGTGATAAGATTTCATCATAAGTTGTTTATTCACCACAACCCTTTGCATGTTTTCTAATTTCTAATCAGTTAATGACGAAGTCCATCGTCATAAACACGTTTACGGTGGGAGTACGGCGGGTATTCGGCAGACAACCGGCCGTACTCGAGGTATGTAAAATATACCAATATGCAATTGACAGAGTTGCCTTTCAGTGGCATGTTAGTTATTTTAATAGGAAAATATTTTGTAGTTATAAAACGCTTCATTACAGTATACGAAATAATATAAAATAATTGGAAGACCTAAAAACAATAACATAACTAGAAATAGGCAATTTTTTAAGTGGAATATTTATAAATGAAAATCAATTTATAACGTTTTCAGTTTGAACCTTTACTCCAAAATAAGGATTTCGACCTGGTTTACAATACAATTTAATTTAATTCAGCAAAATCGTTATATTTTTGTTTTTTCAAAACTTCGATGTGTTTAATTGTTCATTTGGCCACATTTGTATATCTTTTTTGATATCCATAAAGTTTATTTCATATAACCCCGATTACGATTAACCAAAAACAATAATCATTAAATTTTTCAAAATCTCGAAAATCCATCCAAGCAAAAATATTACGCATACGCCCGTTTTACCATCTATTGTACGTATCTTTTCTTTTCCAAAATATCTAACCTAACTTACTATCGTACTTTGTACATTCCCACTGGCAACACTTTTCCTGCATATATATTAATCAATGATGCTGTTGATGTTACGTACAAAAAGCAGCAATAAAACTTAAAATTCTAGGTTGCCTTCTATATCACCACACAAAAATCAGCTACACTCAACGTTTGGTATTTTTTTTTTTCTCCACAAAACTAGGTACAGAAAAATATAACAAAAAAAAAAAAAGATTATTATTATCGAGAGCACAGCATGTAGCAGCAGTAATTCAGCATCGTTTGTGCGAATTGAGTAGATACATTTGGACCGTATGGATTGGGTCGCACTATCTTTTATTTCTTTTTCTTTAAAAACTTTTTAAATACAAATAAAATAAACTCAGTAATAAAAAAAAAAACGAAAATAAATTAAATATACCGTCTCGACTCGGTGTCTGCCTTTGCCAGATACAATCTTTGTTTTTCTATAGTAAATCGGAAAAATAGATTGTTTTTCATGAACGACAAACAAATAAAAATATCGAAGATAAAAAAAAAAATTTTAACGGTCCGGAAAATTAATTGAAATAAAAAAGTGGTGCATGAATGAGAACATCTGTTCCACGATTGTGGGGTTAACGAATAGTGGGTGAATTTAAGAAATTGTTTAAAAAAAAATTGAAAATAGCTACTGTTTGTTTTTATATAACCTTCTCCGCGTATTTAAACACAAAGCGCCACACGTAAAAAGTGCTATTTTCTCGCTAACCAATGAACTTTTCTATGAAACAAACCCCTGCCACTGACAACCCCATCAGTGACACTTACTGCGAAAAAACTAACTACAAAATAGAACAAAAGATATTCCGAATGAAAATGTGTAAGAGAAATTTTTAAAAACAAAAACAAAACAAAATAAGTTCTAAATTCGTAGTAAAAATAAAAAAAGATTTGTGCTCCAATAGAACAACATGCTTAAAAATAAAGCTTAATATATTTGCCCCCGAATCAATGCAAAAGGGGTTGATTCTGCGATGGCGCGTTCTCATTTTTGAACTTTCGCTCAGTTCTTATTTGAGGTCATCTAGAGGCAGCTCCAGAAGACTTACGAACAAATAATAATTGTCTCGCCGGGCTTTTCTGCTGTTGTGTTTAGTATGAGCATTTTCCCGCCTGCAATTTTTCTATACAGATACAACAACAAAAACAAAGTTAAAAAACTTACCCCTAACTTAGAGAGAGAGGAGAGCCATTTCGGAGCCTATACAGCAGGGTCCGTGAAAAAGGTTTTTCACTCCGTTTCGGTTTGTTGAGCGTGTCGGACGACGACGCGAAAATTTACGCAACCAGCATATTTTAATCTAAAAAATATTTAATTGTATTTAAAAGAAAAAGAAAAGCATTCTATTAGAAAAGATTGATATTGTATCTGTTGCATTTTAGAAAAAAATCAGTTCGAACATTTTGAAAAACAAATTTTTTAAAGTTTGTCCATTTAAAAAGTTTGCAAATTATAAAATTCAGATTCGTTTTTGGTTCGAGATACATTTAATTTACCGTTCGATATTTGTCAAATACACATAAACGTGCATTTGAAGTGTGTAAAACCAACCCCCTCTCTTTCACCCTTATCGAGAACGCAACAACCTGTCGCATTGGTCATTGTTCATAATTGTGGTTGCTTCGTTCCTGCACCTGGATTTTAACGATTTTTCTTTTGAATTAAAAAAAAAAGTTACGAATAAATAAAAATAAAAAGGTATCTAGATACAAGTTGTAGAATCGTATTTTGTGTGTGTGTGTGGTTGTAAGAAAAAATCTTCTTTGTCCACCTTTTCTTATGCTTGGGTAGTTATAAAAAATAATAATAATACAAAAAAAAATTATAAAAAGGTTAAAGTGATCATTTAAAAATAAAAAAATCATTGTAGTGTGCGTGTATTCTGTTTTGAGTCAAATAAAATACAAAAAAATAATAATATCAATTTAAAATGTCGTCGTCAATTGAAAATGATAATAATATCGAACGAATGAAGGAGGATGGCGCCAGTGGAGGTGCAGAGAATACGATGAAAAATCGTCTCAGGAAAGGTGCCCTTAAAAAGAAGAATGTCTTCAATGTTAAGGATCATTGCTTTATACCAAGATTCTTTAAGCAGCCGACATTCTGTTCACATTGCAAGGATTTTATATGGTAAGTGAATACTTACATAGTTTAAGGTGTTCAATTATAAAGTTTTGTATTGTGGATTACAAATTAGGTTTTAAATATGTCGTTAACATACATGTTAACCGATTTTAACGTAGTGTAATGATATTGAAAATTTAATTTATGTAAGGTCTATGTAAGGATTAGAGATTCAAGGTCTATCAGATTTTAGGTTAAAACTTGTATTTGGTGGCGCGTGTGTGTAACTTATGGTGTGCTACAAAATTTGACCTAGTTTTAGAATTCACCTACTTATTTCGTCTGTTGAAAACAATGTTTGTTGGGTTTTTCAGATGCGGGTGGTATGTATATATGTATGTACTTTGTTATTGTCAACCTATGGATATACAACATTTTTAAATAACATATTGGAATATTTCGTTTGAAATAATTTCTTTGGTTTAGATTTCTTTTTGTAAACCTGGGATATTGAAAAATTTCGTACAAAAATATGAATTAGGTAAAGTTAATATAAATTTTTATTTGTAGTCCAGTCAATAAATAGCTTAAAGGGGTGTATAGAGTGCGTGAGCAGGGACCTAATCCATTACTTCGGAATATTGTTCAGGCTGCTTAAGTAGTCAACATACTTCAAGTCCTGACGTCTGAGAGGTGAGCCGGAGGAGAGGAAGGGGTATTAAGTTCCCTTTTTGTAAGGTAATAATCAATCAAGGGTTTTAAGATTCATTTCTTCAGAAACTTGGTGGGTATGATTCAGGTGTTAACATACTAAAAATCCTAACATCTGGGAGGTGAACTTTGTGTACGTTATACTTGCAAGGTTTTGAATATAAGTGCATTTCGAGATTTTAGTTAAAAATGCACATAACGAAGATTTGGTGTTAACGGCTTCAAACAAATTTGGTCCGAACTTCAAAACGGCTGAACCGATTTTATTTATATTCGGTACGGCACATAAATTAAATATGCAGCACATAATGGCATTTAAAGTTTTTAGCTAAACAACATAAAACAAAAAATATGATGATACATAATTTCATGAATCAAATTTTTTGTAATCACATAGTTTGAAAAAAGAGCAAGTTCGTGCGACCCAGTCATGCATTTTTTTTGTGTGGCTTAATGGGAAAACCACAAAAAACTAATGCAAAAAGCGCCAAATACTAGTGAACAAGTGCAATGTTGTCTAAAAACAGACTTTGTTAAATTTTAATACTTTTTTTTATCGAAATTGGTTTAATGGTACGATGAAAAGTATTAAGACAGCTTAATTTTTATCAAAACTTTTTTTTGCAAAAAGGTCATAGTTTCTGAGAAATTTGCAAAAAACTGAAGTTGAAGAATAAATTATTTTTTGAAAAACAATTTCTAAATCAATTTTATTCAAAAATAAAATGAAAGAATATAAAGTCTGGATTTTTAAAATAATAAAGCAAAATATTGTAAATAACACTGCTGTTCTTTTTCATATTTTTTTTTTAAGTATTTTTTTTTTGGAAAATTCCCCTTTCTGGCTAAACGGGGGAAGGTTACGGCCCTCTCACATACGATTTTTTTCTTGTCTTGTCCCAAATTACACGATCTATTTTTTTTTTTTTTGCATTTTATGTGAATCACCCTGTATAAGTTAAGTGACAGGTAAGTTATAGAACTTTGAGTTTGAAGGTGATTATCTTTTCGAACGATTGGCTTGGAACTTTGGAGTATAAAATATTAATTTTAATACGTCATAATACCAACTTTTTTTTTACTGGCCGTCTAAAATAAATTGGCGGTTGTCTTTTAGGAGAAATTCGAAACAATATTAAATCCAACACTTGCACTTTTGAAATTTCCATGCAGTATAGCTTATTTGGCGGATATCATTTACAGTCTTGGATGATACTGTTCGTTTTGACGTTTGTTATTCAAACAGTGATATCAAGTCCCGTTCATGAATTCGATAACCCTACTATACTTCTACGCTACCTACTTGACGTAAGACAAAATATGTTATTGAAACGTCAAGATGACAACTATTGATTTTCGCCATTGCACAAAGCAGTAGTCGATGTTCAAATTGGTTCTACACATTCAAGCGATTTATCTTGACGTCTATGAAGAAATATTTTTATTTAAAATTTAAGTATAAAATAAATGAATAAACATCAAGAATCACTTGATACATATTTTTGTTTAAATAGAGTAATTAATTAATAATAAAATGCAAGACTACTTCACACAAACTTGCTCTTATAACAAACTATGGGATTAAGAAATAAAAAAATAATTTAATGAATTATGTTGAAAGGAGAAAAACTACCAGAAAACGGCAACAAACAGTTTTTTAGCCAAAAACTAGAGACATTTTGTGTTCAATTATTAAATAAAGTGCCATACCAACTTTATATTAAATAAACCAATTTATGGTCAAATGTGTAAGACCGTTAACACTAAATCTCTGTTATGCGCATTTTCAGCCGAACACCTATAAAGCATTTTTGTAAGCACACTCTAAATAAAAGATCCATTAAGTTTTATTGAAATCGTTAGAGACGTTTTCGAGAAAATTCGGAGAAACTAAAATCGTTATAAGGAGTTACCCGTTATAATCGGGCTTAAACAAAAATTCGTATATTATCTCTTCTATAGACAATCATCAATAAGTGCTATGCACGTAGTTTTATAAATCCACGAAACCATTAAGGTTGTAGTTCGGTGCACAGACAGAGACAGAGACAGAGACCAAACTTACTTTGGCTTATTTATGATCCTTATGTCAGGTTTGTTTTAGACCTCGACTTTTTATTTTGGACGAAACCAATACTTGGCCTTTAAAACAAGTACAAAATATTCATGCAAACGAATTTAGTACCTACATTATTTTCGAGCGGCTGAATTTTTGTCTTATTATTGCTTGAATGTTATTCTTCAACAAATGACAATTACCGCTACCGGAAATGGTGGAAAACCAAAGAGCCCTACAAATAGCGAAAAAAATTACCAATCTTATGTTATTTTGGCGGGAAAACTTTTTTTTATTAAAATTTATTTTGAAACTTTTAAAATAATAATGCATAACTGTCATAACTTTCATTATCTAGCCGGAAAAGGGTTGCCGGAGCAACTCCAAAAGTTAAAAAAAGTGCGAGATCTAATATAGATTTTTTCGTGTTAATTACGTCGTTCGTCTTTGTCGTTTATTTAAAATAATTAAAACAAACAGGTGTTTTTATGTTATTGATAGTAAAAAGCATTTTATAAAACGTGGAAACGCTTATTAATGGTACCTGTGATAGAACTGTACTTTTTTTATACCGATTATCTTTTAAACGGCTGCACAGATTTTAACGAAATTTTATGTCGTAATATTTCTTCTAAATTAAAGTTCTTCTAAATTATTAATGCTGCAATCAAAAGATTTGGAAAAAAGTATTTTCTAAAAAGTTGGTTTTTTAAATTCCATTTTTCTCGAAAAAAAAATCAGATCAATTTTGTTAAAATTTTATATGAGTGATTTATTTTCAATGGTGATGTCTTTTATTTAAATTTTTTTTTCGGAGTAGCTAACTTATTATGTAACAGTACCTGCCTTAGAGCGGTAGTTTTTTGATACCGATTATCCCTTAAACGGCTTAACCGATTTTGACGAAATTTAATATTTTAATAGGTTTTGGAAAAAAGTATTTTTCAAAAAGTCAGTTTTTTTAATTCCATTTTTTTTTAGAAAAAAATCCGATCAATTTTAGTAAAATTTTATTTGAGTGCTTAGTTGTTGACGGTAAAAAGTTGATGAATTTTCCAGTCGTTTATACGAAGGTTACTTGCCACAAGAGGAAGTTTGTGCGACCCAGTCGTGTCCTTTATTTATAGTTCCGTTTCGAGAAGTGATAGCTTCATTTTCACTCACTGTGAAAATAACTGATGATATAAAACGTGTAGCCAATTAACGCTGAGAATTGCATCAAAAGTTATGTAGCATGCAATTTTGTTGGTTGACTTGTTTGTTAATTTTAAGAAATTTTAACTTTGAGACTATTATTATTATTATTATTTATGTCAACTGCATTGACGTTTTAGGTATGGACCGCCAGTAGCCAACTTCACGCGTGTTCCAACATAACTAGGGGCGCCATCAACTACTAGCAGGGAATTTGCGTAGCAGTGATATGATTTCTTTAATTAATTATTTACTATGGAAATATTTTGGTAGAAATTATTATCAAACTACTTTTATTTTACAAAACACATCCACTCCTTATGCCATGAGTTACTTACAGATGAATATATTATCGTTTTCATTTAAATTCTAATGGTGAAATTAGTACACGTATTTAACACTAAAAGATGATGGCGTTTTTAGGCTGCTTTTCGCTGGAACAACTTTTCTTGTACGTCAATGGTCAACTGATTTAGATTTTGAAAATACATAGAAAAATGAAATGAAGCAAAAATATTTGTTGTGTTCATATTATTGATAAAAGATTGGATACCAAAGATACAGTCCTTTGATTCTACCAGCTGACTTTCGACACCCACTTTAACATTTTAACATGCTATTGCAAAATGTTGGTGATGCAATATCGTTATGGCATTATGATAGTAGTATCCTTGACATCAAAACTAAATACATACTATTAAAATTTTATCCATGCGAAAAAACATATATTAGGCTTATCATAATTTTAACTGTTTAAGTTGCTCTGGGTAACCCTTTCCCGGCTAGATAAAGTTATGACAGTTATATGCATTGTTATTACGATATAAACGTTTCTAATACAGTTTAGTGTTTTACACTTTGGAGGGTTGTATTTTTGGTTTCCGGCCATTTGCGGTAGCCATAATAGTCAATAATTGACAAGTGACATTAAAGCAATAACTGAACAGAAATTCAAGCACCCAAAAAGAATGTCGTAAAATTGGTTGCTAGCTCTCTTACTATTAAAATTTAAGTAATAAAATACATATAAGTATAAGTAGCACAAATCTTTGAAACATTAAACATTGACGTACTAGATATGGACCGCCAGTCGGTTGAAATTTTCATACAAACGGTCAGAAAAAATTGTTCCAGCTAAAAGCGGCCAAAATGCGCCATCATCTTCTAGTGTTAAATAAGTGTACTAATTTCGCCTTTAAAATTTAAATAAAACAATGACATATTCATATGCAAGTAACTCAATGCCATGTAGAGTGGATTTATATATATATACATATAGATAAATATATTAAAATTAAATAATTAATTAAAACAAACAAAGCACTGCTACGCAGATACCCTGCTAGTAGTTGATGGCGCCCCTAGTTATTTTGGAACACGCGTGAAGTTGGCTACTGGCGGTCCATATCTAATACGTCAATGACATTAAAATTATCACGATCAATTAAGAGCAATTGAAGCAAATCATATGACAATTTTTTTTTTTTTTCTGTTAATTCACACATTTTTGGACGTAACGCTAAGCATTTAAATGTATTGTCCTTGACCATAATATTAATTAAGACATGGAAAAGTTCAAAAAAATTGCAAAATTACCAAAACATTTTAATGAAGTTAATTAAAATAAAATGAACAAAAAAAAAATATATTGGATAGATTTTTTTTCAATTAACAACTGACATTTGCGCAACTACATATTTCAGTAAAAATTTCTCCTATTTCAAGAATTGTCTTAAATGCAATGCAATACTAAAAACAGAAAATGACTGTTTTGTACAGTTTGCTTGTGTAAGTAACAAGCTATCTAGACAATCTTTGCTTTTCAAAACCATTTATTAATCATTACTATTGAAACAAAACGACATGAAGATTTTTTCTAAGACTTGTTCGTCAATGTCGATTGATATTAGAAGTTTCAAATTTATTACGGCCGGGTCTTTTTTTTTTGTAAATTCAATTTTTATTTTTAGTTTAACTTATAACTATTTAAATGCTAAACAAAAACCTTAAAAACTAGCCTACAGAATAACTTAACTAACTTACTGGCCCCATGCGGGCGCTCTAAATTATACTATAACTATATACTAAAAATCCCGTTCGGCGTAACAACTAACTTAAATTAAAATTCAATATTATTTAAAACTAAACGAGAAAATTCTTAATTTTTTTTTTTCGCAGCTGTGCATATGCACACACGCTTATAAATATTCATATATTGACATATGCACATATTTAACAGCGCCACATACACATACCCACAAACAAATGCAATTTTATGCATTTTATAATTTTTTTGGTGCCACCACTGTCCTACATAAAATATACCTATTAATACCTAAAAATACGTAGGTCGGCCAAGGCAACAACTTTGACTAACCATCAATATCAAGGTGGTCACCCAACCACCAGAATTTCCACTTGGTCCAACGATCACTAGATTTCTCAAGTTCTTTCTTGTATCCCTAGAAGCCTTACACAAAGGGGTTCTAAACAGGATAGTTTCTGATTTCTGAAAGTTAATTTTTAACTTCCAGTCATCACAATATCGCTGAATCTTGTCTAAGTCACGCTGCAAGAGAATTCTGATGACTTCAACTTTTGGACCCGTCCTGTACGCTACAAGGTCATCGGCATACGCAATCGCATGAGTGAGACTACCTATCAGATCGCTGGTGTAAATACTAAAAAGAATCGGCGAGTTCACAGCTCCTTGCTGTAGACCGTTTTTAATATCAAAAGTTGTGGTCGAAGTTACATTGCCACACTTTTGACAACAAACTTTCTATCATTGAGCATGTCATGAAGCATAATATGTAACAGGTGTTTACTTATGCCAAATCTAGTTAATTTCAGATAAAGACCCTCTAACCATACGGTGTCGAAAGCCTTCTCTAAATCAATAAGAACGGCACCTGTGCTTTGATTTTTCGCTTTGTTCCATTGAACATCAGAAACTAACTTAGACGCGGCATGAATAGTGTCATGTCCCGCCTTAAAGCCAAACTGATTGTCTGGAATAATATTTTTGTCCTCAGCCCACTTGAACAGAGCTCTATTGAGAATCTTTTCGAATACCTTACTGATACTTGGAAGAAGACTTATCGACCGAAGATTTGCCGGATTAGAGCTGTCCTTTCCCTTTTTGGGGAGAGGATGAACCACAGCTGTCTTCCAACTCACTGGATAATATGCATTATTCAATGCGTTGTTGAACAGTGTGGTATAAATGTCTATGGCTTCCTCAGGAAGATGTCGGCCGGGTCTAGCTTGAGTACAACTTCAGATATACAGGGTGAGTCATGAGCAATGCAACAAAATGCTAGGGCGTGTAGGTTGCGTTGAGACAAGAAAAAAATCGTATGGGAGGGGGGGGTCTATTCCCCTCCGTTTAGCCGGGAGGGGCAATTTTCGAAAAAACTGACTTAAAATGGGAAAAAATTTATTTAAAATCAACGGCTTAATTCACAATGCTGAGCGATACGTTTTTGAAAAGCCAATAACTTTTTCTTTCATTCTGTGTCTAAATAAATCTATTCTAAGAAATAGTTTTTGAAATATTAATTTTCAAAGTCAAAATTTTGAAAAAAAAAATTGAAAAAAGAATTTCAAATTCATTTTTTTCAAAATTTTACGAAATTAAGTGCTAATTTTAATTTCAAAATTCAATGCTGTTATTAATTTTAAGTCAAAAACAGAAAACCGGATGCCAAAATGTATCTTAGTTTTTGAGAAATTAAAAAAAAATTAAAAGTAAAACTTGTAAGTAAAGTAAAAAGTTAATTCGTTTTTTTTTATTATTTGATTAAATCGGATGGTATGTAAAAAAAAATAAAAAAGGGATAATTCCCTAATTAATAATTGACCTGAGCAGGTCAAATTTGGGAAAACCAAAAAAAAAAGTGTTTTTCTTGGAAAAAAATACTTCTAGTTTTTCTTAATTTCTCAAAACTAAGACACATTTTGGCATCCGGTTTCCTGTTTTTGACTAAAAATTAATAACAGCATTGAATTTTGGAATTAAAATTAGCACTTAATTACGTAAAATTTTGAAAAAAATGAATTTGAAATTTTTTTTTCAATTTTTTTTTTCAAAATTTTGACTTTGAAAATTAATATTTCAAAAACTATTTCTTAGAATAGATTTATTTAAACACAGAATGAAAGAAAAAGTTATTGGCTTTTCAAAAACGTATCGCTCAGCATTGTGAATTAAGCCGTTGATTTTAAATAAATTTTTTCCCATTTTAAGTCAGTTTCTTCGAAAATTGCCCCTCCCGGCTAAACGGAGGGGAATAGACCCCCCTCTCCCATACGATTTTTTTCTTGTCTCAACGCAACCTACACGCCCTAGCATTTTGTCGCATTGCTCATGACTCACCCTGTATAGTGGTGTTTAATAAATAAGGCACTTAGGGCTACAAGAAAGTCGTTTAAATTTTGATTAGTTAGATAATAGGTTGATTAGTCAAAATATTAAGCTTATTAAAAAAAAAAAATTATAAAAGTTCTTTTATGGTGTTTAGATACGTGCGTGACACTGACAACAGCAATGCTGTCTGCATAGATATGAAATAATTTTGATTTTAACAGCTGGTATGATAAAACTTATTATTACCGACAGCTTCGAAGAAACAAACCATTTGTGTGCGTTGTTATTTCAACAGGATTTGAGGGGATGTATAATTTTTCGACGAGTCTGAACGACAAATGTGAGAATCACTTTTCCATGACAATAATAATCCTGGATGATTTGTCACTTACTTGCAAGATCAATGAATCAAAGAAATTGTAAAAATTGCTTGCGTTTCAAAAGTGAACGTAAACGTGCAAACAAGTCATGCGAGCACTTTTGTCGCATGGTGTTAATACTCCTCAATATTGAATCATATTATTGAATAAGAGTTCATAAAGGCAAGTTTTCAGAATTGTGTACAACAATTTTTGTATATTCATTAGTCATTTCAGTCATTTTCGTGCGCAAAAAAAGAATTTATTCAAATCTAACCATATGCACATAAATGTGATACAGAAAATACTTAAAATAAAGCAATAGCTTTTGAGAACGCATTTTTGGTTTAATGATATCTACCTACCATTCAAAGTGATCTCACATTTTAACATTTACGATATTTTCCACCTTAATTGTATTGTAATGTACTCCTTATTGTGACACTGTTTAATTTATTTAATTATAGTGTATACTAACAAATTTCAGGACGGGTGACTGCATAGATATATTTAATTTGAATGTGTATATAAAAATAATCGTTGACACGTGTATCGTCATTCATGTAATAAAATAATATAATAATAAAATAATAACAAACCTCAAAGAAATTATCCCAAGAGTCCCTCTAGGTAACTAAAGTTAAAGTACTCGAAATAGAACATCACCGCATCATTATGGTGAGGGTTGTCTACTTCAATGCACACACGTACGTATATATGTCCATCCAATTAATATTACTTAAGTTACGTTAGTTTTAAGAATTCTAAAGGGACACCATTCCTATATATTACCTATATGGATGTCATAGGTCAAATACACTCAACAACACTTGGTTTCAAGTTTCTTTGAAAAAAAAACTTCCTGGAAAAATGGAAGGTGGAACTGAATGTTGAGCTAATCCATGGTGGTGATGTGTTCTTCCTTTATTTTAATTTAAAATGAATTAACGTACTAAACAAATATATGTATGAGTTTATTCACATAAGTGGATTATGTCAGCTTGGGGTCTTTGTTGACATTATTACACAATTTTGAATATTTATTTTTTGATGACCGCCACACGGGAAAATTTGTGAAAGATCAACATTTGAAAAAAGAATAGGTACTTGACTTTTATACTTGAAACTTTAGTATTGAAATTTATTTAATTATAAATTTATACATAGTATGGGTCTTGTATAGTGAATTCAGTGCAAGAAATTTGAAACACAATAATTATTTTGTCATAAAATCTGTGAACTTTGAGTTTAGTATTACAAAGGTCTCAAATGTCATATTTCCAACATTTAGAAATACAAATACAAAATAGTGTGTACACACAGTCAAATTAAATACAAACTTATAATGCAAACATTTCACAAAAACGCACTTAAAACCATAAGACCATCGTGTGATTTTGTAAGACCATATAAGACCATCGTGATGTTGACATTCAAATTGAAATATGTATACATAGTTACTTTTAGTAAAAAGGTCGGATTCCTTACTTTTTTCGTAGCAAAAGTGCCACTGTCAACTTTTTTAATAGTGGGGATGATATCTCTCTTTGAGAAAACAACTGCGAAAAAGTACGGGAACGCTTGAAACAAAATTTTTGGTGTGCACTTTATGTCAAAAATATTTTGATAAACCACTATCGACATTGAAAATTTTAAATTGGATTCGTGATTTTGTTTGAATTACAAATTGCAAAATTTAGTTGTTTTCTGACGCCTTTCTTTTTCTTTCTATTAATTTTATTATTTTCTTTTGTTTAAATATCGGGACAAATAGAATTTTTGATAGCTTACATTTTTTTTACTTAAATTGAGGAAATTATTTGCTCTCAATTGAGCTCTCTCTTCAGCGAATTTCTGTGAAATTTTCAATACGGGAACGCTTTTTCACAGAAATTCGTGTGAATAATCACGAAATTTCAGTTTGCGAACAGACTTAAAACTTCATTGCCTTTTATTTCGTATTTTATGTGAATCACACTGTAAATAGGGCCCATCACACCATCAATTTTACCTGACAAATATTATTTACGTATTTTTCTTTCAAACATCATTGTGAGAACAAAGCCTACTCACGTATCAGTTAGCATTGACAATATTTTTTTTTCTGAATTTTATTTAGTTGTTTCGATAGGTTTAAAAGAGGATGAAGGATAAAAAATTGTATTTACTTGCAGTGACAAGTTTATGAAAGTTAAATAAGATGAAATCTAAAGCTCATACATATAAGAAGAATTTTTTGCTTTTCAAAATTCTGCTTTTTAAAATTCTGCCTTTCAAAGTTCTGACTGTAAAAAGAAAAAAAAGCGTTTTTGCTACCATAGGGTAGACTGGTCGACAGTGGATCATTTTTCGCTTGATGAGCTACTGTTGCCACAAATATTATCTTAAGTATATGGGATTTTTTTTATAGCCTCTTTAGCATTTTCGCTTTAATTTAAGCAACAAATTTCAAAGCTGAACGAGTTTCCAAAGTAGAAAAAAATATTTGAAAAAGACCTTACAAGTGATCCACTGTGTGCACGGGGTGTTCTACAATGAATCAGCTTAAATTATACAGTGGATCAGGAGTCTGGAATCAGTTCATTGTAAAAACCTACACATTAAATAAAACATCACAAATTCAGTTTGTTTTTTTTAATAAAAATAACTTAAAAACACAATAAAAAAATCACAAATTCAGTTGTTTAAAATTAAATTAATAGTAAAAATAACTCAAAAACAAAATAAAAAAAATCACTTAGCGACATAGTAAACCAAGCTTTTTTTTTCCTTTGAACTCCACAAGAATAAATTCTCCTGCGACGGCATCTCTGACAGCTTCCTCGGATTCTAGTCCCTGGCTGACATCTAGAATATCATCTTCTTCAGAGTCCTTCAAGGATCATATTGGTATCCGATTCCGAAGAAGAACTGTCAATTTCTTGTAAGACCTTTCTTACAGCCTTTCGCGGTTGTTTTTTTTTTTTTTTGTGGTTGCAGCTTTTTGACTTTTTTCTGTGAAAGCTCTTCCTTTTCTGGAGTGTCAGTGGCGATGAGAATTCTCCCTTTCTTTCGATTTTGCCTATTGTTTTTCCTTGGTTTAGCTTTCATGGGCTGTCGAAAATCTGCAGGGGCTATATGAATTGTGTTGGATCTATATTTTCGCCCCTTTCTCTCACCGTCTCAGAGTTAGGCTGATCAACAGGATTGATATTTTCAAGGTCCTCAGGATTCGGACGATCAGTTAATGTGTTTTGTAAAAAGTCAATGTCTATATTTTCCTCCCTTTCTCTCACTGTCCCAGAGTCAGGCTGATCAACAGGATTCATATTTTCAAGCTCCTCAGGATTTGGACGATCAGTGAATGAGCTAGGTAAGAAGTCTTTGATAGTGTTTGATAGCCCGTAAAAGAGATACGCAGAGTCCTAAAGGTAAGTAACTAGCGTCTTTTCTTGATCTTCAGTAAAAAATTTGTTTATTTCATAGTTTGGAACAAGTCTGATATTTTCATCTGGATTGCTATGCATTTTTTTGACGTATCGCTGTAGCGTTGTAAAAGCAATTTGTTTAGATTTAGCAGCAGTCTTATGCTTATTCCTTGTTTGTTCATATCCAGAGCTTCTCGCATTTGCTCCGCAGAATGCGAACCCACTTTCCTTGGTGGTTTTGGGCCTCCCATATTTATCTAATTATAAAAATGTTATATAGATATCTAGGTGTACAGTGAATTGCAATTGTTACACAGTGGATCACTGATCCACTGTCTAACAATTGTAACTGATTCACTGTTGAACATCGTGGCATTTTTCATTTTATCTTATATATAAAATGGCTGTTTGGGAGCGAATTATCCACTGTGGAACGTGATCCACTGTCGACCAGTCTACCCTATAGAGATAAGAAACAAACATTTTTTTCCTTTTAAACTCTTAATAGTAAGCTCTTATTACCAAGATTCTGCAAAAATAATAAAGAAAAAAAAAAAGTTATGAAAATGTTAAAACGCGTGCTTTTGAACATTTTCAAAACCTGTACAATCAAGATAAAATTTGAAAGTTAAACCGGGATATCTCTATTTATGTATGTATATTGTATATGTATATACTTTTCGATTAAAAGTGGACAATTTCTTAAAGCGGACATATTTTCGGGAACCAAAATTGTTTATCCAATTTCCTATACAAAAAGAGTTCTTGTAAACGGACACTCCCATAAACGGACGCGGACACTTTTCTTAATCATTTGGATTAAAAAAAACATCTCATGAACGGACACAGTAATATAATAAAAGGTTATTTTTATTCATCTTATTTATGCGCTTGATTTAAATATTAATTCGTTTCTTCTCCAACATACCCTTTTTGTTTTTTACTTATTGCAGAATTAAAAAGAAAAAAAAAAGAATTTTAAAAGCAATGTTTTGACCATAGCAAAATTTCGACCCCATACTACATTTTTTGTATATGGTCTGTGGATATATTTTTCCACAAACAATCATTTTGCCGATACATATCTTGAAACTGTCTCAAAAATCTCTTGAAGGTTGAGTAAATGCAACCTGGAAGAATGTTATGCAATGCCAAGATCTCGAATATGATGCAAAATATAGTATTTTTAAAACAACAGCAAAAGCGGTCATATTATGTTACGCAGCTCAAGTCTGGGGACATAAAGAGTTTGAATAAGTAGAGCAGCTTTAAAGATACTTTCTAAAACGAAATTTGAGGCTACCGAATAGTACCGCTAACCAGATTCTTATGCTGGAGACGGGTCTTTCACCCCTGTTTATTTCAACCCTCAAAATGCATATAGACTACATATTAAGAACTATCGAAATGGATGACAGACGTATACCAAAACAAATAACAATGCTGGTTATCAGAAGGAAAACATCATGGTATGAGTCTTGGAGTAACTTAGCCGAGTACTGTGGACATTTACTCTCACTTCAAGATGACAGAATGGACACGTGGAAAAGCGAACTAACTATCGCTTAATTAGTTTGGTAGACGAAATGAAACGAGAATACTATGTTGAGAAAGCAAGAATAATTATTTCAGGGTGGAGTACTCAACCTACCTCTTGACACTCATTTTAAAAGCACGAGGAGAGTTACTTCCCCTGAACTATATACCGCACTGAAGCGATCTACGAGAAATATGTGAGCTTTGTAACCTTGGAGAGAAGGAAGATGTGTTTCATTTTCAGGGTAGATGTCCGATCCTTGTAGAAACTAGAAGAAGTACCCTGGGGAAAAAATATCTGAGTGATACTTAAATGGTTAATATTCTTAACGGTCTGAGTGATTGGAACAATTTGTATCAATATATAAAAATAGCACTTAGTTACCGAAAACGTATTTTTGATGAACTTTAAAAAAAAAAAAAAAATAAAAAAAAAAAAAAATTAAAACATTATTGCCAACTGGCAGACTATTTTTATTTTTAATGAATGGAAAACAAAACTTTTGTAAATTAATTGAAATAAAATCATTTTAAAATTGAATCATTTGAAAATTGAATTGAGTAAATCAGACATTCCATCAAAAATAATTACTTATCAAATGCGAAAATCGTCAGGTAACATTGATGCCTACTACAAACCGTCACCAATATAATTTTATAATTTATACATTTAAACATTTCGAGTACATCTTTCATTTGAAAAGTATTGCATAAATTCATTTTTTTTTTTTAAATAATGTATAAAAAATCTAAAATAATATAAAATGCAATTAAAAATATTCTCATAAAAAAATCCATACAAAACTTAAATTGAAAATTTAAGAAGCTTCCCAACTTGCAGTACTGCTGCTTATTATCTTATTTTTTTAGCATTTTTTTATGTTTGATAATGTTCTACTTTAAGGAAAATTGCTATACAAAAGATTCCTTTGTTGTTAGCAGGAAAAAAATACATGCATAATTCTGGAAGTACTTTTTTTTAATAACAACAACAACCCAAACAAGATGAAATCCAGTATATGGCTTTTTAGAAAATCTTTAGTGATTACAGATTTTTTTTTCTTGGTTAGAGTTTAAGTCTTCTTGTAAAATCGTGTTCCTTTTTTATTCCCACGATGAAAATTTAGGTCAGTACCCAAGCTCTGTATAAGGGTTTATTCCCAGTGTACAATGTTTTTC
Source organism: Baccha elongata (assembly GCA_951217065.1). NCBI lineage: Eukaryota > Metazoa > Arthropoda > Insecta > Diptera > Syrphidae > Baccha > Baccha elongata. Next base: position 18,506,081 of record OX578274.1, on the reverse strand, counting down.
AGAATAGAAATCAGCTCATAGGTGTAAGTTGGGAAGTAAACAAAATTAATAAAATAAAAAAAAAAACACAAATTTAATAACGTAACATTTAATTAAAAATTAAGAGTGAATATTCCCGTTTTGTATCCTGAGAAATGAACACAAAAAACATGAAAAGTTGGTAAAGTTGGATTTGCGTCTCATCATTTCGCACATTCTTAAATTTACGGTTGTTGCTTAAGATAAATATGATGGACCATTTTTTTTTTATGGAAATTTCATTTGCTTTTATTCTCCTTCTTCTTTTTCATCGATGTATGTATATGATCTTGACTGGAACCACAACACTACAACTTCACTGCTTTACATATCACATATATAATAATCTGCTTGTGGGGTGCACCAAGTTGACCCCGGCAAACCTCCTGGTTTTGAATTTTTCATGTTTCGGTTTTTTTTAGGTTGTATCCTTTTTAATTAACATTCCAGCTGATTTAATCGTAATTTACTTATTTTGTACACGGTCGAATCTTTGACGAAGAGGCTTCCTTGGATACTTTTACATCTAATTCGATCCAGCTTTGTCAGCCCTGATATCATGCTAAGCATTGTTGCTCGCTTGAATTTTTGTTTTAGCATGACCATAACGCGGTACCTGCCATATAAAGGTTTTCGTTTTTGTAAATTTTCTCGAATACGACTCTAACGATTTTGATAAAATTATGTCCTCTCTATACGCTTTCATATGATATAAGTTTCATTACTGTTGAGCAATGTTGAAAAAGGGACCATGCCATGGTACTTTTTCCCCGTCGACAAATTCAGAGATTTTAATTGCAAAATGTTTTTTTAAGGAAAGATTGTGGGTCAAAGTTATTCCAATGTACTTGTATGATTTAATAACTTCCAAATTATCATAGCCATATTTGCACTTTTCGGATCTATCAAAGCAACCAGTTCCATTCCTACAGATAAGTACTTTGATTTTGCGATATTAGTTTGCAGAGAGCTTGGTTTGCAGTAGTTTTCAAGCTTGTTTTTCATCAATCTTCTTCGGCGAACCGAAACAGGTAAAGCGAAAATGCACCCTTCAAATTTTCTATTTTGATGTTGCACTTTTATATTGGAAACACACCTCCATAACGTTGATAGCTTATCAGTTCATCATTCTTCAAGGATTGCATATTACTGCAGTGATAACCTTACTTACTTACTTAAGATGGAGCTCAAAGTCAAGGTTTGACTTCGGCCTCAACCACCATGTCCCTCCAGCCAGCTCTGTTCCTAGCTAGCCGCTTCCAATTTTGAACCGCAAGTTGGCTGAAGTCGATTCTCGCTTGTCTGCGTCATCCAATGCTGCGTACACCATCAGGATTGGACTCGAAAACACGTCGTGATAACCACTAGGTGTCAATTTTTTTTAGTAAAAACTGTAGTAAAATAAAGCGAAAGTCACGAGTATTCCGTGATCACGGAACTGAACAAAATTCCATTCAAAAAAATATAATAAAATACTCGTGCGAAATAGCTTGTATACAGACTCATCATAAGAGGGTTTCCATTTCCTCCCCTCTCTATATTACTTAAGAACACTTCACTCTTTTATTTGGATTGTTCTTTTTCTTTCATTCAATAAAAATAATTAGCTGGAAACAACTACTGAAAAAATTAAAAAAAAAAATGTAATTAATTACCACCACGTTTACAAGAAAAGAAAAAAAACTTAGAAAAGTGCTGAAGCTCTTATAAAAACATGCCGGCATTTCGCTCTCATCATGAAATTATTTTCTGCACACCCCCAACCCAAGCTCATTGCGTAATTCATTTCGAGCCGAGCACGCTTTGTTGCTTTGCAATGTCACTGCTGATGCTGGTGCTGGACTTTAATGTTTGTGTACACACAGTCGTATTTAGTGAGTATGTACCGCTATGCATTGGGGTATACTAGAGATGACGTCAACACAGAGAAAGGGGTTCGGTGTTGATGGTGTGGTATTTACTTTTTCCTATTAAAGCGTTACGATTACAACAAGGTAGGTGGTAGGGAGCTGTAGGGTTTTTTGTATATTATTTTTTTTATCTAGCTTATGACGGAAAATCTGCATTTTTTACTTGCAATTAGGATAATTTATGGATTTGTGAAAAAAAAACGAAAACAAGACACATTTACTTGCAAACATGTTGATGTTTTATACTTTCTTTTTGTCAGTATCTATTGGTATCTTCCGATCTGTTCCGATTTTTTCAAATTCTACTTCCAAAATAAAAATATAGCAAGAATTTAAATTTCAAATGTTGACCTTTAAATAAAGTAAAGGTTTCTAAATAAATTAACATCAATAAATATATTGCCAAACGATTAATTTGATTAGCCGTTTCGTCAATAACTCTGGTTAGTATCTAGGTATACAGAGTACAATGTTTTGGAGTAACTGAGTCAAACCCGTGCGCAGGAATTGCTCATGGGGGGGGGGGGGGTTTGCATTTTGTTCATGGTTATAAAGTTCATTGAACAAGACAAGACATTTTTAATTTTTCATAAATAAAAGTTTAATTTTACATGAAGCAGGCATTTATAAGTATAGGTACAGTATCTCAAAAAATATGGATAGTTGCCATTTGAAAAAATAAGAAAACATCTTTACTTTGATCGATTTTAACATCACGATTAACACCGATTTACAACACCCTATAACTATTTCCCCAGTCAAAAAAAAAGTCGACGTAAGTGTCGACAAAAGAAATAGAAATTAGTGTCAGCTGGTAGGCCTATTCAATACCTATTAGCGCTATTGGACGTCATCCATTTTAGATAGCCATTTTAACGATTAAAGTCGATGTCAAAAAAGTAATGCAAACACACCCTGTAAATGTTTTCCTAGTCAATGACAAAAATCGAGTTTAGTATCAGCCTGTTAATATGGTTCTCTAAAATCGGATGATGTCCGGCGATTTGGCTGAAATAAGTTTCAGCGAATAGGCCTTCAATAGGCCTACATTCTGACTTTAACCCTGATTTTAATGATTGACTGGAAAAAAATTAACCTGGTTTCGGTAAGCATTGCCTTTTCTCACATTGGCTTTAATCGTTCGAATTGCTCTCAAAAATCAGGGTGATGTCCTTCGGATGGGTCTTAAATAGGTATGCCTATACACTGGCAATTACTTCTATTTCTTTTTTTGACACCTACGTTGATTTGTTGGTGCACTAACGCGATGTTACAAGTAGTTGTAAGCCAAATTGTATATATTATGTTCAATAAAAATTAAATTGAATTGAATTGGCTGTATTGGTATCCTTAGTACCTTAACAGTGACAGATTCGGTTGAGCTTCAGGTTTTTCAAGCTATAACACGAATCAACACGAATTTTGAGTCTGAGTTCTGTACCTCTGATTTTCATTACTTATGCCTAACTAATTAAAGAAAAAATATTTTTATCTAATAAAGTTTGCTTTTGTAGTTACTAAAACGAAATTTTAATTTTTATGAAAAAGCTCTATTTTTTAATTTCAATTATATGTAAAAGGAAAACAGTTTTGAATTCACATATTTTTATTGACTTTAATTATACAAGACGGCATAAATAAACCCACAAATACAAAAATGAATACAAAAAAGGCTTTAAAAATGAACAGATTTGGTATTTCTTCTGTGTAAGTTGGAACTTTCTCGTATGAGTACCCAAATGTAGTCACCCATCATGTTTTCATTATATTGTCCTTGATAACGCTTTTCAAAGTTCATTACATCTTGGTGGAAACGTTCCCCTTGCTCTTCTGAATATGCACCTAAGTTGTCTTTAAATTTATCCAAATGAGCATGTAGCATGTGGACTTTCAAAGACATTCTGCAACCCATAATTTTGAAGTTGTGAAGCATATCAGTAATAAGCTCCGTGTAATTCTCTGCCTTTCTGTTGCCAAGAAAGCCATGAATCACTGCTTTAAGGCTGAGCCACGCTTGTTTTTCGTGGGAACTGATGAGCTGTAGGAATTGTTCACTGGCCATTATTTTCTTTATTTGTGGACCGATGAAAATACCAGCTTTAATTTTAGCCTCTGACAAATTCGGGAAAAATGATTTTAAATATTGAAAGGCCTCAGAGTCTTGACGCAGAGCCTTTACGAACTGCTTCATCAGACCTAATTTAATGTGCAATATGCATTAAAATATGATCGGGCTTCACAATTGGTTCATTTTTGACTTTATGTTGTCCTTTTTGAAACTCGCTCCGTTGTGTCCATGAGTGCTGCTGGTAGTGAAGTGAATCGGCTCTACGGGTAAATTAAAATAAGCTTCATAGGCTTCACAAAGTCTCGTATTTGACGACAAACAAATTTTTTTGGCTCTCACTTTAATGAATTCACCGCAAATATAACAAAAAGAGTCCACGGGATTTTTGCACTTTTTGGAAGACATTTTAGGCCTCACGACACATAAAATACGTTATTCCTTTGCAAAGCGCACGCGCACACTGCCGTTGACAGTTTCTCACTCCCGCTTCACACCCACAGCCCCCCTACCCCTCCCCTGCATCTTATATGCAACGGCTCCTAAAAAAAACTGCTAAAACACTATAATATTCGTTTTACATTGTGTAAAGGTACAAAAGCAAACTTTATTTATTATAAATGGAGTTTCTGCTTTTTTTTTCGATGTATACAATCAGAAAATATTCACTAAATAACAGACTCAAAGAAAAATATTTGTTTTGTTGACTTGTGTAATCTTCCTCTTTAAGGTTCCAATTATTATAAGTATTTTATGTATCCGTCAATCTTCCTCGGTAGATCCATTAAAACTACCTTGCAATGGTTTCTAACTGTGGTTCCAAACCTGCCTCCGTCAATCTTCCTCGGTAAATCGTTCAGGTTTGCTTTGAACTGGGTTCCAAAGGTGGTTCTAACCTTGTTTCTGTCAAACTTTCTCGGTAGGCCAACGGTGGTTCCCAACCTGCCTCCGTCAATTTTCCTCGGTAGTGTAAAAGAATATTGTAAGCCGTATTATTATTATTTGAATAAAAACTATTTCGAACAAGAACAAAGTAAAAAAAAAGTGACAAAAGGCAGTGTTGTCAAAAATCAGATCTTGTAACAATTTAACATTTTTTTCTCGAAATCGGGTTATGGTACGATGAAAATTGTTAAGACCATTTTCGTAGAAAATGATATAAGCTACAATTTGTAAAGTTGATGGTTTCCGAAAAATTAACAAAGAACTGAATTACGACCTAATGTACTTTAAGATAATCTCAAATAAGCGATTTAATTTAAAAGCATTGGTTTTGAAACAAGAAAAAACTAAGAACATTTTTAAATTTCGTTTCTTTGGGAAATAAATTATAACTGGTCCCAATAATTGATCTTTTCAGCAAAGCATATCCAATCCATCTATTGTTCTGTTTATTACGAATGATAACTGAAAGGTTAACTTAAATTGAAAAAGGTTATCGTTTCATAACGAAAACTCTTTTAAAATGAAATACAAAAGAAAATGTCCTTACCCCAGAATTATTATACATATATACATTTTGGTCAAAATGAAAACATAAATTGAGGTAATTCTGTCCGGAAGGATCTTTAAGAAAGTCTTTTCTGAAACCATTGTTGGTTTTGTCTTGCCAAAATAAATGACATAGTTTAAAATAATTTAAGTGTCTTTGTCTTTCCTTCGCCTATATCCTCACACAGACATATTGGCAAGGTGCATTTTATCTTTGTTGTGAACAAAGTTTGTCCTCAATAAAATTAACTTAAAATGTCCAACAAATATATTTTGGTTTTGATCACAAATACAACAAACGAGCATTCATATATATATTCGGAAATATGTTTATATTTATGTGTATATGCATATTGCACAAGCAATTTCTGTTTGAACCACCCTGTCGTTTTAGAATAGAGGTTAACTATAAACACTCGGTTCTTTCCTAACTCACATCATAGTAAAAAGCTTCCTGACACAAAGGACTCTTGAGTAACAGGTTGTAATCACAACATGAGGTTGAAAAATATCTATGCTTCCTTCAGCAAAATTTACTATGCAACAGAATATGAAATGTAATTGCTTCATTGCTAGAGACCTTCTAAGGACTCTACTCTGATGTATTGCACCCTCTCCAATCTCACTCTGTGCCTTCACTTAAATCTGTCTGCAATGTTGACATGGAATAAACTTTGTGTTGTTCTGAGGATACCTTGATGGAAAATAGCAGCAAAATAAAATTTCTCTGAAAGGATGTTATATGGATGATACACGAAAAACTCCCTGAGGTTATTTATCCTTTTTTTCCCCCCAAATAAGTACATTTTTATGTACATGCATAACGATGTATCCTCGGGAGGTTATACCTGAACATACACATTATACAAGAAAGCATTTCAGCACAATACTAGAGCAGCGTGTAATGGAAAATATAAAAAAATAAGGATGCCCTTTTCTATCCAACTTGGTGAGGTCCTGATTTGTGGGTCATGTAGTGGCAGTCACCATTATGCATGGAAATAATAACAAAAGTGAATCTACACTTCGTGAGTGATTATTTTCTGCTGTTCCTGTTGAATGTCGTTTGGAATAATCTATTCCACGTGTCGTTGTTAAGAGCCCTTTACATAAGATATTTTATATGCATGACAGAATAATCATGAAAGTGCCATAATTAAGATTCAAAGACAGCTAATTATCTCTCTTAATTCCTCTCATGGAATAGGTCAGTAGTGAATAAATTGAATGAGCCTCCTCTTTATAAAGATTCTATAGAAATTTCAACAAAGCTGATTTTATTTTGTTGGCTGAATTTTCATGTAATAATTTCGTTAGAGATGACGAATTGTTACCAAAGTACAAATAAACTCTGGGAGGAGAATGTCCGTGAATTATTAAAAAAAAAAACTAATCTGAGCTTAGCTGAAACGAATTAAATTAAATATTCTCCCTGCAAATAGTATTTAGCTAATTTAAAAATCTGATATATGGAAAATTAGATTGAATCTACAGACTTAGGGCAAAAGAGTTGTGCCAATAACACAATTATTTCGTAAACTTGCACTTAACAAAAAAAAAAAAAAAAAAAAACATCAATAGTATATGGGTACCTCTCTCATAAAAGTTTTAGTTTTTCTAAGAAACAGAAACGGCTCATACGATTTTGATGAAACTTTTATACTTGTATACTTGCATCATTATCATCATCAAGTCCTGTAACCCGGCTCGCGGCATAGGGCGCCAACAAAACGTCTCCATCCTTCACGGTCTGCAGCTAGATATCTTAACTGTGGCCACGTCTTTCTACAATTGTTGACTTCCATGTTGTTCCCGACGTGAACCCTGAGGATTCCATTCAAAAGACTGCTTTGCAATATCATTGTTTGGTTTCCTAAGTGTGTGACCAATCAATTGCCATTTACGCTTTCTTATGTCGACGTCCAACCGCTCCTGACTTGTCCTGCGCCACAATTCCTGGTTTAAAATAGTTTGTGGCCAGCGAATCTTTAGAATGTGACGTAGACAGCGATTCACAAAAGCCTGCAATTTTCTCGAGATGGTAGCCGAGACTTTCCAGGTTTCACAAGCATATAATAGCACGGATTTAACGTTGGATTCGAAGAATCTCAACTTAATGCATTAGGATATTTAACTGGATCTCCAAATTTGAGATAGAGAACCAAAGGCAACACGAGCTTTATTTATTCTGCTTTTTACGTCCAGATCCGTACCACCATTTGCTGATACAGTACTTCCAAGGTAATTAAACTGTTCGACTTCTTCAACAGGCGTGTCTTGCTGAATAATACGTTGTTGTTGTTGTTGTTGTGAGGGGGGTCCTGTTAGCATTATTTTTGTCTTTTTGCCATTTATTCTAAGACCTCACGATTCTCCTTTCAATAGCAGAGATTGACACATAACGTTCAGCCCACTGATGTTATTTGCCATGAGACATATATCGTCGGCATAGTCTTAATGGCTAACCCTTTCAAACGGTCTCCATTGAATGCCCTGCCTCTCCGTTGTACCAACGCTGGCCGTCAAAACATCATCTATCGCCAGCAGAAAAAGAATTGGCGATAGAACATCCCCTTGTCTCACACCCTGACGCACTTCAAAAGAGTCGGATAGCTGCCCATTATGCAACACAAAACACCTCGCATTGTTGTAAGACTCCCTTATAATGGCGACCATTTTTGGGGGAATTCTTTTACCAAGAAGTGATTTAAATATACATTCACGGTTAACTCGGTCAAAGGCCTTCTCAAAATCTACGAACATGAGGTAAAGCGGTGTTTGAAATTCCGCAGACTGCTCAAGAACGATGCGCAGAGTGTTGATATGGTCGACGCACGAACGACCGCTGCGGAAGCCAGCTTGATGCCTCTTGACCTTGAGTGTAGACTCTATTCTAGCCTTTATCCGTTCAAGGATTAAAGTTGCCATTAACTTTGGAAAAACGGACAAAACGGTAATACCACGCCAATTGTTGCAGTTCTTAAGATCACCTTTCTTTGGCAACTTTGGCAACTTAACAATCACAATTGTATACTTGCAATGCTCTTAATCTCACTGCATTTCAGGATTTTGGCTTCATAAGAAAGATTTATTGTAAAAGTTTTTTTTTTTTTTTTTGCTGGAACTTAATAACGGCTGAACCGATTTCTTTTATATTTGCTACAAACGGCATTTAAAGTTAATTATTTATTACAGGATGGCATTTAAAGTTTTTATTTAACCAACATAAAGTGAAATACGATTATACATAATTTTACGAATTAAGATTTTTTGTAGTCCCATAGTTTACAAACAAGAGCAAGCTCGTACCAACCAGTCGTGCATTTTTATATTCTGCGGATTAAGTCAAATGGGAAAATCATAAAAATAGAAAACAAAAAGCGCCAGGTAAAAATGGGAGTGTTGTCAAAAAACAGGCTTTGTAATCCCAATTGACAAAATCCCGACTGGACGAAATTCCGAATCTTGCCAGCGATAAAAAAGTGTTAAAAATGCCAAATAGAACGAATAAAATATCCCGACTTTTAGCACTTTTAGGCACAGTTTTTTAGTGCGAGATTATTCCAGAATTAGAATAACCCCGAGTTGTGATGGAAACAGGGTTTTCAGTTAGTTTTGAGATCCGGAGTTAACTCAAAATTAATGCAGCTAAATTGGTGAGTTAATTCTGAGCAAATTCGAAGCTCTCCAACTGAATGAAAAAAGTGTTTCTATCCACGTTAACTCGAGGTTAACCTCGAATATTGCCGCACTGAAAAACAGGGCCATTGTATAGTTACCTTAAAATATCGATTATCGTTTTTTAACACGTTTTTGTAAGTAAGGCAAGTATTGAAATCGGTTCCTCCTGCTCCTGGTATACTCTTTGCCCACATCGCATAAATACCTAATTCAAGAGATTTAATTTTGATTTCTATCAAATAACACATTCATTTCCCTCGAAATTATGAATTGTTTTTTTTTATTAAAAAATTCAGTTTTAAATTTTATGAACCAAAAAAGTATTCAGCCAGTCGAGATTTTGGAAGTCAGGATTTCGACAGTCGGGATTTTGGTAGTTGGGATATTGGCAGACGGAATTTCGGCAGCTTGGATTTTGGAGTCGGAATATCTTATAGCCAACCCCTTTTTGAAGAGAATCATATTGGACCGAGAGCCCACAGCAATAGTTGGGTGTGATTGGTAACCAAAAAAAGTTGCCATTTTTCGAAGGATCCAAAGTTGTTATTTTGAAAATTCAGCGAAAATTTGGAGTCAAAAGTAGGGGCATTTGTTAGAAAGACTGCATCAAAAGTGCAATTTTTTCAAGTCACTAGATAATTGTGATAACCACATGAAAGTTTAAAATTTAGAATTAAGTGCCCTGATAACAAATATAGTGGTCCAAGACGTTTTGCAAGGGGCAAAACGTCTTTTGCATTCTTCTGGCATTCATAAAAACTTTTTTTTTAGGTTTGTTCAAGACATCAAAACAAAGGTCTCCAGCTAAATCGAACTTTGTCGGATACCATGAAGTATAAATTTTATGATTAAGCTTGTTGTTCTTAAAAATGGTTTTTACGATTTTGACCAAACTTGACATGAGTGATACGTCATTGACGGCCATTCAGACGGTTTAAACCAAGTTTCCTAGAAAATAGTTTCAACGTTACCTGATGCTATCAATTTTTTTTTATTTTTTTTTTAAATTTGCCCTTTTTTGTTATTGACTTAACAGACTTTACTTAATTTAATATCTAAGAAGGCCTATTTAACTGAATGATTATTATGGCGTTCATAAACTTTTTTAAACAAAATTTAAATAATTAAAAAAAAAAGCAAATTCAATATTTTCAAAACTTGTTGATTATGATTTTTGTTAAATTTTAAATTTATGTGTACAAAAATTATGTGTAAAATTGGCATAACGACGCAATTATTTTTAAAAACTTGTTTAACAAAATTGAGGTTTTTAAATACTGGATTTATACGTACCACGATTTCCTAGGGTTTGAGAAAAAAAACTCTGGGTGTTTTGGAATTAATTTTCAAAACTATTTTATTTGTGAATTTAATTTATTATTTTTGTATAACAATAACAAATTAAATACCTAAGCCTTTTTTCTGTTAAGATTTTGGGTAACTTGCCACTATAGAGCAAGTTTTGTGCGAACCTGTCGTGCTTTAATATGAGGACCTTGCAGCAAAAGAGAGGCAAGTCCAACTTATTATTTTGTGAAAAATCAAAACAGAAAAAAAAAATGTTTAACAAAATAAATATTGGTAAATGTTTTAAAATGATATGCCATTAAAAGTACGCAAATTTTTACATTATTTTAAAGCTAAACAAATAAGTAATGTCATTTGTACGTTTTTGTTTTTGCCGTAAGGCTATAATTTTGGATTTTCCTCTCTTTTTCTGCAAACTCCTCATTTGCTGTCTAATTTTTCTGAATTTGAATAACTGTGACGGTTTTTTTGACCAATAATTAGTTAATGGTGTTACGCGCAAAGTGGATTTTGGCGTCGATTCGCTAACGGTATAGCGCCAACTGTGCACCCATTCCAATGCTTTTATACTCGACTTGAACAGATTGGAACCATAGGAGACCATCCAGGGCGTGTTCCTATAAATTTTTTTTTTGTAACCAGTCTTTGCAGCTCTGGTTACTTGTATAACCACTGGTTATTACAGTTGTTAACCATAGAGTTTGTATGTGTTTCTATGGTTACCAGCAAATTGTTAAATTTAACCAGAGCTGAAAAGACTGGTCCTAACGGCTTATGAGATGGTTGGAGTTATTCTGTTTCCAAAATAGCGGCTAGTGCACAAGTTCTATTTTCCAGAAAAGTAACGCAAGCGCTCCTAAGGGGGGTAAGGGGGTCAGTTACACGAATTGTAAGAGAAAAGTGTACAATTAATTTTTTGTATGTGTGGGCTGACGTCTTCCATATCGGTTCTCCTGTTCATTGTGTTATCAGCATGATCATCGAGACGCTGCATATCATCAATGCTGATAACGTCAGCCCACACTACAAGCACTTCTTGGAGAAGAGGAAAAGAAAAAGCTCTGCAATATGATCTCTGTGCGTTATGTTTATATAATTTTTCGTGTTATATTTGTCGGACATGTTATTTGTCAGTTAAACTTTATATACAGTGTAGACCCAAAAATAAATAAATTATTTAATATAAAGGTACCAATAATTATTGTAAGTAATATCTGTACTGTGAATAATTTGTAAATATTTGTTAACATATATATCAATGCTAATATAGAAACCATTGTTCACATGATGATGTCCATATACATGGACGAAACGTCGTGACAAACAAAATATTTGTTTCATTTGACCTAAAGCCCATTCAACAATAGCTTACATATAGTAACAAAAAAGGTCACCAACATCTTAAGATATTTTTCGTATTTATTTCATTAAAATTTTAAGTAAACCACTCTAAACTTGCAACAACAAAATTTTGCTAAATAAGAACTGCAATTATGTTGCATAAAATACCTTTATTTGACTAAAATTAATTGTTTTCCTCCTCTTGGGAAATATTCGTTTCAAAATTTTATTAATGAAAAAAAAAAAAAAAATTAATGAAATACGACAGCTGACTCCTCTGGATGGATTGATGGCTTAAAGAGAAGCTAAGGATTCTTTTCTACTCCCACATCACTGCTGCTGCACAGAAAACATACAAAATGTCTAAAAACTTAAAATTTATGAGCATAAAATATTTTGTTCATTTTAATCATTTTTCTACTGCAAAACCAAAATGTTGGTTAGGAAATTATAATTATTATCGTCTGCACTTTGGAGAATATGAGCGGGGGTGGATGTGGGTGTAATAGTTATTGTCACGCAAAGAAGGAGAACTCCATTTAAGGGGGTGGATAGTGATATACAATGTGAAAAAGTTCATAAATCATTTGGAGCATAAACACAAATGGTGATGATGCATGGATTAATATTTGCTGATGGGTCAATTAGTAGAAAATTGTTGTCAGTAAAGCTTATAATATAGGTTTTCTAGTAAATTGTATTTAGAGACAGCATACGAATTAATGAAGTTTGTAATTATAAACAAAAAGCGTAGCGGAACAAAAATTTTACGATTTTTTCACGCTTTTCGTTTCTTACACGTCATCCTCATCACTTATCTTTTAATTCAATTTTCGAATATTTAAGATAAGGTAGGTACTCGAACAACATAAGCAGTACCTTTAATTAAATATTTTAAATTATTTTTTTTATTTCATTAGATCTGTAATAAAGGGTGATTTTTTAGCTGGTTTGGTTTTGGCAGCACTGGTTTTGACAGCTGACGTGTGTTTAGTACCTTGTGTCACTGTCAAACAGCTTCAGTTTGGTTTGCAATTTAACCATGGATCGTCTTACAAATGAACAACGCTTGCAAATTATTGAATTTTACTATCAAAATTCGTGCTCGGTTCGAAATGTTCGAAATGCTTTTTTATCGAAAAATTGTGTTCAGCGATGAGGCTCATTTTTGGTTGAATGGGTACGTAAATAAGCAAAATTGCCGCATTTGGAGTGAAGATCAGCCAGAAGCATTGCAACAGCTACCAATGCATCCCGAAAAAGCCACTGTTTGGTGCGGTTTATGGGCCGGCGGCATTATTGGGCCATATTTCTTCAAAGATGATGCGAATCGCAGCGTTACTGTCAATGGTGAACGCTACCGAGCGATGATAACAAACTTTTTTTTGCCCGAAATGGAAGTTCTTGACTTGCATGATATGTGGTTTCAACAAGACGGTGCCACATGCCACACAGCACGCGAAACAATGGCGCAATTGCGAGGCGAGTTTGGTGAACAGTTAATTTCACGTTTCGGGCCGGTCAATTGGCCGCCTAGATCGTGCGATTTGACACCATTAGACTATTTTTTGTGGGGGTATGTCAAGGCTAATGTCTATAGGGACAAGCCCGCTTCGATTGACGCACTGGAAGCCAACATCCATGCATTCATTCGTGAGATACCGGCCGATATGTGTGAAAGAGTATGCCAAAATTGGACTCAGCGGATGGGCTACCTGAGACGCAGCCGCGGTCAACATTTGCATGAAATTATCTTTAAATATTAAATTGCAAGGTTCAAACTATCGATTCAAATAAATATTTCATTCATTTTTTCGAATTTTTTGTGTTTTTTTTTTTTTTAAAGTTCTAAACCTCTTAAAAAATCACCCGTTATAAATTAATTAATACATATTTCGTAAAATTATTACCTGTCCTCTAGTTCATGGATTTTATTGTATGATACTTCAGAACAGTGTTTTCTGTCTTATTATTGTGGAATCATTGAAAACGAAACAACGTTATGTTAGTGTAATTTTATTTACCAAAGCCATTTCACTCCTTCAATACCTTCGTGGCACGTATTTACAGTAGACTAAATTTGCTACAACATGAAACTTTGTCTCTTTAGACACAATGGTTTACGGAATAAAGCTTTTCAAAATAGGTATATAATTTTTTTGAACTTTGCAATTTTTCGCAATATTCTATAGAGCTCTCTTACATCCCGATTCTGCCGTTATGAGGGGTCACAAGTCACAATCGATTGTTTTTTGCTTTTTGTGAAGATTGTTGTGACTCGATAATATTTTCCGTATTCTGCCCCAAAAGTCACAAGAAAAATCACAAACAAATCGACCGCATCATGGTGAACACTATTGCTTGATTTGGAACAGCTGATTACCAACGCATTATATGTGTTCCACTGGCTCATCACTTAGTGCTGGTGTTAGTTGTTAGTAATGTAAAACAAATCACTACAATAACACAAGCACTATAATACAATAAAACATATAATTTAACAATACAAAATACATAAAACATGAACTAAAAGCGTGGAGCACTGGTTTTAAGTACATTTTTAAGATTTATTTTATTGTCATTAAAATCAATAATTTTGGAATTTAAATTGAAAAGCCTGCTCATGCGGGTAAGCGGGTCATTCATACCGTAATTAGTCCGATGGTGTGGATAATGTAGGAGCTCAAGGCTACGCAGATGGTGAGCACCCCCACGATAATTGAGTCCAACACAAGTAAGTAGATCAGGTGCATCTAATGCGCCCGAAAGAAGTTGGTGGATAAAAACTATATCGTTATTTACACGCCTCTGTAACAGGGACTGAATGTGTAGAAGCTGAATTCGGTGTTCATAAGGTGGAAGGTTATAAAGATCTGTCCAGGGAAGACCTTTTAAAGCAAAACAAACAAAATTATGCTGAACTGCCTCAATCCTAGATCTATGGACATCATAGAACGAAGTCCATACCTGCGATGCGTATTCCAGATGCTGACGAACAAAACAATTGTATAAAGATACGGTAACATAAGGGCCTTGAAACTCTTTGGACCATCTTTTTACAAAACCTAAAATTTAGTTAGCCTTTTTAACAAGAGAGTTGATGTGCTCTGTGAAATCTAGACTTGAATTGAAGACGATTCCAAGATCTTTAAAACTAACAATACGGCACAATGTATGTTGTGAAATATTATAGTCAAATATGATTGGTACTCGTTTCTTTGAAAAAGTCATAGTTTGTCATTTCGCTGGGTTAAGGTCTAATCCATTCTTGCTGCACCAAATACAAAAGCTATCAATGTCGGCTTGTAGATTCACACGATCACCGCTAGAGCATATAGATTTAAAAATCTTCATATCGTCAGCAAACACCAGAATTTCACTATTGCGAATGCATGATGTTACATCATTAATAGCAAGTATAAAAAGAATGGGACCTAAATGACTTCCTTGTGGTACTCCAGAGTTGGCAGTAAAAGGGTTTGAAAATGTTTTTCTGAATTTCACCTGGTAGGATCTATTTTGAAAATAAGAATAAATCCAATCAATAAATCCAGCCTTAATAAAATCTAAAACCCTAAAGTTTAAAAATTATAATGTCGTGTGAAAGTTGGTCAAAAGCTTTTGAAAAGTCGGTATAAATGCAATCTAGTTCCTGTCCGTTTTCCAAAGCATTGGAGCACTTGTGTATAAACGTTAGAAGGTTCGTTACCGTTGACCGCCTTTGCATAAATCCATGTTGTTGATTACAAATAATATTTTTGCAGAAAAACGTCATACTATTACAAACCACTCCCACAAAAGCTTTGGAATACAAGAGAGTTTGGCAATCGGTCTGTAGTTCTTTATGTCAGACTTACTACCCTTTTTAAAAACGGGTGTAATAAATGATTTTTTCCATACACTGGGAAATTTCCCCGACTTAAGGGATAGCTCGAAAAGAAGTTGAAGAGGAAGAAGTTGAAGCTATAATGGAGCTACATTTTTTCAGTATAATAGGAGGAATGCCATCTGGGTCTGGAGAGCAGTCATCTTTAAGCAATGAAAGAAAATGTAAAATTTTGTCATGTTCCATCGGAACGTCGTTAAAAGTAATTTGAGGACAGTCGCGCAAATATTCAAAGAACTCAACATCAACATCGACACGAGTGTCAATAAAAGAGTTACTAATTTTTTCTGAAAATGCATTACAGATATCAGAAGAGCTCGTTAACGAAGAATCATTATAAACAAAGTTTATTGGATATCCGTCAGACTTCTTTTTTGAATTTACAAAATTCCAAAACTTCTTTGGATCAAGTTTCAATAAAATATGTATACCTGCCTACCTAGAAAAAAAATCAAAACAATTGGAATTTGTTCGTTTTGACTGGCTGTGACCTGCTCAGAAGGAGATCAAAATATCGATTGGTTTTATGACTCTCACATATTGTGACTGAAGGACAGAATACGAATAAGTCATAAAATCGATTTCACCTTCATCTGTCAGAGTCTTGTGACTTGTGCTGTATCACAGAGGTTAGGCAGAATCGGGCTGTTAGTTTAGTACGTCAAATCTAACAGTTCTGAATTTTTGCAGACTTGTGTAATATGTTGTTTTAAGTTTGTGAACTCGATCGCCGAACGCAACTTTGTCAAAAATCGAAAAAACCGCGAAAATCTCAAATGATTTTTCAAATTTTGGCGATTAAAATCCTAAAAGATTAGTTTTGACAGTACCGAATTTGAAGCATACAAAATGATGTATAAATTTACTAAAATATTGGTTTCGCAGTAGAAGTTTTACATCTCTTTTTATATGTATATATAAATTGCAGATGGGAACTAATTACACACAAAATTTAGATGAATTATTTCTCACCTTGCCTTAGTGGGAATTGACTTTAATTAGATTCTTACTATAAAAGTAGTGAAGTTAGTTCCCATATTCCATGTGAAGTTAGTTCTAGTGAAGTTAGTTCCCTTTACCGTTAAGGTATACCTTACCTAAACAGCTGCATCCATTTTTATTTCACTATATACTCCTCAACAGGTCCCAAGTTACCTTATCGGACGTTCTTTCGATTTGAAAAGAATTCCACAATGTGTGGATAGAGAAACTAATACGGATTTACAATTCTTGCAATTTTCTTCATTGCAGACCGTTGTTCGTCCATATAAAATGATTGCTTCCCCGATAGCTGAAGAGCACATACAAATGCTGGGTTGTTTATTAAATGATATAACCACGTGTATCTAAAGTGGATATCGGTTCACATAAAAATTATTAACACTTCAGAATGGATGCATGCTAAATTTAAACATAACGAATTATTTAATATTGAAAAGAAAATCCAATAATGAAATTACCGCGTTTATGTCACAATTTATTTAGCTTGACCACCTACATTTTTGTGGTGATTGAAGTACATACTTAATTATTTGAATTACATGCAGATTCATATTTGAAATGTTATATTTTATTTCAAATAATTTTTTAGTCAAATTAATATTTTTATCAAAGTATATCTGAAATATACATATACTACTAGAACATATTAAGCATCATATAAAGCTAAAAAATAAATAAATTTTTAACCTAGTGCATCATACTAGGTTAAAAATCTAAATATGTTTGTATGATGCAAAATCGTTTAAAATTTAGCACCTATATTTGTGTGACCTAGTATATTAATTTTTATTTATTTAAAAATAAATAAAAATTAATATTTTCGTTTTTGCATTTTTAATTGTTATTATAGGTTGTCTCAAAACCGACTTTAACGGTTTTGATTAAACTTCTTGTGAGTGATACGGTATTGAAACCCTTTCAGATGAATGACACCGCTATTCCTTTAAAAAAAAAAACAGTTTTAACGGTACTCGCCATATTACGATTTTTTTAAATTTTGATTTTCTCATTAACGACTCAGCGAATCTTTAAAAAATTGTATTTCTAAAAAAAGCTTAACTAAAAAAATTAAGGTGGCAAACTTAATTTTTTCTTTTCAAAAAAAAAATATTAAATGATATAAAAAAAAAATTAAAATAATAAATTAAACAATTTTTTTTAAATTCAATATTTTGAAAACCAATTGATAATCATTTTTTTGAAATTTAATTTTCGAATGATTTTTTTTCATTTGCTCAGTGTGCCTTTCTGCTGTTAAGACCAAGCTTACTTGCGACAAGATCAAGTTTGTACGTCCCCATCTTGGCTTTTATTTTTTAATGGTAAAATAATGTTTGATGAATGATGGGAAAAATATGAGGCAAAAATTAATTCGGTTCAATTTTCTTTGATTTTTAATTATGAATCGAGATTTTTAACGGAACGCGAATGATAATGCTATAGGAAAGTGCTTGCGGCCCCTTCTTAGAGAATGTTGGGCAATGGTTTTCAGAAGATCGAAGATGTCCCTTTTTTTTGGATTTAATATTAATCTATTTATAATCATTTATACCACATTGTAGACATAAAATAAAAAAAAAATCAACAACCACTTAAAAAAGTGTAACAAGTAGGAACGCGATAAGTAAATTCCTAACAATGCCATTAAAATGTCATATCTCCTCTTAAAAAGACACGAACTCTGTCTGCATTGAAAAAAGTAAAAAAATGTGGTTAAAAGGAGCTTTGTTTCTTTTAAGCTTTTGTTCATGTTATTTTTTTTTTTTTGCATCGCTGCTGTCGGGTTTATTTCTTTTCATATCCATGAACCTGAGCGACAATTTATCTATCTATAGAAACTAAAACCAAAATCGATATTTCGGTTATGTTGGCATGTCTGCCAACGAAGTGGTTTTTTTACGCCCTTCGACTTGCCAAAATGCCATGGCAAGATGCTCATGTGAACGTATTAAAATAAATGGCTGACTGTCGTCGGTTGGTTAAAGAGGACTTGGACGGTGGGGAGGGGGTTAGGGCATTAAAGAGGCAAACAAAAAATGTAAAACCTAAATCCTTATTAAATATAAGGTATAATGTCATGCCTTGTGGGGTAGGGTAGTGGCGGGCGGAGGCGTCACGGCGGCTTCGGGCCACCCTCTCAACCCTCAGTCTAAAAAAGTTGTGATAGGACAATGGCAAAAGCGAAACGGCTGCGGCTTGACAAAATTAAGTCGATTTCTTGTGCCTAATTCAATTACAACAAGTATAGGTATACTAATACGTAGGTAAATTATTTTGAAATGGAAATTCTAGAACTTGCGTTCAGAAAAGTAGTGACCTAATGTGTTTATGTTGACATGTACATTTCTAATTCTTTCGCTATTAGAGTGTTTAATATTATACCTACGAATCTTTGTGTAAAACAAAATACTGCAACTGGGAATAAGTTTTTAAAGTAAGAATCAATTTTCTCAAGACGTTTTGTTTTATGGGGGCGTGTATAGCAGTTAAGTCTAATATAATACGTCACAAATGTTTCACCAAAACCAAAGTGCCTTTTTATTTGATTGATATTGAAAAGTTATTATTGTTGTTATATTCTACTATTCGTTATATTATACTAGAATGTCAGTTTTATTACTTGACCATCATTCTTTATCCGTCAATTTTGTTTGAACAACAACAACAATAACTCTGCACCTTTAAGTTGTTGTTGTTGTTCAAATATTCAATGAAAATTGACGGAATGAAGAACCAATTTTTAAACGAATTTTATTATTCGTTTTTATTTTTGGCTGGAGATATAGCTTTTTCAAGTGCCATGTCTTTAGCCATGAGATATAGCTTTTTCAAGTTTGGATACTTTCATTTTAATAGGAGCGACTTCTCCATCCAATGGGACATCCTTTTATTTACAAAAAAAAAACATAAAATTAATTCTTTCATCCTATTAAAATAATAGTTTGGATACTTTTATTTTAATAGGAGCAACTTCTTAATCCAATGGAACATCCTTTTATTTAAAAAAAAAACAATCTTATTAAAATAATAGTTTAGATACTTTAATTTTAATACGAGCGTCTTTTCAGTTCAATGGGACATCGTTTTATTTACAGAAAATAAAACTATAGAATTCATTCTTCCATCCTATTAAAATAATAGTTTAGATACTTTTGTTTTAATAGGAGCGTCTTTTCAGTTCAATGGGACATCCTTTTATTTAAAGAAAATCAAACTATTGAATTGATTCTTCCATCCTATTAAAATAATAGTTTAGATACTTTAATTTTGATAAGAGCGTCTTTTCAATCCAATGGGACATCCTTTTATTTACAAAAAAAAAACTTTAAAACAAATTCTTTCATCCCATTAAAACAATAGTTTCGATATTTTTATTTTAGTAGAACGTCTTCTTAATACAATGTGAAATTATTTTATTTGGATAAAAAAAACTATAACACTAATTCCTTCATTCTATTAAAACAATAGTTTGGAAACTTTTACTTTAATAGGATCGTCTTCGTTATTAATTCTTTCATCACATAAAATTAAAATTTTGTTTTCATACTCACACCTTATTAAACCAGTTCCGAAACAGAATTGTTTCAAAGGGTCGATACCATAAAAGTTCCATGGTTGAGGCATTTTAAATTAATAGAAGATATTATTAGTTTTCTATCTTACACATTATTGAACTTAAACGACAAAATTATATATGTGATGGTATAAGCACATCATTGATTTCATAGGGGCTACCTTTAGTTATTAATAAGATAAATACCATTGACCAATTTTAATAGTAAAAAACTATTGAAAACAGCGATTTTCCTATTGATTTTATAGTATTTTTTTCTGAGTGGCAACAAGAAAAACTTTTCCATGCACATCATGAGATTCGAACCCACGCATTATAAGATTTGCTCAGTCTTCGAATGCACTACGCATTTTTGCATTTTAATTCAATTTTTATTTTCAATTTATCTTATAACTACTTAAATGCTAGACAAAAACCTTAAAAACTAGCTTACAGAATAACTTAACTAACTTACTGGCCCCATACGGGCACTCTAAATTATACTATAACTATATATTAAAAATGCCTTTGGGCGTAAAAACTAACTTAAATTAAACTTCAAAATTACTTAAAAATAAACGAGAAAATTTTTAAAAAACTCGTTTTTCGAGACATTTTATTTTATATATAAAAACTTAAAACTACCCTTTACCTAAATAATAAAACTAAATTAACCTAAACTAAAATATACGTAAATATACGTAATTAACTTAAAACTACTTAAAAATACTTAAAATAACTTAAAACTAGAACAGCCACCAGCAGCATTTTTTTTTTTTTTTTTTTTTTTTTTTTTTTTTTTTTTTTTTTTTTGTGCAGCAGCCAATGCATATGGGCACACGCTTTCAAATATATATTTATATATATATATTTAACAGCGCCAATGCACATACACACCAACAAATGCAGTTTATGTGTTTTTTATTTTTTTTGGTGCCACCACTGTCCTACATAAATTATACCTATTAATACTTAAAAATACGTGGGTCGGCCAAGGCAACAATTTTGACTAACCATCAATATCAAGGTGGTCACCCAACCACCAGTATTTTTGAACTTGCTTGTAACAGTCCCTTTTGTCCCGAAGGGGCACAGCTCTACTGAACCGCAGACGCTCTGCTCCGTTCCCAGAGCCGACGTCTCGACCATACAGGATTCGCCGATCCATGCACTACGCATTCGACCGCTTATGACCACTGACGGCACAGGTCGAGATGTTATGTTTTTTTTTGTTTTTTGGAGCTTCAGACTTTTTCTAAGCGCCTTTAAGTATGTTTTTTTGTTTTGATATGAAACAGTGTTTCATCCTCTCATTTTTACTTTTAGTACAATCATTTTAGGCAAAAAAAGGAGTCAACCTAGGAATGAGAGATAATAAGATATAAACTCGTATACACCTTCATATTGGCGTTCTTAAAGTTGTCTTGAAAGTCAACAAAAATCTCGTGTCTGCAACATAAGTTATTCAAGGTCAAAAGTCACGAAAAACTGTTTTCGGATATATCTCGGTTCATATGGCTCCAATGATGTTAGCATCCATACAAAATTATAGAGCATAAAAACAATAATAACTTAAATAGTCTGGTATGTTACCTATCTTCCAACCTCTCCCCCTTTGATATATGCTACGAATTGTAGTCTATCAAATTAAGGTTAGGAGAAAATGGAAGCGGAACAAAACAACATACTTAGAGGCGCTTAGAAAAGTGTTGAAGCTCCAAATGCGTTTGAAAAAACAAACAAACATAACATCTCGACCTGTGTCGTCAGTGGTCATAAGCGGTGGAATGCGTAGTGCATACGACTTCGAAGACTGAGTAAATCTGAAGGTGTGGGTTCGAATCTCACGGTGTGCATGTGAAAAAGTTTTTTATAATAAAATTGGATTAAAGCTCAATATCACTAAAAGGAGACTGATGAAAGGAGTTGGCACTCCTTGAAATAGCTATATCTCCAGCCAAAGATAGAAAGAAACGAATAATAATATTCGTAAACGAGTAAATAAAATTCGTTTAAAAATTGGTGGTAGCGCCTTTAAGTTGTTGTTGTTGTTCAAACACATTCATAAAAACTCCAATATTACAACATTTTTTCATACGATCAACCGTTTTTGAGATAGGAGGCGTATAGAGTTTTGTACGCTCAGCAATATATAGTAGTCAACGTGTTAGCCCATTACACGTGTGCCGTTATATGTCATGGGGCTTTGTTAAGCACCCAAAAGGGTATAAATCAACTTGGGTAAAATGGTCCAAATCATGGTCGTTTGGCCGCCATTTTTAAAAATTGCCACCAAATTGATCGTTTTTTGGTTCAAAGATATTTCCGCATCCAGTGGTCCGATTTTCATTCTTGAAGTCTCATTTTATTTGCGTTTTAAAGCCAAACGAATTTTATCAAACAAAGTTTTAGCTTAATTAAGACTTTCTGAGATATTTAAGATGAAAGTAAACCGTTATAATTAAATTTGACATGACTGATACGGCATTAAAGATTTTTCGTCTTTGGAAGAAAATAATTTAATGGGGTCCGCCATTTAAAGTTTTTTACTTGCGATTATAGGAATCTATTTATGGGCCCGGTTATAGCGATCAGGAAAACGAAATAAGAAAAACTTTTCAAATCGATAATTAAATATGTTCCGATTTTTCTTGAAACACAAATGCTACATTTATCGATGACCAAATATGACTCAAAAAGAATTATTTGTGATACTAAAAGTTTCAATAACGAACATGTTTTTTGTAAAAAAATCTATTTAATTATTTTTCTGATGGAATTTACGTACGGAAATTAAGATTGCATCAGAAAAATAAATAAATGCGTTTTATACAATAAGTATTTGTTCAACTGAAAATTTTATCATCACAAAAAATTCTTTGAGTTATTTGTCATCGATAAGTGTATCATTTGTGTTTTGAATCGAATAAAAACATAATAAACTATCGGTCTGAAAATTTTTCCTGTTTCGTTTTCCTGATCGCTATAACCGCGGCCTTAAGGCAAGTTATGCGTTCGTAAAAAAAAAATTATTATAATAAAAATAATAATAATATTTAACAATTTCCACTCACATTGTATCAAATCTTATCTTTGTCTACTTTTATTTTAAAAACTATAGTCCGATTATAATAATCGTTTCAATCGATTCAACTTGATTTTGATTCTGTTCAACGCCAAGGGTAAATGTAATAATATCTTAAGAGTGTAAGTGTGCAAAAAAAAAAAAAAAAAGTGGGGCTGGTTATGAAACATTCAATGAAGGCATATAAAAAAGCTCTTTCTTTTCGTTCTATTCAAGGGCAAACATTGTTTTTTATTGCTTATGTTTTAAGAACCATTGTGTTTGACTTTCTTGTTGTTATCCTTGGACGTTTTATTTGTTTTCGTTTTGTTTTTACAAATGAAATAAGTTTAAGATTTATTTCATTTTGAATAAAAAATCATAAATGAGAACCCTTATACACTTTCGTTTGAGAAGTTTAGAAAGATTTAAAAAAATGTATTATTTCTATAACATGAAATATTTTACTTACTTCGTAAATGTTCGATTTGATAACTTTTATTAAACAAAAATCCTTCAGTTGATAGTTTTGAATTTAAACTGATTTATCCTTTATTTTGAAAAATTATAGCATTTTTATTTCAAAATAAATTCATTTATAGCCAAGTAAAATTAAATACACATTTACTTTTTAAAAATTTTGACAAAACTGGATGTTTTTTTTTTACTTTATTTCTTAAAAACAATGAACTTTTCACTTATTTGGCCTTATATGTTTACAAAAAAATTTTAATTTATTAAATTATGTAGCTATCATCGTATTTTATTATTTCCAAATCAAGAATGGAAAAAAATCCGTATTATCAATGTTTAAACCAAAACGGACAGAGCGCCAAAATGAAGCTTTCAGTGATCTATTTTATGTTGTTTTGTTGCAAAAGTTAGAAAAAATGGAAAGATTCGATTATTAAATATAAAAGAAAATTTGTGTTCTGTTAAAATAAAAATAAATGAAGTAATTAGTAATGTGTTGTTTTAAATGTGTTCAACAAAAAAAAAACCGTAAATTTAGACAAGGTCAACGGCGCGGGTGAGGGGGTGCGCGCTACCTCGACCCGCACGCGAGCTGCGCGTCTGAGTGCCCGCAGGCAATAGCGCTGGCGGACGCGCTCGCGTCAACGAATTTTTGGGCCTAATTTACAAATCTGGTAGCTATTTCTCTGCAAAAAGAGCCAAAAAGTAAATTTGGAAATTACGCAAAAAAAAAAAATTTTTGCTGATTGGCCTAATTTTCAAATTTAGTTTGGAAAAACGACCAGAAAAGTATATGCTTTTTGGCCTAGGTAGGTAGGCCCATTTGGAAATTATTCTCTTTTTAAGTAATTTCTAATTTCACTTTTAGGCTCCCTTTCCGAAAGTATGCCGACTTTTCCTTTACAAAATTTGGATGTTTTTTCCAAAATTATTACGATCCAATTTTTGGGCTCTTTTTGCAAAACACTTTTTGGTGAAATTTTCTATGGCGTAATTTCAGGGAGCCATTTTGCATAAATTTTATTTTTAATCTTTTTTCATTGTAAAAGTTCACCCCACATTTTGGGGCAATTTTTTATTTTTAAGATTTTGGGCGTTTTGTCTTTGGTGATGCATAGCCCTAAAAAAGCATGAATTCACTTGTACAACACGTTACAAATAGTATAAATAACACATTTTCTATTCACAATTCGAATTCCCTATAAATTCTACTAAGAGGAGTTTTTGATATTGGAAGTCCTTTACGAGATATAACCATAAAACCGCAAAAATATCTCTTTTGGGGTAACATTTTCACCCCTTATTACATATGCATTAAACTCCGGCGAGTTGCAAAAATTAGGATTATTATATTCGGCAACAAATTAAACCATTAAAACAATAAAACTTTTTGCAGGAATTATTTCCGGGTCTTTGAAATAACTCCCACGAAATAAGTCCCACTTTTAAAAACTAAATAAGTCCCACCAAAAATTGCTATTTTGAAAGTGGGAGTTATTTCGTTTTTAAAAGTGGGACTTATTTCGTCAATTGGTGGGACTTATTTCTTTACGCGTTTTTATTTTAAGTGGGACTTATTTCGTTTTGAGTGGGAATAAATTCGTTTTGTAAAGTGGGAGTTATTTCATACCCCAGAGAAGCCATGAGAGATAAGGACACAAAATTATGGTTCTCCCTTTTACGAAATGTCCAATATATATCTTTTTGCAAAAGAAAAAAATGAGAAATAAAGCCATAATGGCCTTATATTTCGTAAAAGGGAGAACCATAATTTTGTGTCCTTATCTCTCATGGCAATCCTTTTTTTGTTATTAATTAGTAAAGTGGGACTTATTTCGTTTATGAAAGTGGGACTTAATTCATTTAAGAAATATATTATTCAAGGGGGAGTTATTTCATTTTGAGTGGGAGTTATTTCATTTCAAGTAAATTTTTAAATCATTTCATTTTGGTGGGACTTATTTCGTTTTCAAAAGTGGGACTTATTTCGTAGGAGTTATTTCATTTTTTTAAGCAATTTTTGGTGGGACTTATTTCGTTTTTAAAAGTGGGACTTATTTCGTGGGAGTTATTTCATAGTAGATTAATTTAATTTTTATTTTATCTCTATACTGTCTTTGTTACACTATTAAACAAAAAAGTAAAGATAGTATAGGGGGAATGTCGCGTTTTTCAAACCCACGTATTGGCTCACTATAGGATTGGGGTGAGTGCGAGTTCGGGTATATCCAAAGTTTATAATTCAAAACCTTTTTAATTAAAAAAATTTCATGTACTCAAACTTGCACCCGACCCAACTCCTAGATTAATCTCAAGCAGGGGCGTTTTTGGGGGGTTAGAATTCCCCTAATAATAACCTCAACCTCATTTGTTTCTGCGGATATTTTTTTTATTTTTGGCGATTGTATAAAAATTTAGCGTTGTGACAGTTTTAGTTTTGGGCGATTTGCAACATGGTTAACTAAAAATGACGAAATGGAGTTTAGATCATCCAAAATTATTTTGTTTGCGTTATTAGATTTTTTAAAATTTTTGAACTTTGAGCGGTCACATTCATTAAGTTCTAAGAAGTCTTAAATATAATTGCGTGTTGTGGTGTTATATCTACCTACTCAATAATAAACAAAACAAACTACAATCACATCATAAATTAATTTCTATTAAAAATTTATTGGGCAATTTAAAAGAAAGCTCTCAAATAATTTCGTACATTTTATTCGCTTCATAGGGCCACTCAGTCAAATGAACATTTTAAAAAACGAAATTCCAAACCATCGAAATCTTTAATAAAATGAAATGAAAAAAAAAACATAAATTCCCACTCTTTGGCATTTTCCGTTTTCCCTTTTTTTTTTCTGGTTAGCGAAATAAAAAACAAATCAATTTTCATTCTTCATGCCATGAACACACTTTTCCAAGTGATTTCATTTTCTTGTAAGAAAAAATAAGAAATATGACATAAAAAAAAAAATACGAAATAAAATAAAACAAACAATACTCACGTAGAAAAGGTCAAAGTGCGTCTTCCTCCCTCCATTAAGGGTATAAAGCTAAGGAGTGAAATATTGATTATATTTGAAGAATATTATTGGAATCGGTTTGAAAATATTTATAAAAAAAAAAAACTGTGATAAAATATTAATTTTCAAATGAAAATAGAATATTAAAGAACAATAATTTTTTGTTTCTCTCTAAAAATAATTTAATTAAACAAATAATTGCAGTCGTTTTGTTCGTTTTAAAAATAAAAACATATTATGATTTCTTGCTGAATTTTTAATTTGCAAAATTTATTGTTTCCTCACTTAAATAAGATTTATCGTGCTTTCTTGTGAATTTTGCGATCATTGATCCATGAAAGAATAAACAAAAACAAAACAACCCCCAACAAAAACAAAAGGAGAGATACCAACACAATTCTATTCTATTGTAAAAATAAAACGTTTAATGAAGCAATAAAATTTTATTGATTCGCGCCACGAAATGATTGCACTAGAGAGACAAAAGTATTAATAAAATCAACAGAATTTTATTCCCGCATGTATTTATTTACTCGTATATTAAAACAAAAAAAAAACTTTCTTTCTATTGGGGGTTGGTTGACATAAAATTATAATTATTTCGTTTATAATTGAATCCGCTTATCGAAACCCACCAACAAAATGTGGTTACTGTTTTGATGATTTGTTTGGCTTTTTGCCATTGTTAATAGGTGAAGGAAATTAAATCAAATTGTAGTTTTCAGTTACAATAGACAATTTATTCTTTTGAGATTTAATTTGTTTGGTATTTATTTATTCAGCTTTCATTTAATCTACAGCATTGGTATGTAATTTCATGAAAATCAGATAAGATGTGTTTTATCAATTATGCAAAAAAATATATTTGGATTAATAGGTATAGGACCAATTTATTTTTATAAGCATTTTTCATTTCCATATTAGGCCATATGAATAAAAATGAGAATATAGGTACTCATAAGCCAAAAATGTTAACTGAGTAAAGTATTTTAGCAAAACTATATTTTGGTATGATAAACAAAATATAATTTATAAAATTAGCTATCATCATTGAGTATATCTATACATAGTGAAATAATGTTTTTGAAAATTAAGTTCCAAACGTATCTCATAGGATTTCGTTATTATTGACTTGTTTTTGTGTTTACTGTTGGTAAGCAATTATTCTTGGGTTAACAAAGGAAGAGAAAAAAAGAAAAAACAAATACAAATCTATACCACGATCCTTATCTAAAGTGCGAGTTCACATCCTTCGTGGTCGAATGCTAGGTTGCGTAAGTTAAAAAACGCTAAAAGTAAGATTTTTAAAAAATACCAAATCTCTAAAAGTGAAAAAGATTTTTCTTTATATTCTCGCCTTCGAAAAGAGTATGTATTTTTGTCTAGGTTCTGCTTTAGTAATTATGTACAGACAGTTGAAGGTAATTTAAAACGTAATCCTAAACTTTTCTGGAATTTTATTAATTTAAAAAGAAAATCTTCCGGTTTTCCATCTAAAATATCCTACAATAATGTTTCATCTAGTGATCCTAAAACAATTGGTTTGCAGATAATTTTCAGAGAACATATAATTTTTCAGATTTAAGTATTGGTAACAACTATGATGGTGGTTTTTTATCGCCAATAACCGATTGTTGTTTTTTCTATGTGGAAAAAGATGAAATTATAACAGCTCTTCGTGAATTGGTTCCATCGAATTTTCCTGATTGCCATGGAATTTTCCCTATAGTTTTGAAACATTGCTCTGAAGCTCTGAGTACGCCACTTCAGTTTTTATTTAACCAATCTTTAAGTTGTGGTTATTTTTTGGAGGATTGGAAAATTTCTTTTGTCAATCCGATTTTTAAGTCTGGTAGTAAAAAGGACATAGAAAACTATCGTCTTATAAGCAAGCTAGCTTCTATTCCAAAGATTCTAGATAAAATTGTAAAAACTAAAATGTATTGCATTATGAAAAATCACATTTCAAATTTTCAACACGGATTTTTTAGTGGCCGTTCAACTTCCACAAACCTGGCCTGTTTTTCGAAAAAATGTTTTGATACATTGGAAAAACATTGTCAAATGGACGTGGTGTACACGGACTTTGTAAAAGCCTTTGGTAGAGTAAATCACCAAATTTTAATTGCTAAATTAAAAGCATATGGTTTTGATGGAATTTTACTTAAATGGTTTGCGTCTTATCTTAGCGGTAGAAGGCAGATAATTAAAATAGGTGATGTTGAATCTTATCCTATTATTGTTTATTCAGGCGTTCCTGAAGGCAGTCATCTTGGCCCACCTCTGTTTGATTTATTTATAAACGATTTTCCATCTGTTTTATCTACATCAGAATGCCTAATGTTTGCAGATGATGTAAAGTTTTTTAAAGTTGTTAATAATTTAAATGATTGTTTCGAGTTTCAAAAAGATATTTATATGTTTGAATGTTGGTGTAGGCAAAATGATCTGCTTCTTAATTTATCAAAGTGCTCCGTCTTAACGTTTTCTCGTAAACTCAACACAATAAATTTCGATTATTGCATTAACAGTTCTAATTTGTGTAGGGTTGATGAAATAAAAGACTTAGGAGTTATTTTTGATAATAAACTTACCTTTGATTTCTCAAAAGAAATTCTACAGATTTTAAGGATCCGTATACATTAAAAGCTTTGTTTTGTTCTATTGTTCGTCCATTACTTGAGTATAATTGTATTATTTGGAACCCAAATTCAAAAAAGTTATGTGACAGAATCGAGAGAGTTCAAAAAAACTTTCTTAGATTTGCATTGAAAGAATTTCCTTTATCTGGTAGTACTGATGCAAATTATCAAAGCAGATGTCTTTTGCTCGGAATGCAAACTCTTAATTTATTATAAACTTTAAATACTATTACTAAAAGAAAACAAACATACATGAAATTTTAAAGTTATTTAGAATATGGTAAGGGTTTGACAAGAACCGAGCAAGCTGTACACGATTCCTTCATCCAGATCGAGCAGGCGGCACAAAATCTGGGGCTGCACATTAGTGAAGGTAAAACAAAGTACATAGTGGCGTCGAATGCGAGAGGAACAGTTGCTCAAACAATCAAGGTAGCGGAGCACGAATTTGAAGTGGTGCAATCCTTTAAATACCTTGGGTCAATAGTAGCAGCCGATAACAATATAGAAGAAGAAATACGCGGGCGGCTTCTCAAATGCAACAGAGCCTACTACAGTCTGTCAAAGCTCTTCAAATCCAGAAATCTCACCATAACTTCAAAACTGCTGCTGTACAGGACCATATGGTCCTGCCAGTACTCACATATGGATCCGAGACTTGGGTGCTTAGCAAAAGGCACTCCGACCTCTTAGCCGCGTTCGAGAGAAAAGTCTTAAGGAGAATTGTTGGCCCCATATGTGAGGAAGGACGATTCCAGAGAAGACGGTACAATCATGAATTGTACGCAATCTACCTTAAAGCAGATAACGTGACAAAAATTATAGGCTCGGTAGACTCCGTTGGGCAGGGCACCTAGCTCGCATGAGCGAAGAGGAACCTGCTCGGAAAGTTGTTTGTGGTACATTCTATGGCAGACGACAGCGTGGTAGACCATGCTTGCGCTGAAGAGATGGCGTAGACCAGGACGCCCGGAGCCTTGGGGTGCGAAACTGGATGGCGTCGGCTCGAGACCGGGATAGGTGGAGAGACTTGTTGAAGGAGGCCAGGACCGGACCCCGGTTGTCGAGCCGATGATGATGATGTCTAACAGCAACATCGATGTTTCAACATCAAATATCGATTATCATTGAAAATCGGTAATTATCGAGCATACCTAGTCCAGCTGTTTCCGAGATTCAGAATAGCCTGTTCATCCCTAGCTTGAAAAGGATTCGCTAAAACAAAACTTGTTTCTTCCATAATAAAAGAAATTATAAAAAATTATTCTTTTTCACGACAAACGATGAAACAGCATAAGCTTTTCCATATAAGGTACTGGTAAATGGCAGGTACCATTCGTTATCTACGGCCGAAACAAAAGGTACCTCTTATACGAGTTTCGTTTTTGGGTGATCCTTCGATAAAGTTTTTTTGTGCATTTTTCTTCAAATCAACTCAAAACACTGATGTATATGTTCACCGTTTTATACTATGTAAAGATACTCACATAAAATAAATTAAAGATAGCATCTTATCTCAATTGTTCTTCTCACAAATGGTCCTACTAAAAGGACAATAAAGGACCGGGACTTATTTTGACAAAAAAGAAAAAAAAACTCAGAAGGAAAATTAAAATGCTCATCAAAAAATAAAGCCCAATGATGGCTAATAAAAATCAAATTGTTGCCACAAAAGATAAAGAATTTAACCATTACTAAAGTGATAATTGCAAATAGTTAGATGGTTTTTTGTCTAACCCATTGCAGTGACAAATGATGATTTCACTTTATCACTAAGGCTTTAAGCCGTTAAGAATAGATAGCTTGATTTTTTTCGGTTTCTTCATCCAACACAAAATAAATAGGATACCGATTAAATTCCTGACTATTTCTCGTCTCACTCGCAGTTGCTTTTCGCAACGAGTGAGACGAGAAACGCAACGATACCAGCCAAGAAAATAACCCCAACAATTCCAGTTAAAATAAAAATATTTCATTTTAAATTGGATTGGAGACAAATAGTATCTATAAGGCTATTTTTTAGGTTAAGGATTTAACAAAATCGGGATCTGATGTTAACAGTGACATCTGTTCAAATCAGAGTCCTTTTTGAAATCTTTTTCGACAAAAAAGAACTGCCCTAAGTAAATTGTATGATACAAGTAAGAAATTGAACCTAATCGAAGTCTTATTTGTTTGCCGAAGGCTCATTCAATGATTAATTTGATACGAGATGGAAGTTGAAAATTGATTTTCTTCCTCTCAAAATAAATATTCTTATTAAAAAGAACACATCCCTAGAAGCAAAAGCTAAAGTATTTGTGTATGATTAATTTATTGGGTGAAATATAATTGGAAAAAAAAATACATCATTACAAACTTTTTCTGTTTTATTAATTTTACAAGAAAACTTTTATTACAACAAATTATTCTAAGCTTATAAAAAAAAGTGATTAACTTTGCAAGCTATAAATGAAAAACAATCTTTCAATGGTTTATTATAGTTAATTCATTTAATCATACCACTTGAGTCTGAATTCATGTTGTTATTGTTCGAAGAATGTAATGAAATTTCTATAGGTTTATGCCTTGACGCACATAATAAACTTTATATGTGATTGTAATAAAGTTTTTATGAAAGAATTTCATACAACACAAATAGATAGAAACTTTTCCGATATGTTCGTATGTATTTTTATCCTGAAGATCCTTGCATTTGTAAAAATGTCAAAAGTTAAAAACAAATATACTTTATCATAGGTATTATATGAGAAGACAATGTTTGACTTTGAGAGTAATATATGCTGTGTTTGTATAAAGATGGAAGAAGGAGACACATACATTTTACGATTTGTATATAGCTTTTGGTTGCCCCAGGGAATAGAAGTTACAGATATAAAACGTTTTAGTATAAGTATTTCATTATATTTGTTATATTATATGTTGAAGAAAAGCCAACTTTTATTATAGTCTGACTATAATATGTGAAATGATATTTTCAAAAGTTATTTCATATAAAACGTTTTACAATCACTTTACTTTATCCACGCATAGGTATAGCGTTGCTAAATGAAATTTCTAGTGAGTTTTTGACAAATGTGAATCATCGTGTAAGTTGAGCAGTGCTGTCGTTTTGGAAAAGTCCAAAGCAGTACATTCCAAAAAATTTTGCATATTTTTTGGACAAAAGCAATACGCATGCAATTTTTTTTTAAATTCATATTTATTTTTATTTTTCTTTACAACAAAAAATAAACTTATATACATATCTACTTTACATATCTTTAAGCCTTTTAGTTCAATTGCTTAGTCTTATTTTAACATTAATATTTTTATTAATTTCACTTTTAATAAAATAGGAACTTTTTTTATAATAAAACTAAATATATATTAAAGCTATACAACTATTATACAAAAATAAATTAATAAAAATAAAATAAAAATATCGCAGTTAATTTCAATTAATATTTGTGAATTTTTAAACACATTTAATATGTAATTATAGCACGAGAATATTTTTTTATAAAGACTCAACACAAAATTATATTTTAAATTTTGGAAGGCAAACAATGTTTATTGAATTTTACATTATTTGTATTTTGATAAGATTTCTTTGGGTGAAACCCACTCTATAGCGCTGCTATGCCTTATTAATTCCTTTGCCATTAATATTGAATTGACTGTGGATGTCAGTAAAGAGTTTCTTTTTTTATCTTTTATCAAAGCTACTTGCGAAAATATGCGCTCTGCACTTGCACTGCTATGCGGAAAGCATAAAATGGACCCAACAAATGTTTTTAAAATGGGAAACATTGGGGCATTTAATACGTTTTTTAAATTAAAGAAAGCGCTCCAATAGTCTTCGAATTTCAAATCTATACTTGTCATACTTTGATGTAAAAGAGCCCTCCATTCATCATCAAGGTCATCGAAAAAGTTCTTCTTAAATTAAATTTGGAAACAATTGTATAAGCGGGGTAAGGCTTGGGGATTAATTTTTTGGATCAATTATTTGGATGGCTTCTAAAACTTTATCTTGGAACTTAATTCTTTTTCTTATTTGCGTACATAATTCGATGTAGTAATCTCTACACTTTTTTATTATATTTTGTATAACTTCAATGAATTTGAGTTCAATTAACATCACAGAATGGCAAAATATGTTTTATGACTGCATTTCAGCAGTTGATGAACGCATGTATCAAAAACATCTTAATAGGGCTGGAGAGTCAACTTCTAGGATTACTTACAGAAGCCTAAATTTGAATCTTGGTGAGAACAATTATTTAAGGAGAGACCTTTCTGTCTTCGACATGAGTCTTATCTTTAAAGTCAGAACAGAAATTCTAGAACTTAATTCCAGACCTTATCGAACAGACATAAACCCTATTTGTTCTCTGTGCAATTTAAACGAAAATGAAGACGTCCTGCATTTTATCGCTATTTGCCCTATTCTGCAGGAAATACGTAGACTTGTTTTCAACAAAAGTTTTCTTACTTTTGAGGAATGTGTCAGTGTTCTGAACGGAGATAGTGGATGGAAGTTGCTGGTTCGTTATATTTCTCTTGCAAACAACTATAGAAAGACATATTTGGACCTGTCCTGAGTAATACACACATATTGTACAATTTTGTTTTAGCTAAACTAAAAGCCAATACCATTTTTGTTCTTCTATCCTTTCTGATATTCTATTTGTTTTAGCTTAACTAAAAGCCCACTAAAAGCTCGTATTTAAAATATTGCAGTTCTCTTTAAACTCCAAAGTTCAAATATATTTAATTTCCGTTTTAGCCAAACTAAAAGCCTATATTGTTCCAATTGTTTTTGTTTCTATTATTATTTAGTTTAATTAATCTAAAATTAATTTAATATAATATATAATTTTTTGTACACGAATGTTTTACATTTCAAATACTTATTACATTGTTATTACATTTGTTTAAAGCCATAATTATTTAAATTGTATTTATTTAAATTTGCATCTATTTTTTGTATTCTCTCAAAGTAATTAATTAAGATAATCGGCGCTAATATGCCATGCTTTAATTCTCTTTATAAAAATTGTATGTAAGTTTATTATTTTTTGTAAGTCAAAATAAAGATATAAAAAAAAAAAAAAAATAAAATAACTTCAACTGTAAAGCCCCCAGAGCAAACTAAAAATGTTAGCTTGTGCGCTAAGGTAGATTTCTTTTGAGTCTAAAAAGTAATCTTTATTGCAAAAATCTATTGAGTTCAGAGAGGCGTCATCGATAAATTCGTTTTTGACAAAGTTAGATAAAATAGTTTTAAAATACATTTTGACTGTTTAAAGCAGAACGTGAATAAGCGGTTCTTCGGACTGGTATTCAACATTAATTTTGTTTCTTAGTTTTAAAATGTATTGGAAGAAATATAAGTATAATTTTATTTCATCTGTCATATGTGCATAAATGCTATGAGCTAAGTCTGCATTCTGTTCTAGCTGATATGTGATGAAATAATGTTTCAACGGAACCCACTGTTCTAAGATTCGCGATACAACGTTTTCAAGCGATAGCCACCTGGTACAGGATGTTTTTAATATTTTGTGGGCCTTTGTGTTGAAAAACTCTTGAAAATCACAAAAATCGGTTTTTCGCTTAGAGCTGTGGGAAAAAAACAAGTAAATATCTCTCGCTTATCTTTCAACATCCTGCGGTATCTTTTTCGAAGCTGCAAGATGCAATGGAACATAAATGAATGGAATGACATGTACATCCCATTACAAATATTTTTTTTTTCATGTTAGGTTTTATGAACAACGAATTTGGAAAAGCAATAAAAATGGCAATACAAAAATGAAAATGCAGTACAAAAAAAAAGTGTGCAGTACGGCAGTACGGACAAAGCCAAAGCAATACAAATATAGCTTTTGCAGTACGTTCGACAGCATTGAAGTTGAGTGATAATGTTAAGGCTTTTCCAAAGTGAGGATTAAAGTTTTTCAATTTTAATCCTATTTATCTCTTGTTTTTTATTGCGCAAGTTATTAAATGTCAAATGACATAATGAAATTCCAATTTATAAACGATAATAGTAAATTTTTCGTTAAGAACTGCATATATATTTTTACTTGCTCAATAGCCCAGGATACCATTTTCTACAAAAAAGGTCTTGACATTTTTCCGAGGGGTTTGTCACGAATGAAATCACCTGACCAATTTTACTTGCAATCATTTAAAATCACGTTGAAATCAGATGCAGTCACTATTTCAAGTGATGAATCATAAAAAAAAAAATTGGCAATCGATTTCAAATGATTTCTTGCAATCATTTTAAATATTTGAAATCACTAAATTTTTTAACAATCATTGCAATCAAAAGTGCCATAATGAAATCACGAATTAAAATCTAATGAAATCATACTTGAATTAATGTGCAATCATTTGAAATTAGTAAATTTATTTGAAATCAATGCAATAACAAAATTTTTAAATCAATTTAAATACTGCTTGAAATCACCTGAAATCATTTGAAGTCATTTGAAATATTGCAATCATTGAACCACTACATCACTGGCTAGTGAAAAACAACTCGCATTTTTAATCGTGCCATCAACCGATTTCGAGAAAAAAGTGTTAAATTGTTACAAAGTCTTTTATTTACAACTGCACTTGTTTATCAGTATTTGGCGCAACTACAAAAACTAAAACAAAAAGTATTATGGTTTCGTGTAGAAAAAAAGTTTGAGAATTTAACGAACATTACGATGATAGAGAAGAAGTAGCAAGTGTTTGTGCCACTCGGGGCAGAGCCAATTTTGAAGCGAATCCGACAAACCGTTTAAGCTGTACGCGCATCCGCACAGATAGACCGATGGACCCCTTCGGTTCAGTAGGGCTGTGTCCGAAAGTGACCAGATAGATAGATTGGACCAAAATCGCCAGTTCTGGTGGTTGAATCATATGTAAAATAACTAATAAAATTTAAAAAAATAAATAATAATAAAAGTTTACTAATTGAGTTTATTGCCTTGGTTTGACTTATGCAGGTTTAGGCGTGTCCTTGGCTTTAAAAGTAGGCTAGGTTAGTACAAAACAATCATGGTGGCACTAAGAAAAAAAAAAACGTTGCTGTGGCTGTTCTAGTCTTAAGTTATTTTAAGTAGTTTTAAGTGTAGTTTTAAGTTTTATAAAAAATTATGATATAATAAGTTTTTTCCTAATGTTCTTATTTTTAAGTAATAAATTAATTTCTATAATATTTAAGCTAGGTACGCCGAAAGGCAATAATTTTAAGTTGGTTATGGTATAATTTAGAGCGCTCGCATAGGGCCAGTAAGTTAGTTAAGTTAATATGTAAGCTAGTTGTTAAGGTTTTTGTCTAGCAGTAGTTAAAGAAGATTGAAATATAAAAACTTAATATACAAAAAAAAAAAAACCTATGGACGGCATGACGAAACCTATATAGAAGTCAAAGAGTTAAATTGTGTGGGTCTAGGAGTGATATTGGATACCTTAACCTGGGTGTACCTCAGTGATCCGTCTTGGGGCCTATTTTGTTCCTGGTCTACATAAATTCTATCTTTGCACTTCCCTTTAGATGAAAGCCTACTGCGTTTGCTGATGATATTGCTTTGTCTTATGGTTCAAATAGTCCATTGGATTTGGTATCCGACATTAATTGGGATCTTGATCTTTTAAGGGTTTGGTTTGCGGAACATAATTTAACTATAAGCTCAAAAACGAAGCTTATGTTTTTCAGTTTATCATCAGTTAATAATTTCAATGTTAAATTCTATTTCCACGCTCCTGAATGTGAAAGATTTAAACTGCCCGTTCGAAATTGTTCTCCTGAGGTTTTAACTAATGGAACTTTAATAAGCACTTTAAATTGTTGTGCTAATTGTTTTTAAGTAGAGAAAGTAAATGAATTTAAATATTTAGGGCTTACCATTGACTGTAATATGAAATTTTCAAATCACACAACTAATTTGGGAAAATATTTCCGTTGTACGATGAGATACTTTTATTACTTGCAAAACATAGTTTCAGCTGATTTATTAAAAACTATCTACTTTGGTATTTTTCATTCAAAGCTGCAATATGGGATTGTATGTTGGGGTGGTACTCATGTTAACAAAATTAAACCTTTGTTAATTTTGCAAAAACAAGTCGTTAGAAAAATTTGTCGCAAACCGAGAAGACACCCTAGTTTCCCTTTGTTTCATGACTTGAAAATTCTTCCAGTGCGTCATTTATATTGTTTCAAAGTTCTTAAGTCCTTTTTTATGAAATCGGGAAGCCGTAACTTTAGGCTTATATCAAGTCATAATTTACGTGGTAACTCTTCAAATCTTTTAACAGTTCCTTTATTCCGTACTACTGCGTTTCAAAATTTCTATTCAATTTCTTCCTATCGTCTTTTTAATAAGCTTCCGCCATCTTTAAGAACAATTACTGCTCCTGGTTTGTTCACTTGTCTTTTAAAACTCTGGTTGTTGGACTTAGATTATTCTAATTTAGAATCTTTAATTTCTGGTATTGGTTTAAATAATAATGAGGGTGTATTTAGCATTTTTCTTTCTTTTTCAATAATGCAAAATTTTTTTTTCATTATTTTAGTTTTTCATTATGATAATTGTCATAACTATGAATTAAATTGTAAATTTTTAATTTTATTTCAATTCATATAATCAAATTGTTAATTATGTAAGAATTAAGGGTCACCCCACCCATACTTTTATACTTTTACATAGATTTATTTTATTTTTGAAGTGGCATTCTAATCTATTTTTATTACACTGTAATTAAATATAGAATGTCATATTTTTCTTATACACCTTAAATTACTTGTTTAAGTTTATCTTAAAATTGAATTTAGTGTTAAACTTGTAATTTGAATAATAAGAAAAATAAATTGTTTTCTAATTCTAAATTCTAAATCTAATTCTATATTTTTGGTTTTCTCGACCATCGTAATTTTTTTCACCATTCTTAAAATATTTTTTAAATAAATTTTTTAAAATAATATAAGTAAACAATAAAAAAAAATAGAGAAATAAATCAATACATAATAGTTTTTAAGCATACATAATAAGTCATTTATGTTTTAGCTTTCGGGCTCTTTTTGTAGGTCTTAAAAAAAAAAGCCGAAAGCTTAAAAAGGAAATTATTTATTTAATTATAAATAACTTTCTTGTACAAAAAAAAAGATGTTACTTTTGTTCTGTAAATTCATTTTTTCCATTTCTGTTATGTGAAACAAAACATTAAAAATTTTCATTTAAATAAGTTGTTTTCACGTCCTCATTTGCAAATGAATGTTTTAGTGAAAGAAATTTTCATAGAACCGGAACCGGGCCCTAGCAAACTCAATAACAAAGACAATACACAAAAAAAAAAATCACAACAGCGAATAAAATTGAAATCACCACTATATTTTCATTCACTGAACGAGAATCGCTTTTTTTGTACCAAGTGAATCGAAAAGGTGAAAGCAATACCTGAAAGCGAATGTGAAAATGATTTTTTCGATGCACGTTTTCATAGAACCAAAATAGCCCCACTGGACTAATTTGTCGAAGTGTAGATTAACATAATTATGTCGAAATTTTATCAATGTTGTTCAATTTTTAAAATTGGAAAAAAAACTATAGAAAATATGCGGGTATGTTCCTACCTTCCATTAATCACTAATATGCAATTCAATTGTTGTCACTCAATAATCGAATATCCAACAAAATAAATGTTTTCTGGCCTCACTTGAAATTATTTGGAAGTTCTTTTTTTCTTTGAACAACAGTTGAAAGCTATTTTAGTGAAGGAAGTTAATCTAACCAGTGTCTTTTAAATCGTTTCGGAGAAACTTCGGACAAGAACATTATATAATATAAGAGTTAGATTTGTAAAAATCTAGATTTTGAAAAAAAAAACCAGGAATTCCAGATCGATACACACCACCTCTTTATCGATTTCAAAGTCGCGTATGGTAGCGTGAATAGAGACGAACTGTAAACTCGTCCGCTTGTGCAGGATGACGATGAAGAAATCTTGCTTCTCCGTCGAAGTCGGTGAAAACACCACCGAACCGTTTGATGTTGAGAAAGGTCTAAGACAATAAGGCGACGCTCTATGATGCAACCTATGATGAACATATCGAGCAGAAGCTTCAAGAACTCAAGGAGTGGATTTTTATGAGAGATTAGATCGAATGACGTTCGAGAATCCTTCGGGACATGACCGAACTAGAGTACCATCACCGTCACCAGCTGGCTCTTATTCGAAATTTCCGCATTACCACAAATGGGGAGTTAAATTTAACGCAAAGAACATGACCGTAGATGAGTTCTTGTTCCGCTTGGAACGAGTAAAAGATAGTTACAATGTTTCATGGGGAGAAGTTGTGGCAAATTTCCATCACTTCATAAGTGGAGCTGTTGAAACATGGTTCTGGATGTGGCTGAAGGAGCACCCACACTCGTCATGGGGATCCCTACGTTTAGGCCTCATAGAACAGTATCGTGGATTAGAAACCGATTCAGAACTGACTCGTCAAATGGCAGAACGAAAACAATTGCCGGGCGAGAGTTTCGACATGTTTTACGAAGACATACTGAGAATAAACTCCAGAATGCGCACACATCGACCAAATTTGGAAATCGTAGAGATCGTGAAACAAAACGTAAAAAGACGGATGGGAGAATTACTTGAAGGAATTGTACGAAAATCTCAAGTCAACGCTACCTTTTTCGTGCTGTATTTTACTTCAAATTTAGTATTGTTTTAAATTAAGCATTTATCAAAAGATGCCCTTTAAAGTTTTTGGCTGCGAGCATCTCTTTAATGACAGCTGTTGAATTGTACTTCAATATATTTGAATAAATTAAAATTTTTGTTTTAAATTTTATACTTAAATTCCATCAACTCTCTTTGAATTAGAATTCAAATTCAAAAACGAACAAACAAAATATACCAAATTTTCCGATTATTTTCAAAGAAACTCAAATTAATCTTCTTAATTGCTTTTTCATGTTTAAAATTCCATATCTTATCTAAGGACCCTTAAATAATTATGAAATTTGAATTATTTAATTTCTCTGGGCTAAGATACCACAAAAGAATACATCTTTTAAATCGGTCATTATATACTTTTCAGTGCTCTCGTATAAAATGCGGAACATCTTAAATGCTTCATAGGAAATTATAATTAATAAATCGATCGT
Source organism: Baccha elongata (assembly GCA_951217065.1). Lineage (NCBI taxonomy): Eukaryota > Metazoa > Arthropoda > Insecta > Diptera > Syrphidae > Baccha > Baccha elongata. Next base: position 18,465,461 of record OX578274.1, on the reverse strand, counting down.
CCAACTTCCTTTGAATGTCAGGATTTTGATTTCCATAAAAATAAAGCGACCGAGTTTCCAGCGCATTATCATCCTTCGTCCTTTATTGTTGTGCCTTTGTTTCTAAACCGCACATAAAACGCACATGATACTCTTCTATAATCTGTGTTGCTTTGGTAGGATATGCACAGAGAGTGCGGGTTGGGAAATATCTTTCACATCCTGCAGAATTGCGATTCTATTCTGAATAAAATAGGTTCTTTGATCTATTTTTAATCGAGCACGGGCTTAGCTGTTGGTTCTGGTGTGTTTGTAAGCAGATTGAAAAATTATTAGATATTCATTTTGTGAATTTATAGATTCAAGGATATTTTGATAATTTATATCGTTGTGTTGCAACAGGAATTTTAATAAATATTAAATGAACTTGTAAACAAAGGCTGTATTTTAATTTATAAAAAGAGGTATTTTCCGCTTTTATAAATAATTTAAATATTCAATACATTAACCATTGAGATAAATCTAATTAAAAAAATATATGTTGGATAACCACAGTTTAATATTCCTTTTATTATATTATTGGTGGTCCATTAGCGGATATTATTTCATGCCAGACTTAATTGATGTTAAACTTGTTCAAAGAAATTTAAAAAAATTAGGTTATTACCACATATGACCTTTCAAAGGAATTCAATTTTTAGTATATGTATTTCTCATCTGTAGTATTATTTTAAAGAGTAACCTCCCTAATCGTCGCAGCGCTATCTTATGGAGCGACTAATATACTTGGAAATTGGGCGAAAATTTAAATTGGAGATGCGAATCCAAATTTAAACTACACGTTTAATTGCTGCGAACACCGAGAAATTGATTAGTCCGGATCATCAGCAACACTTGCATTTGCAGGAGCAATACATTAGATTGGGCCTCCATTACGATGATGCACAAGCCTTATGAAATCAGAAACGCTTCCATAATCTTATAGTTTCTTCACAATTCTACCGTTTGCTTACGCAAAGTCGGCCGATTTTGACGACTATTATCATTGCAAAATGAGCGAAAAGTGTCTACGTTGGAAACACCTTTTTTGTAGTAAGTTTTAATAATTTAAACGCGTTGTTCGATTAATGCGCGATCCATTATCGTAAATGCCAAATATTCAACTAATACTATGACACTTCAGATAACAGTGGAGTTTGACAGGTGTCAAATATGCCAGGATTGCCAACTTGAAACCACGAAATGAATGACCCGTTACTATGGAAATAAAATGTGCAATGGTTCGAAATTAATATATTAAGGTCTAGTTTTTTAGTGCAAGTTTATTCCAAAGTTAGATTAGCCTCGAGTAAACGCTGATGGAAACACGTTTTTTTTTAAGTTTGACATATAAAAACACTATCAGTTGAATGTTTTCACTTAAAAAAAAAAAAAAAACAACAAAAATTGGTGCTGAGAATGTCCATATCTCATTCAGAATAATTCGAGAAGGATACCTATATCTAATTTTGTGCCAGGAAAAAAAACAAATATGCCAGAGGTATACAAAAAATATATTGTCTGTGCTCACTAAAAATTCTTTAATGTGTGATTGTATCTGTTATTCATTAAATATGTGTCTGGCTGTCTGTTTTTGTTTTTATATTTTTACGAACAGAAAAAAAAAAACATTCTATTGAACTATCTCGTTGTTTACTCATGCACTCACATGTCACATACATCCAACGCATCCTTTATTTTCTATGAAAAAGCAACGAAAAGATCATCTAAAAGCATTCCGAGATTCATATTGGTGTTGAAAGGAATGAGTTTGTGTCAGGTATGCTGTGTGTTAGCAGCAAAAGGTGCATATACATTCCAGAACATCAAAGTGGATAAAGAGGGTTAAAAATGGGTTGCTGCTTTGAGGATGAGGAATGACATGATTGAAACATGTATTGTTCTCACATTCCATAGCAAAGAGGGAGAAAATATACACTTTTAACTGTAACAGGCAGGTGATGGTATTTTCAAAATGACATAAATAAGTAAAGTGATGTATGGTTTGCAGGCAAAAACAGATAAGTAGACTAAATAAAATATATTAAAGTTTTTGAATAATGGCAACATTTTTCGCATTTGGAGTTAGAAAACAGTTTATCTAGAATTAGAAACAAGAGCATCCATTCAATTTAAATTTCAACTTATTATTAGGTATTTTTTCTGGTTTAATGGCAGAACTCTGTCTGGAAATTCGAAACCATTAAACAGACTAGGTACACATTTCGTATTCAATAATTATTTTGAGAATTTAATTTAAATTTCATTATTTTTATTTTTGGAAATTTTTTTGAAGAACTATGTAGATAGTGTAATTCATACCTCTGATAGTCTGATATGATCTGATTCTCTGAAATATCGAATATCGTGGATTGCAAATATACATACATATATCTACGGGTGATTCTACAAAAAGCTTAATTTGTTTGGAAGTTTTAAGGCGTACAAATTAGTTTAGTTCTATAATGTTAGAATGTCTTTTAACATTATTGAAAGAGTACCAGTAAACAAAATTAAAAATAACAATTTTATGAGAATTTCTTGAAATAAAGGTGGTCAGGGGACTGAGATTTTGTTACCAGGGGACTGATATAAAACAATTATATCTTATAAATTATCACTTATTAAAATAAAAATATGAGTTTTTATTTAAATGGCAAAATTAACTGATCGATATGAGCATGATTTATCGTGATAAGATAGCATTATCTTCTACCTAATTGACTTTGAAAGTGCTTCCAAAATTAATTTTTATAGCTTCAATATCGTCGTTAAAAAAATGTGTTGGATCATCGATTTAAGATTGCATAGCAAAACCCGTTAAAATGCATCATCTTCTGAAAATTTCTTAGACCTCTGGATAGAAATATTCCTTTTTTTCTTAAAATTGCCAAGGGACTGATTTTTTTTACATTTTTTAACCAAAAAACATAAAAACGTTAAATTTAAAAGAATAAAATACAGATAATATATTATAGTTTTACTTAGCCTATTATATACAGGGTGAGTCATGAATTTGAAATTTTTTTTTCAATTTTTTTTTTCAAAATTTTGACTTTGAAAATTAATATTTCAAAAACTATTTCTTAGAATAGATTTATTTAAACACAGAATGAAAGAAAAAGTTATTGGCTTTTCAAAAACGTATCGCACAGCATTGTGAATGAAGCCGTTGATTTTAAATAATTTTTTTCCCATTTTAAGTCAGTTTTTTCGAAAATTGCCCCTCCCGGCTAAACGTAGGGGAATAGACCCCCCCCTCCCAAACGATTTTTTTCTTGTCTCAACGCAACCTACACGCCCTAGCATTTTGTCGCATTGCTCATGACTCACCCTGTATAATACTAACAAATATTCCTACTTATATATAAATATTATATGTATGTAAGCACTTACCAGGGGACTGATAAAAAAATGGTAAATCAACGAACTCACGCACAAATGTGTTTCTTAAAAGTGACATAAAATACAGACGCGAGATGTAAGCCCAGTTTTTTTTCAACGAGACTCGATACTTTATATTCCCTGAAGTGGGACTCATACTATAAGGAAGTTATCGATATTTTTGACGTTTTCAATCTTTCATGTGACTGATTACAAATGCGACAGATAAAGTTTAGTGACTTTTTTTTCGCAATATAATATATATCTACTTCATAACAATTCTGCGTTATTTGAACGGAAATGATTTTTTGATGTTAAGACGTGATTCGGACATACTAGGGGACTAAGAATTAGACCTTTTAAAAAATTTTTTGACCAAAAAAAAAAAAAAAAAATGCGATCTGCATGTTTTTAATTTCGCATATAGCTATAGATATCGATCAGATTTATTTTATAAAACAAAAGTAGAGTGAATGAATGCAATTATTTCAAATTATTGTCAAGGACATCGAAAATTCCATCGTTTGTAAAATCAATCATTATATGTACCTACATATTATTTAGGTATAGGTATATATAGACCAAATATTGTTTACCTGGTTTTATTAAGTGGCTAAAGTGTTTATGTTGTTCGTCGTAGAAAAATAATTATCACAACATTCTTTTGGAAGAACGCGTATTATAGGGTAGAAGCATGAATGAAAGAATACAAGATTACGATACTTTGGCATTTTCACTTTGTTGTTGTTTCACTTGTGACGTAATTTTCACTTGTGACGTAAGCACCTTGCACTCTTTTTCTCATTGGATGATGTAAAATCATAACAAGATTTCACCATTTAATTGTTTTTCTGTTTGTGCTTACGTCACAAGTGACAAAAAACACAAAACAACAAAAAGATGAAAAAAAAAACCAAGTGTCGTAATCTTCTATTACTAAGATATGAGAACTCGAAAAAACAATGGGGCATATAAGCATATTCATAGTTGTTTTTAAACTACAGTTTTGCTTAGACTGGGTTAAAGCAATGTAATTTAGGTAGGATAAACTTGAGTTTTTGTGAAAAACAGCTTAGATAGTGTCTATGTATATGCCCCAATATGTTTCTTTTTATTTCTGCAAGCGCTCCGTTCGAATTATTTTGGACTTTTTGTTTGGGTCATAACAAGAAACGTCTTTGTAAATGTGCCAACTTTCAAAATTGTTGAGTTAATTTCGAGATGGAGGTTTTAATTTTTGCTTTATTCACAATTGCTTACTATATGACCAGATCAATTATTGTTTGTTGTCTATTATATCTGTTCTTGAGAATATGTCTTGTCTAGTTCTTCAGTAAGTATCTATAAAAATAACTTAGTATATTTGTTAGGTTTGATAAGCATTATAACTTCGATATGAAGTTGTTTATCTACATCTATAGTATCCTATATATTATTAAAAATCTCATTGTTTATTTCTTTATATCGTTTCAGGTAAGACTTTTTTGGACGAAAACAAACTGGTTTATGAGATTTCGTAAGTTTAAAAGAATAAAAGCTTTTCTTAAAAATCTGAAGGTTTTAAAGTTAATAAATCCAAACAAAATGTAATGTTAAAAATTGATTCCGGGTATTTTGTTATTACTCAAATATCTTTATTAAAAGGTGTCACAATTAACATGTACATATTTCCTTGTCAATTAACATTAGAACAGTTTGTGGCATCTAAATGCTAAGAATGACTTTACCAAGAGTTTGGTTTGCATTCGAAAAAGTCTACTTAAAAAAAATTAAAAACTTTTATAGTATGAAATTACTGATCCCTTTTTTAACATTTACCATAGGAAAATAAGAGATCCTCGGGTACCTCAGCCAAGGGAACTGGCCCATACCCCCCACCAGGCTTTATGCCAGGCTGTTAGCTCCGATATGTCTGTCTTCGCCAAAAACCTAAACAGGCAGAGTGCTGGGTGGCTTAGGGTAGAACCAGTTTTCTCGTGAGATCGATCCGGTTTAGGGAAAGACATGATGTCCGCCGTAGACACAACCCTCCTACACGGCTAAAGACGTGGTTCCTGCGGAAATCATGTAATTCTCTTAATCCGTTTTTCGGCCCATGGAAAAGGTGAGATATTGGTACGGTGATTTATGTAATAAGGTTTGAAATTGTTTTGATTGGGAGTAAATCCCTTAGTTACCAACTTCCATATAGGAAGGCAAGGAGATCCTCGGATACCTCACCCAAGGGATAAGTGGCCCATTCCCTCCACCAGGCTTTATGCCAGGCTATGCTCCGATATGTCTGTCTTCGCTAAAAACCTAAACAGGCAGGGTGCTGGTTGGCTTAGGGTAGGACCGAATTTCCCTTGAGATCACTTCGATTTAGGGAAAAACATGATGCCCGCAGTACACTTAGCCCACCTACACGGCTAGAGAAAATGTTCCTGTAAAAATCATGTAGTTCTCTTGATCCGTCTTATCTACCCATAAAAGAGGCGAGGTATTGATATGGTTTGTTACGTTTATAGCCATTTGGTTGCATTCAAAAAGCCAATGAGGTTACTTACGCTCACAACAGTAAGTTCGTTAAGGTTGTCAATAAAGTACTGACCGAAGAATTGGCATCTTGGATTTGCCAAGGCGGGGCAGTAGCAGAGATAGTGGGTCATCATGTTTCATTTTCCCTTTCATCACCACAGCTACGGCAATGAGTATTGTGCGGAATGACTATTTTTGCTGCATGCTCTCCTATTGGCCAGTGACGCGTGCTAACAGCAATGATCCTGGCTATGTCTGGCCGAGTTCTACCAAAGAGTTTATTTGTGCGGGACTTGTCATAGCTGAGCCACATCTTTCTTGAGGTGGCACAGTTAGTTAGACCATTCCATCCTCGGTTGGATACAGATAGATAATGAGACAAGAAAATGCCCTTCACAGCCCCCAGCGGAATACTAACTGCTTCGGCATGTGAGCTGTGAAGGGCCGATCCTTGCCTGGCAAGCTCATCAGCCCTTTCATTTCCCTTAAAACCACTGTGACCTGGGACCCAGATCAAAGTGACCTTCAGTCTATCATTAAAGCCTCCGATCTCGTCTAGACATACTTATAGTTAAAAATAGTTAAAAATAAAGTTTCACAACACACCCATCCAGAATACTTAACTGATTTATTTTTGTCTAGCCCAAGTAACAACAACCCACTTAGAATCATGTATCTATCTCCGTCATAGTATCATTTATTCCAATTATCAACACACGTTACTTTTCACTTCCCACCACAATGTCGATTGTGGTGCGATTGTACCGCACCAAAAGCAGCAGCGTCTATTAACATGCGACCGAAGTGCTTACTTACACTTTTGATCTAATTTTTCAATTTGCGCTGCATGCATCCACGCTGTGCGCCTGCATCAATAATATAGTGCGATTGAGTAATTGCGGCGGGCGGCAGACATCATGAGGCTGTCAAACTGACAACGAATACAACAATAGCAGTGTGCGCAATTAATATCACCTTGAATTAAATGGCGGATTCATGTTATATGGCCGGTTGCACCAAACGATCGGATTGCACGTTCTTGATCGATTTGACGCCACTTTTGTCGCACATGAATTAACTAACTGAGGGAGTTCTCGCAATTTACTGCAATGCAAGTCTATATGCATTTTGATTTATCGAATCAATGTTTTTCTCGTTGGAATAATATCATAAACTATTTCTGTTTTGATTGCGAAACTAATAGATTGTCTATCTATATAGTTGGAAAATTTGCCGAACCAATATAATTTTTTAATTTACGAAGGATGATGGGTATGGTAGCACAGTCCTGAATGAAGTTTAATTTAAATTAATTGAATTAAATTACTGTAGTCGCAGATTTTAATTCTGATGTGGTTGCAATGGTGTTATTATTTGCTTGAGAGTGATTTCAGGAAATCCCCTCAATTCGATGGCGTTTGAGTTGTTTAAACAAACAATAGATACAATTGTATACATAAACCTCATTGACGTTATGATGGCCTGAAAGTGCGGGTAAATATTTGTTAGAAATAAACAAATATTTTTTTTTTGTGGTGAAATCATTTTGAATTGAAAATGTTTTTGAATAAACAAATTTTTGTGATTTTCGTTTTCGTTTGATTTCATAGGCAGATCAGTGATAAATTTAAACAATACAAATTCTGTTTTTAAAATTTCGTTCTCAATAATAAATTTTATGTATATTGACAGCTTTATTTGTTCATGTTTTTTTTGAAAACTTTTTTTTTTTAAAGTCCCAATTTTGTATTCACTAGCAAATAAGTTCTAAAATTTAGAAGTGATAAGCTTTTGTCAAATTTTATATACCTACATATGTATGCAAACCTGGTATTTATCGTCGGACGTTGAATATTATAAGAATAGGTAAAAATATGGGTAGTTCTTACGTGACCCATTTACACTTAGATCTTATTTTTTGCTTGCGATTATAGGAACATACTATACAGGGTGTCCCGCTACTCAACGTCAAGCAGGCACTGGTTGATAGGGTAGGTTATACCTGTATTGGGAAAAGAAAGAAAAAAAATCCATCTCGCTTGGTTACGTAATAATTGCAATTTTAAGAAAAATAGTGAAAATCGATACCCTAGACCATATTTTTATTTATTGTGGTCACAAATTTTCAAATTTTGCCGTTTTTTTTTACGTATTCCTTAATAACCATGCTATTGATCCCAACCACAAATTTGAAAATAAATATTGTTAGTTGCGTAAGAAAAATAATGTTAGACTGAGTCTTTGTTCAAACTAATTTTGTAAGCTAACTTTAACAGTTCATATTTTTAAAAAAATGCACTATACTACCCACGGCAAGTTATTTTAAAAATTGGCGCGTTTAATAAAGATTTAAAAATGGTGCAACACTTGCTACTTCATACTGCCATTAACATGTTACCAACATTTAAACCGTTTTCGAGCATATTTTTCTTTTGTTTTTTTTTTTAATAGCTAGGCATTCGTAAACAAAATGAGATAACAATCAAACATGACACTACGATGATAGAGAAGACGAAAAATGTAGGTCCAACAACTCTGTCTGTCTCTCTGGATGTATTGAGACCTGCAGCCTTCACGGTTGGGTCGATTTTCTCAAGACTTGGTACAAACTATTCTTTGAGAAATATCCCGGCACGCATTTTCTTATTTTTGAGCAAGGTATAACAATAACGGTACCTAGATACCGTAAACGTGATTCCATTTCTCTCGAAAAAAATACGATCAATTTCGATAAAATTTAATACGAGTGATTTGTTGCTAATAACGATTTTGACTAAATTTAATATTCTAAAACGACTGCTAAGCTTTAATAATATTGCAAGGAAAATTTCGAAAGAAAATAGATAATCTAGGTTTTTTTCGAAAAAAAATATCAATTTTGATAAAATTTCATGTATGTAATTGAATTTTTACCGACGATGATGTCTTTCATATAAATACTTTTTTTTATTCCATACATTTTATTTTTTATGAAATACTGATTTTTTTTGTTGCTTATAAAAAAAAAACTGGTCAAATGAATTTTCCAGTCGTGAACACGAAAGTAACTTGTCCCAAAAGCAAGTTTTTGCGACCCATCAGTCGTGTTCTTTATTAAGATGATTCTTCTTTGTGGGATTCAGATAAACCCATAAGTAATTTATATTGATTAATTGAGCGGAAAAATAAAATAATAAATGTTTTTCAGAAAAAACATTTAATAAAATTATCGGAAACGCTTTTACAGGCAATGCAACTCCAATCACGACGAATATTGTAATTTCATAAATATTATGTTGAAGTACAGCACTATTTTTAAAATAGTGTTCCACCTGAAATTATTAATTTAATATTAATATAAAATTGTCTTATGTACTTAAATGCTAAAGCTTTTATATCAATTATACTGTAGCGCTGTAGCCCTATGCATTATTTGAAATCTAGATGCCACAGAAAACATCTACCACTTTAGTCCTCAAGAATTTTTGAATTATGTTTAATATTACATTCTGTATTTTATTATGCGCTCTGATCTCTTCCGGATCTGATGCAGCCCTGTTAAAGAAGAAAATCGCTCAAAATGAAATGATGAAACTGGAATGCAGAAGTGAACTTGTAGATTCATGCCAATAGTCGAGTTTTGTTGTTATTTGTAGTTAGTCAGCACTGGAAAGAACCAATAAAACGCTTTTATTTTATTTCAAAGTTGGTATTCTTGACTATTAGTTTCAAATAATTTTATGGATGTGTCTGTAAAGTATGCCTATTTGTATATGCCGAGTTGGTCAACTTGTACCCCACCTTCCACTACAAACAAATAAAAACCGGATAAATTAACATTATTTAGCTTGAATATTACCAAATTAAATTATAAATTATATAATTTTATTTAAAAAAAACTACTTTAACCAATTTTTATTTGTTTTTAAGCGAAAAGTTCAATATCATCAAAACTTTTTTGCAACTTTCGTAGGTTGAAAGCTTCTTACTTCTTCCGCAAAACGTGGCCCTAAAGGAAAACACAATTAACACAAAAATTAATAATCATTTTATATGGAGTCCATGTCTTAAGCTGTCATAGGTGCCACCATTCTTTAAGCAAAAAATGTATTGACATTATATTTCGCGCCAAAAATTTCCAGGCGTTCCAAGATTTTATCTTCACTTTTATGTTCACTTTAATTACTGACCAATTTATCGCCACTTTTCGTATCCCATACAAAATTTTGCTAAAGTGACTAAACACATGCCAATAAAAAACGCCATAGCTTATTAGAGGGTCTAGGTCAGGGATGGCGAACCTTAGTGAAGTCTCGTGCCATTTTTAAGAAATAAATGCAAAATGCATTTGGCGTACCAACAAACGCTTTTCTTTTGAATACTAGGAAACAAAAATAATTTCGCAGTGTGCAGCATTTTATTTGTACACATATAAAAGAAATCAAACATTTCACAAAAATAACAAAACAAACAAAAACAAAAATCAATCAAACAACTTATTTGTTGTTGCAAACTTGATGCCAAGGAGTTTATATTAGGCCTGCATTTCGTCACTTTAAGCAACAAGCAGACAGCCGGTTTCTTGGCGAATCCTTCATGTTGTTAATTTTCAAAAATGAGAACTAACACGCTATAAAATATTGTTAAGATAGCAAAGACCAGATTTTTTAAACAGCTATATGTTTCGGGAATCGAATTCCAAGTTTAAATTAATGTGTAACTGGCATTCTTCGTCGGCTTGCATGATAGTCTTTCTTCCTCGATTGATTCGAACTCTTTCCTTGTTTCGACCATTTTTTGAGTCCACATCAAACTAAACTGGAATTTGTTCAGCTGCATTTCAATGTCTTCAATGCCCAACCGCAATCGAATTGGGACAAGAATAGCTTATCAAATGATGTCAAATCAGGATACATAACAAACTTAAGAATTTCCGATAACTTCTTAAATTGACAGATCCTTGACGAAAATTCTTCTACTGATGAATTAATTACTGACAAAATCTCTTCGTATTGTTGTTCATGTTAATTCAAATCGTCGTTAAATTTTTGAAGTTAAGAAAGTAGTTGTATTTTTTCAGAATAATATAATAATAATTTAATTTGTAGATTATAATGGACAACCCATAAAATATTAATACAATATTTTATACACAGCTTCCTATGAGAAGCAACCCGTAGGCACCATTTAGTAGTATGGGTCTCTTCTTATAATAACTTGTGTATTTAATATTGCACTCGGGTGAAACGACAACTCAACGCACGTAACGCGTTACATGGGTTGGGCCTTTGGACAAATAAAAGGCAAAAACGATAAAAATAGAGGGCACGACTCGGTCTCTGGGTCTCACAAACTTGCTCTTGTGGCAAGTTATACCTAGGGATTGAAAAAAAAAAACACAGATAATGTAATCGAATGTAATTCTCTTAAAAGTTCTAAACCCATATGTTAAAAATATTCAATCCAAAATCAAAGTATGCAAAACATTTTCCTAAATATGAGTTTATGAAAAAAAAATTCAAATTCGTTGGAGCGGCTTTCGAAAAAGGTGTTTATTAGTTACTTTGTGTTTCTTTTTTAAACCAATTTTTATTTTGGATTTCGGATCTAATATCTTCGAGCATTTAAGCAGAATTGAGTTCGTATAGTAAGGCTTAAGACGGTTTTTAATCGAATCTTAAAGTGATCTTAAAATGCCTTGGCCTTATGAAGTGCTTAGTTTGTGTTTTATATCCAAAAGTGTTGTTTCGATTGGCTAATGAGATTAATGACGATATAATATGTGATATTACGACAGTAAAACTATTATTAAATTTTCATTTTCAACAATTATTTTTTCTCTTCGATAATAGCGATAGTTTTTAACTAACGGCGATAGTTTTTCGATAGTAAGAAACTATCGATACTATCGATAGACTATCGATGTTTAGCCAACACTGTCTTACACTTCATGAAATATTCAATGTAATTAGGTTATATTTGCAAGTTTTAAGTTTGAGATTTAGTAAAACTGGTTCTAATAAACTGATAGAACCAAAGTATGCTTGAAATTTTTGCTAATTGCAAAATCACTCGAATTGATTTGCAATCACTTGAATTCAGTTAAATTTATTTCAAATCAATGCAATCACAAAATATTCAAATTAGTGAAATCATCTGAAGTCATTTGAATTAATTATTAAAAAAATATTTATTTATCTCATAACAAATTTTGTTTCATTTGAGGGTAATCGTAGGTTCTTTTCAGTGTGGCCTGTGGGAACTGAAATAAAAGAACTCCAATGATTTTTTGATAGACGGTGTTGATTTCCCTTGCTCTTATTTATCGTTCCTGAAAAAATGGATGTTTTCCACTTTCCCATAGAAAGTGCCCCACTGTGCACCACTCAGCCGTCTTGAATCAAAACTTGTAGTCTAGGCGCTAGCCCATGTCACGTGTGCCGTTCTGTATGTCCCTTCAGTTTTGTCTTGGAGCTTTGTTAAACACTCATAGTGGTATAAAAAAAAAATGGACCATGCATGGTCCACCAAATCATGGTCGTTTGGCAGCCATTGATAGATTTATGATTGCGAATATTTCAGCACTTAAGTGGTCCGAATTTAATTTTATAAAGCTTTATTTGTACCAACCTTTAAAAAGGAAAACATATTTACTAAGCCATATACGTAGTTCCTGAGATATTCAAGATATTGTTCAACAAGTTTTTGAAATTTTGAATTAACAAACAAATTTATTTAAAACTTAAGAAAATCATTTTTGACAAAAATTTGTGTGTCATGTTATTTCAAAACTTAAGAAAATCATTTTTAACAAAAATTTCTGTGTCATGTTATTTCAAATAGCTACAAAAATTGGAGTAGATATCGAATTTCAATCTAATCGCCTGAGCAGTTATTGAGATAGTAGAAATTTAAAACTACCGTTATGTGTATCGTTATATGTGCCCTTAATTTTGCTAAGGGACTTTGTTAAGCACCCATCAGGGTATAAAGAAAAACTTGTTACATGGTCCGAATCATGGTCGTTCGGACGCTATTTTTTAAAATGGCCGCCAAGTTGATCGATTTTTTGTTGATTCCGTACAATAGAATTTTTCGCCTACAAGCTTTCAAAACTATATCTGAATGCCCGTGCTTTTCAAATGGGACTGTCGAATTTAACTAGGCAATACATTCTAACAATTTTGTATTTACCTGTTCACACGTATTCACGTATAGAAAAGTGCGTGTAAATTTTTTTTTCTATGGGAGGAGACGGAGGAGTACAAGTTGATGATTTGTGTTCCGTACCCAGTTGTCCGATTTTTATCAAAGTAAGTATATTAAAAGACTCTACCTCAATCCACAGTTATCCGTATTTGAATTCCGGAACGTGTTCGACATTATAATCAATAAACATCTCAAATAATGGCAGCAGGTATTTTTCTTTTCTCTGTAAAACTGGCATCGATTGTTAGTCCTTGAAATATTCGACAGCAAAAAAAAAAAAAAAAAAAAAATACAAAATAACTAACAACTTGGTGCAAAACTCCACCGGGAATATAAACCTTTTCCTTTACTATTTCAACTCATCCACCTGCAAGGTTAAGGCTTAACTTTTTTTCATTTAAAAAACCCCTTGAACACAGTTGCTACAAATTGATCAGAATTTCTGAAGAAAAAAAAACTCAAAAGTGCTAAAAAAAAGGACATTTTTCTTCTCAATGCATGACTATGTGCCCCCACAATCCGTAGTTGTTGAAGTTGAAGTATGTATATGGCGTACTTGAAAGTAAATTGAATTGGATAGGTATAACTATCTATCTGGAGCGACCAATTCACCGATTTCTTCCTCTCTTTTTTTTAGTTTTTTTTTTTTTTTTTTGTAAATTTCACGATGAATGTAAAGTAATTAAATTGTAGAGTCCTTCAAATAAAAAGGGGACACACCCACACACAACTTAGTGTGCAACAGCACGGATTTTGAATCCGACTTTTGCTATAGTAATTACACGGCAGATTGCCATTTGTATTTATTGCTGGCCTGGCATATACAATTTGAAATTGGAATATCAGATTTTGTAGTTTTAATGGGGTGGGGTAGAATTTAGAAATCTGTTTCATTCGACGATGGAATTCATTTTGGTTTTCAAGTCTATTTTTTTGTTTATATGTGAACCAAAAAATTTATCTTATTTGTATAGATGAATAGATACAGTTTTAATGAAAGTTTTACTAGCAGTTTAAAGCACGTTCAAGCTGTTTTAAATTGTGCTTTGTATAGTGAGCGTGAGCCCAATTATTGGCACTGATGAATGAATCATTAAGTTCTATCAAAAATGTTCACAGTTCACAAGCTCTTAATCAAAGGGAAAATTGTTTTGTATGCAAACATTTCACAAAACGTATTTGTATGAAAAAAAAACATGAAAAAGTTTCTCTATCATGACAGAAAAAAACTTTTTCTCTGAAATATAAATATTGTTGGGCCATTAGTACAGTTTTGCCTGCATTGTTTCATTGCTTGCAACAAATTTGCGTAAAGTTTCGTGTTGTCTTCTCATTAAAAGTATTTTTTTTTATTACTTTTTGAAATGGTAAATGTATCTTTTAGCACCTGCAGTTGATAGGAAAGTTAGTAAATTACGTTGAATAAAAAAGTGTTTTCACTAATGGTAATGGTTAAAAATAACAACATTAATGTCGAATTCCTTTCAAATAAAATGTTGACTTTTTTCGGACTAAAGTTGCTTTTGTCGAAAAAAAATTGTTGAAAAAATCTCAAATAGTCATGATCCATAGACAAAAAAGTTGCTTTTTTTCCCTTCAGATCAACTTTTCGGAGTTCGACATGAATCTCGATTTGTAGCTTACACATACTTAAATGATTTTATTTTCATTCTGTCAGAAAGCATTTTAATTGTGTGGTGTGGTTTATTTTAATAGGAATTTAAGGAATTAAAATTATTAAAAACCATATATTGTGCGTTGTAAATTGTGCAATTTGTCAATAAAGTGAAGTATAGTGAATGATTGAAATCGCTTCTACAGAAATATACACAGTACTATCAAAGAAAACAAGCTTTTAATTGAATTTCCATAGGAAGGAAAAAAGTCAACTTTTCCGATCAAATCTGGCAAAAATGAAATGAATTCGACATCACTTATGTCGAATAGGAGCAACTTTAGTCCGAAAAAAGTAAACTTTTTATATGAAATAAATTCGACATAAGATAATTTAAGTGCCTTGCACTGCACATGAGACGTGACCTGCGAATTGCGAATGGTCGCGCATTTTGACATTTTATTCACATGAAAGAGAGGTCACCGGCAGCTGCGAATCGTTTATACACAAACGGATTAATTTGAGATTAGACTCGTGTGAATTATTCATTCGCCGATGTGTGAAACGCTTCCTGATAATGTGGATTACGAAATTACGTTTGACAATTCGCTAAATGATGTTGTTGGTCGCTTAGAAAATATAAAAATTTATCATTTATCTATTTTAAACTAACTTTTGTGGTGTTTTCTATTTTGATATTTGTGTATATTGGATAATTTATTAACTTTACAGATAAGTGAAATTAAAAATAAATCGATATTTGGTCCTGAAATCGCTTTAAACAAATTATTCGCATTCGCAGTTCGCAGCTCATGTGCAAGGTACTTTAAATACAATTAATGTATTTGAAGATTTTGTCTTTCAAATTTCAACTGAGACCTTCTAATTCATATTAACGAATTTCAAGGTAGGCATAGGAAATTTAATATTCATGCAAATTATAGAGTCCGCAAAATTTCACTCCCTGTGAGTCAGCTCGATCCGCAGTGGATCCGCACTGGCATAAAATTCTTTTACTGAATCAAATGAATGAGCTGCGGCTAGCCGCACAATTATCGTAGGGCGTAGGCGACTAGCCGCACGGCTAGTTTTAAAAACTACCAATAAAACAAAGTTCTATATTGTTCTATATACATACATACAGTTGGACATTCAAAACTTGAAATATGTTAAGACAAAGAGAACTTTAAAAGTAAGACACACTACGCGACAATTTACTTCAGCGACACTACGCGGCATAGTTGATCACATTACCAACTTTGTCGCGAAGTGTCGCTGAATCGCAGTAACACTGATGCTTAGTGCGGGTTACGTCATACAATCTCATACAAATTTGATGCCGCGCAGTGTAGCTGAAGTAAACTGTCGTGTAGTGCGGTCTTACTTTAAAAGTGAAGTGAAGTAAGTACTCTGATTAAAGGTCCCACCATCCACATTCACCATCCAAGATCCACATCCAGGGCGGACATATTTTTTTCTTTTCATTTAAAATTCACCTCCTAGTTAGGTATTTGTCTTAAGCGTTTTAAAAGCTAGGAAACTCAAGGGCACCAATATAAATGTTCAGAAAGGCATTCCTCTCAGTGCACGACAAAGGAGAACCAAGTTGTTAGCTATAAGGAAGTTGCTACGTGAGGCAAAACCTAGAATGAAAATTCATGTGAGAGACGACAGGCTGTATGTGGAAGACACTGTTTTTACATGGGATTCATCTCTGGGGCTTAGAAATGAAAATAAAACTGATAGCTTCGTCATATTAAAATAATTGATTGGGGACTTTCCCCCAACGTTAATAACATTAATAAATAAATTAAAATCCGAAAATTTAAACAATTACAACAAAAAGTCAGAGAGGGATAGTGACAGAAATGTCAGTTTACAAAATGGTGAAGGAGTAAACACAATGGATAATAGAGCCGCTGTACAAGTTGAAGGTTGAAGCACAAGTATGTGCTCCTCCGACTGAGTAGAACCCGTCTGCCAGGTGAATTATAATTTTTTTACGATTAAAATCCTTATTCTTATAAGTTTGATATTTTTATTCTAATTGAAACTTTTATTATAAATTATGGTGAAACTAATTTTAAGAACATTTTTATGAATTATGAAATAGAATGCATATCAGCTGTAAAAACTTTAACATTTAGTAAATGAAGTTGGGGTGAACTTTTCGGGTATACAAAATCTCTGAAGGATATTTCAGTTAAATTTAAAAACGTGGAGTAATCACGAATATTTGAAATTACAATTAAGGACAATCGTTTTTATATCTTTCCGATTTACTTAAATTGAAGTCACTGGCAACGAGACTTCGATAAGCTTCGGGAACTTGTTTATGAGCTAGGACCAACAAATCTGATGATGATCGGTGATTTTAATGGAAGAATGGGCGTATCACAAAACAACTTTAATAGCGAAATGAACTCAACGCATATTTATTATGATCGAAAATCGAGGGACGAGGTGTGTGATCCGAGGGGAATCAGAATTCGGGATCTGGCTGATGCCTTAGAATGGGAAGGAAGTTAATTGCAAATAAGCAAAAGTGGTTCGACAATGAGTGTTTGGCAGCAAGAAATCTATCTTTTGCATACTTGAAATTAATCAGAACGTCAGACAATATAAACTTCAAAGTTCTCTATACATCTGCAAACAAAAACTACAAAGAGCTTTGCAAGCCTAAAAAACGAAATTTCGACCTTAGAAATATAGAAATAATAAACAAAGTCAAAATCTCAATTGCTTATCGCCTCCAATTGAGTATGCAGTTCCTTTGATATTTGATGAAATTCTAGATATTCCAATTTCTTTATCCGAAGTGGAGACCGTTATACAAAACGAGGAATAATGTTTCTCACATAGCTAAGTACAAAGTCTTTCGAGCAACCGTAATCGCACTTCTTTGCTATGCAGTATGGGGATACCTTACGTTTGAAAAATTTATCCGTTTTTTTTTTATCAAAAACACATTTAAGCTGCCGATTAGTTCGCCCAACTATATGCTGCACCTTTAGTTAGTCTTCGACTAACTTCTCTCGCAGTCGGTTGTAGATTTTCTAAAAATTTCTAAAAAAATGTCTAAAACTTGTGCTAAATGCAATCTAAACATAAAACGTTCACAACTTATTGAATCTGTCGAGTGCGGATATATCTGCGGTCGTCATTTTCATAAAAAATGTGTTGATTTATCCGATGATGAGTACAAATCATTATCAAATCGTAATTTATATTGGAAGTGCAATTCTTGTGTTAACCTTAACCTTGCCACATTTCTTAACAGTTTTCAAGATCTCTCTAATAGTGTCAATGAGATTAAAAATGATCTCGCTGCTCTAAAATCTTTGTTAAATAATAACTCTCCTCCACGAAAAACGGCAAAAAAAAATTCCAAAACTTATGTAAGAGACTCTGATAATTTCTCTCCCTGCATGGATAATGATAATACTAATAACTCTGAGAAAAATATTCCGATGTCATCTGCT
Organism: Baccha elongata; assembly: GCA_951217065.1. NCBI lineage: Eukaryota > Metazoa > Arthropoda > Insecta > Diptera > Syrphidae > Baccha > Baccha elongata. The sequence goes on along the minus strand of OX578274.1, from coordinate 18,447,257 downwards.
GGTTGCCGCAATATGGAGGTTGAAATAATTTTAACTAATAATTCAACGTCATTAACAGATCCAAATAGTAAACCAACCCAATCTGAAAGTAGTGGTAATCAAACTCAATCTGAAAACAATAATTCCTTAATTCCACTGACTGAGACCAATAATATTCAATGGAAACCAGTTAATAGTGTGAAGAAAGCTTCAAAACAAAACAAAAAAATAATCGGCACTGATACTACGTCTTCCCTAGGCGAGTTGCCTGATTACAAGTGGTTTCATTTATCTAAATTCAGTAAAGACACTAAACCCGATGATATAATAAATCACATTTCAGCTAAAACAATCATCCCAACTAATCTATTTAAATGTCATATGTTAGTTAAGAAAGACACTAGTTTAACCAATTATAAATTTGTGACATTTAAATTAGGTGTTCCTTCTTCGAAGATGTCAGCTGTTATGGATTCCTCAGTATGGCCATGTTTTGTCCAAATTAAAAGATTTGTCTCTCACCAAACAAATTTAAATAAACAAAACCACACAACACCAATGCCGCAGACGTCAACTAACCCACCGCCACCACCACCACCGCCCCCACCAACAATAGAACCTGCCCAACCAGCCCCAGCTACCGATCAACTCCATTCGCAAATATCCCAGCCACCACATACTAACTGACTACCATCGCTTTCATCATCATCATCATCATCAATGCACTCCAGCTGCACCACGGGCACTAATCATAATAATAAATTGAATGTAATTTCTTGCCCTTCTTCAAATGACTTTCTTTTGTATTATCAGAATAGTGGGGGACTCCGTACAAAATTGAAACAAGTACTTCTCTTTTCTTCATCTTTGCAATACGATATAATCGCTCTCACTGAAACTTGGCTTAATGACGATCACCACAATGCCGAGTTGTTTAATGATAATCAGTATGCAGTTTTTCGTAAAGATCGTAATTACGATCTACTTAATTGTGAGAGAGGAGGAGGGGTGCTTGCTGCTGTACACACTAAATATCATTGTGTTAAAGTCGATTTGCCTTCACCAGCTGATGATCTCGACGTCGACCAGTTAATATTAAACATCAAATTTGATTGTATTAATGAAATATTTCTTATTCTCTCTTACATTCCACCAAGTAGCTCATTTGATTTATATAAAGCTCACATCGATAATTGTTGTAATATATTAAAAACCCGTACAGATAATCAAAAAATTGTTATTTTAGGTGATTTTAACTTGCCCAATGTTAAATGGATATATGTGACAAGAGTATGGGAGATATACATCCCTAATTCTGGAGGATAACCCTTCTTCGCTTAAGATAAAATTTGATGATTTGTTGATGAAAATCGGAAATAGGATGTACGAGAATTTTATTGAGGAAGCAGAATCATCAATATATATAGCTTACTACAGTAAGGTAAACCACTTTTTAGATCAAAAAACCTGCATCATGGCCGATAACACCACAGGCGTAATTTATGCAACCGCAGAGAACGTGAACACGTTTTCAATTTTTTGGGATTTTGCCCAATTCTGAAAGAATTTCGTAAGCGATACTTTGGTGTGGAAATCCTTAGTGTAGAGGAAACTATAAAATTGTTGAATGGAAGACGAGGTTGGGACCTTTTGTATCAATATTGTTTCAATGCTTTGCGAAAACGAACATGTATAGTTTATGAAAGTTTTAAAAGAATAGAAAATTGTTATTCATGAAAGCCTTGCATTGGTTTTTCTTTATTTTAAGTGTACCTATATAAAATATGTAAATGCCAGTCTGGTAGACGGCCATCGGCCATACCATTTTAAGACTTAAGGTAAACTTACAAAGAAAAATTGTGAACTGTATTAAAATTTTGAAGTCAATAAAACTAATTAAAAAAAGATCGAAAACACTGTGTTTTTTAGATTTGCTTTATGTTTTCTTAAATTACGAAAGCATAGTATCATATTATGCTTTTAAACAGAAAATCTCTCTCTCCTAATTCAAATTTCAACCAGCACATTTACTATAATTTATTTTGCTAATACCTTTTGTGGCCAAAACTGCGCACTCAGTTATATAAAAGATATAAAGAAGACGTCAATAAATAAAAAATGCTCCATCTCCAAACACTTTGATCGATTTGCTGTAATAAATTTCCCTTCAGTAGAAAATAAGTCCCGTTTGGGGATAATCTACTCCTTTCATATCAAAAGAATATTAATGACTGGCAATCATTTATTATAAGATCACGAAATTACTCAATCAAAGTCTTTGTATCAAAAGTTTCCTTCAATATTGTACCTCTTTATCTAGAGAAAAACGAGCTCTTTGCTGACTAAAAAAAAAATATGTTTAGTTATTTCTGTCTTGAGTCGTGATAAACTTCCAAAACTCTCAGCATTATTTCTTCAAAAAACTGACAGAAAAAAAATGACACTATTACGACATACACTTTGACGTCATTGCCATTGGATGGGAAGCACGTTGTTTAGAATGCCATTTTTCACTCATTCGTCTTGAATTTCTTGTCACCACCAACAACACACCCTATTACACCCCTACGACTTTACTTCATGTGGAGCTTGGCAACCTAAAATCAGCTTTCGTAAACAATTTGTTTTTTTTTTCTAGATTTTTTATTTATTATTTCCGTAATGGTTTTAGCCATTTTACGTCTGCAATTGATTTGTCCCTTTAAAAGTGTTTGACGGGGTCAAGTGACGACGACAACGACGTCACCTTAACTTTCAAGTCTCAAGCAATCACGGGTTAATGGAAAATTAATTGCATGCAATCGATGTGTAGGGTGTACAATGAGTTGACATGGCATGCTTCAAGTGGCAGAATATAAGACACCAGCTGCTTCAGAATGTAGTTGGAATGGTATCCTGAAGTACCGAAGCCATATTACACTTTTAAATCCATTTAAATTAAAGGTTAAAATAGCATTCGAAAGATTTAGGAAATTTAATTCTTTTTTAACTTGAGATTGGAATGGTTGTGTTTACGTTGGGTTACTGAGAAAGAGGGTCGAACATAGAGGGTTTTCAGATTTGAAACAAGTTAATCTTTATAAGAGAAACTTAAACCATGAATTTTTCGTGGGCGGAATACAAATTGAATTTTATTTTACGGTTCGAAGAAGCAATATTTCTTTTTGTGTTTTCATTTATTCTTTGATTTAATTTTTGTTTAAAATGTTAAGAAATATAGGGTATAACTGGGTCACACTACGTTGTCCTTTGACTGTTGAAAACTTGGAAATATCTTAGTTTACAATTCTAGGGTTGCCAAATAATTTGTTTAGATTTCTTTTGGCTATTTTAGTTAATTTTTTTTTTAAACTTTCCTGAAATGTTTGATAGCAGTATTAATAAGGGTTAGCAGAACTCTTAAAATAATAAATTTCTTAAAAGTCAATCCAGTGGATATTCGGTATAAAAAAAGTCTCGGTTACTTACATTTTAAGCCGAAATTCTGTTACATTAAGTTTTATTAAGAGGATGCAAATATAAAGCTCCGACGATTTTGATAGGAATCTTAAGTGTTATATATTTACGATTCTGTTAATGTAACTGATTTCATTTCAGAAAAGAGGGTGTGAATAAGTTACCCTCCCCCCTTTTTAGAAAATAAAATTTTTTAAACATGGGTTGTGCCAGGTTTGTGTCGTATTTTTACTTGTGATTATAGGTACTATAAGGCAAGTTATGAATTCGTGCAAAAAAAAGTTTTTAGATAACAATCAAATATGACATTACGATGATAGCGAAGTCGAAAAAAGTGGGTCTGGCAATTATTTCTGAGTGTCTGTCTGTCAGTCCGTCAGTCTGTCTGTCTGTCATTCGCACCTGCAGCTTAAACGGTTGAACCGATATCCCTTAATCTCGGTATACAGGATTTTTAGGGTGACATTCAGGGTGATTTTTTGAATTTTTGTTCTAGGCCTGAAACTAACTGTATCTGCCATATAACGGTTATGAAAAAACTCGTTTTTCTCGAAAGCGGCTCTAACGATTTTCATAAAATTTGACATAAGTGATACGAAACTAAAAGCCTTTCAGATGGCATGAACCATATTTCTTTAGGAAAAGTTTTAATGGTACCTGCCATATAACGGTTTTTTTTTAATTTTGACTTTCTTGTTAACGACTAAGTGGATTTTTACAAAATTTTATTTCTAAGAAGACCTAAATAGCTTAACAATAATGGCGTTCTTAAGTTTTTAATGACGTTTCTTAAAAAAAATTAGATTAATTAATTATATTAATTATATTATTAATTAAGTATATTTTGAAAACCAATTAATGAATCTATTTTGAAATTTATTTTTCGGATGAAAATTATTAATTAGCTAAAATGAGGATTCTCCAAAATTAAAAAAAAAAAAAATTTAAAAAAGTTGTTTGAAAGAAATCGATTTTGTCGAAAAACTGGACCTACGATTTTGAAAAAAAAAAATAATAATATTTAATAATTTTCACGATTTTCTCGAAAAAACTATCGTTTGTTATAAAGTGATTTTCAAAGTTAGGTATTTGTTTTTATTATTTTTTGTAAAATTATTTCTTATTCAATTATTTGAAAAATAAAATTAAGAAATAATTTCATATAAAATAATATCGTGGCAGGTTCTTTTAAGCTCTTGGTAACTTTAAACAAGAGCAAGTTTGTGCGACCCAGTCGTGCCTCTTATTTTATTCAAAAATATTCAAAAATGAAAGCTTAAGAGCCAAAAAAACATATTTGACCTACCCCACTATATTTTGAATGTAAACATTTTCGAAATTTCAAAGTTGTACTAGATTGCTAGACTAAGCAAGACTTGGGCTAAGTTGTGCTGTTTTTTTTTTTTTTTTTTGGAAAAAATCAAATATGAGGTCTTAGAGCAAAAATAATCAAGCAAAAAGTGTGAAGTTAGCCTTTTTTTAAATTTCAAACTTTTGTTTATTCTTTCGGAATGTAAAAGTTGTTCTTATCATTGTTCCAAAAAAATAAGGACACATCTTTTTTCGTTTTATTTTTTTTTATTCAAATTACTGCTTGCTTACGATTTTCTCTATAAACCTGATTTCATAAAAAACAAATTAATACCAAATTAAAAATGTCAGTTTAAACATAAAGTCATAATTTACCTGCAACGTAACTATCGAAAAGTTTTTTTTTCTTTAGATCGCCTCTAACATTGAGGCTTAAAAGCTCTATTTAATAATGTAAGAATTTTTTTAAAGAAAATCCACTTAACGAAACCAGTTATATAATGGTTTTTCAAATGTCGACTTTCTGGATTACATCTGAAGCTATTTCAACTGCATTTCGAATTGACATTGAAGTAAATTATCTTCATTAGAATTTTCTTGGAAATGTTTTTGTTCAGTTTTGAATAATTTATAAAAACAGTTTTTCTAATTTCATGTTTTCAAAATTTATTGATTTTTAAGAAACTTAGTTTTAAGGTATATATAGAAATCCAAGCTCTCAAAACGTATACAAAAAAGTGGACCTGTCTGTCGGTCTATATAGTGTAATAGTAAATACGGTTAGTAGACGGTAATTTGCAGATAACCGTTGTTCGTAAAAAAGTTTGATTTCTTCGAAAACTGCGATATACTTTTAAAAAGTTAGAAACGGTTTTTGTTTCATTGTTTTTTTTAATGTAAAAAATTTTTTTTGCAAAGCTTATTAAAGGTACCTCCCATAGAATCATTATTTTTTCCTGAGCTATCTCGTGAGCTGTGTTAATCGATTTCAACCTAAACAAACGCACGACTGGGTCGCACTAACTTGCTCTTGGCGCAATTGATTTCGGTTCCAAGATAAGAAAAACTCATTTGACAAGTTTTTTTTACAAAAAAAAAAAAAGGTTTTCAGTAATTTCGTAATATTTTATTTTATTTTTTTTTTAAATCTTTTAAAAACAAATGTATGGAATAAAATAAGATTTATATTATGTGCAACATAAACATTCGGTTCAAATTCAATTACATAAAATTTTATCAAAATTGATAGTATTTTTTCGAGACAGTTAGAATTTAAAAAAAAAAAACTTTTTTATTTTTTTTTTCAAACTTTTGTTTGCAGTATTATTCATAATTAGCGATAGTCTTGGAAAAACATTTTTCTTATGAATTCAAGTTTGGAAAACGGCTTAAATAAAACATTTATTTTTTGAACGTATAATGCAAAGGACTGCTATAAGATTTTTGAATAATTTTTTTTAAAAATGTATATGTAAGCAACAAATTTGTTTGCATACCTTGGTTTTGGCTTGAATCTTTGTAAAAAGTTGTTAAATCACTTTTGAAAAAAAAAATATGATTTTGTTCGTACATATTTCTCCAATTAAAGTTTAAATTTAATAATTTAAATTCAATTTTATTTTTGTGGCAACTCGTAACAAGAGCAAGTTTGTGCGACTCAGTCGTGCAATATTTTTTCTTTTTTAAATACATATATTTACTTATACTATTTTTTTGTATGTATACAAAAAATTAAATAGTTTTTTTTTTAAGGCTACACCAACGATTTTGATATTTAGTTAACTCATATTTTTTTGCATAATTTTTTTTTGGTTTAAATTTTTGTAAAGTTTATTTTTTATACTAATAAAATTTCATAAATTTTTTTGTTTATCCGATTTAATTAATTTAATTTTGGGGGAGAGTACGATAACTTTGGCGCCAAGAATTGATGACGGTTTTTTGTAGAACAGTTCAATACAAGCATTTCTTACTATGGGTGGGGGGGTCTATCTCCCTCCGTTTGGGCGGGAGGGGAAATTTTATAAAAACAGTGCTAAAAATTTAAAACAAATATTAATAGTAAAAATAAATATTTTACAGTTTTGTAAAATCACACTTCAAAGTTTTTTTTTACCTTTTTTTCGCAATTTTTGAGTTTAAAGTCCGTTTTTTTCAAAGACTATGCATAAGTTTCACTTGATTTAAAAAACATCTAATAGAAAAAAGTATTGGCTTTAAAAAAAGATATAAAAGTTAGTTGTAAGTATTACCGTTATTTTTTAATATTTGGGAGATAGACCCCCTCTTTCATTTGTTTTGAGGGCTAAGCCCTTAGGTTACTTGCCACAAGAGCAATTTGGTGCGACCCGTGTAGTGTCGGTTTCTTAAAATAAAACAATTTATATCACTGGGTTAGTTAAAATTACTTTTTGAAATTTGTATTAAATATTAATATGTATTTCAATAATTTTTTTTCTATCAAACTACCATTGATTTACATCAACATCGACTACAAATTCAATGTTATATATAAATAAAGGTCACAAAAGGATAAGTACCTAATCTATTTAGAAAAGGTCAACTACAAGTCCATTTAAACCTTCTTAGTTTGTCGGTCACACCCGAAACGTGACATGAATTAAAAATTAAATTAAATGTCATTTGTTTGCACAACAAAAGTCGTTTAAAATACATTTCATATAATTTTAACGATTAAACTGAGGGAGAAAAGACTATAATTGTCATTTGTGTATATAATGTAGGTATGAATTGTGAGAAATTAAATAATTCATTATTTAAATTTGGGTTAAAAATTATCCAGGCATTCAATCAGATATTTAATCAAAATATTATATCTTGTCACGTATTTAGTTTCATCGAAATGAAATGTATGTTACATAATCACACTGCACTGCATATTGATTGTTGTTTGTAATTTTTAAATTCATACTCCCATATGGTTACACTTTGTTATGAATACCATTGTGATTTTAATTATAGCCAATTAACACATCAGTATAGAATCCAAGCAAGCTGTGATATAAAAAAAAACACATACTCAATAACGTTTCACACTTTACTGTTCATCATCATCATGCCACTAACTTGCAAACATCAATGATCACTCACATGTCAATCAACTCAGGATCTAATAGATACATTATTGGCCTCCAAATAAGCAAACAAGTGCAAATATATTAAGATATGTAATGAAATTGAAATTTTTTGTAAAGTATTTTTATAAAATTTCCATGAATTTTTGAATTGAGGAAAATTATATTTTCTTTGAAAAGTCCTCATTAAATATTGTTTTTTGAGATGTTCTGTTTATTAATTCAATTGAATTGAGTGATTGGTGCACTTTTCAGATAAGTTTATTACAAATAGAAATTCTTTGAATATTTCTTCAATTGTTTATTAGAAACAATTTGATGTTGTCGTTGAGAAATATCATAAAAGAAAATATTTTACAGTTAAAATAGTTTATTCACAGCCAGAACCATAAAAGTTTACCCCACGCTAATTATTTGTTACTAGCAGAAAGTACCCGGCGTTGCCCGGGCACTCGGTGCACTCAGCCTAGAACGATGTCTATATTCCTAATCCTTGTTTTAATAATTTAATTTTGTCTGTCCAGAAATATAGTGCTGACGACCTTGTTTGACATTTCTTCTATCGAACAGCATGAGGACCGTGTAAATCGGTTCATTGATGGCTGAAATACAGACGGATTAAATTCGGTCCATAAAATAGTTTAACTTCCGGTGATTTTTTTAATTTTTTTTTAAATTTGTTTATATAACCTTTCTGGTTCAGATTTACGGTAAATTTAATTTTAATCAATTTGTTTTGGTGCTTGTCTACGATATGCATATTTTTCTCTAACCTATTAGCAACGCCATCTGTACATCATCATTTTCAAAACGGGAAAAGGAGCCCCCTATACAGTATAGATTATTATTAAGCCCTCTGCTGGTGATATTAATATCGTAATTGAGGAGAAGCAGGTAATCAAAATAAGAACTAAGGAATCTTTGCTCTTTAGTACAAACCTGATTACTGCAGCGCCAAAACATGAACTTGACGTTTGACGTAAAACGATGACGCATTGGATTTGACAAATTACTTTTTACTGTCAGATAAAACAGCGATGGCATTTGAATTTGTCACCCCTATAGTCAAAGCTGTCAAATTATTGAATTCATTGTTTGCGCCAAACCTATTCCAGACAATTCCCAATGCCTCCAAATAGTTCGCCAACAAACGTCAAATGCTTCACTTTGACTGATTGGGAATGGGACAAAATATAGAAACGTCAATTTACGTCGGATGAGTACGTCCAATGTGAACATCGTCTAAAGGTGACAGATTCAAATAGACATTTGTGAAAGTTATTTGTCAAATAAAAAATGAATTCAAATGTCATCGCTGTTCTTACGTGAAAAGTCAAAGTGATGCATTTGACGTTTGTTGGCGAACTGTTTGCAGGCATTGGAAATTATCTGGTATAGGTTTGGCGCAAAAAATGAATGCAATAATTTAACAGCTTTGACTATAGGGGTGACGGATTCAAATGCCATTGCTGTTGTATCTGACAGTAAAAAGTAATTTGTCAAATCATTTTACGTCAAACGTCAAATTCATGTTTTGGCGCTGCAGTAATCAGGTTTGTAATAAAGAGCAAAGATAACTTAGTTCTTATTTTGACTACTTGTTGTGCATTTCAACTTTATCATATACGTGTAGCGCAGCAGTAGTCAAGTTTGTACTTATCCAACATGATCGCTTAAAAACAGAAAATATTAAGAATTTATGACCGAATTTCGCATCTCCTCAATTCGATACTTATGGTGACTACGTAGTAGTGCTTTTTCACTTCATCATATACGTGTAGCGCAGTAGTAGTCAAGTTTGTACTAAAGACCAACGATATAGTATTACTAATTTTGACTACTCGCTGCGCAAATCAACTTTACCAATCCTAAATAAGTTTAACAATGGTAGGTATGACAGTTGGGCGAAATGCCCGTGAAATATTTTGTGAGCTCTCTTTAATATTCTCTGATGACAGTTGTTAGAAAAAATTGGAAACGTCGAAATGGTAAGAAAAATTACTTTAATTGTTCGCCGGGCAAAAGTTTTTTTAAAAATTAACCCAGTTTTAAAGTGTATTTTGTTATTTTTAATATCCTAAAACCTGACGAACAGTTAAAAGTAATTTTTACAATAAATTTTAGAAAAGAATAGTTTGTTGTTATATGTGTTTTACCACAGTAACAATATAACAAATAAACTAACAAAACTACTCTTTTATATAGTAGTAGGATTTCCCTTAAAAAATAAATAAATAAAATAAAAAATAACTGTGTATTGATTTGTTTTTAAAGAAATAAATACTATAAAAAGATTTAAAATTTATCTTATTTTGGTCTATAAAATTGTATTGTTATTATTGCTGCATGTTGGTAAACAGAGCCGACACACAAAATCCTTAAATAGTTCAATATTAAAGCAGGTTATGGTAATGCCAAATCCTTGGTGTTGGGTCTTAAACGTTTGCTGAAATGAAAAATCACGGAGAGATGTATGGCGACAATTGAACGAACTTGGAAATGATGTCAAAACTATAGACATTCATTAATTTAATTTAAAATATATATGCTGTAATCAGTCTTAAAATCGATAAGAAGGTTGCGCGTATTGATCTGACGCTCCTAGATGGTTTTCTCCAAGTCTGCATTTTTGATCGGTGAATGGATTTTTCTATCAGCTATACACTGAAATATCAGATTGTTGACTGAAATATCAGATCAAATTATGATGTTAAGGAAACTTATGCATCTGTAGTACGCGCAGTGCAGATGTTCTTCTTTTTTAAAGATTGAGCAAACAATTTTTTCATTCATTAATTGCAGTTAAGTTGATGCACACCTTCGCTTACTCTGTTTCGCTCAAGTCGGGTTGGTTGAATTATTGTGTCTGCGTTATCAAAGCTTCAAGTAAATTCTTCATCGCCGTTATAAAGATTGCGGAACTCATTTTACCAAATCCTCAGAAGTGTCGGCAATACTCATTCATGATATAACAATACTCTTATTCTTGAATCACGAACTTCTCTTTCTCTTTCTTTTTTCTTTCGAGAAGTTGGTGTTCCTTTAATTTCTTATGCTCGTAGACTTCGTGACCAGCTATGGTACTTTAATACAGTTATGTGCATCGTCAGCAGTCAGCACCAAACCATAAGTTTCGTTGTAAACTTGTGCCAGCCATGAACGTCAGCAGCTGATTCTTTAATAACTTCTTAGCAATAATTGTTAGTAGAAACTAAATCATAAAAGACCTGGCGATCTCTTACAATAGCTCCCATCAAACCTCTTAATTCCTCACAAACCGCAATGTTTGTCGTCGTTTCCTGAGATCATGATGTCGATCTTCAAAGTAAGAACTTTAGGGAGAAGCAGTATAGTGGGAGACATCGTCATGGTTATGAGCCGTGATTATTATCATAGTCGGAAATGAAATACTATTGTAAAGATGTTTAAATTAAAAAATGAGACTTTAAAAGGATAGTTAAAAGAATCTTCAAAGTCACATTTTAACCGAAACTAAACTACACACAAACTTTTGAGTCATTCAAATCTCTATTTTCTAAATCTAAAACATACAACAATGTGTCAAAATTCAAACTTAAAAACTGGTAAAAGTATTTGAAGAACAAAAACAATAAAAAAGATAATAACTTTTTTTCACTTGTGCATGCAGTGTGAGAACATTTTTCATATCTTCTTCTGGCTCAGATATCCATTATCAATTCTAGAAGAAAGCCACCATGAGCAAAGAACAGAATCAATATCCTTCCAACCAACATCTTTAAAGATACATACATGTGGTAGTTATTCGCCTCATATTTCAAAGCAAACATGGCAGACTTACTGATGAGAATAAAAGAAGAAAAATTCCAATAACCTACATCAGAGTCTTCCTGTGACTGAAACAACAAAGAAAATTATTAAAGGATTCTGGCATATCCTTTACTCAAAACCTACCCATTGCCAGAAACACAACCCATTTCTCTCTTTATACCTGGAGTCAGTGTGTGTGTAAGATATAACGTGTAAAACTTTAATCGATTCTGCTATACTGCTGATAGGGTGTAGGGTTCCTCGCATCCTTGCATCCTCTCATATCTTCATAAAAAAAGGTCCAAAGCATCGAACATTCTTTTTCTTCTTTTGTGCTGACGAAGCACGGCAGGATAACGATGAACAACCCGGTAAATGCGAACCCATATCCCTTTCTACAAGAGGAGCATGTTGGCATACAAAACAAAAAAAAATCAATATACGTTTTGTCGTCCTCGGCAGTTATGAGAATGGACCGTGATGGAAGATCAAGTTTCTAAGGAGGTCGGTGCCTCTATTTTGTTTTTGTATTGAAATACAGGGTGCCTTTAATGAACGTAGAAACTATAAAAACAAATAAAATAGTTAAAAAGGAAAAGGTTAAGGCTGTGAAAATGTCTGGAAATTTTTCAAACTGATTTAAAAACTTAAAATAAATCAAAAACATGTTTTTTTCTTAATGATTCTGTGACTGATAGCGATAATGTTGGTTAGGCTTTTTTAATTGTAGGCAAATTCTATATTCTTACATAACACCCTGTCTATCTTTTATATCTACTAGAAATGTTAATCCCAAGTCAGCGACTCGTGAATCTTTATTGAAGTTGAAGCTCTTCGAAATTCGTATCTATAGTATACACATTTATCAGTCTTTGTCTTTTCTTCTAACAAAAATAAATCAATAGGCAAAAATAGTTTTGCGAATTCTCTTATTTGGTTAAACATGGGTTCTTGGCCAATTGGGTAGTAAAGTGTAATTGGTATATTTGTTCTTGTCTCCGTATATAGCAGAAGATCTTGAGCAAATTAGGTATATGCGTTGTAGTAGTAAATTTAGGATAAAATTCAGGACACACATTCATATAGCTAAGAATTTCTCGACTAAAATAATATCTATAGTTTGATTTTGGTCCTTTGGAGTTGAATATCTCGATACGATAATTGATGTGGTATCTTCCTCGCTCTCTTGCTGGTATCTACTGGATTCAGTATAAATAAATTGGCAATGTATTTTATTGGTACTTTAAAAGATTAGATGCATATGCACGTTCTGTAAGCTAAGGGAGTACTGAAGCACTTGGATAAAAGTCCTTGACAGTTTGTGTCTCGTTTGGATATATGTAAACTATAAGAATTAGGTCATTTGATACTTATCGGAAAGAGGCAATTTTATTTATTGTGTCTAAGGCTGTCAGCAAGCTGAAACATGAAAGGTTAGTAAACGTTTGAAAATAATTGAAATAAATTAACAGAGATGATATGGGACAAAACAATAAAACAAATGAATAAAAATATAGTCTTCAATTGTTCACATACATATGATCTTATTCTTGAACATTTGTCAGGATATTGGGCCTTTAATGTTGTTGCATCTTAAGCAGATTATTTATTACTTATATAGCAATAAAGCTTATTGCTTGTCTGCAACTCTGCAGGAAGTTTTGAAATTAAGTTGTTTCATTTTCAAATGATGCAACAAGACTTTTCAAAATAAACGTTGTTATTACTATAAAATTTGTCTTGTCTATGCCATTTTGTTTTAATAATAGTTTGTTCGGATCTCAATTCGTAAACCGTGGTTCAATTGATTGAATATCATTGCAAAACCAAATCAAAACAAGAAGCGTTGGGAGAAAGAAAGGGGTAAGTGACATTTGCGTTTGCAATGATATCAACTTATTCTTTCTATTATATCTTTCGATTTTTCGTTTAATTTTTGATATTAAACTGTTAAATGCCTTTTATATCAAAAATTAAAGCGATATATCAGAATGTTTTGAAGTTTTTTGAATAAATTTTTTTTTTTAATAAAAACACAAAAAAAAAGCACCTTATTGTTTCACACATAAATTTAAGTACAATTAAACGAATTAAAAAAAACACGAATTAAAGACTTACACGTGAATGCATTTCGAACGCTTCGGTGGCGTACACTTTGAAGTTATTTAGACCACATAGAAATTTAAATTTTCGTGTGGCATCATCTTTTCTGAAAAAAAAAACTCAAAAATCGAAAAATGCACATACCTCCTTCTTCCTCCAAACGCTTTATTCAATTCAATATTCAGTTCAATTTATCGATAAATCAATTCTCTTTGATCAACTTGATTGAAATGAAAATCGACTCGATCACAACATACAATTTGTTCCTGGTTCTCAGCTTCCAATGTATCATTTTTAATACAAAATCACATGTAATTGAAAACAAAGACGTGTTTTTATCACTTTGTACAGGGACAGTGAAACGTCTTGTATAGAAGTATCAAAAATCATTCATTGGACATTGGACCAGGAACAAATTGTATGATGTGTATCAAAAATGATACATAGGACAGAGCTGCTATACTCATTATTTATTGTGTACGTCGGGGTGTAAGATATAAATTGTGCATGGGGACAGTGAACCTGTCAAAATTAAAATTAAAATTAAAATTAAAATTCAAATTCAAATTCAAATTCAAATTCAAATTCAAATTCAAATTCAAATTCAAATTCAAATTCAAATTAAAATTAAAATTAAAATTAAAATTAAAATTAAAATTAAAATTAAAATTAAAATTAAAATTAAAATTAAAATTAAAATTAAAATTAAAATTAAAATTAAAATTAAAATTAAAATTAAAATTAAAATTAAAATTAAAATTAAAATTAAAATTAAAATTAAAATTAAAATTAAAATTAAAATTAAAATTAAAATTAAAATTAAAATTAAAATTAAAATTAAAATTAAAATTAAAATTAAAATTAAAATTAAAATTAAAATTAAAATTAAAATTAAAATTAAAATTAAAATTAAAATTAAAATTAAAATTAAAATTAAAATTAAAATTAAAATTAAAATTAAAATTAAAATTAAAATTAAAATTAAAATTATTAAAATTAAAATTAAAATTAAAATTAAAATTAAAATTGAAATTAAAATTAAAATTAAAATTAAAATTAAAATTAAAATTAAAATTAAAATTAAAATTAAAATTAAAATTAAAATTAAAATTAAAATTAAAATTAAAATTAAAATTAAAATTAAAATTAAAATTAAAATTAAAATTAAAATTAAAATTAAAATTAAAATTAAAATTAAAATTAAAATTAAAACTTAAATTTTAAAATAAAATTAAAATTAAAACTATAATAAGATTAAAATTAAAATTGAAATTATAACTAAAAATAAAATTAATATTAAAATTAAAATTAAAATTAAAATTAAAATTAAAATTAAAATTAAAATTAAAATTAAAATTAGAATTAAAATTAAAATTAAAATTAAAATTAAAATTAAAATTAATATTAAAACTAAAATAAGATTAAAATTAAAATTGAAATTAAAATTAAAATTAAAATTAAAACTGAAATTAAACTTAAAATAAACTTTAAACTAAAATTTGAATTAAAATTAAAATTAAAATTAAAATAAAAATAAAAATAAAAATAAAAATTAAAATTAAAATTAAAATAAAAATTAAAATTAAAATTAAAATTAAAATTAAAATTAAAATTTTAATATAAAATTAAAATTAAAACTAAATAAGATTAAAATTAAAATTGAAATTAAAATAAAATTAAAATTAAAATTAAAATTGAAATTAAACTTAAAATAAACTTAAAATTAAAATTAAAATTAAAATTAAAACTAAAATTAAAATTTAAATTAAAATTAAAATTAAAATTAAAATTAAAATTAAAATTAAAATTAAAATTAAAATTAAAATAAAATTAAAATTAAAATTAAAATTAAAATTAAAATTAAATTTAAAATTAAAATTAAAATTAAAATTAAAATTAAAATTAAAATTAAAATTAAAATTTAAATTAAGATTAAAATTATAATTGAAATTAAAATTAAAATTAAAATTAAAATTAAAATTAAAATTAAAATTAAAATTAAAATTAAAATTAAAATTAAAATTAAAATTAAAATTAAAATTAAAATTAAAATTAAAATTAAAATTAAAATTAAAATTAAAACTAAAATTAAAATTAAAATTAAAATTAAAATTAAAATTAAAATTAAAACTAAAATAAAAATTAAAATTAAAATTAAAATTAAAATTAAAATTAAAATTAAAATTAAAATTAAAATTAATATTGAAATTGAAAAATTAAAATTTAAATTGAAATTAAGTTATTTCGTATTATATTAACTTTGCTAATATTGTGTCTACTTTGTCAACAGACATTTGCTTATCTTCGTCATTCGTTCGTCACTGTTTGAAGTATTTTATTTCAAATCTTAATGCTTTTCTTAAAATACACTTCTTCAATTTTTATATTCCTTTAAACCCACGTAAAACAATATATTTTAGTTAATCTATATTTAAAAAAAATATTTAAGAAAAAATAAATTGAAGTATATGCACTCAAAATAAAACCACATAGATATAGCTATACATCTCTACCAACAACCCTACTTCCTTGAACCTAAATTTCGTCGATAAACCGAAATATGCATTTAATGTATGCATCTTTTATCTACTTCCGGAGAAACTTATATTTAATTTCAATTTCGAGTTCAATTTATAAATGATTTTCAGGCTTTCAGTTCAATGGTGCATGTGGGATCATTAAAACTAACAAAGGACCAAGAAGAAAAAAATAAAAACTAAAAAGTTTCACTACTATACAAGGTATCTTCTTCAAATCCAAATAGTTTATCGAGGAGGAAGAACAAATCACAATGGGGGAACTTGAAGCTTTTATCCTCTGGTTCTCTGCCCTGAACTGGACTACCCGACAA
The DNA here is from genome assembly GCA_951217065.1 of Baccha elongata. Lineage (NCBI taxonomy): Eukaryota > Metazoa > Arthropoda > Insecta > Diptera > Syrphidae > Baccha > Baccha elongata. Next base: position 18,430,673 of record OX578274.1, on the reverse strand, counting down.
AAGATACTATCGGCAAAATCAGTTCAAAACGACGATAAACTTTTCACGGTGATGTACGTTGTACAAGTATAAAAGTACTTTGGTTGCTTTCACAACTTTTAAATTGCAATAATTGCTGTTGCATTGCTCTGGGTGTCCTTGCTGTGTGGAGATAATAAAATATACTCTATTGTACTCTTCCCTTTTTATATTTCTTTAAATATTCTCCTGGACTATGAAAAATAATAAGGAATAAGAAATACAGATGACTTGGGATAAAAAAACTTTTCTCAATTTATTTTCAATTTATTTAAATTTTATATTAAAAGGGGACCATCGACGTAAGCAACCCTTGTTGCACCATCAGGCAACCATTTGAATGAATGGAAGGATATTGTTAAATTATTTACAGGTCATCCTTCTTTACTGTGGTTAGAAAGTCGAGATTTGTTACATGAGTATAGATAATATCAGTTGAAAGACATCTTTCACAAAGTGCTCTAAAGACCTCTTTGTTCTTATAACTTTTTGTATTCAATCATTTACTTTTAACTAAGCTTAAAATTTTAAGATAACGTATCTTATTAGGAATATAAATCTTGATCGGTTGTAAGCAAAGAGCTGCAAATATATTATTAAATAAGCTATTACCCGGCGACGTTTCATTTTTATTTATGTGTATAGATAGTTTTCACATTACAATAGAACAGGAAGAGATTGCAGAGAGCATTGAGAAGCTCTTCCCTGAGAAAATATCTATTACTCAATTAAACAAATGGAACAGAATTTCGCAGTATTTTATTTGATTTGATAATATCAAAGAACCTCCATAGACTTTGATAATTTATAAGAAAAAGAAGATGCACATGCGAACATTCTGAAGCGTAAAGCAGGAGCAGCTAAGCAGAGTATCGAACCATATGCGACAGAAAAAAGTCCTTCGAAGAAAGAAGAGATCACTCGTACCCTCTAATTTCAAGAAGATCAAACATTTCTGCGATCAAAACAACACTATTTCTTATGAAATTTTTTTGTTACTTTTAATGCCGAAACGCAGGCTTTTCGAAAAACCAAATGTAACCTAAGCAGCTGCTGGTAGTACAACATGTAGAGCGATTAAAATGACAAAAGACAATCCAACTAATATAGAAAATTTAAACTTAGCTTGAAAAAGATTAAAAAAGTTTACCAGTAGAGCTCTATAGTTACGGAAATCATGTTTTGGTAGCGCGTATGCAATTATGCATCAAATTATCAATCAAATATAAGTGGAGAAGTTACGGTAAGGGAATATGAACATCCTGCAAGAACTATACAAAATGTCGAGCATAAGATCATATAAAACATATTGTGTAAGCGTCTCAAGTCCCTCAACAGTTGATTCGACCAAGAATTTAAGGAGTGTAAATTCGAGATCCACCATCTTTTCATCGATTTCAAAAGTTCATACTATAGTATTCACAAAAACTTTATATTTTAATGGCCGAATGTGGAGTCCCTGGAAAACTGATATATTTGTTTCGTTAGACATAGGAAATAGTTCCTCCGAACTATGAGTAGGGATTTGGCAACATTTAAGGAGACTAAGACCAACTACCTCATATCAAAAACAAACAAGGATCTAGCTAAGACAAACATGGCAAAATAAACTTAAAAGTAGTTAAAAAGTTTCATCAACTTCAGAGTAAACATAAGCACCATGAACAGCACTTAGAGCTCAACCGCAAAATACAACAAAATAAATAGTGTGCCAATAATCTGCACTTTTGCCTTCGTTTATAAAGATAGATCCATAAGTATTCAGTTTATGTACGTAAAGTTGGCAGCCAGCCAAATACATGTAAATTTTTTTTGACCTTTCCACTCGATCATTATGTGCGATTCAAGGAATAACCGGGTTCCAGATTGAAGACGAGAAGACACGCATTTGCTGATGCCAGAACACTTAGTTTGGATAACAGCTGCTGGGATTGAGGAAGATGGAAGGAATCTCTATCTCAGTTTAATAAAATGCAATGATAAATAGTCGACATTGTAAATAATTAGTCACCTGAAAATAGCAACCACATTTGTTTTATACATAGATTGTACTTGTGATAACTATTTTGAGTAGACTGAAAGAATTTTATTGTGCCTACCTTTCAACTCTAAGAGGTTATGCTGAAGAAATTTACAGAGTGATCTGATCGCCATAGTGTATGCAGAAGGTAGTATGCGCTTGAAGGTTTCTCATATACGTATAACCTCGTCAGAAGTGAAAGAAGCACTTTGTGTGAAGTCATGAAAGAGTTTATTATTAGAAAAATAAAATTAACATTCTATTACCATCTCTTTTTTACTTAAAGGTACCTTCTAAAAGGCAAATCTTGGATTCGTGAAAAAAAAAAGTTTTGATATAACAATAAAACGATTTAACGATTTCAACGGCTGAAGCGATTTGAATGAAATTCAATACTGAAAATGTCCTAGCTATTAAAACATGTTAAGTTTTAAATAATTTTTGAAAAACTTTTTTTGTGAATTTAATGTTTCAAAAAGCAATTGACGGAAATTTACGAAACTTAGTTTGAGTGTATAATGAATTAAGTTAAAAAAAACTGCATAGCTACTTACTCACTTTTTTTTCGATTCGATTTTTTCGAAAACTGGTTCAACGATTAAAAAAATTTTTTTCGTAAACTCATAGGTATTTAGTAAAAAAAATGTCTGCTTATTTTGATTTGGGTTTGAATCTTTGTAAGATCTTTTACAAAAATTTAATACGATTTTTTCGTAAACATATTCCGTTTGTACTTTAAACCCTCATGTAACTTGCCGCAAGATCAAGTTTGTGCGACCCAGTGCACTTTTTTTTATTTGCCTCCTCCTTTCAAAATTATAATTGAATAAGTAAGTAGCTACTTGTTGAGTCGAGATCCTCGAACACAGACGTATCATTAAATCGACGGCAATAGGCCATTACCATCTCCTCCAAGCCTTGTCCTTATTCAATTTTCTTCTATTCTTGAATTTGAATGTATTACCTTCTTATTAAATCTAAGTTAAAGCATTCGGATTTCCTTCAGATATTACTTACAGATATTTTATTTCAATGAATAAATTGAATTAAACAACTTTTTTTTTTTTTTTTTTGCCAATCAGAATATCGACACACAAATTCTGTGGACTTATTTTTTTTTTTGGCAAATATATGGTGGATATATGTACCTCCATCCCTCCAAATATTACCGACCTTCATTGGCTTTTACGAAAAAAATTTCCATTTTTTGTTTTCAGTCGATAAATCATCACCGAAAATTGAAAGCTGAAAAAAATAAATAACAAGCTTTTATTGGCTTACTTATTTTGACGCTAGGGATGGTGTCTGTGTCAAGTAATCCATTTGAAAAATAAGGTCACCTCCTCATATTGCTGTGATCCCCAAACCCAAAATCTGGATTTCGTATTCAACTTTAAGTGTTTCTGGAGGCTTGTGGTTGTTTGCGTATGGATGAGTGGGCACAGTATAGGTATAAAGCAAAAGGCAAAGTGTAATCAGACCTCCGGCTGTGTGATGGGAACTTTGAGTCTTAAATGGATTCTTTCTTTGTTTTGGCTTCTTCCTACTGTCACCTTTGTTGTCTTCTTGATGTAAAACAATTTGTTTTTTTTTTCTTATTATTCAACACTCATTTTATTTCGCACAATATGTATGTATAGACAATTTTTACAATAAACGATAAGAAGTCAATGACGTGATACTATTTGAAAAAAAAAAAGGGATTCAATCTCAATTTCGTCAGTAAACCCCCACACGTGGGGTGTTTTTTCTAATATTTATTGGATACTGGGATGTTTTTGTTATTCTCCCGGCAAAGACTTTTAAAATTTGCAAAATTTATCATGATAATGGGATGAAAAATGCATAAATGGAAAATGAAGTATACCTACGAAATTTAAAGCTTAAGGCTTGAGGTTGGATTCAGCTGTACCTTTAGGTCCCTTTGCGTTCTGTAGAACTTACAGCGCACACAAAAGGATTGGCTGGGATATAAGCAGTAGCAGAGTTCACAATTTAACCGCCTTAGGCAGAGCTGTAAATTGTCGCCCTTTCCCCACCTTTGTTTACTGACATTTTTAACTTTACCGGCAAATTTGTACAAAAACTTGCGAAAATAAAAAAAAATCCGTTTTCTTTGCCAATTAACGATAAAGATTAGTTAAATTAGAATTTATAGACATCTAGATCAACAATAAATTGATTTGTTTTAATAAGTTGCATTTGACGTTCTCATTAAATTGAAAATATAGTGGAATTGAATACGAAAATCGAATCAAGGTAGAATGAGAATACAAATAAAATGGCAACACTAACCACATCACCGGTAACCGCCACCATATAATATCCATGTTACTCGAAATATTGTATAATTAGTTTTAGTTTTGGTCCTTCGTCAAAAATCATTTCATTCACAATCAAAGGATTGCAACCCTGCTGTGAAAAGTGAAAGGTTACTGTGTTTTGCTCTCAAATTTGTATTTTGATTTTGTAAAGATTAATCAAATATCATCAAGTTAAATTCACAACAATATTTAAACTAAATAATTCTGAGTAAAAGGAGTATAAAATCAACTGAAAAGTGAGTCACAGCATAAGAAAATTATAAAATTAAAATTATTCATCGCGGCTAAGAGACCATCAATAAAAAATAAATAAAAAAAACACTGTGTTTTCGTATATATGTACCAACACAAGCATAGGCGAAAAGAATTATCACCAGAATTCAAAATGACGGACAAAAAAGATAAAACTTCCTCTTCTAAAGTATCCGAAATGAGTATAGAAGCACTCGAACAACTCTTTGATTTTAAGCAAAAAGATCTTGCATCTAAGTCCGATGTCGAAGGAGTTAAACAAGATCTTTCACTTAAAGTTGAAGAATTTAAGCGGGCTGTAGGTAAATAAAAAAGATGTTTGTGTTAGTGCAACGTTTCGGACATGGTTATGTCCTTCATCAGGCCTTTTTTTATTCAAAAAATACGAAAATATATATTTTTACAGTTAATACACAGAACAATATACTGTGATATGTCAATAAAATATACTTACAGTACAACTAACGATTATTTTTCTTATTCAAACCATAAGTCACTCACAAAAGAATATAAATTAATTTTCATAGTATTCTAAAATATAATAAAGTAAATTTATCACGTAAATATTTTTGTAAAAAAATCAAAATTACTCTTTTCCACATCGAAAAGTCAAACGAAAGAGGAAAGAAAAAAGATAACAATAAAAAGCATACGAAACAAAGCTTCATTTTGTGCACACAATGCACACCGATCAGTCTAATTCGACCTGCCAATGTTGTTCGGTCGTCTTACTAATTGACTGTATGCGCCACTTATCTTATCGCAATCTGACCGGCCGGCGGTTTACAGCATTATCTGTGTTGATAATTATGCAGCATCTCCAGCAGCATTCTCTTATCATATTGTTTCTCCGTCTGCAAGATTTTAACTTTTTCTAAATCTGGTTTATGCCTCTCTTCCAAACAATAAAGTGCGAGAGCCATTTTTTGTGCACCTTCACTCCCGCTGTTAATGTTTGATCGATGACCCGAGAGACGTTTTTTTAATTTCTGCTTCGACGAACGGCTCTCGCACTTCATTGTTTGGAAGAGAGGCATAAACCAGATTTATAAAAAGTTAAAATCTTGCAGACGGCGAAACAATATGATAAGAGAGCACTAGAAGAATTTCAAATATTTTCGTTTTCGTTTTAAAACTCAAAATTTGGAAAAAAAAAATGGTTTAGCTAATTTTTTTTAATTTTACGTTATTAATTACTACTGATGTTTTCAAAATTCAATATTCTAACTAAGTTTTAGCTAAAAACAGGAAACCAAATAAAATAAAGGGCACGACTGGATCTCACAAACTTGCTCTTGTGTCAAGTTACCAAGAGCTTAAAAGAACCTGCTACGATATTATTTTATATGAAATTATTTCTTAAATTTTTTCAAATAATTAAATAAGTAATAATTAAAAAAAAAAAAAAACACATAATTTGAAAATCACTTTATCACAAACGAGAGTTTTCCGAGAAAATCGTGGTATGCCAGTAATTATTAAATATTACAATATATTTTTTTTTTCAAAATCGTAGGTCCAGTTTTCGAAAAAATCGATTTTTTTTTTCAAATAAACTTTTTTAAAATATTTTTTTGAAAATTTTGGAGAATGCTAATTTTAGCTAATTAATAATTTTTATCCGAAAAATAAATTTCAAAAAAAGTATTCAATTTAAAAAAAAAGTAATTGTTTATTAAATCTAATTTTTTAAAAAAATGTCATTAAAAAAATAAGTAAACCATTATCTTATTAGTATTTTTTTTTGTAAAAATCCACTCAGTTATTAACGAGAAAGTCAAGTTATATGGCAGGTACCGTTAAAACTGTTCCTAAAGAAATATATGGTTCATGCCATCTGAAAGGCTTTTAGTTTCGTATCACTTATGTCAAATTTTATGAAAATCGTTAGAGATTTTCGAGAAAAACGAGTTTTTCCATAACGTTATATGACAGGTACGGTTAGTTTTAGGCCTAGAACAACAATTCAAAAAAAAAACCCTGACTGCCACCCTAAAAATCCTTTATACCGAGTTTAAGGGATATCGGTCCAGCCGTTTAGGCTGCAGGTGCAAATAATAGACAGACAGACTGACAGACAGACACACAGACAGAATTGCCAGACCCACTTTTTTCGACTTCGCTATCATCGTAATGTCATGTTTGATTGTTATCTAAAAACTTTTTTTTTTCACGAATTCATAACTTGCCTATAATCAAGTTTAAAAATAAATTTAGTGGCATCAACAGCTCTGAAGAACCACGGCCAAGTGACTTACAACTCTCAACCAATTATTTTGTGTGCGTTGTTAGTTCTACAGGATTGGAGGGGACCTACAATTTTACGTGGAATCCGAACGTCTAAGCTGAGATGTACTTTTCATGACAATGATACTCTTGTAGGATTTGTCAACATAAAACATTAGATGCTGAAACATTGGAAGCTGGGCTTGAACCCAGACCTCCGGCCGGAGTTCGACACACCAACCACTGCGCTACCAGGGCACTACAGAAAACCAAATGCTCAAATGTTTTGTACGGGTTGGGGTCATACTTCTGTATGTGCCAAAATTCGGTTTCCAAAATTCTGTATTTCAAAATTTTGTATTTTAAAATTCTGTAATTCCAAAATTCCAAAATTCTGCAAATAATAAAATAATAATTGTTTTCATAATGAACAAAGTGCACACTTTTTTTCTTTATCAAAACAATTATTCTTTTATTATTTACAGACTTTTAGGATACAGAAGTACTTAATAACAAGAAAATTTGTATTAAGGGATAAGAATCAAACATTACATTTCGATGATAGAAAATACGGAAAGTGTAGGTCCGGCAATTCTGTTTGCCTGCCTGTCCCTCTGTCAGTATGGATGTATCGACACCTACAGCCTTTCAATGTTGGTCCGATCAATTTTGATAAAAGTTTATACGAGTTAATAATTGTTGCCAACGGTGATTTTTTCGTTAAAAATGTTTTTTCGGAACTAATAATTTAATTTTTCTCGAACAAATACGATTGATTATGATAAAATTTTACATGATTGATTTGTTGTGTATGGTGATTTTTTTCAACGAAATTATTTTGTCGGAAAAAGCTTATGAACGGAACCTGCATAAGAATCGTACTTGTTTATATCGATTATCTCTTAACCATCAACACTGATTTAAACGAAATTTATCATTAATTAAATGGTATTTGATCATATATATTTGCTTATATTGTTGTTGAATTTGGGCTTAAAGATCCTTATAAAAAATTAAATTAATTGAAAAAAAAACTGATTCATTGTTTTCCCAACGTTTCTCCGGTTTCTTTCCGGCTTCATCAGGGGTAAATTTATTTATCCTTGAAAATAACAAAATCGCAATCATAAAAGTTAGGTATTTTACAGAACAAATTTCTGCAATGGGCTATTTCACTTACTTTTTTTTACATTTAATATAAAATGAATGGCAGTAATAATTTGAAACAAATTTAAACTGACAGTTAAATAAATGAATATTCGTTTCACTTTGGAAAGTCTGTGCATTTTTCCATTTTTTTTAGTTCTTATATGACTGGACTTTTTTGTAATTTAGACCTGTTTGCTGAAACAATACTTAAGCATTTATATTCTACTTAAATCCTTAAGTGACAGTTTATGCAAAGGAAAAAGTACTATTTAAGGATTTATGTAGAACATACATTCTTAAGTATCGTTTCAGCAAACGGGCCTTAATTTTTTAAATATGTATTAATAATCCTATAATTATACATACAATAAAATACAAAAACTACTAGATTACCTTTATTTATTGATATCACTTGAAATCCACCCCATAAATTGGGTTATTTTGTTTGCAGGATTTCCTTTAAAAAGGTGGTTTTCGTTATTTTTGATTTTCTCGAAAAGTACAAAACGGGAACGGGTCGTTATTCTGTATTCAAAAATTCTGTATTCCATTATTCCGTAATTCTATTATTCTGTAATCGAATATTCTGCAAATTCAAAATTCTGTGAATGCAAAAATCTGTTTTGCTAAATTCTATAACTCTGTTCTGCTTTTAAAAATTCTAAACCTCAATCCAAATTTTCTTGTTTTATATTGTTGTCGATGGTAGAGGATGCCCCTGGTAGAATTTCACTGTTTTTAAACTATTTTGTAAATATTTTAAACTTATTTTAATGAAAAATTCCATTGGATTTTGTAGAATGACTACCGCAATAGTCACATAAGTAACTTTTTATTTCTCTGTATACCTGCAGGTAAAATGGCGGTGTATCACGAAACACCTGTTCCAAATAAAGCGCCGTTTGATGTTGTGTACCTGTACAATACTTGTTTTTATTTTATAATATAAATTTATAAAATTCAGAGTCTTAATATTGATTGCATTTTAAAATTTATAATAACATCATCAAAAAGTAACAAAATCATTTCAGTCAACATTTAAAAAATATAAAATATCAAAAGAAACTTCCATCACCATGATATGCTTTTGTTGAAATAAATTTTTAAAACAATGGTGGTTTTAAATACATGAAAACTTTTTTTTATAGTTCATACCACATCACCCAGAGTCACTCTTGTCCAGAGGGTATAGCAGATTTTTCGCATGTTCATAAAACATGAATCCTTTCAATCCTGTTTGTGGCGTCCTATACTTTTCGTCGATACTATTATTATGTTACCTTCTGTTACAACAAAATATTACATGAATATAATCCTACTAATTTGCTTGTAATCCTCATTAAAACATTAATGAAAGTAAAAAATTCAATTTTATAAAACAAAAGAGATAAAACACGAAATAGAAGCTGGTAGACTTAGAATAGGCATGTCAAAGTAAATATTTACAAAAAGGATGTTAGCCTCAAGTAAACATCATTTAAAACTTACATTCTATTGATTGACGCTTAAGGTAAAACCCTTGTTCTCATGATGAGTTGTTGACTTGTAAAAGCAGTCGTTTCGTAAATATTGGCCAAGATAATACAAAAACAAAAAAAAACTAGATATGTTTTCCTTTAGGGTGTTTAATTTTGAGAAAGGTGCACACCTTTTAGGTTTATAGGTTTAACAACAGACAATCGCACCGTGACTTTAGATAATTTGAAAACGGAAGGGGTACCTGTATTTTCAAAATAATGATAAATTTTGCGACGTAATCGTTAATGACTGTATCTTTTTTTAATTTTGAAAAATACTTAATGAGGATTAATAAATACATAAACATTATATATTTCAAATTTTAATTTATATAGTTAGATATAACCAGGATTAATTGTTCAATCAATAAGTTTGACAAAGTCATTATTCAAGAAAATCAAAAAAATAGATTTTTGATTTTTAAATGCTGTAAGTGATTTTACCTGTCTAAAAATATACAGGCTGATTTTAATAAAACTGCATACAACTGTGGGTTCTAATTCCTCAAAACTGACTAAATTAATTGTGATTTTGAATTCACAACAATTCCTTAAAATGACAATAACATATTAAAATATTGTGGCTTTATTTCAATGAATCACTGAGAGCCCTCTTAAACCTAACAAATAAATTTGTTTAAATTTGTATAAATTTCCATATAAATAATAACACCATAGCCATCATAACTTTTACCAAACGCTTAAAGCATTTTATAAAACAATTTTCTCTATCTATAACAGAATCCTGAAATGCAAGCAAAATTGAACCCTTTAGCTGTAAACTTTTGCAAATTTCATTTAAACTGTATATAAATTCATTTTTAGGGTTTTATATGTAAATCTCGTTCTGAACTTTCATTGTTCACATGATAAATCCATAGGTAATTTAATTTAAGCCAATCATGCTTTTATACTTCCTTCAACTGAGATTCCATCATTCATATATCCAAAGTCAAAACTTTATGTTTTATATGGATATAGATAAAGCTTGCCAACATAGTCGAACAGAGTTGCTTTTAAAAGTTTTTTTTTTTCTTTAAACTTAAATATTTAAAATTAATAATAAAACATATATTGATTTTATAAATAATGTATTGTCTTGAAACAAGTTGGTTAGCTTACAATAAATTTTTTGAATAGTTGGGGTTCTATATCGAAAAGATTTTGTTGAAGCGGATTATCTTCAAACTAGATAAAAAATATTATTATGGAAATATTCCCAGACGTTTTTTTTTAATTTTTCAAAATAGGTATTGAAATAACGGTACCAACCATATAAGCATAAAATAATTGAAATTTGAGAGCTGTGACCTGGCGCTATAAATTCCGCAATCGTGAGTTTTGCTGTGGGTCACAGCCAGCCGTTTGCACGAATGCTTATTCACGAGATTCCGCATAATGATTTGTATTTGAGAGCGCTGAATAAATTTTTGTTTGTTGCATATGGAGCTGAATTTAATTTGAGAATTGTTTATTTTTGTTATTTTAAATATTTTATGATCACGCTCTGAAATAAGGTGAGAAATTTTATTTAAAACTGACGAAAGAAATTCACAGGCAAATTTGCGGAATCAGAACGAGTCTATGTACACATTTTTCGTGCGCACAGCAAAACTCACGCTTGTGGAATTTAGACCCTGCACAATTTCGATTGTTTTTATGACACTCTCAAGTTGCGACTATGGGGGAGAATTTCAAAAAGTCAAATAATCGATTTCAAGCCCCTTTAGCCGGGAGAATCAATTTTCTTAAAATTTTTATAAAACAGAAAAAAAAAATAAAAAAAAACAGGTAACATCTACAATGCTTTGCTTTTAATTTGTGAAAAGCCAGAAAACTCGTCCTTTATTTAATTTTTTAATAAAGTTCTTTTACTGAAATTTTAGAAAAAAAAATATTTAAACTAATTTTTTTTTAAATTTTACGTAATTTAGTACATACTATTATTGTTTTCAAAATTCTATGAGATCTAATATATTTTTAGCCAAAAACAGAAAACCGAATGCTCAAATGTCTTGTACTTTTTGAGAAAATTTAAAATAACTAAAGCCACATCTTCTAAGAAAAACCAAAATAAAAAAAAATAGTTTTTCTAAGAAGATGTGGCTTTAGTTATTTAATTTTTTTTTTAAATACAAGACATTTGAGCAATTAGTTATCTGATTTATTTTTTTTTAACAAAAATAATACTTAATTACGTAAAATTTAAAAAAAAAATTGTTTAAATAGTTTTTTTCAATATTTTTTTTTTAATTTTGAGCTTGAAAATTGATTTTTCAAAAATCGTTCATTAAAACAACTTTATATATAAATGAAATTAAATATGGAATTTTTTAATTACGTAAAATTCAAAAAAAAAAAAATGTTTTAATAATTTTTTTCAAATTTTTTTTTTAATTTTGAGCTTGAAAATTGATTTTTCAAAAATCGTTCATTAAAACAACTTTATATATGTATAAATGAAATAAAATATGGGATCTTAGCTATTCAAAAAGTAAGACAAGGTTTTGTAAGTATTGTAGGTCCCGTTATTTTTCAATATTTTTTTTCTGTGTTAAGTCAATTTCGAGAAAATCACCCCTCACCCCTTTTTTTTGCAAATAATACGATCGATTTTAATAAAATTCATTCTATATAAGTGATGTGCTGTCATCGGTCATGTTTTTCTTCTATTTTTTTTTTTTTTTGTTCCAAAGAATTATAAGGAAAAATAATTGAAAAATAAAATATCTACTTACAGACATTTTGCTTAAAAAAAAAAAAAAATAGTCAAACGTATTTTTCAGTCGTTAGCACGAAGGCGATTTGCCCCAAGAGCAAGTTGTGAGTCTTTTATTTCATTAAGTTCTTCCAACTGTTGTCTAAAAAAAATATAATAAAGGGCACGACTGGGTCGCACAAACTTGCTCTCGCAGCTGAGGACTAACTTGAAACTTTAAAATAAATTGAAGTACAAAAAATAGTATAAATTTTTTTTAAAAGTGATGAATCTGTATCTAATAAATATTAAAACCCAAATAAAAATATGCATAAAACATTGTTCTGTAAACATGAAATTATGAAAACAAAAATTTCAAAACCGCATGAACAGTTTTTTGAAAAAATCGATTGTTTTTATATAATTTATTGAAACAATTTTTGGAAAAAAGTAAGTATGCATACATTGAAAACTAAATTGTATGTATCCTCACACTAAGTTTAATAACACTAAATTTAGTACGATTAAAAAAATTATTTAAAACTTAGCGAAAATATTAAGTAACAAAATTGGTATGCGATATTATTTGAAATAGTTAGTTAAAATGGTTAGTGTCGTTCTCGAGAAAAATAAGCTTTTCGTTAAGATTGATATGGTAGGTAGGTACCGTTGTTTTTAGACCTACAGTGACATACAAAAATACATCCGGGCGTATTACACTAAAAATGCTACCTACCAAATTTAAAGCAAATACCCGTTTAGGCTGTAAGTGACGATACAGACAGACAGACAGAATTGGCAGACCCAGTTTTTCGTCTTCGCTGTCATCGTAATGTCATGTTTGTTTGTTATCTACAAAAAAAAATTCAAGTAAAAATTGAAAATTGAAAAATTTACCTACACTTTTTTAATTATATGATTAAAAATTTCATCAATTTAACTAGACACATATATCATATATGCTAAATATTGCAAAATTGAATGTTGGGTCTTTCGAAATATGTATGTTATATATGTAGTTATTTAGTTTTAGTAATGAACAGTTATATTATGTAATTTACCTAAAATTGTTGTTCTGCTTTCCTTTAGTCTTATGAAAAATTAGCATTTACCACACACTCATCAGTTGACATTATAGTCTAATTCAAGAAGTCGAGTAAAGCACCGCTTAGACTTCTACTTATTTAAAATAAAACATTTTTTTTTATAATAGTTTAAAAAATAAAACTCTTCATTATAAAATTAAAGTTGGTTTGGTGACCCTGATTGCAGAGAATGCTTAACATTTAGAGGTGTGCAACCCTGCAAAATTTGGTTCCTATTCAAATTATTTAGATCTTTCTCGTAAAAATCCTTGGCTATACATATATGAAGAACTTAATTTTAAATAAGTTTCAGAGTCCGAAGCCATCTTAATAACAACAGTCAATTTTTTTGTTTTAAATTACCGTTAAAAAACCATTAATTGACCTTTAAAACATATCAGATGAACATACATACCGAAAATAATTGTATTCTTCTTTAAATTAATTTTTTCATGTTACTAAAGTTCCTAAGGAATCTTTAAACAAGATTTAACAGAATAATTTTAATGGAGAAGTTTCACGGCTGGTTTTGAGTGCGTGTAAATGCCAGAAGTTAAAACTTGTTCGGGGTTTCCAAAGAAAATGTTTCATCCACCACTGGTTCTGGATCTTCTCCCTCTCCCACTCCATTTCAACTTGACAAGCAAACCCAAGGATATATATGTACGAGAAAGGTTGTTTGGTAAAATAAAGTTTATTATTTCGTTCTTTTTATTTTGTTATAGAAGCGTCCTTCTTCGACAAAGTTGAAGTAGTGGTAGGAAAGTTTTAAGAATTTATCAAACACAAACTTGTATTATATATATACATACCTAGATTTATAATTCTGTCAACGAAAACCGAGATAAGCAACGAAACAAAAAAAAAAAAAACTAACTTTGATATCCATTTATACATATTTCATGCATGAAAAACGATTTTCCGAAAAAAACATGTGTGAAGCGTGGTTAGGTTTCCAAAAATGGTCGGTTCGGGATGTTACAAAACCCACTTGAGGCTAATTGAATAATTTGTGTCGTGAAATGATGATGGATGAGCTCATTGAATTATTCACAAAACTGACAGTAGAAAATTCCAATATAAGCTTGAGATTGATAGGAGCGTGTAAAGCCTAAGGATACCAATTTACTTATTATTTAAGCAAGGCATCAAATTAATTGGCAACAATGTTGGCTCTTAATGTTATTATGTTATTATCGTTGTGTGGCAAATCGCTTCAAGTGAATAAGTGGCAGTCAAATATAAAGGAGAAGATGTTTTTATTATTACAGTTTTTGTTAAGTAATTTGAATAAATTAATGGAATTGGGATAATTTTTGATTGACTTTATATACCTAAGTAGTGTGTAAATGCTAAACAGCTAAATAGAATATTTTGTGGCAACAAGAATGTGGTTACATATTGATTTTCGAGGGAAAAGAATTTGTTATTCTATAGATATCAAAATTAGATCTCTTCAATTAGGTATTTTTGTGACAAGTGGGTAAAGAGTCTACCTCAGGATTCACCATCACTTTCGATATTTTTCTTAATTTTTGAAATATAAGTCGTCTGGGTTGTCAAAAACATTTTTTTTAAAAAAGTAAGTACCTACGCGCGTTTTGAACTAAGCTTTGCATATCTTAAAACTAAGTTTTATAAAAATCCATCCATAGGTTTTCAAAATGTTGAATAAACAAAAAACGTTTTAGAAAAATTATTTAAAACTTAACAAAAAAAAATTATTTCTAATAGCTAGTTCAGTTTCAGTATATATTTTTTTTTTAATCACGTTGTTATTAAGAAATTCGAATTTCGGAAAAAACCAGCTATATGCCATTTACCGTTAGATGAATTATCCTTAAAATTTTGTTTCTACTATCCGATAGATATACAAATGTGAAATTTGGTTGAAATTGTTAGCGCAGTTCTCGATAAAAATAAGCTTTTCTTCAATTTTTATGTGGCAGGTTTAAGAACCATACAGTGCAATACGAAAATACCTTCAAAATCGGCTTAACCGTTTAGGTTGTAAGTGACGATGCAGACATACATTTCATATAGTCATACAGACAGACAAAACTGTCGGACCTACTTTTTTCGTCGTCTTACCATCGTAATTTTATGTAAAAATGTCATGTACGGACCCGAAAATTGAATTATTATACCTACATAATATTCGCAATCAAAAGTAAAATTCCCGACTGGGTCAATTAAATATCATCGTATTTAAGTTTTTATTAGCTTAAAACACCACTTAAAACACTAGCTTAAAACACCACCTTGTGTTAAATGTTGAACTTAACTGCCACACAAAATTTTAATGAAAATTGGTTCAGCTGTTATCAAGTTCCGGCAAAATTTGTAAAAACAAACCGTTAATACCAAATTTCCGTTAAATGCATTTTTAGCCAAAACCCTGAAATTCAGTGATAAAAAAAAAGAAAAAAAATTAGGTTCACAAAGTTTATCAAAATCGTATAATCGTTTTCGAGAAAATTTTGAAAAAGCGGGCTTTAGTTTTTCCGATTTTTTACGGTTTTGATAAAATTTTGTGTACCTTACATTATGCAGAACTCTTTTTGTGTTATTGGTTTTTTACAAATTTGGTCATAACATGTTAATGTCAGAACGGATTTTTTTTTGAATTTAATAAGACAATTAGTTTAACACATAACACAAGATGCCATTTCATGTCAAACAATAAGATATCAAAGAAAAATAAAGATATTATTGTTTGTTATATTGTAGGTACTATTCGTACTAGAATGTCAGTTTTATTACTTGACCATTCTTTATTCCGTCAATTTTCATTGAATTTTTGAACAACAACAACAACAACTTAAAGGTGCTACCATCAATCTTTAACGAATTTTATTATTCGTTTTTATTTTTGGCTGGAGATAAAGCTATTTCAAGGAGAAAATTCGTATAAGAAAATTCGTAAAAACAAATAAGAAAATTCGTTTAAAATTTGGTGGTAGCACCTTTAAGTTGTTGTTGTTTAAAAAATCTATGAAAAATAAAGATATTAGGAACTGGAAATATAAATTTGATGTCTGAAGAATGTATTGATAAATTTCTTTTTTCTTAAAATATAGTTTTATATACCATTAGCATTAACAGAGATATTTGAATTAACAAGAGAATCTTACTATAGATAATTTTTTTTTTCAAGTACACCTTACAACTTGTCAGATGAACAAGTTCTTTGAACACAGAAGTTCTCGTTTATTAGATTTCGACTTTATTATATTGTCTTTTTTGACTATATCTACGGAAGATAAATTTATTTGAGTTTATTTTTGATAATATGAAAAAAACAGTCGTTTATTTTGTCTTAACTTTTATTTTTTTTTAAATAGTTACTAAAAATTAAAACAATTTATTTTCTTTATACTTTCAGGTAAGTCGCATACTCGATTTATAGAAATTTTAAAATACGTAAGTATCGCTTGTGAATTAAATTAGAATATGAAAACAAATCAGAATGTCTCTAACTTATAAAACTTGAAGATGTTAAACATATTTTTACTTTATTTTTATTCTCATTCCAATTGTATAATTTTCTAATTACATTCCTTTCAATCAAAACAGAAAATCTCTGAAATAATTCATATTTTTTTCACAGAAATGTCCTTTCACGCTGTCTTTTAAAATAACCAAACCATCAAAAATCGGGGAAAGAATTTATCTTAAATAAAAAAAAAATTCAATATGATTGACACTTTGTAGGAGTTTTTTAAATCCATTGTGACTTGCTGACATTCTGCTATTGTTAAAACGAAAAAAAACTCTGTTCATTCATCCATTGATTCTGTTATTTTTTTCATTTCTACCTCCCACGCTGACAAGGGGGTGTTGAATAAAACACTCAAATAACTTTACTTCGGATTTTTTTTTTCGAATGCAATGGAACGGCTTTGGATAAAGAAGGATACAATATCTAATAGAATACTAATACAGTTGTTTATTTAATAGGCAAGACAGAAAAAAAAATGTATTTCATTGTCATGTCATATTGAATTTAAAAACAAAACTAAAATATAAAATGGTGCCGACCGACCCTTCAATTTAAAATGAATTTCTAAACACAGACAAAAAGTATAGTCACGAATTTCAAATTACACATATAATTTAGGTCAAACTTTTGATTGAGAGAAACAACCGACGGAGGGTGGGTGGGTCTAAAATAAGAACACAATCAGGAAAGTGAGACTGTAATTATTTTAATTATAAAAAATAGTACACAACACTGTATATTTTGTTGAATGGAATGAAATAAATCCAATATATTATCTATTTCTCAAAAACTATTGCTGGTTTATTTCACACGATTAATTAATATTACCGTTTTGTCGATTCCATGTTTGTATTTAAATACGTTTTGAGGCAGGACTGGAAAAAAACCTAAGGGGTGGAAAAGTTGAAAAATTATGTTTCATTACTATTTTAGTCCTGGAATTAAATTAATAACCGAAAATGTAAAATTAAATGGAACAGAAACAAGAATAAACATTCACGAAAGCCCCCACCTGGTTCTACCAGAACATAATAATTTATTGCAATTAACTAGTTCAATAAAGAAAAAGACAAAACTTTTTTTTATAATAAACATGGTATTCAAAACAATCATGACATTAGTTTCTTTTAAAGTTCGGTTTGTTGAAAAGTGTTTCCTCATTATCATTCTTTTTTTTTTCCTTAAAAAAACATATGAATATTTAGATTTGAACACATTTAATTTCAACATCCAATGTCATTCATATTCAATTGAAATCTTAAAGCGAAAAAAATTTTTTTTTTTACAAATATGTGTCTTATAAGTACAAATGCACCAAAGCCAAAGACCCTATTAAATATCAACCTCAATAAATAACGAACATTTTTACCTGCTCTATAGGTATATAAGGCAAGTCTTGGATTCGTGAAAAAAAAAAGTTTTGAGATAACAATAAAAAATGACATTACGATGATAAAGAAGACAAAAAAAGTGGGTCCGGCAATTCGGTCCGTCTGTCTGTCTGTCTGTATCGGCACCTACAGCCTAAACGGGTGGGCCAATTTGCTTCAAATTTGGTAGGTATGGTTTTTAGGGTAATATGCCAGGAATATTTTTTGAAGGTCATTCTTAGTCTAAAAATAACGGTACCTGCCATATAACGGTTATCGAAAATTGTATTTTGCTCGAAAACGGCTCTAACGATTTCAACCAAATTTGAATTTGTATTTGTATTTAAAAACAAAGTGTCTTTTATTCAATACTTAGCATATAATGGTTAAGATAAGCATTTAATTTCACATAAATGTAATAAAGTGTAAAAGGTGTAATAAATAATGAAAACCGAACTTTGAAGAATATTCGTTTAACGGTAGGTACCTGCCATATAACGGTATTTTTAATTTTTGACTATTTCGATAACGGCTTAAGCGGTTTGAACGAAACTCAATACTGAAATTGTCCTAGATATTCGAAATAATATGACATTAAAACTATTTTTCAAAAATGTTTTTTTAAGTTTTAAATAATTTTCAAAAAACTGTTGTGAATTCAATATTTCAAAAACCAATCGATGAATGTTTATGAAATTTAGTTTTAAAGTGTAATAAATTAAGTTAAAAAAACCTGCATACTCACTTTTTTTTAAAAGTTTTCGAAAAAAATATTTTGCAAAACTCAATTTTTTCGAAAACCGGTTCAAATTTTTTTTTTCTTTAACTTAGACTTAGTAAAGAAAATTTTTTTGCATACTTTGATTTTGGGCTGAATCTATAAGAAAGTAAGTTTTATCATGTCCGTCGGTTTGTCTATGCGAATGTGCAGATGTTCGGTTGTCTTCAAAGCTCGTGTGCTCGTATTTTTTTTTTGGTAATTTCCTAGAAGACAAATAAGAATTTTTGTTTTAGCCCAGTTATAACTGGTACCTCTCATATTTAAATTTTTTCTCAAAAACGGTTTTAACGATATTTATAAAATTTTTTGAACTCTTACACTGCTCTTATTATAAAAGGTTTTTGGCTGAAAATTCATATAGCGAATGTTTCTTATTAATAGTTTTAACAAATTTGCCTATAACTTGACAATTGACCGTTTAGTTTAAGTTAGACATTTAACACAAGATGGAATTTCAAGTTTTTGGCTTAACAACCGTATAATGATATCTTCATTGTTTAAGTTTAAACAATCACTTTAAAACTGGGGTTAGTATATATTCCCCTTCTTACTATAGTCCATACAAAGTTTTAAAGCTAGTAGTTTTTCTGTCCAATATTGAAATTAAATACTAACGTATAACTTTCTTAAAACGATATACATATTTCTTTTTATTTCCTCAACGAAAGTATCTAAAAGAAAATCATTAGATTCATTCATACCTATACCTTCACAATTCATGAAAATGATAACCTTTCAAAACATACAATAACAAATTTAAGGTAGAAAACTCCAGTCAAAACATGATAGGAAAAATAAATTCATCAGTAAAAATCATTTTAATATTTTAAACTGTTCAAGACCTGAAAATACCCAAAACTGGGAGAAAAAACCTCATTTCGAACGATTTCAAGGTCTCTCCTTAACAAATTAAACTCAAATGTATTATTCAAACATTTGCACACGTGTCACCCAAAGGAGACAAGAAACACTTCGTCCTAAGTCATCACTGTCAGCAAAAAACAAAATTTCACAACAGCTGACAAAAAAAAATTTAAGTTAAAAGCTCATTATTCCATTGAATCTAATATTCATTTCGCACAACATGCTCACTTAAATTTTACATTTAAGGAGCAAACAACACTTACAAAGCTAAGTATACATATTCACTAACTCACACATATATACATATATTTACATTACGGTGCCTCATACAATCATATTCAAAATACAAGAGACGTTGCGGTTATTTGTACGCATTACCGACTACCGTTGATGCTTGTTCCAATTACATTGTCTTATTATTCACGGCTTGTTTTTTTTTGTGTGTGTGTGTTCTTTTTTTTTTTTTTTTTTTTATAAAAAAAAGAGAAAATAAAGTTAACACCCAGCCAACCGCATTTCACATCCTTAATGGAAAATGTTAGTGCCTTGGGCATTGTTATACGCACGCATCCTCACGCAATATAAGTGCAAACCATAATAGTCATGGAGGTTCCTCTTGTTTTTGTTCTTTTTTTTTTTACATCCCTCCCAATGGAATTCTTAAAGTTTTTTTTTCATTTTTTTTTTTGTTGTTGTCTTGAAATGCCATATATTTGCATGCAATCCTTATGTCCTTAACGTTATCTGCGTGGGTAATCAAAATTTAATGTTATAGATACAAACTAAAGTGAACATCATCTTTTTGCGACGCGTCGTATGAATTTGGTTATTATAAGCTGCACCTGAAACAACAAACACAAAAGTGAAATTAAATATGAAATTTAGGAAAGCGCTACTCGCTTTTTTTTCATATCCTGATGTATAATATTTGCACCTTAGCTATGTATGTACATGAAAATGCATCTCCCTGGCTTAGCCCTGTCGAAGGACTTAGCTCTTTCAATTTTGACCGAGCTGCGAGTATTCTCTAACATCATCATACAGGCTAGGTTATCCAATTCTAGGGTCTGGCGCACTGCAAACTTTTGGTCAATTGTAGATTTTGCATCAAGTTGGGACCCACCACATAGAACAAAACTGCCTTTTCTTCGCGATTGTGCCTTTGAGATAGTAAGATAGTTCCTTTTGAACGGGATTCTCAGCGGCATTACTTAGTACAGGACAGTACCAGCTGAGTTTGTTGTGCTGTGTTTTATTCACGATTGTATTTTTGACGTGAAGGATTCTACGGATCCTCTTATTTCTAATTCGATTAATCTTTATCACTTTTGTTCTCATGGGAAGCATTTTCATCTCAGTAGCAGTGAATTTGCTCTCATATATCTTATACATTATGTTCAGTAAACCGCAATATTGTACAAGCACTAGATGAACTACTGCATTGAGGAGCTATACTTTCAGCTCAGGGGACATTTTTTGGTCACAAAAAATTGTCAGCAACCAACCGGCGGGATGGTTGATGTCGACATCACAAGATGATTTGTTATTGAAAATAAGTATTTTATCTTTCCACACTTAGGAAGCACTGTTGCGTTCAAATAAAAATCAGAAATAGACCTAAGTGAATGGGCAGCATAAATATTTCGTCTTTTTGGCGCTTATTCGATACCCATTTCCCTCCAAAAACGTTCACCCATACATCAAGTGCTCGTTGCAAGCATGAATCATCTTCACTTATGAATTATGATAGCTCCATCGTCAGCAAAGATCAACTGATTAACTTTCGAGCCTCTTACTTTATCTTCAAGTAGATAGTCAAGAACTGCAATAAAGAGCAAAAGACTCGAGAAGTTTCCTTGATGTACACCAACTTGTACTGGGAAATTTTCGGTGACCTCTGCCGTGCATCTAATTTTTGATTTGACTTGCTCGTACATATAAATTTACGGGATTCCTCATTGCCTTAGGCCTAGGCCATCCATATCAGATCTCGTGGTTGTCGATCGAAAGCTTTTTTTAAATAAAAAAAACACTGCATGCAAATCGCTTGAGGAATCACGATGTTTTATCATTTTAATTTGAACACTCTGATGGTTGATTTACCAAAAAAAAAAAAACCCCGCACGTTGAAAATGTGAAATGATATATTTTATCACGCCTTAGCGTTAAATTCGATTCCCGATTTGTAAAAAAATGAAAACAAACTTCAAAAACTTTTGATAAACATTCGTATTCGAAGCTATTTATTTTAAATCTGCTTAAATCAAAGTGGTTTTCTCTGATTGAACGTTGTTTTTTCTGGAGCATGGACATAAGTCCCCGGGAGGTCAGTCCCAAATGCATTTTTGGTGACTTATGTCCCACCCCGTCCCGAAATAAGTCTCAACATTTTCATCTCAAAGATGGGACAGATGTCCCAACATTTAAATTTTTCTACAAAAAATCAAAAAATATTGCTAATGATGTTAAAAAAAAAACTAAAGAAACGGTTTGATGGATAACATAAAAATATTCGTATATTATTTCATTTACAAATAAAAAACAAAAACAATTTCCTTTTATAACAAAAAACGACAAAAAATTAACTTTAGAAAAAAATAAGATAAACTTTACATATAAACAAAAGTAGAGTTTTTAATTGTTGTTTTACTTTTTTCAAAATTGTAATTTTCAAACCATGGGGGTTCGCTTATGGGAGCTTTGACTGTACAACTAAAATACAGTTACTTGTTGTCTTACTTTTTTTCAAAACTGTAATTTTTAAAATTAAATTTCTGTGAATTTAAGAAAAGAATCTTAGAAGATTCAGGTTTTTGCGAATTTAAAAAACTAAAACCAAAAATCGCGCGTATAAGCCGTAAGCCTTGGTAGCTAGCGCTGTAATTAAAAATTACTCTGTACATTAATTGTAAAGTTTAATAAAATAAAAATAATTTTAAAAATTACATTTTTGAAAAAAAGTAAGACAACAAGTAACTGTTGTTTTAGTTGTAGAGTCAAAGCTCCCATAAGCGAACCCCCATGGTCCCCGATCATGCCCGGTCATGGGAATTGTTCGCTTATTGGAGCTGTCAGTAAGTAGAGTTTTCACTGTAATTGCATTACAGTAGAGTTTTACGCATTAAAGCATTGACAATGCGTAAAACTAAACGGAAATAACCTAGGGGTTTGTCACGAATGAAATCACTTGACCACTTATATACTTGCAATCATTTGAAATCACGTTGAAATCCGGTGCAATCACTATTTCGGTTGATGAAATTAAAAAAGAATGTTGATTATCGATTTCAAATGATTTCTTGCAATCATTGAAAATATTTGAAATCACTTTAAGTTTTCTTGCAATCATTTAATCAAAAATGCCACGATGAAATCACGAATTGAAATCATAGTGGAATCACTTGAATTAATTTTCAATAATTTAAAATTAGTAAATTCATTTGAAATCATTGCAATCACAAAATTTTTAAATCAATTTAAATACTGCTTGAAATCACTTGAAATCATATGAAGTCATTTGAAATATTGCAATCAATGAACCACCAAACTTTCTAGTGACAAACCCCTCGGAAATAACTGAACAAACTATCAATATGAGTGCACTAAATAACAAAAAATATTTTCCAATACCATATTTTCGCAATAATATTTTCTGCGGCTGCAGTTCGTATATCATCTGGATAGGGTTACACGTTTTGGGCCACTCTTTATGTTTTATGCTTCATAATTGCTATCTCGTGAACGGGTTTATCGAGTTGAATTAAAAAAAAAATAAGAAAGACGTAGATGACTTTGATAAAACTTCGATACCAAATTTTTGCAAAAATACTTAGTTTTAGTTTTAAATATTTTTTTGATTTATTTGTTTGTAAATTCAATATTTGGAAAATAGCTTTACTAAAAAAAAATATTTTTTGTGCATTTTTGGTAGATTAATAAAATTTATAAAAAAAAAAAATTGAAAATTTATTTTTTGGGACTTATGTCCCTGCGCCGTTTTTTCTCTAGTTTGGAGTTTTGTAAGGTTGTTAGTGTAAGGAGTAATTTAGGCTGTTTTAGTTATTCCTTATTGCTATCGCTATGGTCGTTTTTTTCAAAAATTCTAATTTATGAACCGATTTAACTCAAAATCGCACTAAATAACAAAAAAATATATTCCAATACCATATTTTCGCAATAATATTTCCTGCGGCTGCAGTTCGTACATATATCATCTGGATAGGGTTACACGTTTTGGGCCACTCTTTATGTTTTATGCTTCATAATTGCTATCTCGTGAACGGGTTTATCGAGTTGAATTAAAAAAAAAATAAGAAAGACGTAGATGACTTTGATAAAACTTCGATACCAAATTTTTGCAAAAATACTTAGTTTTAGTTTTAAATATTTTTTTGATTTATTTGTTTGTAAATTCAATATTTGGAAAATAGCTTTACTAAAAAAAAATATTTTTTGTGCATTTTTGGTAGATTAATAAAATTTATAAAAAAAAAAAATTGAAAATTTATTTTTTGGGACTTATGTCCCTGCGCCGTTTTTTCTCTAGTTTGGAGTTTTGTAAGGTTGTTAGTGTAAGGAGTAATTTAGGCTGTTTTAGTTATTCCTTATTGCTATCGCTATGGTCGTTTTTTTCAAAAATTCTAATTTATGAACCGATTTAACTCAAAATCGCACTAAATAACAAAAAAATATATTCCAATACCATATTTTCGCAATAATATTTCCTGCGGCTGCAGTTCGTACATATATCATCTGGATAGGGTTACACGTTTTGGGCCACTCTTTATGTTTTATGCTTCATAATTAAGTTATTGTTTCAACTGTATCAAATTGCTATAAATATTTTGTGATTACAATACTTTTACCTTTAGAAATTGCCAGCTAATCACAACAGTACCTTAATTTTCTGCAACAAAAACCTTTCTCTATATAAAGATTTTCTGAACCGAAATATTCGGATGCCATTCCCATTATCGTTTTACTAAGTTCCTTTTTATAAGTTGAGGTAACTTTGAATGTTTCTGCTAAGTCACACGTAGTCAACCAAAATAAAAAAAAAATAACTGTTCTATAGGACAAAGTCCTTTGTCGATTATATCATCTATATGAAGATAATATGTATGTGGAAGGATTTTTTTTCTCCGTGATTATTGCTAGAAGAATGATGAATGAATTTATTATTTATATGAATGAAATTATTTCAAAAAAGAAGTCTGACGGATATCCAATAAACTTTGTTTAATGATTTTTCGTTAACGAGCTCTTCTGATATCTGTAATGCATTTTCAAAAAAATTTAGTAACTCTTTTATTGACACTCGTGTTGATATTGATGTCGAGTTCTTTGAATATTTGCGTGACTGTCCTCAAGTTACTTTTAACAACGTTCCGATGAAACATGACAAAATTTTACATTTTCTTTCATTGCTTAAAGATGACTACTCTCCAGGCCCAGATGGCATTCCTCCTATTATACTGAAAAAATGTAGCTCCATTATAGCTTTTCCTCTTCAACTTCTTTTCGAGCTATCCCTTAAGTCGGGGAAATTTCCCAGTGTATGGAAAAAATCATTTATTACACCCGTTTTTAAAAAGGGTAGTAAGTCTGACATAAAGAACTACAGACCGATTGCCAAACTCTCTTGTATTCCAAAGCTATTTGAGCAAGTGGTTTGTAATAGTATGACGTTTTTCTGCAAAAATATTATCTGTAATCAACAACATGAATTTATGCAAAGGCGGTCAACGGTAACGAACCTTCTAACGTTTTTACACAAGTGCTCCAATGCTTTGGAAAACGGACAGGAACTAGATTGCATTTATACCGACTTTTCAAAAGCTTTTGACCAACTTTCACACGACATTATAATTTTTAAACTTAAGGCCTTTGGATTTTCTGCTGGATTTATTGATTGGATATATTCTTATCTTCGAAATAGATCTTACCAGGTGAAATTCAGGAAAACATTTTCAAACCCTTTTACTGCCAACTCTGGAGTACCACAAGGAAGTCATTTAGGTCCCATTCTTTTTATACTTGCTATTAATGATGTAACATCATGTATTCGCAATAGTGAAATTCTGGTTTTTGCTGACGATATGAAGATTTTTAAATCTATATGCTCTAGCGGTGATCGTGTGAATCTGCAAGCCGACATTGATAGCTTTTGTACTTGGTGCAGCAAGAATGGATTAAACCTTAACCCAGCGAAATGTCAAACTATGACTTTTTCAAAGAAACGAGTACCAATCATATTTGACTATAATATTTCACAACATACATTGTGCCGTATTGTTAGTTTTAAAGATCTTGGAATCGTCTTCAATTCAAGTCTAGATTTCACAGAGCACATCAACCCTCTTGTTAAAAAGGCTAACTCAATGTTAGGATTTGTAAAAAGATGGTCCAAAGAGTTTCAAGACCCTTATGTTACCCTATCTTTATACAATTGTTTTGTTCGTCCGCATCTGGAATACGCATCGCAGGTATGGACTCCGTTCTATGATGTTCATAGATCTAGGATTGAGGCAGTTCAGCATAATTTTGTTCGTTTTGCTTTAAAAGGTCTTCCCTGGACAGATCTTTATAACCTTCCACCTTATGAACATCGAATTCAGCTTCTACACATTCAGTCCTTGTTACAGAGGCGTGTGAACAACGATATAGTTTTCATCCACCAACTTCTTTCGGGCGCATTAGATGCACCTGATCTACTTACTTGTGTTGGACTCAATTATCGTGGGGGTGCTCACAATCTGCGTAGCCTTGAGCTCGGACTAATTACGGTATGAATGAGCCGCTTACCCGCATGTGCAGGATATTCAATTTAAATTCTAAAATCATTGATTTTAATGACAATAAAATAAATCTTAAGACCAGTGCTCCACGCTTTTAGTTCATGTTTTATGTATTTTGTATTGTTAAATTATATGTTTTATTGTATTATAGTGCTTGTGTTATTGTAGTGATTTGTTTTACATTACTAACAACTAACACCAGCACTAAGTGATGAGCCAGTGGAATACATATAATGTGTTGGCAAATCTTTGTTCATTAGCCGAAGCTTGCTCTAAGCTCCTTATGAAAAGGATCTAATAGTGTAAAAAAAAAAATTATTTGAGAACGTTTCTCATGCAGACAGTAAAATTGATCTTTTTGGATTTTCTTAATGCTGAATGAACATGAAGTACAATGTGTTAAGTAAAATAAAAGGAGTTTTGTTCACCCTTAATTTTTTTTAGTGAGAAATCCAGAAAACCTAAATAGGAATATATATGGATGTGTATGAATATAAATGTGTATAGGAAAATTGTACGCACCGGCACTCGTCAATCATTGTGAAAGTATTATCATTTAAAATTTTATATCTTTAGTCTGATCTGATGAACATAAACATTAAAATGTTTTCTGTCAAAACAGAACTCAATCTTTTGTAATAGATTCTCTAGCTATCGCTTTATCTCTCTGTGACCAGTAAAAAGCAGGTCGTAAAATTATATTACATTTTCCCTTAATGCGAAAATACTGCTGTCTGTAAGTACATATACACGTTTCTGTATAGATATTTCAATTTTATAAACCCCAAGGATAACAGACAAAATTCCATCGTTTTCTTGCGTGCATTGACCCTTTCTTCTCGACATAGGAATTCCAGAGTGGGGATATGGAGTTTCTTTTTGTCGGACATAAACATTCAATACATATAGATGTTCTCACATTCCGAGGTGTTTCCAATTCCAATCCTTGTAGAAAAGTTGTCGTTTTTATTGCCGCCATTAGGTCTGCTGTGACTTGCCATGTTTTTTGTTTGTCATATTTATATACTTGAACTGATTGCTATAACATTGACAGTTATCACGATACAGCACTAAAGCCTGAAATTCACCATAGACATAGACAGTTGTTAAAATATTAAATATGTACATTAAATCCATGGCTCTAGTCATTGCATGTGGCCGATCTAATGGCTAAAACAGACCATTAGCCAAACGAACACTCTAAATGTAAAATTTTATACGAAAAAAAAGGACATGAGCGGAAGTCACGAACATAAAAGGAGCTGTCATTACAGATAACTCTGTTAGGAATATCTACTTCTGAGAGTTGGCTTGGCATGTTAAGGACGCGTATAATGAATTGCTACAAGGGCACAGGTCGAAGCACACAAATTTTATGCTTCCAATATCAGGGAGGCTTTTTCAAGTGTGTTAACGAATTTTCATTTGTAAATTCCTGGAGTAGAGCGCAGATACTTATTTTGACTTTGGAATTAGAATTTGAGATTGAGTTAACTAAAATAAAATGCTAAAATGTGAAACTATTATAAGAAAATAAAAGAAGTGAGGTCAATTTATATGGAAGCGGTAGTTTACAATATGGTTAAATCTTAATCGATTTATAGCCAAATTTCTATAAATGCCTGAATATATATACATACATCTTTCCTATACAGGGTGCGGTAAATAATGGATACTCCTGAAACGGCCGGCGGCGTACATTGATTATGACTGGTACTCAAAACATGTGAATTTTTTCGTTCAGTGTTTTTTTTTTACTTACTTCTGGAAAATTTTAATAACTCCTTGACTTTTTTTTTTATTAAAAATAATTAAATTTGTTTTTAATTCAAAAATTGAAAAAAAAAAAATTCAAAATAAATAAATTTCTGGTATAAATAAAGGGTTGCACGAATTTGCTCTTGTGGCAAATTACTTTCGTGTTAACGACTTGTAAATTGAACTGATCTGTTTAAAAATCAAATGATTTTTTAATATATATTTTTTGAATTCTTCAAAAGATAATGAATGCAATAAAAAATTATTTATACGAAAGACACCACCGTCGGAAAAAAATCAATTACATGAAATTTGATCGAAATCGTTCGTATTTTGATTGGAAAATTTTTTTTTTGCAAAAAATAACTTTTTCAAAAACAATTTTTTTAAAAATATTTTTTCGTTGTATTATTTGAGCAAGCAGTTGTTTTAGAATATTTAGTTTTGACAAAATCGTTATAGCCGTTCAAAAGATAGTCGTTGTAAGAACAAACGGTGTAAAAACAGGTAGGTACCGTTAAAATGCTGATTCTGAAAAAAAATTCCCATTAAAAGCATCACCTTTGGCAAAAAATCACTCATATAAAATTTTATCGAAATTGTACTTTTTTTTCGAAAAAATTGTATTTATCGTTTTTTTTGCAAAAAAAGAAATACTTTTTTTATTTTTTTTTTCACAGCATTAATAAGGGAAAGTAGTTGAAGAATATTAAATTCTGAAAAAAAAAAATCAACGAAAGACATCACTATAGTAAACAAATCAATTATATAACATTTTATCAAAATCGATCTTATTTTTTTTCGAAAAAAATGGAATCATCGGTTACGCTTAGATGGTAGGTACCGTTATTTCAAGACCTAGGATAAAAATAAAAAAAAAAACATCTGGGAATTTTACTATAAGAACACATTGTATCAAGGTGTTGTAGGGGTTGAGTCGATACACACAGATAGACAGACAGACAGACAGAATTGTCGGATGTATTTTTTTTGTCGCAATGCCATGTTTGATTGTTATCTCAAAAAAATAAAAAAAAGTGTGTGCAAATTATGTCTGTCTGTCTATTTCGACACCTACAGCCTAAACAGATGAGTCAATTTTCTTCAATCTTGATAAAAAGTATTCTTTAAATAATTCCCGTTTTTGTTATTATTGTCCTAGGTCATGAAATAACGGTACCTACCATAAAGCGTCACCGATAACTCAAAATTTCTCGAAAAAAATCCAATCAGTATGAATAAAATTTTATATGAGTGCTTTATTGTCAACGAAAAAAGTGCTTTTTGTGTAAGAATACAAAATAAGCATCTCCCACCAAAATTTTAGGAATATTTAAAAAAAAAGTTGTTAAATAATTTTTTTTTTTTTAAATTGGATAAACGATTTTGGTAAACAAAACATTGCAATTATTTAATGCTTTTTATTTCATGTGAAAAACTTTGTCACTTTTTTAATAAGCTGGCATATTGTTTTTGTTCTTTTATCCACTTTTACATCGCAAAATTTATTAGAAGGAAATTATACCTTGCGGCTTCTACGATTTTCTTCAAAAAAATTACAGATGGTTTTTATCCGATTGTCTTTTGTTCATTTGCAAACAAAAATTTTTGGCAAGCTTATTAACGGTACCTCCCATAGAACCGTTATTTTCTTCTTGAGCTACCTCGTGAACGGGTTCATCGAGTTGAATTTAAAAAAAAAATTAAGAAAGACGTAGATGACTTTCATAAAACTTCGATACCAAATTTTTGCAAAAATACTTAGTTTTAGTTTTAAATAATTTTTCAATTTATTTGTTTGTAAATTCAATATTTGGAAAATGGCTTTACTAAAAAAAATTATTTTTTGTGCATAAAATGTAAACTATTTAGCACTTTAAATTGTTTTTTTTTTTTTTAAATTCGTAAAAATGTTTTTTTTTATAAAAATTATTAAGTTAACATCGATTTATTTAAAATCGCTCTTACTATTTTATAATTATTTTTTGATAAACTTCCATTCAGGCAACAAAACAAATATTATTAAATTTATTTTCTTATTTTCTTGCTACATAAACAAGTTCATGCAACCCAGTCGTGTACCACACAAGAGCAAGTTCGTGTGACCCAGTCGTGCACTTTATTTCTTCTTTCTCTCTGTCTCTTCATTTTTGTCTAACATTTTACCTGTTATTCTTGAAATTTAAATTTAAGTTTTTCTGTTTTGTGCCGTTCGTATCTTATAAACGAAAAACAAAATTTGTACAACTATTTTATATAAAAAAAACTTAAGATATCTATTGCTCTACATTTGTTTTTAATTAAATTGTTTTAATAATTAATTGATTTCTATGCATCATACAATGATATAAAAGCCTTGGTTGTCTACACCTTTTATTTTAGTTGATTCTGTTTTAAACATTTAAAATCACCTGTTATTTCCTCAACTTATTTGCATAAGGATGCCATGACTCTTACTTTTCGATATGCAAATGTGTGCAAATAAATGCACGAAAAGAATTGCAAAATGTCTAGTAATTGCGAATGAAATTATTTACGTTCTTTTGTTTAACTTAAAAAAAAAAAACAAATACAATTTTATTTAAACACAATCAATTTTTATATTTTTATTTTAATTTAATTTATTTGATTCTTTTTACAGTGGTTACCAAACTGGATACAAATGGATGTACGTATCCATCTTCTATTTCTTAATCACCTCTCAAATCAAGTGGTGTAATGTAGATTTGTTTTGTAAGTTTCGCTTTTGATTTTCAAATTCAAACATTTTCACTTAATTAAGAAAATAGTAACATTTGGCTTAGAAATCACTAAACTAACAAAAGGGAAGGTTGATTCATATATTTTTTCTCTTTTCGGATTAAATAGCGCCGTAGATATTAATTCCATTAACATAACAAATATATAAACAAAGACATTCAAAAACACAAAAAATCTTTGGTCTTTCGATCTACAGTCATTTTGTATCTTGAAAACAGTCAAATACACTAATTTATTGTTGAGTAGTCTTCTATACATATTGGTGGTATCTATATCTGTTCCATTCATTGCTTAGGCTAACAAATGTATACCTACTTTTGATATTGAACTCATCGTTGCTGTTTGTATATCTTTGAACCAAATAAATATTTTATTAAATTTCAGGATACACCTAAGAGGGAGAAATCAACTTTTCGTTTAAAAATTTATTTTTTGTAAGTTAAATACGAAAACAAAAGTAATTTTAAGAATATATTTGTATATTCAACGTCTCGTGCTCAGCTGTAATTATCATTTTTTTGAATTTTTCTACAAAGCTGGTTGTTTTGTTGAAGGAAAATAAAAATACCAGAAAATTAATGGGCAATTTAAATTCATCCAATTAAAATATGGTAACGTTAAATAGGGTAGTCTAAAACAAAAACAAAAACAAGCACATCAAAAAACAGTGTTTTTCGATTTCTTTGACTATACAGCGACAGCTTTTCTGGAGGTGAAGTTGAGAAGTATAATAAATTATTCTTTGTTTTTCTTCATAATAATATTTCTTGAAATTTCTTTTGAAATATAATATATAGCTATTGTGGTGATTTTTCTGCGGAACGTTTTTAACAAATTGTGTACATTTTGTATTTGTATTTTAAGCAAGATTTATGTAGATACACAATGTGTGTGTAATGTTTTTGTATTTGTACAGTTGGATCTTAAGGGTGCCATTTATATAACATGTTCCTTTTATTTATCTATGGAAGTAGAATAACAAGCGGAAAAATACAACCATCTTGGACGGAAAATGTAAAACACAAGATCAATTATAATATTTAGTTATTTTGCCACAACTCAAGGGATTATTACCACCATTATAATTTTGCGACAGTATCATATATAGGCATTGTATCATGTCAAAACCCGATTTTAATTAAAATTGCAATCTAACAGCGGATATACAAAGTGGAAAAAAGCGGTAGACTTCAGAACATAGAAGTCTCAAAAACACTGCTATAGAGTTCGTAAAATGAAAAGTTAAACTTCGTCATTAGCAATTGTGATTCCTTTTCAACCAGGTGAATATTAATGAATAACGGTGGACAAACACTCGCTATAATGGCCTTACTTTTGCTTTCTTAAGCCCTCCTCATCATGGTAAGTCATATTTTTTGTTTGCTCCGTTTTTCAGCACGTTTAGTTAACAAATAAAAAAAACATTTTAACAGTAGGTCCGGCAATTGTGTGTGTCTGGCTGAGCCGATTTTTTCAAAACTTGGTACAATTTTTTTTTAGAGGTAAAGAAATAAAGGGCGGTATACCTACCATAAA
This sequence comes from Baccha elongata, assembly GCA_951217065.1. Classification (NCBI taxonomy): domain Eukaryota; kingdom Metazoa; phylum Arthropoda; class Insecta; order Diptera; family Syrphidae; genus Baccha; species Baccha elongata. Next base: position 18,398,016 of record OX578274.1, on the reverse strand, counting down.
AACGTTACGTTTAGATTATTAGCGGTATACCTTCCATAGAAATGTTGTTTTTAACACCCGCTATCTTTTGAACAGCTGCACCGATTTTGACGAAATTTAACATTCCTGAGTGTAAGTCCCTTTTTGGGACTTTTTCTACAAGTTTTTGTTATATTAATTTTTTTCCATTCCTAACCCTTCCCGAAGTGAAATTACAAAAAATTGTGTTCTGCCAATATTTTTTATCAAACATTCCGTCATATCTTCCAAACTGTTAATCTGACAAAAAAAAATCATTGGAGCAAGTTATAGAGAATTAAATTTTCTTAAAAAAAAATAATCCTTGAAATAAGATTGTTTAATGCATAACAACAAAATCACCTTTTTTTTTGAATGAGAAGTCATAAGTTTACAAATTATAAGTAAATTTCATTCAAGTTGAATAAGGGATTATAGAGGGCGTGAGCTGGGACCTCAGTCATTTCTATAGAAATTTTTTCAGTGTGATTCAAGAGTAACCATACTAAAAGTCCTGACGTCTGGGAGGTGAGCCGAAGGTGGAGGGGTACGAAGTTCCCCTTTTTAGTATTAACGCTTACATCTCGAAAAGGGTAAGTCTCAAAAAAAATTCTTTGCGCGGTAATATTTAAGACCATAAAATTCTACAACTTTTGTTACTTACAATTTCATTTCATTTTCCAACCTTTTCCTAGCTACATATGCATCGCAAAAGAAAAAAAATTAAAAAAAGTGTTTATCTAACAAAATATCGTTTAAAATCGGGTTGTTGAGTGCATAATGATAAAAATCATCCTATATGAAAAAAATAAAATTTTTATTTGTATATTTTGAATTGACCATTCCTTGATTTTAAAATATATAAAATAATAAAATAGTGAATGTAACCAACATCTATTGTTATTTTAAAAGAACGGGAATTCTGATATTTATAGGGATTTTAAAAAGCAGGATAATAACAGACCGGGATATATTGAACAAGGGCGATTTCAGAAAACGGGATTTCAAAAAATCATTATTTTAGCATAGAGGATTTTAACTTTTTTTCGGGATTGAAAAAAAAGGGATTTTAAAACGCGGAACTCCGATACGCTTCCAATTTTTTTTATTTCATTATTTTTTTAAAAGAATTTTGAAAAATAAATCATTTGAAATAAAGTACAAAAAATCTTTTTTTTTTTAAAGTGGTCAAACGAATTTCTTAGTCGAAGGTAACTAGGTAAAAGTTCAACCTTTAGGATAATATAAAGTAATTAATCAATCCCATGAATGTCATTAATATATATGTATAATATTATTCGAATCAACAAATATTTGCTTAGGAATTTTAATGATATATATCATCGCCAAACTGTGGAAAATTTGTTGTTTCTGTATTTCCAATTTTAGGAAGAAATTCGACATCCTACTTCATGAGGTAGAACTCTCATATTTTTAGTAAATTATTTGAAATGAAGTTAATTCACTCCAACTTTACACAATTTTCTATTAAAGTGGCTCATAGCTCGTGAACCATGTATCCATGTGATACAACGGGTAAATTTTTAAGAAAATCACAACACAAAAAGAAAACTTGCCGTTCATCAGGATCCAATGTATCTATATGTATCTATGTATATTAGTTGAGGCATGAAAATAGGAACTGGTAACTTAAGTGCCTGACACGAAAAATTATGACAATAAATACATATACATACATACATATGAACATATACAATCCATACATACACTGCAAGTCATAAGGATGAAGCACGCATTTTCGACAAGTTAAACTCAAATTTCTTTCATATTATGACAGTCTGAATATAAAATTTTAGTGCACAAGAAAGAATATGTTAAATGTTCAATCCAAAATACTGCATTAGAACTTCAAGACGAATTCTAACCGTATAGTAGAGAGAAAATAATCGATAAACCCATAAAAAAGCGTCACAAGAATAGAAGCACTTAAAATAGAAGCACTTAAAATATATATATATATAACGAAACAGAAATGCTGTAATTATTCTTTATTTAGCTTTTAATTTATTCATATTAAATTGGTTATTGTCAATATTCAGAGTTTAAAATAACTTAAAATGATTTAAGCGGATTATTCATCAAAGCCAAGTAGTTCAGGAAATTCTTACTCCAGGACATTTTATTGGAAAGAATTTACCCTTACTTGCTACCGTTTATTCTCCATTCTTCAGAAGCTTATTGTGTGATCCAGTCACATACTTTTTCCATTGCGTCGAGGTCAATAGTGCGCGGTGGTAAAACCAAAAAATGTACAACTTGGCTCTTAATGAATAGTTTTGCTACTCGGAATGTGAGTAATAAGGGCTTTGTCGAGTTAAAAAATCCATGAGGTTTACCCAAAAATATCATACATTTTCGGAAAAATTCATTCAAGCAAGGATTTGTAGCTGTTTCCATTAATTTTTGTGTTTTGTATCATCAAGTCAATGGTTTTATAAAAGGATTTTGCACCTCCACCACTATGCTTCATTCCCTGTTCTGATTCTGATTCTGATCGCTCCTGATTTCTTAGATAGTGAACAAAATAGTTTTAAATATTCAGCCCATCCAAAATAAACTTTTTTTTCGTCGAAAATAAATATTTGTGACAGTGTTATTGTTTGAGCTTATCATTTTTGAACATTTCACGTCATGTTCTCTTTGGCAAAACACATCCTATGTTTTTTTTTCTGGCATTATTTAGGGGAGTTTTTTTCTAAGGCTTAAGATGCTTCCATCCAATGTTTTAAACTGCGGATGACATGGAGAACCGTTAGTAAATTTGCTTCAACGATAGTCTTATACCTGCGATATTTGCTGCTGATGGTGCTGAATTCGATGCCATTCGGTGATTCTTTTGTATTTTTCGAAGTTTTAAAGCAGAAAAAATGTTTTCATTCTATTTAGCCCTTCAAAATGACGGGTTTTCTAAATTATGGCTGATAACATAATCACTGGCGTTTGGTTTTGAATTCTATTAACTAAGGTTTCTAAAAATTAACGAGATCTCTACTTAGTTTTGAATGGACAACTATATTGACCTCCATGCTTTTTTTGTATAATTTGCATATAACGGTAGTAACATCAGTTTTACTTCTTGTAGAATAATATTTCAACTTCTAGAAACTTCGTCTGAGGAAAATCACGTTTATAAGAAAATTATATTTATTAAATTAAGCAACGAATTAAATTAATGTTTGAACAAGACTGAAATAATATTTTGAAACAATGAAAATATAAAAACTGACAACTACTATGTTTAAAACAAAGTTATTTTAAACAGTATAAAAATACAAAGTAAATAAAAATAAAATAATTAAATTCAACACTTCTCAAATATGCATGCTTCTATCCTTATAAGTTGCAGTGTACCTTTGATTTCAAGTAAGGCATGATTGAATAAAATTCATCAAAAAATCTTTACCTTGAATTCATCTCAAAGTGTTTAAGCATTTGCAGGCACATTTAAAGCAAATATATAAAACCAAACAAATCACGCATAATATATAATATTAATATTAATATTTTATTAGATTTGACTATTATTAATTTTGAAATTTTAGATTTGAACGAACGAAATAAAACATCAAGTTTTGTTATGATGTACTCGTATGAAAAAAAATTAGATATCAAAGTGTAACGAAAAAAACGGATTCTGCAAATCTCGGCAAAAATGCCTTTCATTTGGTGTATCAAGCAGATCCGTTTCGTATACTTACGGAGAAATGTGTATACAGAAAGTTTATATATCCCAAGCGTATCATTATAAAGGGTGTTTTTTTAGAGGTATAGAACTTTAAATTGCAATAAAACAACGATGGAATATTCGATTGACATGATTTTTTATTTATTTGAAAGATAATCTTGTGGCTGGCTCGGATGTAGTCCAATTTGGACGTCCAATTTTCGATGACTTTTTCCAACATTTGTGGCCGTATATCGGCAATAACACGGCGAATGTTGTCTTCCAAATGGTCAAGCGTTTGTGGCTTATCCGCATAAACCAATGACTTCACATAACCCTGCAGAAAATAGCCTAGCGGTGTTAAATCACAAGATCTTGGAGGCCAATTCACAGGTCCAAAACGTGAAATTAGGCGGTCACCAAACGTGTCTTTCAATAAATCGATTGTGGCACGAGCTGTGTGACATGTTGCGCCGTCTTGTTGGAACCACAGCTCCTGGACATCATGATTGTTCAATTCAGGAATGAAAAAGTTAGTAATCATGGCTCTATACCGATCAACATTGACTGTAACGTTGTGGCCATCATCGTTTTTGAAGAAGTACGGACCAATGGTTCCACCAGCCCATAAAGCGCACCAAACAGTCAGTTTTTCAGGATGTAACGGTGTTTCGACATACACTTGAGGATTAGCTACACTCCAAATGCGGCAGTTTTGTTTGTTGAGGTAGCCATTCAACCAGAAGTGCGCTTCATCGCTAAACAAAATTTGCTTATGAAAATCGGGAACAACGGCCATCTCGTTTCGAAATAAAATTGCACAATTTGCAAGCGTTGTTCAGGCGTGAGTCTATTTATGATGAATTGCCGAACCAAACTGAGAATAAATCACTTGACAGCTGTTAAATCGGTCGCCGTCTTGAAAAGTAATGCCAACTTAAAGTTCTATACCTCGAAAAAAAACACCCTTTATATAGATTCCTCTTCTATTTCCTAAAAATGTATTAACTTTGCAAAATTACATTATTTGTTTAATTTATTTTAAGTCAGCTATACAATTTTTTAAAGGTATGACCTTTTTGAGAGTTGCTTGAACTCTCTTCAAATTGATTTTATTAAAAAAAAAAAAACAATATTCTTTTTTTATTAATTGAACCAATTTACTGAATGTATCCACATATAATCATTTAATATCCCTGCCTTAAGCTACTAAAATGTTTAATAAACTCACCACAAAAAAAATTATGTATTTTTAATGGCATAATCATTTTACTTACAAAAATTAAAATACATGAAAAATTGTGGCCACAAAAATCATGATTGGAGCATCATCACCCAGAATAAAGTAACCAAACCATCTTCTCTATGTATCCGTTCCGCACAACCCCAAACCAACAGTAAAATTAAATTATTATTAATTTTAGCCAGGAGCCATTTATCTCTTTTCCTGTGAGTGTGTCTGTTGTGTTTATGTATAATGCCATTAAGCAAAGCTTAAAAAGTATAATGTTCCTATTTTGTGGATGCTTTTGTATCTTGCTTTTGTATGTTCCTTTTTGATTATGAAATAATATTTTACGTCAATTCTTCCACAAAGCAAGAATTAAATTGAAATAAATTTTCCATCTGAATAAATTCATCACTTTGTTGTTTTAATTTCATTTACTTGCGAGCAGAACTTATTTCAACCTACATACTTAAAAAAAAACTTTTCTTGCATAAAAAGGATTCTATTTATGTTTTCAAACAAAGTTTTCTTAAGATGATTCACGCTGGAAAAGACTTTCATTTTTTTAAGATGAAAAAGATGGAGAGTCAAGAGTATATTCAAATATCACATCGCTGAACAGGAAAGACTACGTTTTAAGTTTTAATACTTATCTTATGTAATTTAACTTGTCAGGAAGTAGAAGAGTTCCATCTTTTATCTTTTTTTGAACCTTGAATGCAGTAAATTAATAGCGATTAAGATTGTAAAAAAGTAGAAGGGTCTGATGTAAAAAATACTGAGAACAAACTTACTACCGCATCCGTTTCGCATTGAAAAGCGGATACCTATATTTCAAAAAAAAATCCAGAACAATTTATTGTTTCTATTTCATCATTTGAAATTGGAAGATTACATGAGGGATCGTAGGTAGGCAATAATTTGGTTCCTGGTGTGCCCCAAGGTTCCGTTTTGGGGCCATATTTTTTCTTAACTTTTATCAACGACTTGTCTTGCTTCAAATTTCTTACCTATTAAATTGTTTCGCTGATGACATCACCCTCATAATTGTTGCTAGGTTATTTTTGTTCTTATTTTATTTTAAAATAAAAATTCGTAAACGAAATTTACCTGTTTGTCTAAAACACAATGGGTCTTACAAATAATAAAAATTTAGTAACAGATTAAATAAACATTTTAGACAAAATTTGCACCGAAATTTTCGTAATTTTATTTAAGCTGTTACTAAATTTGATTATATAAGTAGACCTAATGAAAATGTTTCCAGTCTACCACTGATTTATTGCTTCTTCTTCTTCTCTTAAAACAGTGTTTGATTGAAGTTGCATGCCTACTTAAAACCTATTCAGTCGCAACACTCTATTGTAATTTATGGACCATTTTGTAGACTTAAGACGTTTGAAGTATCTTATAGTGCGTTACTTTTACTCAACGTTGTCGCTTTTTGATCAGATCAAAAAGATATAGGCCGTAAATCTCGACATTGAATCTTATTTTCCACACATCTGCGCGACACACAGGACCAAAAATCTCTCGAATAATATATCTCAAAGCACCCAAGCAAGTTTTCATGTTTCTTCCTACTACATCAGGATTAGGATGATTAAGTTCTTGTATAACGTCTTCGTAGTTCTATAAGACCAGAGGGAAATCTGCATCATCATCCTGCACAAGAGGTGAGTTTGGCAAGGATTTCGAGAAACGACATGGATCTGTATATTTCGTCTCTATCCACACCATCATACACTACTTTAAAAACGATAAAAAAGTGGTGTGCCCCGAATTCGAAATCCTGTTTTTTTTTTTCCAAAATAAGTCGAAGTGTGAAACTAAAGTGTGGTAGTTATTTTGTTTTGAGATATTTTTTGTTGTATATGATCGTACAATGGCATGATGTGTGTGTTCTGAAACCTGGTGAGGTTGAGTGAGGGGGCAAGATCACCACCCATATATCCAACGAGGTAAGCCGAGCGTCGCCAGCATAACAATGCCATTTTCACTCAGCATTCATTTTCTTGGTTGTAAAGTCCCGTTTAAATTCTCTCTTATTTTTTTGTTAGTGTAAAATTTACCTTTTCGGTAGTTATAGACTGCCAATTATTTTTCACATCCTTCTCTCCCAATTATCCCTCCAGTTGCCTGGTTAAAAATGGCGACAAGACGCTTAGGAGGCTTAATTCTCTGTAGTGGGCACATGTAAGAGCGTCTTCCATTTGTGGATGGATCTCACATTACTCTCTCTATTCCAAGGTTCCATTTATCGGGCATACTTTCATCTGTCCTTGTTTAAGAGGTGAGTTGGTCTATCTGCACCAGGACTTTTATGTGATGTAAATTCAGCTGCTAGCCACAATCGTTAAGGTTGGTAATAAGGAAATGCCGGCCATATCAACGTCGAAGCTGATTGAAATAAATTGCCTAGAAGCGGAATGTTGACCTCAGAACGCTATCAAAGACATCCAAGATACTGGAAGCATGTTTTGCGATATGATCAATTCGGTTGAAAATTTTCGTCAAGTCACTTTGTCCATATCAATGTGTTGGAAACAAGTGCGATGACATTTCACCGTGAAGTCTAAGTTTTAAATGTATATATATTATTGTCATCCCTTTTACGCACCCACGATTCCATTGAACTTCTTGGATAGCTTTAATATCGGTGCAGTGCATTAACGCCCATGGAATTAACGCCCGCGGTGGTTAATTCCAAAAACAAAAGGGATTTACCCCCGCGGGTGTTAATTCCTTTTTTGATTTGGAATTAACACCCGTGGGCGTTAATTCCTTTTTCTGATGGGCTTTAATTCCAATTTCAAATGGAAATATAACCCGTTCATCAGCAAATTGACAAACACAGTACTTTTATGTTGAATATTTTTATTTATATTTACAAAATTGTGTTTAAAAAAATATAGAATTCTTGAAGATCAAAAATAACAAAACAAACATTTTCAGAGCATTTTTCGGTGTGATATAAAGTAAATTTTGAAAATTATAAATTAGGCATATATTATGATTGAATTTTTTCACAATTTGTCTGCAATATAAACACAATATCTTAGAATTACCATCATTTTTGCAGCGATCGCTATGTATTGCAAAACATGATCCACAAAATTTGAAATGGTTACATGGACCGAATAAATCTTCAATGACCAAGGGTACCTACAGTACAAAGTAAGAAATTTAAAATTTTACACAAACGAATTTTCGCGTGAATTTGTAAAATTTTACCTTTTTATACTTTGTACTGTTATACTCTTGGTCATTGAAGATTTATTTTTTTTTTTAAATTCACAAACCGAATAAATCTTCAATGACCAAGAGTATAACAGTACAAAGTAAGAAATGTAAAATTTTACAAATTCACGCGAAATTTCGTTTGTGATGTTCTATGATGTTCTATTTGTTTGTACTCACTCCAAAAGAAAATAACAACCGCGGGTGTTAGTGCCAAATCCAAAATGCAATAACACCCACGGGTGTTAGTTCTTTTTAATGGTGGGTCTTATTTCCAATTCAAAAGGGAATTAACACCTGCGGGGGTTAATTTCATTTGTTTTTGGAATTAACACCCGCGGGCGTTATCACCTTAATATCAGCCCTTGTTACATCTAGGGTCGACACAAAAATTATTTGACTGCAAGTCTGCATAGCAACGAAATTGGGTTCAACGTTGGATGCTCGGAACGTTCGGACATCGTTGATACTCGAAGAATGCCTTGACGTCGATCGTAATGTGGTCAATCTGGTTGACGGTTATTTGATCAGGATATCGCCAAGTTGCCTCATATGTTTTGTCCTTGAGCTCGTAGAACTCGTTGTTGGTGTCCTCATCTTTCTCCTCTGTGGGGGCATGCGCGCATATAAGACTAATGTTGGCGAATTTAACTTTGATGTGAATTGTCGTGAGGCACTTGTTCACATGATTGAAACTCAAAACTTCTTGCCTAAGTCTGCCTCTAAAGCGAATCTATATGATGGCAGTCACTGCAGTATAGATATTGCAATCCTTATCTTTCTTTTGTCCGGTCCATTCCATTGCACTTCTTGCGGCTGCACGTTGTCTGAAGAGTGATAGAACATTCCACATGCAGATCCGAAGTTCGTTTTTCTTATTTCGTTTGTTTGGTTCTGCAACAGTAAAAGTAGTCTATCGTTACTCAAACTGTAGACGCCATCTCTGTAGTTGCTCTGCTGAAAGTAGATATGCGTCCAATTGCTGCAATTAGCAACCTTCCAAAGAAGTTTGGAACCTCAATCTGCAGTCAGGGAACTAGGATCTCTATTTTCACCATGGAGATGTGAGAGTGCGAGTTAGTTGAAAGACTTGTGTTTTGATGTAAAACCTGTGGAATCTTGTATACCTACTCTTGAATGCACAGTGCACCTTTGAACACATGACAAACTTTTGGAAAGGTCTAGAATAAAGTGAGCAAGTCAATTGGTTTAAGTTCCTTTTTATACGCAAAGATTTCAAAGAGTATAGCCGTCTACACGTCTAAGTTAAGGTTGCTTTTCTTGAAAGACGGTTTTTGACGATAATTATAATTTGAACCTTGTGAATGCGTATATATATAAAGTTCAGTCAAACGGTAGTTTCACGTTACAAAAAATATTCAAATAGATTTCTTTTCGAATTCTATGTTTTTTTTGATCGCTGAATCCGAATCTGGTGAAATCAAACAAAATTTTTGTATATTTTTTGTAACATGAGGGCGATTTTAACTATACTAACTAATATTATACGTATCTTTTTTTTAGCATCTGTGGCAAGAAAAAGTATATATAGAAAGAAATACTTTACCAAAAAAAAAAAGATGAAAACAAATATTAAGTTTTCAGCATTTCTCTGAACATTTTCTTTTGAATTTTATGAAATTTTAATTTTCAAAAATATAGAGATTGTGAAAAGACTCACGTAAAAAATTTGATGTTTTGTTTTCTGCTTTTAAATTTAATTTTAAATAAAATCTCTTTAAAAACAACACGTACCTTTAAAACAGCAAGGGGTTACATACATATATTATATATGTATATTTACTTACATACCTGCAACATTTTATGTTAAAAGTGTTTCTTTCTTTTCTCGCTTCACAACTCATGATGTTTTCTAAAAAAAGAAATTGATTCTCTTATTATATGACATCTTTTAAGATAAGCCATATAACTTTGAAGGCAATAACGTGTCCTACTTTAAGGACTCTTAACGTTTTCACTTTATTTTCAGTTAAGGGTTGATAAAAGTTTTCAAAAGAATATCCGTTGGTAGTGATGAGTGTTATAAATGTCTGCCTTGAAGTATCATTGCATGTCATAACTTTACTAACTTAGAAAAGGATGTTAGTTCATTTCCATATTCAGTACCAGGATATATTTTCATGGATTTATAAATAAATTCAATATGGGTACCCACATTATTATTTGTATTCTTGATTTTTCAATTTTAAAGTCACACAATCAAATTTGAATAATCTGTGATGTTTTAGTTGGCCCATTAAATGAATACATAAACTTATTGTTGGTAAATGTTTTTAAATTCTTACTTTTTGTTCTTCTTTTCCAGCGACTTTAATGGTGGCATAGCTTTTCCACTTAACATCCCTGATTGTGAGATTCGTTGGGCTCGAAAAATGTTGGCAAACTTTTGGATTATGAATTTTTCCATGCTCTGAGAGAGTGAAGCCAACTGAATGCTATGGTGTTGTTGCATTTGTTTGTTTTTTTAGGGCAATCTTTCTTTCACGATAATACGAAACATCCTTAGTATATAGTATATGACATGACTACTATTTTGACGAATATTTGTGTACGTTATACTTGCAAGGAATTTCAGGAGTTTGGCTAAAAATGCACAAAACGAAGATTTGGCTTCTTACAAATTTGACCGGAACTTCAAAACGGCTGAACCGATTTTATTTATATTAAAAACGGAACATAAGTTAAATATGCAGCCCAAGATGGCATTTAAAGTTTTTGCTAAACAACATTAAACAAAAAATATGATGATACATAATTTCATGAATACAAATTTTTGTAATCCCATAGTTTGCAACAAGAGCAAATTAGAGCGACCAAGTCATGTATTTTGTTTTTTTCTTTGGATTAGGCTTAATAGGAAAACCACAAAAAATAACGCAAAAAGCGCCAAATACTAGTGTATAAGTGCAATGTTGTCTGAAAACAGACTTTGTTACAATTTAAAACTTTTTTTTATCGAAAACACGATGAAAAGTGTTAAGACATTCTTTGTGGAAAATCATATAAACTACTTTTTGGGAGCGTTACGATATCTCGCAATTTAAAATCTCGAACAACGAAATCTCGCTTTTTTTAAATCTCGAAAAACGATATATTGCAGGTTCAAAATCCCGCTTTTCATAAACTCAGAATCACAAAATCTTGTTTTTTAAAATATCGCATTTAAATCTCGCACACAAAAATTTGGCAATTTTCAACCAAACTCCCGCAAACTAAAATCGCACTAAATAAATACTAAATCCAAAATAAACTGGATACACCCAAACTAGCACCCACCCCAAATCCTAAAATGAGGCCAATCAGGGGGTTTTTACGTCGTAAACTGACAATACTTTTTTTAAATCCGAGATTTTAGCTTTTAGATTTTAGTTTGCGGGTTTTTGTAATGGCGAGATTTTAAGAAACAGGATTTTGCAATTGCAAGATTATGAAAAGCGGGATTGCGAGATTTCGTAATGCAAGATTTCGAAAACGAGATTTTGATTTGCGAGATGTCTTAACCAACCCACAATTTTTACCAGAACAATTTTTGGAAATAAGTTCATAGTTTCCGAAAAATTTGCAAAAACTTTTCCCGTTCAAAAAAAATTTTGCTCCGGGCCAAATCATGGGTACTTAAAAATAGAGCTTTGTCCGAATTATTTCGTAAGTTTGTCTTTGTTGTCTAATTTTCCTGGGCATGGTGCTTTGTTTTAATTTTAATTATATTTTTAATTTATTTGTTTGTAAATTTAATATGTGGAGAACGGCTTGACTAAAAGAATTTATTTTTGGTATATAAAATGTAAATTATTTAACTCTTAAAATTTAGCGTTTTTCAAATTCGTAAACAAATTTTTTTATAAAAATTATTAAGTAAACATCTATTTATTTAAAAACCGCTCTAACGATTTTGGAATAATTTTTTTGTAAGCTTACATTCAGACTTCAATATTTTCTGCATACCTTGATTTGCCTTTGAATCTTCATAAAAAGTAGATTTGCCACTTCTAAAAAACAATTTATATGATTTTGTTCATATTTTTTTATTTATAGCAAAAAAATTAGGTATTGAATTTATTTTTATTAAATTCAATTTAATTTTTGTGGCAACTGGGTACAAAAGCAAGTTCGTGCCACCCAAACGTGCACTCTATCTTTCCAGGCGGTTATTCAATACCCTAATGGTGTGTGAAAACAGCTTGATTGAACGGTTACTATCGCAGATTGGTGTATCACCCTTCCCCTGTTAAACTGGAAGAAGGTAACTTTCCCAACCGGCCGGACTAGTTCTCCCACCACATTGGATGGATTCTATGAGTATCTATATCAGAAAAAACATGGAAGGAAATTCAGTAGAATCCCTTATCTTATTTCTTTTACACAATCATTTGTAACTATAGTTAACTTCCTCTAGGCTAATTCAATTAAACAAAGTATTTGCCAAGAAACTAAACACATTATTTTCACTTCGATTATTTGATCCTTCTGGTTTCCTTTTTTGAAGCGTAGTAAAAAATAAATTTCCTAACTTTAAATTTCAAAATCAATCTACAAAAGGCATTTAAAGGCAAGCAGGTAAATTATTATTCTTCAAAGAAAAAGTTTTTCCATCTTAAAACTTCTTGAAAAATACATTCAGCCATAGAAATAGGGACCTGGACTTGTAATCCCTCTGTGTCTTCTTCGGAACAAAATTTCAAAACAAAAAATAAGCAGTCTAAAAAACAAAATAATCCAAAAGCTGAAAGCATTCAGGTCGATAAAAAATTACAACAAGAAAAGGAAAGAAGCACAAAAGCTTCATTAAAAATTTAATACTGACTTTCGGAAAGGACTCAAGGAGGCAGAATATACCTACTGATGGATTTTTTTTTTGTATTGAATAAGTTTTGTTTTTATGTGTATGTATTTTCGGGATGATTTTATTTTTATTACGTTTGCATTCACATTGTACTTATTCATGATTAATTACCATTTTGTATGAACTCTACTCTAATTTTTTTCGATAGGGTACTCAAACAATTTTGTTATGTTCATTCGATGTGATTAATGTTTTCATTAGAGTTCTGACAGATAATAATTGATAAATCAAACAACTCTTGTTAAATCGAAAAGAAGACAGGAAAATAGTAATTTTCAAATGCCATGGTGTATTTAGAAAAAATGAAACATAGTTCTCTAAATTTATATCAAACGGTAATTTTTATTTATTACAAAGCAGTTCTTTGTATAAATATACCTATCGAAAATGCCGCCGGGCGTGAAACCAAACATTCCTCAGAGTCAAGTTCTCGCAGAGAAAAATATTGGTATAACAAATGCAGCAAAGAACCGCACCATTCCGTCGAAACCAACCGTTTCTACAAATCCCACTATCCACCGTTTAACTTTAATTCGATATTACTTGAAAAAACAAAATATGGGTTTATGTCCCACTATTCAAAAGAAAACTATGGACTTATTTCCCACTTATGTGGGTCATATCTATAAGTCCGGAGTGGACTTTTGATGAACTTTTAGCCACACAGATAAAAAGGCAGCGAATCCAAGCATGTCGCCGTAAAAATGTAGGTGTAACAATGAGACCACTACCAATGTACTGTGGAGTCTGAAAGAGAATGAGAGTCAAGTTATCACAGGGGCTACTTTGGGTAAAATAGAATCGGCAGTAATAGTTTCAGTAACCGTATACAGTGCTAAGGAACGCAATACTGGGTTTTCCTAACACACTGGCTCCACTGGGCATGCAGCTGTCCAACATCACAACCACAATCTGAACAACAATCAGTGCTGTTTTTTTCTGTGGGCAAATTATGTCATGACGTTTCATTTCATTCTTCAACAACTAAAAAAAAACATGCGTCCCTCTCCCCCGTTTATTCTATCAAAAGATACAGAAGTACATTCAAAATGAAAGAGAATGACAAACACCTGAAGAAATTGCACATATACAACAAAAATTCTGCAAAAAGCAGCTTACATACACGAAACGTCAAAATTCATGCCCAAATATTCAACAGCGCTTATGTCTTATGTCGAAAAAATGGATTTCTACGAAATGTCGCCTGATTGGGCATGGATTTTTCAAACTTCATTGGTTGTTCTCATGGCGTTTTCAAAATTAGAGCAGCGCTCATGCCCAGTGGAGCCAGTGTGTAAGAAGGATTAAACAACAGAAATCATTTCTACACTTTCATTGCTCACATTCTTGACATTTTCTCTCACACGCAGCAGAATTCTTGCTACTAAGCTCGTGTTGGAGGGTATTGCCTAGCTAAACCAAAGGCCCAGCACGCTAACCACCAAACTATGTTGGCAGCACACACACACGTTCCAACATGCTGGCCCAGATAGTCACCAACTACATTTTTGAAGATGCTCGCCCAATAAGCCAAGCATATTCGATTGTGATGTTTGGGGCCTTTTACAAGCTTCAATTTTGTTATCAAGGCAGAAACTTCTTTCATCTCGCCGCTTGGCTATCAATGAAAAATGTGATATTAGCTTGTGGTATAGCCAACTTTGCAACTTGTTTCGCAGCTGTTGTCACTATCAGAACCTAAGCTTGGAAGAAGCTTCTGAAATCAGGAAGTCTGATTGAGCTGGATTGTGGAGTTTTTTGTCACTGTTAGGAGCTATTTTCTATTTTGAGGTATGTGAGGTAATGACAAATATAAAATTATTGGCATGATTTGGAGCATCTTGTCTAAAATGGGCACATTGGCATCAGAATCTGTGCTTTACGAAGAAATAGCTGACGAAACAAATGTGAGGAAACAAAAGAAAACAATTTCGACTGCCAAAATATTTCTAATTGACTAAAATATTTCACATTTATTTTTATGTTTTTTGACCTCTGTATATGAATATACTTATAAGTTGGTTTATGGGCTGTAGGTCAGTTTTGTTCCACTTAAATGAAACACAAAATGTTGTTTAAAATGACGTTTCGTTCATGATTATGAACATCATCAGATTTATTTCTGTTTATAACAACAAAGAAGAGAAAAAAGTCGTTTCTTAATAAATTTAAATTGAACGTTTATAAATAACAAATTAATAATTTTTAAAAAAAATTTTTTATAAAAAAGTTAAAATAAATCAAAAAAGTTAAAGTTGTGATAAAAATATGAATATATATATGTCAATAGACTTACATAGTTATTGCGACACAATGCTTAAACTTTACAAAAATATAAATGTCTGTTAGACAAAACAAAACAAATTATACATGAATATTGCACTTTTTAAACATTTATATCGCTTTTAACATGCATATTGCTTTTAACACAATATATTGCACTTAATTAAAACATTAATCGAAAACAAAAACAAACATTACTCTTTACTTTTATACACTACTATGCTATTACATTATTGACATGACTTATAAGAAAAAAGATGACTAAACTATAAAAATGAAAAAATATAAACAAGGTACTCTTCGGAGTTAGCGGGTGCTAGGGGGATCTGGATCGTCTTTTCTTTTTCGTTCTCTCTATCAGGTACTTGTAGTGGGGACTCACATTGTCTAGGTCCGTTTTTTTGTTCATTGTACTGCTTGTATTTAAAATATGTAACGTCTCTATTACCATTCTTTTGTTATAGTGTTGTTCTCGTTGCACTATTTTTACGTCATCAAAGTTTGGTTTATGATTATTACTTATGCAATGAGTTGCCAACGCAGTTTTTTGGGATGAATTTGATTTCAAATCTGATTTGTGTCCCGATATTCTGTTTTTTAATTTTTGTTTTGTAGTTCCCACGTATACTTGTTCACATTTGTCATCTTTTTTCCCGTTGCATGTTATTTTGTATATAAGGTTAGAGTCTTCCATAGTATCTACTTTTGTTTTAAGTTTACTGAAGACCTGACTTAGTTTGTTGGTGGAACTCATTGCTATTTTAAATTTTTCTTTGTCAATAAAACTTGATTGTTTAAATCTGTCAGCAACATGTTTTACGTAAACAAATGATTTATATTGTACCGGTGTGTTTTTGGCTTCTTCATCATTGTTACATCTTGGCTTATAATTTTTAACTATGGTGTTTGTTATGCTAGATGGGAAACTGTTTGCCATAAGAATGTTTTTTATAATAGTTTTGTTTTTTGCATGATATTCATGATCACTTATATTGAGGGCTCTGTTGACCAAATTTTTCGCCGTGTTGAAAATGGTTGGTTTTGGGTGATGAGAGTTGAAATTTATTATTCTCCCCGATGATGTAGGTTTTTGATACCAATCCATTTTTAAACGCCCTTCCTCTCTTACAATAAGTGTATCAAGGTACGTTAATTTCCCATTTTTCTCTTTTTCTAGCGTAAACTGTAGATTTTTATGATGACTATTCAAGGTTTCCAATGTTATGTCTAACTCGGACGTCTTAACTATGGCAAATATATCATCCACGTACTTAGCCAAAAACTTTGGTTTTTGTTTTAGCTTGCTTAAAGAACTGTCAAGTAACTCCTCCAAAACTATATCAGCTATGATGGGCGAGGCTGGGTTTCCCATTGGCATACCGTTCCGTTGTTGGTATATCTTATCCTCGTATACCAGGTAATTATTGTCTACCACGCAAAACCGTAAAAGGTCAAGAAAGGTTTGTCGTGTGATCTTTGTATGTTCCTTTATGTTTTCCCATTTTCTTTGTATAAGCTCTAGTGCGCGCTTTACGGGGATATTGGTGAAGAGGGAAACCACGTCAAAGGATACTAAAACTTCGTCGTTGTCAATATTAATGTTTCCAAGTTTGGATTTAAAGTGAAGAGAATCTTTAACGTTGTATTGAGAGTTGTTTGTCAAATGTTTAAGGATAGTGATGAGATACTGCGAAAGATTGTAGCACGGGACTTTGGTCGAAGAGCAAATAGGTCTTAACGGCATTTCTTCTTTATGAATTTTTGGAAGTCCATAGATTCTGGGTGCCACCGGGTTGTATGTCGTCATCCTCTGTTTCTCCGTTTCGTTAATTATACTTTTAGAATAAAGGTCTTTAACAAAATTGTTGTTCATTGTCTGTAGTTTGTTGGTAGGGTCATTTCTAATTGGCCAGTATGTGTTTCTATCCTCCATTAATAGTCTCATTTTTGATCTATAGTCGTTTTTGTACATAGCGACCGTCACATTTCCCTTGTCGGCTGGAACTATAACAAGTTCTTTATTCTTTTGAAGGAATTCTTTGGTTTCTTTTAAAATCGTTGTTAAGTATTTATTAAACCCATTCCACTGATGGTTTTTAAGGCTAGTGTCCAAAATGTGTGCGAATTTTTCCCGGGCCGCTTCACGTTCTTCATTGTCCACTACTGTCTGGATGCATTCTTCGCCGTCAGCAATTATTTTAAAGAGAGCATTGGAGTCATTCTTAATAGAACTTGGAAGTGCAAATTTTGGACCAAGTGATAAGAGATATTTTATATCATCAGGAATGGCAACCCTGGTTTTGTTCACAAACCACTTGGCATTATAGGTTGCATTGTGCTTTCTTCTCAAATTGTGCTTGAGAGCGGTGAGTTTTTTCTCATGCAGTTGCCTAAGCTCATCAGTTATTTTGTTGGAGTGTGTATTTTCGTATGAACAGAAGCTTAGGTATTCTTCTTCTGCCAGCTTACGTGTTAATGTGTTTTCAATTTTAATAATTTTATGCTCTGTTTTTGTTATGGTTTTATATTTTGTTGTTATACAGAGATTTAGGATGCGAAAA
Organism: Baccha elongata; assembly: GCA_951217065.1. Classification (NCBI taxonomy): domain Eukaryota; kingdom Metazoa; phylum Arthropoda; class Insecta; order Diptera; family Syrphidae; genus Baccha; species Baccha elongata. The sequence continues at coordinate 18,380,158 of OX578274.1, read as the reverse complement.
TGGAAATTATATTTTGTTTTGTTAAGTGTGTTGTGTGTTGGAGAATCATATTCATTTTGAAATATAGTGTCAATGTTTGTTGTTGCATTAGCTATAAAATTAGGAATCAATCCTAGTTTTCTGCATCTTAGCAAAAAGTTTTTGCTTTGTGTTGTTTTTGTTTTCAATGTATTGAGTGCTCTATAAATTTTCATTTGGCTGCATAGATCAATGCCGTATTTTTCTCTAATGTATTGATAAAAAGACATTTTTCCCAAAATGGTGTTATGGAGAAATTAGTTGGATAATTATTTTTAGTCAAGATGGTTGTGACTGTTCGGCGTGCCCTCCGAATATAATATTTATTTTTATGTTTTTTGACCTCTGTATATGAATATACTTATAAGTTGGTTTATGGGCTGTAGGTCAGTTTTGTTCCACTTAAATGAAACACAAAATGTTGTTTAAAATGACGTTTCGTTCATGATTATGAACATCATCAGATTTATTTCTGTTTATAACAACAAAGAAGAGAAAAAAGTCGTTTCTTAATAAATTTAAATTGAACGTTTATAAATAACAAATTAATAATTTTTAAAAAAAATTTTTTATAAAAAAGTTAAAATAAATCAAAAAAGTTAAGAATCTATGGACTTCCAAAAATTCATAAAGAAGAAATGCCGTTAAGACCTATTTGCTCTTCGACCAAAGTCCCGTGCTACAATCTTTCGCAGTATCTCATCACTATCCTTAAACATTTGACAAACAACTCTCAATACAACGTTAAAGATTCTCTTCACTTTAAATCCAAACTTGGAAACATTAATATTGACAACGACGAAGTTTTAGTATCCTTTGACGTGGTTTCCCTCTTCACCAATATCCCCGTAAAGCGCGCACTAGAGCTTATACAAAGAAAATGGGAAAACATAAAGGAACATACAAAGATCACACGACAAACCTTTCTTGACCTTTTACGGTTTTGCGTGGTAGACAATAATTACCTGGTATACGAGGATAAGATATACCAACAACGGAACGGTATGCCAATGGGAAACCCAGCCTCGCCCATCATAGCTGATATAGTTTTGGAGGAGTTACTTGACAGTTCTTTAAGCAAGCTAAAACAAAAACCAAAGTTTTTGGCTAAGTACGTGGATGATATATTTGCCATAGTTAAGACGTCCGAGTTAGACATAACATTGGAAACCTTGAATAGTCATCATAAAAATCTACAGTTTACGCTAGAAAAAGAGAAAAATGGGAAATTAACGTACCTTGATACACTTATTGTAAGAGAGGAAGGGCGTTTAAAAATGGATTGGTATCAAAAACCTACATCATCGGGGAGAATAATAAATTTCAACTCTCATCACCCAAAACCAACCATTTTCAACACGGCGAAAAATTTGGTCAACAGAGCCCTCAATATAAGTGATCATGAATATCATGCAAAAAACAAAACTATTATAAAAAACATTCTTATGGCAAACAGTTTCCCATCTAGCATAACAAACACCATAGTTAAAAATTATAAGCCAAGATGTAACAATGATGAAGAAGCCAAAAACACACCGGTACAATATAAATCATTTGTTTACGTAAAACATGTTGCTGACAGATTTAAACAATCAAGTTTTATTGACAAAGAAAAATTTAAAATAGCAATGAGTTCCACCAACAAACTAAGTCAGGTCTTCAGTAAACTTAAAACAAAAGTAGATACTATGGAAGACTCTAACCTTATATACAAAATAACATGCAACGGGAAAAAAGATGACAAATGTGAACAAGTATACGTGGGAACTACAAAACAAAAATTAAAAAACAGAATATCGGGACACAAATCAGATTTGAAATCAAATTCATCCCAAAAAACTGCGTTGGCAACTCATTGCATAAGTAATAATCATAAACCAAACTTTGATGACGTAAAAATAGTGCAACGAGAACAACACTATAACAAAAGAATGGTAATAGAGACGTTACATATTTTAAATACAAGCAGTACAATGAACAAAAAAACGGACCTAGACAATGTGAGTCCCCACTACAAGTACCTGATAGAGAGAACGAAAAAGAAAAGACGATCCAGATCCCCCTAGCACCCGCTAACTCCGAAGAGTACCTTGTTTATATTTTTTCATTTTTATAGTTTAGTCATCTTTTTTCTTATAAGTCATGTCAATAATGTAATAGCATAGTAGTGTATAAAAGTAAAGAGTAATGTTTGTTTTTGTTTTCGATTAATGTTTTAATTAAGTGCAATATATTGTGTTAAAAGCAATATGCATGTTAAAAGCGATATAAATGTTTAAAAAGTGCAATATTCATGTATAATTTGTTTTGTTTTGTCTAACAGACATTTATATTTTTGTAAAGTTTAAGCATTGTGTCGCAATAACTATGTAAGTCTATTGACATATATATATTCATATTTTTATCACAACTTTAACTTTTTTGATTTATTTTAACTTTTTTATAAAAAATTTTTTTTAAAAATTATTAATTTGTTATTTATAAACGTTCAATTTAAATTTATTAAGAAACGACTTTTTTCTCTTCTTTGTTGTTATAAACAGAAATAAATCTGATGATGTTCATAATCATGAACGAAACGTCATTTTAAACAACATTTTGTGTTTCATTTAAGTGGAATAAAATATTTCACTTTAATCCTATAAATTTTCAGGTAAAAAACAAGAATAATAATTTCTTTTTATTGTTGTTGTTCAAGAAATACTTTGTGGAATGCTAAAATTCGTACATGTCAAGTAAGTTGTTGGTACAGCGTACAGGAAATTTCGAAAGAGTGCGTCTCTTTCCATAAATGTCCAACCATAAAAGGTACTTAAGCGAGTTATCAATTTATACATCATATGCATTCACTACAAAAACAAAATCATGTAGGTACTTAAAAGAATTATTTTCAGGTATCAAAAAAAGTTAAAATTAATTAGATTTGCAAATCTCTCTCGCACGAAAACTAGATTATTATTAAATTATATTAAACACAATGGAAAAGCAACCGAAAATGTAAAAAAAAACTTTTTAGATTCGTTTTGTTTTGTTGGCCATCTTGTCAGCAGCTTTGCTGAATTATTAAAAGGTATGTTTGCTTACACGAAATTTCTTCAGCAAGTAGATTTTGAGGAGATTTCGCCGTAATCTACTAGATTTTGAAATCTAAAAAGGTTTGAGAAATCTATTAGGCACTTAAGCGAGAAGTACTTAGCAGGAGATTCCTTTATATTTTTGACAAACTTTATATTCAATTTCTCGACATTATTTTGGTGTGCTTGAATTTTTGTCCTGTTATTGCTTCAATGACACTCATTAATGAATGATTTGCATTTATGATTAACCAAAATGGCCAGAAACAGGGATACAGCAGAATAAACAACCCAATTATATGTTTATGAAACGGGTTTCAGATTTAATAAAGACAAAAATATTTTTTTCACTATGTTTCAGAAATATTTTTGTTTTTATTCAACCTGAATAAACAAATAAACATTAAAAAAGGTCTTCACCATCAACACATAAAAAGAAACTCAATGGGCCTCCACACACGAAACTAATTCATCCGGGGAAAATCGGTTTTTAGTCTTTTTCATACTGCCCACTTCACTGCCCTCTCCTAGAAAACCGGTTTTCCCCCGGATGAATTAGTGGATCCCCAATAAATTAACAAAACAATATAGAAACACTTAAAAAAGTAATTTATAGAATTTTTCAAATGGATCTCTGGCAACCGTTTTCCGGCTTTACAATGTTATGGCAGTTATATATTATTATTTCAATAATTTGAAACTAACACTTGAATTAAAAATATTAAAAAAAATATTAAACAATAATGATGATGATGTTGCCATTTTCATAAATGCATTTCAACTTTTCGGTTCCAAAATGGCCTCCTTAACTTAAATAGACTTTTTAAATGCGAGGAAACAACCCTCATTTGTTTAAGTCAAACTAGTCAGGTTTCCCACTTAAAAATAGATTTCACGTTAACATCCTTTAAATAAAAAGACAAAAACATTGTTGAATATCCCTCTTTCCTGTCATCCAAAGGATTTCATGAAATTTAATTTTCGAAATGAGTAAGTGTAGACAGACACCCTCGAGATTATATGTCTGATAGGATTTCATGGAAAATTAAAACAATTTCCTTTTATGAAAATTATGAAGAATTTAATATCAGGATCGATGTTGGTATTGAGGTTTAAAGCTTTGTGGTTGTAGTAATAAGTGATTCTGATTATAATATTGGTTGTGGATATGGATCCCTTATCATCATCAGTGTTGATTATTATATATAGCCAAAGTGATTGGACATCGGCTCAGTAAGATGAAAATTGTGGATAATATTTAAAAAAAAAAAAACATTTTAAAAGAAGATTATCCGATTATTGCTTTAAGGCTTAAACATTAAATCAGCAAATCAAAAAAAAAAAACTCAATTGATGAGGTAAGTCAAGGATTTAGAAATCAACGAAATCCTTGACTATACTTTTCTCTTTTCATAATCATCTTTCATATTGGTTTAAAGAATTTGTCCCTGAAACCACCCAAGTAACTTTTATACCAATATTTCAACGCCCGTGTTACTACAGTAGGACTGAGATAATTATAACGTCTGCTTGGTTCTTTGGGAGAGGAATTTACTGCTTAAATTTTCAAGGCCCGAAGAATCTGCACTGATTTCATTCTGCATCCCATGTAAATGTCCCAGGTAGAGAAAGCCCTCCACTTTTTCGAAATTATCTATATTTATTGGGACAATTTTTTAAAATCTATTTTGACCTCTCCTTAAAAAAAATTGTGTCAGTCTAAATATCGGGTAATATTAAGGATTTTCTCAAGAACACAAAATATAGATCTACGCCAAAATCCCTCCAATCGTGTAGAGCTAATAACGCACATAAAGACCGTGTTTAGACTGGGAAATTTGAGACCGGACTGACGAGAGTTCGTAGACGAGATGGATGAGGGGTGAGTACTCTCGTGAGGCAGCTTCAAATTATTAACATCGGAAGCGTGAGTACTGTTCCAATTCCAAATTCAAGTTTTTTTCCATTTTGTTCATTATGGCCTTTATGTATTTTCATAAATAAGCTAAATGCAGAGTGATAGAATATGAATGCTTGGAAAAGGAAACAAACAGAAACATTAATAATAATTTATAGATGTTATTTTCTTTTATAAAATGCAAAAAATTCGCGTCGTAAAACTGTCTCATTCACAAAAATTCCACCCGCTTGAAGTGAGGCGTCCTCAATTGAGGACCTGTGTAATCACGAGAGTACTCACCACGCCAGATTAAAATTTCCCAGTTTAAACACAGTCAAAATTATTGGTTCAAAGTGTAAGTGCCTTGGTTTTTTGGGGCTGTAGATGTCAGTAATTTTTTTGTTGCTTACAACTTCGATTGTGTGATTTTGAGCCACCCTATATTTGAAATAAAAATGAGTGAAGCAAAACACGTGTGTATTTAATGTACCAAATACAAATCAGTAAACCTCCGCCCCAAACTGCCTCAAAACATACTATAACAACGAGTCAAAAATATTATCTTCCTCTTGGTAATATTAACCTGCCTAAATAAAAATAATAGCATGAAAAGGAATTATGAATACTTTCATTTTCCATATACAAGAAAAAGAAGGACAAGAGTGTCTGCATGTATATATGGATTCCTTAGGGAGTGTGTCTAAGGAGACGTTACGTGCGTGCTTAAGAATTTTTACCTGAAATATTCGCCACCTTTGCGTTCAACCAGATGGTTTTGGTTTATCGAGATTATATTGAACGATAAAAGCACAAAGGATTACGTGTCATTTAATATTGAAATTGGATTCCATATTTATCACATCTTTTTTTATTTATATGTATTTATTTTGCTTCATGTTCTACCAATGTTGATATAAGGATTCATGATAGACTAATATTCGAGATCTCATCTTTTGTAAGACGCTTAGAAAATTGAGTAGGGGGCTAGAAAATTGATATATGTTTTGATGATTGACATAAATGTGTCTGATGTTTTTAAAGATGAGTAGGTCTATTTGGATAATTGATTGCAAATTAATTTCAAGTAAAGAGGGTATTTTTAAGTATTTTGTTGTTTTTATAAGGATAAGGAGTTTCAATGATTTGTACGTTAAATAAATTAATATGTAAATAATGTTTTTGTTATAAATTTATAATACAAATACATATTATTTCAACTATAAGTAGAAGACTTGTTGAATTATTGATTCAAATTATTGATTCAAATTAATTTATGGATTTCAATTTTGTATCTCGACGCATGAGCGGGGCTAGTAGGTTTCCAGAAAAAAATGTTATCGCTGTAAAAAAAAACATTGGAGCTGTCAAAATCGTTACATACTATTGGCCTTTGCAAGTTTGTTTTAAGTGGTTTTTACTATGATGCCACGATCCTAAAAAACTGAAGACCTTTCTAGCTTACTTATAAAATTTCTAGAATATTTACCAACCACACCCCAAGAAAAGCTTCGTTTCCTTGAAACACGCGTATCTAGTATTCAAAGTTCTTTATTGGTTAGTCTGTACCGTACAAAGCTGTAAACCTCACTGACGCATTATGTTAACTTAAAGCTAAGCAAACGTAGAAACTTACAACTAATTTTTCAGTAAATCAATAGTTTTTATAGAAATAGCATATTAAAATAATATTTTAATTAGTGAAGTAAACGAGTATACATATCAACCATTGCTTACTCATGCATCTGCAGCTTTTAGAAGCTGATTTGAGGAATAAATCTTTATCCCTAAAGAGTAAATTTAACAGCCACGCCCCAAGAAAGTTTCCTGAGCCGTAAAGTCGATGATTTAGAACGCTCTAATTACAACTACAGACCATGTCTTGCTCATGCATCAGCAGCTTTTTAAAGATACGAATATATATCCCGACAATATTAGGGAGAATAAATAAACCCACGATCCTAAACAAGCTGAAGACCCTTCTTGCTTACTTATTAATTTTTGTTGTACAACTTCTTTACCGGGGGTAACCGAAAAATTGGATATACACAAAAGTATTTGTCCGTCGCCGATGATGTCATCCTTTGATAGAAATACAAGCAAATTCAAAGGAATAGCGGCTATATTTTTATTCTTTTGACTCTTCTTTCTTTATTCGTACAGGTGGCTATATTCTCACACCACATGACTTATACTAAAGTTACATGGAGAATTGAATCTGAATTGAACCAGGATTTAGGTCCATATAAACGCTGATCGAATCATACGTCGCCGATGATGTCATCCTTTGATCGAATCGAAATAGGATTACTCGATCCGATTCAACTTTGCGAGCTGGATCGAATCAAAAACATGCATATGTACCATGCATGCATATGTAATCGAGTTTTGTTGGTGTGTGTGTTCAGTTTTGTTTCCACATCGTTTGCTGTATATTTGGCTTGTACACATACTGCACTCACACAGATAATTCGATCCCATTTAAATTCAACCTTTCGATTCGGTTTCGCCATATTCCTGCATAAAAATTTCGATTCGGATTGCATCCGATCCTTGAATCCGATCATATAAACGTAGTATTAACAGGTGGGTTCACATTCAACTGCAAGCATGACAAGTGCGGCATGATGAGATCAGTTTTGAAAGATTGTGTCATGTCATATTCGAGTGGACGCTTGGGGAAGCCTCCAATTCAGTGCATGTTCGGTTCGAAATGATGTTTGAGAGTGCTTATTTGCTTTATGGAATTAAATTGGTAGTGTTAAGAGTGCCGTCACAATTAGGGGGGTTCACACGCAACTGCCGGCATGCATGACAAGCGTGGCATGATTCGGTCAGTTTTAAAAGTGTGGCCGCTTCATCAAGCGGCTTATCAAGGGGCATTATGGTTTTCAAAATATTTTGATATTGAGGAATGGTAAAGTTGAAATGCGCAATAGGTAGTCAAAATTAGAACTAAATTATCTTTGCTCTTTAGTACAAACTTGACTACTACAGCGCCACGCGTGTATGGAAAAGTTTAAATGCGCTACGGGTTGTCAAAACTAGATAAACATTTATGCCTATACATACATCAGACATGTAGATGGAGCTAAAGTTTTACTTCAGTCATTTTTTTTTTATTAAATCATTTTAGAGTAAAATTACCAGCCACGCCCTAAAAAAAAGCTTCGTTTCGTCAGTTGCAAGGCCAATGATTTAAAACGCTCTAATTACAACTACAGTCTATATCTTGCTAATACATCACAATACTATGGATAATGTATACGAGTAATGCCTAGAAAATGTATATTTTTTTGTTTATATATTCATTACAAATAATTCGTCATTGCATTAATTTCTAAGTAATTGTATACCTATAATTCATGGATTTCATAAATTGCGGGTTACATTGTATATACAATCATAAAGTTTCAATTAAAAAAATGTATGCGACCTTTTTCTGTAATGAAATTCTTTTTTTTTTATTTTCAGGGGTTTCGGCAAACAAGGATTCCAGTGTCAAGGTACTTTATTTTTTATTTCAACAAAAATATCTCTTCAATTTTATTTTAAATTTCTATTTTAATTTATTTCAGTTTGTTCCTATGTCGTGCACAAACGCTGCCATGAATATGTCACATTCGTGTGCCCTGGAAAAGATAAAGGAATCGATTCCGTAAGTTTAACTATAGTTATGCTATCATTTAAACAATAAATCAGAGAAGGAACAAAAAATCCATTCATTCTATATTCATACTTTACAATAAACAACATTAATCACACCACAACATTTTCATTTTTATCATAATCATATACTCGTGTGGTGGTGTCCTTTGAAGTTTTCTCATTGGTTTAATGGTTTTATTCACAACAACGTGTTTTGTCCAAACCACATGCACATACAAAATATAAAAAAAAAATAAAATCCATAATATGCACAATGAAAACCTCTAAGCAAACTTCACACTCGATTTAGTAAATCTTTGCCCATCATATACAAACCGACAAAACCACAAAATGAAATATGTGTGATAACATACATATATCTACACACACTATTGTATATGCAATATCCTTTTTGGTTTTCATATAAAAAATTTTCGTAAATCGAATTGAAAATTTTATGATTTTTCATAATGATTGTGCTTTAAAAATTCACATTTTTTTTATTTTTTATTATTTTTGTGTTTGTTTTTCTTTTTGTGAAATATTATACCCACAGGATTCACCAAAAACTCTACACCATTTCGAACCATTCACTTATGCAGGCCCCACATTCTGCGACCACTGTGGTTCACTGCTGTATGGTATTTATCATCAGGGGCTTAAATGTTCAGGTAAATCTAAAGAAATGAAAACAAAAGTTTTTTTTTAAACGAACCACCCTCTTTCTAACTCTCCGCTGTGTTTCTTGAATATTTCCTTAAAACCTTTCCGTTTTGCGCCTTCTTGTGAATACTATGCTTTTCTCTTATTCCCTAATCTACTTAATCTTTTTTTGGAAACGAATGTGTGTATGACATGAAGTGTAAATAAACTGCAGCAACATTCTTAATAGAACAGGGTGTTTCAATTTACATTTATTCATAGATATTATATTTTGCTTTTTTATATGCAATATTTATTTTATATTTTAAGTTTGCTATGATTTTTTTTATTCTTTATTTGACTGAGAAAAATTATATAAAAAACATTGTACGGTAGTCGTCGGTTAATTGCGCCCGCTTAAAAGCATTTTCCAATTAAAACTTTTAAATTCAAGCATAATCTTAAAATTTCACACAAAATACGCTGAACTGATCACGATTTAATGGACTCTGCTATTGCGATTCTTGACTGATTGCAGGGCACTTTTGTGTTATTTTTTTACAAGTACTTTCATACATTTGCCCCCGTTTAAGTGCATCTTACCAAAATATCTTAATACAATAGTGCTTATTGTGTTTGTATCACTTGGAACCACTTCTGTCTGTTTAATGAACACGAATTGTACAACAAAGAAGAACTTAATTTTTTTTATGTAATTATATACTCCAGTAAAGCTGCGTATAGCTTATATATAGAATTTATATAAATGTCAAATATTTTCAAAAAGCAGGAAATAAAGGGATTTCTATAATTTAGTTCCTCAGTTAACTGCATCAAATAAAAAAAAAATCCAGTCAACGCAATTAACCGGGGATGACTGTATAGGATTTTTGTTTTTATTCTTGTGTATGCTGCATCTAATCCAAATTTAAATGCGAGATTTATCTTATTTAATGATAGATTTAGATTTGTGTTTAAAATTTAACAAAAAATATTGTAACACCCTATCACTAAGCTTTTACTAAAATTAAAAATATGAAAACAAAAAAAAAGCTGTTAAGTGTGTGTGTGTTTTTTTTTGTATTGTAAAAGTTGTTTTAGGAACTTCTAAAGATTTAAAGGACCTTTTTTGTGTGACAAACTTTCTTCAAGAATTATTAAAACATCGTTTATCATTTCGTTGTAGTTTTCTTTTCCTTAACATCTGTGATAAGCTCTTTCTATTCTTATTCCTCTGTATGACTTGATAAATTTCTCGAAAACTTCCTTTTCTATTCATTAAATTCCATTTACGTTGGCTTTTGTTTTGAAAATGAAAATGGCATGTGAGTTAAGATGTGTGGATGATTATCGAAGTTTTTTATTTGTCACGTACGTATAGCAACACATTGTTGATAACTTACATTCTAAATTGTAATTAAGAGCTTTTAGTTCCAACAAATAATATTTATCAGGCCCGTGCGCAGGGTGGGGGGTTGGTTGTTCTAACCCCCTCCATGGGAATAATAAACATACTGAAGAATATACCTTACCTCAACAGAATGAAAATTTCCAATGAAAAGTGAATTATTTGCACCATGCTCTTCAATTATGCATTTATGCATGATGATTCGACTTCTGGATAAACGAAGTTCAACTTTAGCGTCGACGCCTAAAAATGCACTCCGAGCACTCGACATTTGCAACGAAGATGGGTTTCAATTTTTCAAATTTTAATCAAATAATTAACGTTCTGTCAATGTTCGTATAGAAACCAGGCGATTTTTTAATGAATGTGGGCAAAATGAACAGAGAAGGTTTTTAAGTTGAAATTTATTCATTCCTGAACAACTTTTACTAAAGCAGACAAAGTTCGACCATGGGAGAACCTCAAAAAATCCAATTGAAAATGGCGGTTTGAAAGTCCTAACCGTGTTATAGCCGCATTTGTCATTTTTTGGTGAATGACATTGAAGCAATAACTGGACGAAAATTCAGGCTCGTCAAAAAATTTCCTAAGATCGGTCGCCTCTTCTACTATCAACCGACAAGCTTCTTCCAGCAGCCGGCTCGGGTTCTAGGAAGTATCCAGTTTCGGACGCCAAGTTGGTTGAGATCCTCTTCCATTTGTGTTGGTCACCAGCATCGTTTTGTACTGCGCCGTCCCATGGGGTTGGATTCAAAGACCATCTTTGCCAGATCATTCGTGTCTATTCGCCCTATGTGGCCCAGCCAACTTTTGTGACAAGGTCCATTGTTATATCTTCTGTTCCTTTTCCATCTATGCAGAAAGGACGAAAAATCAAACTGAGATATTTTCTCTCAAAGCAGCCTTAAACGTTCTCATCCTTGTCCTTGCCTCTCCACCATTGCCCGCTTCCAATTAAGTGAAATCGAAACTTAAGTGTTTCACAACGTCTGGTGACGTTGTGTCCAAGACATCAGTGTTGGGTGTCCTTTCTTGTTGACAGCATATTATTTTTATTTGGTCTTGTCTTGATTCACCGTTAAACCAATCTATTTGGCTTCCTTCTCAATACTCACTCTTTTCATTATGTCAATATCAACGTCAGTGAGTAATTGTAGTTGTCAGTGCCACTAAATTTAATTGTTTTGTATGCAAGTAATTGGACGAACTTTTGAAAAATTGTGCCTCTGCAGTTGACATGTTTTGAACTATTCTTTTAAGAATTTATTGCCCGGGAATATTATATCTACTATTCCAGACTATAAACTATCTCTGCAACGAATTTCACCCAGATCCGTTTAATGAATAACAAAAATACGTTCACATTTATAATATTAAGATTGGCATCATTTAATAAACTTATTCAATATAATAACTGTTGCATATACTCAAAAACTAAATTACTCGCATAATTAGAAGTATGTCCACTTATTTTCTAATGAATTAGATTCATAACATCAATAACCTGCTAAGTGAACACAACATGTTTGATTCTCCGAAACGAACATGACTTCCACATCCTAAAGCATTTTAATAAATGATTGATTGATTTGATTGACTTCGAGATAAATTTAGCAAATACATAAACATGTGAAGTGGGCTTAATGTCCTCAAAAATACGAACGATATAAATATTTTCCCGATTTCCTTGTGAAAGGTAATGAAATCTATTTCGCAAAACGTGCGTATTGTGTAAAACAAATTTTGAAACCAAAAAGCCTTTTAATGATAACGCCATCATTCAGACTTTGTTGTCGCAACCCTGGTGAGGTAAACCATTACAGAGACAAACCAAATGGGTCGTATAGAAAAGAGACGTCTCTTAACATCATCAGCAAGGCGAAAGCGAAAGGATATATTCTGACAGCAATTTCAATTTGCAAATATTTGCATGTAATTTAGGGCGTTAACAGTGTGTGGTTTCTCTGAATTTTGCCTCTTTCATTATCGCGAATGTCATGCTTTTGTGTGTCAATGAGTGTATGAATTAATTTATTTATATGTATGTATATGCATGTATTTAGTACCTACCTACACTTTGTATCCTTATTATCCAAATTGGTAGGCAGAACTCGGTCACGGGAACTCTTTCAATGCTTATATTCTTTATTTCGTATTAAAGTAAATCGTCTCATGGTGTTGGTTGGTTGGTTACGAGTTACGACGCATTTCCATCTTGCATGATGTGATTTTGATTCACATGATGGCTCACATAATGGCGTGTTTCCGTTTTTTTAAAATTTATCGAAATTTATTTTACAACTTTTAATTTATCCTTTGCATTGTCAAGGTATTTTTTTTTTTTTTTTTTTTATAATAGGCGCGCACTAAAGGGATTAGTCTACCCTTAATATGGTGAACACAGTACGAGCATTAGGAAAAAAGGGAGGGGTTTGAAAGGAGATGCCGATGAACATTAGTTTTGAAGTTCTGAGTTTTGAAATGCGATGGAAAAACAGAGGCGGGTAATGCGTTCCACATTCGTGTAGTGCGGCTGAAGAAAGAATCTCTGTATTTAACGGTACGTCCGAAATTGGACTCTAGGGTAAACTGATGAGCATTCCTTGAAGCACGAGTATTACGGTTGAATTGTTTGAGGGGAGGAATGCAGCTAGCTATTTCTTCTGAGCATTGCTTATAAAAATAACGATAGAACAACGTGAGACATGATACGTTTCGACGGTGCTCGAGAGACGTAATTGTATCAGTTATTGACCTATCACCTATCATTTTTATAGCTCTATTTTGTATTCTATCCAAGAAACTCAACGACGTTATTGGAGCACCTGCCCAGATGTGGGAGTTATATTCGAGCTTTGGACGAATATATGCCTTATAAATAATTGCTAGATCAGACGGGGAGAAAAATTTCTTGCATCTTCGGAGGAAACCTAAACATTTCGCAGCAGATTTAGCGGTGTCAAATATGTGTTCATTCCACAGAAGGTGGTTTGTAATGCACATACCGAGAACTGAAAGCTGTTCGGTTTCCTCGATGCAAGTACCACTCATGGAAAGTGGCATGGAAGGAAGGTTTCGCTTTAATGAAAGTAAACAGCATTGTGTTTTTGAAGCATTAAATTCTACGCGATTTTTTATTCCCCATTGGACAATGCTATCAAGATCAGAATTTAATGAGCTTATCATATTAAGCCGTTCAAGATCCACTTCCGAAGAACATGGGCGAGAATCAGGAAACGAATATGAAAAACTGAGGGTACTATCATCAGCAAAACAGTTGAGTGGATTAGAAGTTGTAGACAGGAGATCATTTATAAAAATGAGAAAGAGAGTCGGAGACAAAACGGAGCCCTGGGGCACACCAGCATTTATTTTGTGGGTTTCAGATTTGAATCCATCCAATACAACTTGTATTGAACGGTTCGAAAGGTAATTTCTAATCCAACGAAGAAGAGATTCATCGACGCCAAAAGCACGCATTTTCGAAAGAAGAGCTTGATGCCAAACTCTATCAAATGCCTTTGAAATATCAAGTGCAACAATCTTACTTTCTCCAAAACGATGTAAAGATTTGTTCCACTGCTCGGTGAGATAAACTATCAGATCACCAGTGGACCTGTTGCTACGAAAGCCGTACTGCCGGTCATTTAGAAGCTTCCGTTCCTCAAGATATTTCTTAAGTTGAAAGTTAATCAACGTTTCCATGACCTTGGAAAGAAGGGACGTAAGTGCAATCGGTCGGTAGTTTGAGGGTGAAGAAGATTCGCCTTTTTTAGGGACAGGCTGGACAAATGCTGTTTTCCATCTACTCGGGAAGAGACCAGTAGAATAGGACAGATGAAAAAGCTTACGCAGTGGTTTTGCCAGCGTGGAAGAACACCTCTTCAGAACGATGGGGGGGATACTATCCGGGCCAGCGGATTTGTGAATGTCAAGATCTTTAAGAACTCTTGCTACTGTACGAGTGCGAAAGAAGATTCGTCCCATGAATCCGTTTACGTCCTCAAGTACTGGCGGAGTCATGACACTATCAGGCAGTGTTGAGTTGGCAGCGAACTGCCTCGCAAGTAGGTTAGCTTTGTCAACAGAGCTAACAAATGGAGTGTCATTGAAGACGAGCGTTGGAACCGACGACGAGGTAGTGTTGCGAATATTTTTTACAAATGACCAAAAATTTTTACTACCTTTGGGACATTGTAGTATTTTTTGCCTTAATTCTTGATCATGCAAAAATTTGGTTCGTCGAATATGGGCGTTGCTGGCCTTTCTAGCTTGTTTGAACTTTTTTCGGTTTTCCTCAGTGGGATTGGCTTTATAACATCGAAAGCTTACCTCTTTAACCCTAATAACCTCTTTGCAGCTCGAATCAAACCATGTATTCTCTTTCGGTTTGATTGTTTTAACCCTATTCGGGATAAAATTTCTCATTCCGGAGAGAATTAAATTTGTTATCATATCTGCACTGGAATCAACGTCACTATCTAGGAAGCATAGCGACCAGTTAAAGTTTTTGAAGAATTCGTTGAGTCCCTCCCAGTTGGCTTTCTCGTATTGCCAGACAGTTCTTTTGGGTGCTTTTTCTTTAACTGGGTTTGTTTGACACGAGAAATTTGCAGATATGACACAATGGTCTGATGTGCCTAGAGGCGATAATACACTAACTGTGTACTTATCAGGGTCAGAGGTAAGAAACAAGTCTAGAGTGTTTTCAGCTCGACCATTAACGTCCGATATTCGAGTCGGCTCGTCAACTAGCTGAGTTAGGTGATTTAACTCAGCAAAGATCTCGGCATACCTTCCTTCGGGTGTTGTCTGGCCAGAATAACGAAGCCACGAAGAATTGTGTACATTGAAATCGCCCGTAACAACGATTTCAGTGCGAGGATAAAGGGAAACAATCCTTTGAATAGAGTCGGACAGAGCGTCAAGTTCGTTTGAAGTTGAATTACTGTCCAAATTGGGGCTCCGATAAATAAAACATGTATGGATGATGCGCTTATTTACCGTGAATTTAAACCACATGAAATTAAAATTTGTGTTTACACATGGACCGTATTGTGGTTGAAGTTGGTATGCGACATCATTCCTAATATAAACGGCGAGACCATGGTGGGAGAAGAATAATGGCACTAAGTTATATCCAAATAGGTTAAATTCAGAATAATCCGTATTTTCACTTATTTGTGTTTCGCTCAGTGCCAAAACAGCTGGCCTGTTTTGTACAGTATAAATGTACACGTCACAGAAATTGGATCTTAGCCCACGAACGTTGGCATAGTCGACCCTGAATTCATAAACCATTTCAAAACTCAAAAAAAACTATCTAAAACCTATTCGGACAATTACCTATAATGATTTCATTATCAAAATCCCAATTGAAACTTCACAAAAACAAATTGTCAATAGTGTTATGCCTTATTGACAATTTGAGCTGATCCGTCCCTGTTGGCTATTTAGTAAAAAAAATCAATAATATATCCGAGTCAGATTTTATAACAACTCTGGCGAGTATATAGTATATAGAGTGTGTGTTATTTATTCAGTTTGGGTTGAAATTAATTATTTAATATAACCCCAAATAAGACGACGACGATGACGACGTTAAGTTAAAAAAATAAAAATGGATACTGTCTATTTAATTATTAATTTAAAATTCGTGGGAACACTCCCTGTTGAGTGAGAGCTGAGTGGGAATTTTTGTGTTCACCAGCATAATGAAGAAAGGAGACACAAAAGGGAATAGCTCAGTAGGACAAAGAGGGCTTTAAAGATTCTGTTTTCAACATAAACTGGGACGAAAATAATTGTTTATTATACCTAATGATGTTAAGATTCTTTGACTCCCCAGTACTTGGTATGATATATTAGGCGTGTTTTATTGGTAAGTGTTTAGTCATTTGAGCAAAATTTTGTATGGGATACGAAAAGTGGCGATAAATTGGTCAATAATTAAAGTGAACATAAAAGTGAAGATAAAATCTTGGAATGCCTGGAAATTTTTGGCGCGAAATATAATGTCAATGCATTTTTTGCTTAAGGGTTGGTGGCACCTATGACAGCTTAAGACATGGACTCCATATACAATGATTATTAATGGTTGTGTTCATTGTGTTTTCCTTAAGGGCCGCGTTTTGCAGAAGAAGTAAGAAGCTTTCAACCTACGAAAGTCGCAAAAAAAATTTATGATTTGAACTTTTCGCTTAAAAACAAATAAAAATTGGTTAAAGTAGATCTTTAATAAAATTATATAATTTGGAATTTAAATTGGTAATATTCAAGCTCAATAATGATTATTTATCCGGTTTTTTTTGTTTGTAGTGCAAGGTGGGGTACAAGTTGACCAACTCGGCATATACAAATAGCCATACTTTGCAGACACATCCATAAAATTATTTGAAACTTCGGCTTGGCATATAGTCTAGAATACCAACTTTGAAATAAAATAAAAAAGTGGATACAAAAGTGAATATAGCTTTTAATTGGTTCTTTCCAGTGCTGACAAACTAAAAATTACCAACAAAACACGACTATTGAATATCTAAAATAAATGAATGACACGGCTTTAAAGAACTTGTTGATTTGCTTTGAAACTTTATTTAGTTTCAGACTGGGAATGGGGATACTTCAACGCAAAGCTTAAGATGAGTGAACCACTGCATTTTTAACAGAGAGATGATATTCTGGTATCGATATTTTAATAGAGGTCATTGTTGATCGTCCCATATCCTTAAAACATCGGTTTGTTGTTTGTTGGCATATGAAAGTGGCTTAATCGCAATTCAATTCGAAAATGCAAGTTACTCAGATTTTTGCAATTGGTTATTAATAGATTTTATTATGTAAATCAATATGTCGGTTAATTTAGTAATAATTAAAAAATAATAAAAAATTTAAAGTAGTCTAGGCGACAGCTCATGTTACGTGTGTCGTTATATGTCCCCTGAGTTTTGTCGGAACTTTGCTTAACACCCATCATAGGGGTTTCATGGAAAGTCACATGATTCTTGTCGTGGTAGTTTGACCGACATTCGATCGATTTTTGTGTTCAATATATTTCCATTTGTCCGATTTTAATTTTTGAAGACTCATTTTAATTGTTTTTTTAAAGCCAAACAACTTTGAACCAAAAATAAGACGTACATTCGTCCAAAACAAGAGTACAACTCTCATATCTAGGCAAGAACTTCTATAAGTTATATCACCTTATATACACTCCAGTGATCTGGTTTCTGATGATTCAGGTTTTCCTGGTATTTCTGGTGCTCTGGTATCGGGTAATCTAAATCATAAATACTGAAACAGAATCGGCAGGTACTACAACCCTATAGTGGCACTCAGAACAGAATGCTTAAAACGCTCTGGTAAATCAAGCAAGTAATAAAGCTTTTAGTGGCAATCAAAACGGTTGGATATGACGCTTTTGAAAATCAAGTGGGTTCAAAGCTCCCAGTGACCCTTAAACAGCTGGCTTAAACCATCTGGTAATCAAGAAGGTACCAACGCCCCTGGTGGCAATTACTACAATTACAAAACTCTACTTAAAAGTCTCTAGGAAGCCCGTACCACTGGTAGGGGAAGCTTCAAGTAAACAAATTTCGACTAGACGACTGTATTTGTCATCGACCGTAAAACTATACTAACCGCAATGTCATATGACTCAGTTTCGCACAGGCCGAAAGGATGATTATCGTTTGTTCAATTGGGTTCTCTTGAACCTTTCCTTGAGGTTGCAAATATCGCACAAAATAGGTAGGTCCGGACGATGTGAAATGTAGTTGAGGTTGATCATTCCCCTCTTACTTTAAATATCGTACTTATCATTGGAAGCGGTTATCTGTTTAAGAAGTAAGAGTTTCCTTGTAAGTTGTAGTCGAGCTGGCTATATAGCATCCTATACTGAGAGGATTGGGCTTCCAAGGTAAAAACACTGTAAGCTGAGCGCGCTACACCACCCACTAAAGTTTGAAACATGTTTCTAAGAATGGCGGTTCCGATTCCTGGTTGGATCTGTAATCTTTCTCCACAATCAACTCCTATTTCTTCCCATTTTTGACGAGGTTGCCTCTCAAAGTAATTATCGACTTGAGGATCAATTTTGGTAGTCTTGTTTCATCCATCTCCAGCAGCTTCATTATATAATCGATGTGTATTTTTAGCGTATTTAAGAAAAACGGTGGCATTGTAGTTTTAAGGTGAACCATGTAATTTGGAGTGCACGCCGGCAACCGGAAAATGCGTTTAAGAAAATATCTTTGAAACTTTTCAACAACATCGAACTGCCAGCAACCGCACACTTGCGCACCATACAGCATGATGGAAGAAGCAGTGGCACAAAATATCTGGATCTTTGCGCTATGGTCCACAAACCTACTATCTATACAACGTTCCCAGATTGTAGAAATAGCTCTCTTTGCCTCAACTAATTTAGTCTAGAAATGTTTTTTGAAGTTAAGGTTAGCACAGATCAATACACCGAGATACTTATACTCTCGAACAATTTCCAAATTCTGACCCTTGTAGGTCCACCTTTCATTTCTCGAGTATCTACCACCTCCATCCCTGAAGATCATCATTTTAGACTTTCCAAGGTTAACAGTAAGGTTCCAAAGATCACAGTAGCGCTCCAGACGGTTGATCATGCGCTGCATTCCGATAACTGATTCCGCCAGAAAAACTATGTCATCGGCGAAAATGAGGCACGGTATTCGTAGACCTCCGAACTCAATATCCCCTCCAACTTCCTCGACAAACAAAATGAAGAGCAGAGTACTCAACACACATCCTTGCCTTGCTCCCATCATACTTAATAATTGTTGGTGACGTCATGTGTATTATTAAAATATGAATTATTAAAATAAAATATTTCATTCTCGGAATGAAATATTTTATTCCTAATAGGTCAAAAAGCAACAAACCTAAAGAAAACTCGTGGTTCGATTCGAGCTGTAAAGAGGCTATCAGGTTGAAAGAAGTAAGTTTCCGTTGTTACAAAGCCAACCCTACTGAGGAAAACCAGAATAATTTCAAACAAGCTAGAAAGAACTGCAACGGTCATATTCGACGAACCAAATTTCTACATGAACAAAAATTACGTCAAAAAATACTGCAATGTCCCAAAAGGAGTAAAAAATTTTGGACGTTTGTAAAAAACATACGGAATTCAACTTCGTCCTCGGTTCTGACGCTCGTCTCAATCGACACCCCTGTGGTCAGCTCACAAGGAAAAGCAAATTTGTTTGCAGCTCAGTTTGCTGCTAACTCTACGCTACCACATAGTGATATGACAACTCCTGTACTTGATAGCGTAAACGGTTTTATGGGGCAAATCTTCTTTCGCACTCGTACTGTTGAAAGAGTTCTCAAGGATCTTAACATACACAAATCCGCTGGCCCGGTAGTATTTCCCCCATTATTCTGAAGAGGTGTGCTTCCACGCTGGTAAAACCACTGCATAAGCTTTTCCATCTGTCCTATTCTACTGGTCTCTTCTTGAGTGGATGGAAAACAGCATTTGTCCAGCCCGTCCCTAAAAAGGCGAATCTTCTTCCCCTTCCAATTATCGACCGATTGCACTTACATCCCTTCTTTCTAAGGTCATGGAAACGCTGACAACCTATCAGCTTAAGAAATATCTCATATAACGAAAGCTTCTTAATGACTGGCAGTACGGTTTTCGTAGCAATAGGTCCACTGGTGATCTGATGGCTTATCTAACGAAAATTGGAACCAATCTTTACATCGTTTTGGTGAAATTATGATTATTGCGCTTGATATTTCAAAAGAATTTGATATAGTTTGGCATCAAGTTTTTTTTTTTTGAAAATGCATGCTTTCGGTATTGATGAATCTCTAGTTCGTTGGATTAGAAATTACCTTTCGGACCGTTACATACAAGTAGTACTGGATGGTTTCAAGTCTGAAATCTTCAATATAAATGCTGGTGTGCCCCAAGGCTCCGTCTTGTCTCCGACTCTCTTCTTGATTTTTATTAATGATCTTTTGTCTGAAACTTCTAATCCACTAAATTGTTTCGCTGACAACAGCACCCTCAGCTTTTCATATTCGTTTCCAGATTCACAACCCAGCTCTTCGGTTGTGGAACTAGAGCGGCAGCGTATGATAAGCTCATTAAATTCCGATCTTGACAGCATTGTTCAATGGGGAATTAACAACCGCGTGGAATTTAATGCTTCTAAAACTCAATGTTGTCTTTTATCGTTAAAGCGTAACTTACCCCTTATGCCACTATCTATGAGTGGCACTTGTATAGACGATACTGAAAAGATTTTCATTCTCGGTATGTGTGTTACCAACCACCTTCTGTGGAATGATCACATATTTGATGTCACCAAAAACGCTGCGAAATGCTTAGGTTTCTTACGAAGATGCAAGAAATTTTTTTCTCCCAATGATTTGGCTGTTCTCTATAAGGCGTATATTCGTCCAAAACTAGAGAACAATTCTCATGTCTTGGCAGGAGCTCCTGTAAATTATTTGAATCTCCTAGATTGAATTCAGAAAAGAGCCTTAAAAATGATAAGGGACAGGATTATAACGGAAACATTTGTGTCACTTGAACACCGCCGAAATGTTGCTTGTATCTCCTTATTTTATCGCTTTTTTTTATAAAGAGTACTCCGCCGAAATAGCCAGCTGCGTTCCTCCCCTGAAACAATTCAACCGCAATACTCGTACTGCAAGGAATGCCCATGAGTTCACCCTTGAGCCCAACTTCGGACGAACAGTTAAGTACAGAAACTCTTTTTTTAGCCGCACTACACGAATGTGGAATGCTTTACCCGGCTCTGTTTTTTCCCTCCATTTTAATCTTCAAGCATTCAAAACCAATGTGCATCGGTATCTCCTTTCAACCCCTATCCAATTTTCCTAAACGCTCGTACTGTGTTAATCATATAAAGGGTATTCGTAATCCCTTGAGTGCGCGCAAAATATAAAAAAAAATTCTTTTTTAAGCCGCACAACAAGAATGTCGAATTCTCTACGCGGCACTGTTTCCCACCTCCATTATAATGTTCAAACATTCTATTCTATTGAAATTTTATAAACACTTGTACTGTGTTAAAACAAATATGTTAATGGTTCTCATAATTATTTAAGCACATTTGCATCATTTAAGCAAATATAAAAAGATATCAACAATAAAAAGATTTTGATTAATCCACTTTTATTTTAATGAAATAGTATCTACATTATTATGTATCTTAAGTCCGTCATTCTTACTTGTTATGTATGACATTGTCAGATTTCACACAAATTATGAATGACAAAATTTCATAAAAAATATGTTTGGGATAATATATTACTCGATACACTAAACACACCACAAATGGCATATTATGCTATGTAATCAATTTAAGTATTTGTCCTTAAAGAACAAGAAAAGCATTATCACACACCACATACTTGACATTTGCTTCCGATTCATGAATTGACATGAATAGTATCTTCTAATGTGTGCCAATTTCAGATACAGAACGATAGACAGGACAATTTTGGAATTGATTTTTAGCACAGAATATGATACGCAGCCAAGCATATGTCCTCACTTATTATATCTTGAATAATATAATACCTAACCTATGTTTATGTGTGTGAGTATGTGTACTTCTTTATGTCAAAATTGATTTGCCAAGTGGAACATCTTCGGTTATTGTGGTCGGTGGAACCATAAAGCCATTTTGTTCAATCATTCCTTTTCTCACCCATATTGTAGGTTTTACTTGTGTTTCTTTTTTTTAAATAGGATCTGGTATGTTAAAGTGCCTTTTTGTAGGATTATTATGTTTTTGAATGTATTCTTGAAACCATAGACAAAATGCGACTTAAGTGGGTGAACTTCTAACTTACTCGAGCAAGAGTTAAACAAAAGCTTTAGCAAGGTCAAATTTATTTCGTTTTTGAAAAAAAAGGAAGATTTCTCACACAACACAAATAAAAAAAAAAGGAGCAGGGATAATAGGAACTAAAACGGATGTTCATGACACTTAACATGAACATGTGGTGGTCAAAGTACGCGTCCTTGTTGAGGGATTAGTTTTTTTCTTCAGCTATACGGAAGTATAGCACATACGACACACTATGAGTTTTGTTCCTTTTATTTAAATAGGGGTTTCTATTTTCTCAAAGGGTAAAAAATATATCTGCAGATAACTACAAGGGTAGGCATTTAATGGCTGACATATGAATAGATGGTCATGGACAAAATTTCAAGATGAACTATTATAAGCCGTTAAGGGGACATAAAACACAATAAGAAATGTGCTTAATATTGTTTAAGATGCTTTATCAAGGCGAATGTGTATATATATATGTGTCACAAGTGCGTGCTGCCTTTTTATTGATTAAATTTGCAGTTTTACTAATAAAAAGCTTACCTTGAACCTATCTAGAGCCATGACATCCGTTAAGAAGCACCTGTATAGAAACTGTTTTTTTTTTTTTTTTCTTTTAAAAAGTAACCTTGTCGTCTCATTTTTTAAGAATACCAAAGTTTGTAAATGGAGAATTTAAGGGGCTTCAGATGTTATGGGAAATTAAAGTTACTTTTTCGTAAGAGAAAAAAACCAAAGCCGAAATAAAATACGAAAAATCACTAGAACTATAAGTCAACCGAATTTCGCAGTCGTGTACACGGAGGTCGCACTTGCTACAATTTTATCCGACTGAGGCGTGCTTTTTTTTTCTTAACCGGCCCGTTATAGCGATCAGGAAAACGAATCAGGAAAAACTTTTCAAATCGATAATTAAATATGTTCTTATTTTAATTGAAACACAAATGATTAATCGATGGCAAATAACTCACAGAATTTTTTCGGATGATACAAATTTTAATTACGTACGTATTTTTTGTAAAAAGTACACTTGATTATTTTCCTGATGGAATTTCCGTACGAAAAATTTAATTTCATCAAGAAAATAAATAAATGCAATTTTTACATTAAGTATTTGTTCGACTTAAATTTTTATCATCACAAAAAATTCTTTGAGTTATTTGCCATCGATAAATGAAACATTTTTGTTTTTAAACGAATGAAAACATTAATAAATTATCGATCAGAACATTTTTCCTGTTTCGATTTCCTGATCGCTATAACCGGCCCCTTAGGCAACAACGCCCGAAAAGTTACCGCACAGGTTGACTTAAGTTTCGAATCAAATGATCGATTTTTACTTTACAGTTAAATAATGGCTACGATAAAATTTGAAGATTATATACATAACGAAACTTATGCAAACATTTGTGCTGCCTTAAGAAAACAAGGAATAGATATTTTTTTTCATTTCTTCTCGGTATATCTGTATGTATAAAATGTATATGATTCCTAACAATATTTTTTGAAACCAAAACCCATGTAATCTGTTCGTAGACTAACTAACTTTAACATACTTTCCAAAAATGAACAAGAATGCAATCATTTGTGAATGCATTCACGTGAAATCTGAATTCACTTTGAAATCAATGAATTAAATCACTAAATTCATATAAAGCAAGTTATGCATTCGTAAAATTATTGAATACCTATTTTTATAATAATATTTGTTCTGTTACAAATGCGACGTTTCGACTATGTTTATAGTCTTCTTCAGGCAATTATTTTAAGAAATAAGTACTATAAAAATTGATTTGTTTGTTATTATAAATTGTTTTCGTGATTTTTTTTATATTTTAATATAAAAGACGTTTTTTAGATTCAAAATTATTTTAAATCTGAAATTTATTGATAAACTTATTTGTTTTGAAATATTTTTCAAAATTTTAAAACTAAAGTTTTATCAAAAAAATAATATGAATTTTTAATAAAAGTGCTAAAACTACTCTTTACAATGTTTCAAGCAAAAATCAAAATTTTGCATCAATATAAGTTTAGCGAAAAAATAATTTCAAATCGTTAGACCGGTTTTTAAACTCAATTGGGAATGCATTCACGTGAAGTCTGAATTTAATTTGATATAAATGAATTAAAATCTCTGAATTCAAAATGATTTCAGAATTCAGAGTGTTTAAATTCCATTCAATAAAATCAATCAATTTAAATAGCCATGAGGATTTAGGATTTTTAGTTGCCATTCTCTTTAGATTAAAACAAAAATTACAATCGCATTGGAAAAGATTCAGTTTTATTCAAAAAACAAGAAATTGAGCGACTGAATTCAAAATGAATGGGATTTAAATCACTGAATGCGAATTAATTCAGTAATTTAAAAAAAAAAATATTCAAAATGAATTGGATTTGAACACTCTGCATTTTGAATTAATTTTTGAAATCATTTTGAATTCTGTGAATTAAATCACTGAATCCAAAATGAATTAGGAATTCATCTCGTTGCAGTCTTCATTCAAATGAATCACCAAATGATTTAATTCTTTTTACAGCTGAAACAAATTTGGTTTCGCATAAATATTATTAATTTGCTGAAATTGCCAAACTCAAAATTTTTCATTAAAATATATTAAAAAAGTTTTTTTTTTTTTAAATCGATATTTTCAAAAACTAGTTACATGATTTTGGTAAAAAAAACTAAATATGTTTTTATATTTAATAATTACTGGTATACCACGATTTTCTCGTAAGACTCTGGTTTGTTTTAAATAGATTTTCAAAGTTATTCCTCATTTATTTTTTTGAACTGTTTCTTATTCAATTATTTGAAATAATTTCATATAAAATAATTTTGTGGAACCTTCCCTTTAAGCTTTTGGTAACTTGCCACAAGAGCAAGTTTGTGCTGGGTCGGGCCTTTTATTTTTTTAAAGAGTAATTTTCGAGTTATTTTTCGAGCTAAAATTTAAATTTTTCCTCTACTAAGGAATGGTCTGCAAACCCACAAATACATGTACCTACCAAACTTGAAGACAATCGGTTCAGCCGTTTAAGCTGTAATTGCTGATACAACCAGACTGATTGACAGACTGAAAAAAAAATGTAACAGACAGAATTTTCGGACCCCAGTTTTTAAGATTTCTCTATCATCCTAATGCCATATTTGATTGTTATCTCAAATCTTTTTTTACGAATGCATAACTTACCTTTACATATTGTAATTGCAAGTTAAAAAAGGTGTACACTCAATTTCAAGATGATAGAATTCGAAGATTCACAATCTGCGTTCTGTTTAAGAGACCCACTTTTTTTCTCCAAATGATGACCCTATTGTTTTATTTAGCTTCACAATCACAAATAAGGGCCTTATTGCGAGTGTCGTTTTTGTATCGATAAACGACTTTTTTCGATAGTCGAACATCGAAAATTTAATTTGATATTGCGAATCTCAATTGTGAACGAAAAATTTCGTATAAGCTATCGATCTTTTTCGTTCACATTTTTCTGATCGACTGCTTACAACGAGTTTAATTTTCTCACCAAATGTATGTTCATTAAATATGATTCTATTGTTTCTAAAATAACAATTGTTTTAATCACAAAGCAATATAATAATAAATAAAGGAAAATAAAACACAACATTTGGGTTGGGTTAACAATCACTGAAACACATCAAGATAATCTTTATTTATCTAACATTATAGTATTACTCCTATAACTATTTCAAGCAAAGAAAAGATGTAAATAATAACAAATAACATGAAATAATTTTTATTGAAGAAAACAAGTATTAAAACATTTATTTTTTGTAAGAAAAAACTATTCCTTCGATTTGCTGATGAAAATTTGTTTGCTATTTGTCAAATGCCAAAATATAGGAATGACTGAAACATATGACAGTGATAAAACTGCAAAATAAAAAGGCCCATACGTTTGTAAAAAATGTCCCGACAAAATTCCCAACGATAAAATATTACATGAGAACAAAAGAAAATCTTCGTGTCATTTCACAGACACACAGCAAACAAGGTGCCTTGAAGCTGATAGTTAGTGTAGTATAGATACTCAACGCTTATTTTTAAGAATTGCATGTGATAGGACTGCATTATAATTGCATCATAAGAAAATTCAGCCAGTGTTACACAGTTTTTAGATGATTTCCGTCGCATTTCGAAGACTTCTAAAGTTTTCTGTTTTAATTTAGTATCTATTAATTGGAAATACTTCTTGACTCAATTTAAGACTAAAAAGTATTTTTTTCCTACATGTACTATCACTGACACTACCCCAAATGCAAAAATATAAGGTTTATTCACAATAAGCGTATTCGTTATTCACAGTAGTAGATATCTCTGTCGATCAAGTTACACAATACCAAAACGAAAATTTATCGATGCTTTAGACTTTTATCGCATCGAAAGTTAAACGACACTCGCAATAAAAGCCTAAGTTATATTGACTTGCTTGATTTGATGGTTTGCAGTATTAGTCATTTACAATAAATAATGCATTTTAAATCATGGTATACGTAATTTCTTAAAATGTATTCATATTGCAAGGGAATATTTAATATTTTTTCTCTCCATATTTTTATAAGATTTGTGTATGTTCTTTTTTTACTAGAGCTATAGTTAACTTACTATACATTAATAGGTATGTATAGATTATATTGAGCCAGATGTATGAATGAATAAATAATAGAAGTAATAAAAATATACTACCACTTGAATAAAAAATCAAGGAAAGTATACGTAAATACTGACAGATTTTCCGCACGTTTCAAAAATTATCCTGTCACTAGACTTTTTTTTTCTTTTATTCAAGAAGTTGCCTTCAAAAACATGACAAAAAGCAGCAAAGGAATTCATATAATTTAATAGAACAAAACTTTGACGGTGTGCACTGTGACGCCTTTCAAGAAAACATATTGCACTTTTCATTAAATAAACTTTTGTCCTCGCAGTTCTGCTTTTTCTTCAGAAAACCTTTCAAATTCAATTTATATTCCCTCGATTTATTTTTAAGTATAATAAAATATTCCTTGGAGTGTAACGTTCATACAAAATGACATCCATCTGCAGCAGGCCCGAAGCAAACACCCACCATAACATATCAGTATTTCATTCCATTCTCTACTCAATGCTGTGAAAAATTCCCGATGGAGGCATCATATCTCCTGCTGCAGTCAGGATTAAAATCATCGTAGGATAATCCATTTTTCCTTGTGGGCTTTTCATCAAACCTATACCCGAGGAGAGTACATTATTGTTAATGGAGATGATGAATATAACATTATTCATTCTTGTTTGATTAAGTCTTAGGTTTGATTCCTGATATTTTTTTTGTGTTCCTTATATTTTTTTTTTTGTAATTATTTTGCCATTCTTTTTATATACTATATAACATTAAATGTCAAAAAATTGAATCGCACTCTTTATCATGAGGTCAACAAATTCGCTGAAACAATGTTACAATCACAACCAGCACAAGTCATATAAGAATTTTATTTAAAATATTGCAATTTAGTTTGTAGATGAATCAAAATTAGATAAAAATTAGAGAGATACAAAAAAAAAAAAACGCATCTATTAGTTTAAATTTGAAACGAATTATTCTGTTACATTGGAACTTGAGGAGAGGACAATATCGGATCCTGGTTAATTTTCCATCAGTTTTTCATTAGGCTCACCAGATTCCGCATAAATGGCAACCGAGTACTTTTCTATCGCCGATCTTTTGCGATCATTGCGGATCCCTCCTGCATGGTATTACACATAAAGGTCTTAAATGTAAAGGTAATCCTCTAGAACCACTATATGAATTTTAATGAAATTAGTGTTTATAGTTACATGTTTGGATTTTACAATTTGTTATTGTTAATATTGTGTTTGTTAGACAAAACAAAATGCAAAAAAAAAAAATTGTTTGTCCATGCTTTGATTATTATTTTTGTTATTTGTGTTTCAAACTTAAGTTAAGGTCATTGAGATGTAATTGATTATTCTGGTAAGTTTATTGTATAAGAAATTAGTTTAGAGATTTTAGTCGCACCAAATTCAATTGGTATTAAAAAAAAAAAAGATTTTTCGAATGAAAAAGACTCCGAAGTGTTACAATTTCAAAAATGACATAATAACACAATTCATAACGCAAAAATCTCTCAATGTTAATATACCTATATTAAACAAAAAATTAAAAAAAACTTATATAACTGTTATCATTTTTATTTTTTTAGGCTTAAAATCGATTTGTCTCTTCTGGGAAAAAATATATAAACTGAAAACAAATATGTATTATATATAAATAATTAGTTGAAAGGTTCATTTTCATTTAAACTTAAACAGTAAATGAAATCTTGAGAATCAATAATAATAAACATACAAAAGTTAAAGCGTTTAGTGGCCTATAGTCCAAGAAAACTTTGCTTTTCGCTCGGTGCTAGCTTGTGGGCTCGTCAGATGACAAAGTGTTTTTTTTTTTTTTATTTTAAATTTAATTTTTTATTTTCAATTTAACTTATAACTACTTAAATGCTAGACAAAAACCTTAAAAACTAGCTTACAGAATAACTTAACTAACTTACTGGCCCCATGCGGGCGCTCTAAATTATACTATAACTATATATTAAAAATGTTTTTTTGTTTTCTTTAAAAACTCGTTTTCCTATGACATTTATTTTATATAAAACAGTGGGTTATATCCGCATGTTCTTCCTTGTCACTGCAACCTCTACACAGATCGTTTTCAGTTAGACGTAGTTTTTTGGCGTGATATCTTAGCATGTTATGGCAAGTTAAAACACCTACCAACGTCGATACTGACTTCCTGTCTTTTTGAATGGCATTTGTTCTATTTTTGTCGTACTGCGGCCACAGTTTCCTAGCTACCTCACAAGTGTTTAAGTTTGCCCATCTCGAGTTGGCTTTTGCCAGGATTTCACACATTATATTAAGTTTGAGGTCGCATAACGGTGGTTTTACGCTCCTTTCTGAGAGTTATAGGCTAAGTGCTGAGCCTTTTCTTGCCAATTCATCGGCTTTTTCATTTCCCATGATGCCCGCGTGACCGGGGACCCAGCAGAGTGTTATATTATGCTGTGTGGCAAGAACTTTAAGCTCTTCGCGACAGCTTTTCACATGCTTGGACTTTATTTCAACAGTAGAAATTGCTTTTATCGCTGCCTGGCTATCGATGAAAATGGTAATATCCTCTCGGGGTAGTGCCATCATTGATGCCACTTTGGCAGCTTTCGTTACTGCTAGAACCTCTGCTTGGAATACACTGCTGTTATTGGGAAGTCTGATTGAGCCTTCTATATTCAAAGCTTCTGAGAAGGAGCCAGCCCCAGTACCTATATCCATTTTTGAGCCGTCTGTAAAGATGGATTTGGTTGTAGGTTGTAAGACTTCATTATTAATCCACTTCTCTCTACTTGGGAACAAGCATTGGAATGGCCTTTCAAAATCTGTAAAGGGAACTATGTAGTCAGATTCTACATTTGTTCCTGTGTGGAAGTTCAAAATTTCAGAGTGTCCAGTTAAACTGGATCTCCATAGATTAGATTGGCTAATCCTGAGAGCGCTTTTTGCTGCAGTTTCCTGCATATAAAGGTCAAGTGGCAGAAGGTTAAGTATGGTTTCTATTTTTCTAAGCCCGCCGTGGGTGTCGTGCGCAAGGCACTGGTTGATCCAATGCATGCAAGTCTCTGGATGTTAGTCAATGCCTTAAGGTTTGTAGCTTTGTTAGCGTCTTTCTATCAAACTAAGCATCCATACGTCAATATTGGTCTCACTATCGCAGTGTACATCCATAGAATTACCTTGGGTTTTGGGCCCCAGTTTTTCTCAAAAATTCTGCTGCATGAGTAGAATGCGATGGATGCCTTTTTGACTCTTTCTTGGACATTAATTTTCCAGTTCAATTTCCTATCAAGTATGATTCCCAGGTATTTCGCGCTTTCGGATAACTTAAGGGGTGTGCCTTCAATTGGGTCCAGCCAGATACTGGCTTACGCAGACGACATCGACATCATCGGAAGAACCGAGCAAGCTGTACACGATTCCTTCATCCAGATCGAGCAGGCGGCACAAAATCTGGGGCTGCACATTAGTGAAGGTAAAACAAAGTACATGGTGGCGTCGAATGCGAGAGGAACAGTTGGTCAAACAATCAAGGTAGCGGAGCACGAATTTGAAGTGGTGCAATCCTTTAAATACCTTGGGTCAATAGTAGCAGCCGATAACAATATAGAAGAAGAAATACGCGGGCGGCTTGTCAAATCCAACAGAGCCTGTCAAAGATCTTCAAATCCAGAAATTTCACCATAACTTCAAAACTACTGCTGTACAGATCCATGGTTCTGCCAGTACTCACATATGGATCCGAGACTTGGGTGCTTAGCAAAAGGCACTCTGACCTCTTAGCCGCGTTCGAGAGAAAAGTCTTAAGGAGAATTGTTGGCCCCATATGTGAGGAAGGACGATTCCGGAGACGGAACAATCATGAATTGTACGCAATCTACCTTGAAGCAGATATCGTGACAAAAATTAGGCTCGGTAGACTTCGGTGGGCAGGGCACCTAGCTCGCATGAGCGAAGAGGAACCTGCTCGGAAAGTTGTTTGTGGTACATTCTATGGCAGACGACAGCGTGGTAGACCATGCTTGCGCTGGAGAGATGGCGTAGACCAGGACGCCCGGAGCCTTGGGGTGCGCAACTGGATGGCGTCGGCTCGAGACCGGGATAGGTGGAGAGACTTGTTGAAGGAGCCCAGGACCGAACCCCGGTTGTCGAGCTGATGATGATGATGATGATGTGCCTTCAATTGATAGCAGATGGAATTGTGAAATTATTCGTTTGTTCGTGAATAGAAATAGTTCTGTTTTTTTGGGGATTAATACCTAAGCCGCATTTTTGGGCCCATATGTTCAGTGTGTTGATAGCTCTTTGGAGGATATCACTGATGGTGTCTAGGAATTTCCCCGTGGCCATTATGACTAGGTCATCTGCGTAGGCAATGACTTTTATCCCATTATTATTAAGCAGTACTAAGACCTCATTCACAACTAATATCCACAGTAGTGGTGAAATAACCCCGCCTTGGGGTGTACCTCTTGAGGCAGTCATTTTCAATTCTGTATTAGCGAGGGAGGTGTTTACGTTTCTTTTGTTTAATAGGCTTAGTATTATTTGAGTAATACTGTTGTCAATGTTCATGCTTATTAAGTTTCTTTCTATAGCACTAGCCTCAACATTGTTGAAAGCGCCTTCAATGTCGATAAAGGCTGCTAATGTGTATTCTTTTTGATCGAGTGATTTGTCTATAGTACTGACTACTGCATGAAGGGCAGTTTCAACACTTTATCCTTTCATGTACGCATGTTGGTTCTGGGATAAGGTTCCTGGATTAATCATGCTACGTATAAATACATCGAGTAGTTTCTAGAATGTTTTAAGCACAAACGATGTTAGACTTATTGGTCTGAAATCTTTTGGCGTAGTATGAGTTGATTTACCGGCTTGGCGAGAAGTCAAAGTTGTATTTATACCCAAAATACAACTTTGACTTCTCGCCAAGTTGCAGATATATGTGTGTACATAATACATCGCATGAATAGTTCTTTAAACACTGGTATTAACAGGTGCTTTACCTTTTGAAGCATTATTGGATTAATACCATCAATGCCTGGTGATTTGTATGAGGAGATGGAGTCAATTGCCCACTCTATTCCTTTCTCACTAATTACTTTCTCCGGGACTATATTATTGTGTGGATTTTCGTAATTGGCATCTGTGCCCGGTTTGGGCTGCGTCTTAACACACCCAGGGCAGTGTGTATTTAGTAGGAATTCTATTGTTTCGGTGCAGGATTGAGTCCATCTGCCACTGTTATTTATAAGATAGCCAGGGGTTACCGGTTCCTTTGAGAGGACTTTTCTCAATCTTGCTGATTCAGGGTATCCCTCAATGCCATTGCAGAAAGTCCTCCAAGATGTTCGTTTTGCGCTTTGGGTTGCATTTTTGAACTTTCTTTGACCTTCTATGTAGAGGTCCCAATCGGACTCTGCATTGCTTTTTCTTGCGGCATTGAAGAGTTTTCTTGCTTCTTTTCTTAGATGTTGCAGCTCTTTATTCCACCAATGGGGTGATGTTTTTGTACTCGGAGCTATTACGGGGCAAGATGTTTCGTATGCGCTTTTGAGAATCAGGTTCAGTGTCTCAACCGTATTGTCAATATCTTTAGGTGACTCATAATTTAGGCCTTGTAATATGTTTTGTTTTTCCTCTACTTTTGTGACAAAACGATCCCAGTTAGTTTTTCTGGGATTTCTATATGGTTCTTTTTGTTTTATATTATCTTCAATTTCAAATTCAATACTTCTGTGGTCAGAAAAGGAAGGTTCAGTAGATACTTTCCAGCCACTTACGAAAAAGAGTTAGAGTTGTTAATAAGGTGAATATGAAAAAGATAGGTCAAAAGACCTATAGCCCACCAAAAGACCTATGTTGTTAATAAGGGTTATGTCTAGCACTTCTCTTCTATTTCTAGTAACGAATGTTGGTTCGTTGCCTATGTTTCCTATAACTGAATTATGTTCTATAATAAATTCAAGAATTGACTCACCTCGTGGGTTGGTGTTTGTACTACCCCATTGTACATGATGGGAGTTAGCATCACATCCGAGGATAAGGTCCCATCTATCATCTCGAGCTTTTTTGACAAGCTTTTTTGCCGGCTAGTCGTTTCCCCACTTTTCTTCTTGTACACCGTCACAAATGGTCTTATCTTGCATCGGGTGATGCCGACGCTTATTTTGTAGCCACATTTGCGCCAGTAGTGGCATGGATTTGTGACTGAGTCTCACCACAATATCCATGCCTTTATCATTGTGCGGCCCCATTTCCTCCACCTGCCAGTCCTTACTTAAAAGTTCCGGGTTGAGGTTTTGGATGTTGAGTTGCACTCTTTCTTCCGGCAGATAAGGGCCGGGGAGGAATAGACTACCCTTAGGTTTGGCGAATTCTAGTAGTTTTTTCCTATCGCAAAGACGCAGGTTGGCTTTTGGCCATGGTGCTTCCGTGTTGGCGATGAACTTCTTCAACAATTTGAGGGTTTCCGCGTCCTCACATTCCATCACTTTGAATCCTTTCAGAGATGTAAGTTGTCCAAAGTGAGGGATATGCCCAGCCACTTTGTACGAATCATTCACCCCATCCAGGATTCTGACTTCAATCAATCTCCTGCTTTGGTTTCCCTCTGCAAGGAGAGTACTGTACAGACACTGCTCATAGTCTCGTCCCCGTCTTCCCGTGAGTTTGGGATCAAGTTTCCTGCAGAACTCGTCGTAGGTCCGGACGGGCTTGTGCCTGTCACAGTCCCAGATTTGTTCAACAGTTCCCCATCACCGCCTACACTAACCAGACAAGCCGATGAACCCACTACCGGTCCCGACGGGCTTATGCCTGTCACAGACTTTGATGAGTCCACCAACTTCTCCACACTGCCTAACTTTTTCCCTTCAATTGCAGAGGCAGACGGGTACCTGTGCGATCCCGACGGGCTTGGGCCTGTCACAGAACTAGGTGCTCCCATCTTTCTCTCAGATGTTGTTGCTGGCTTCGAGTGCACTGGTACCACTTTCAGTCCCGACGGGCCTAGACCTGTCACAGATTTGGTTGGACCCATTACACTCTTTAAGTTCGGATTCATGTGAGCTTCGTGTGTGTTCGTCTTTAGTCCCGACGGGCTTAAACCTGTCACAGACTCGGACGACTCCACATTTCCGCTCTTGCTTGTGACTACCATTTGAATAAGTGTTGCCCGAAGGATCACTACTCCGTAGGTAGGCACGAGCAACTTGAAGCCTAAGTTGTTCCCTATCACTAAGACTCTCCCACTTTTTCCCTTCCAAAGCCCTAATTGTCTTCTTGTAGCTCTTAATTCTGCTTCGGTTAGAGGCTACTGACGATGTTAAAATGGACGAGCCAGCAAGGGAGACAGTGTCATTGTCACCTAGGAATAAATTTCCTAGATCCATGACACTCTCTTCAATGCTGCCATCGGAAGTAGCCTTAGGGGCTGAAGAAGATTCGAGAAGGAAGCTCTCCTCTTCTTCTGTCATGTTGTCGTCGTTGATTGAATCGGCTTCCGTTAAGAACTTCGTGCCCGATTCTTGCACGTCGTCCCCTTTTGTTTTTGTTTTGTTTTTTTGTTTGTTGTTAATTTTTGTTCCCACGAGTATGGGGGAAGGAAAAGTCCGTCTGCGTATCACCCCCTGTATACAGATAAGGTCAGGTTACTCTTCGATTTGACCCGGTTTCGAAGAGGTACCGTTAGAAAACCATCCAATAGGCACGGTGACGTAACACCCTGGATTAAGGGATGGGCAGTTCTTGGTTCGTTACTCATCAAAATCACTGTAGATCCAGGTTTCCCCAGATTCACAGATCAGATGAATCTTTGAAACTTAAGCCTTCGCACCACAACAAGGTGACTACCCTTGCGAAGGTTGTCTAAATAGAGGAATGTCTCGGGCGGGATGAAACCGTTAAGACAAACGCTCTCACTATATTCTTCATTGGGTTAGTAAGCCCCGAAAATAAGTCCATTGGCTGAGGTCATCGCCCTTGCAATGTGACCCCGAATCAGCTTAATTAAAAAGTTATTTATCCTGTTTATATTGGCCCCGTTGTATAAGACCTCGTTGGCATAATAATGTTTGTACTCCGACTCTGGTGTTCTGTGTAATCCAAGACAGGTCCTAAGACACTGCCTCTCAAACACCCGAATCTTTTAAACCACACAGGGCACCCATAGGCAATCATCGGCCGGATGAGGGCCATGTAGCAAATCACCTTTACCCTGTTTTCAAATTAGATAACAATCAAACCTAACATTACGATGATGAAGAAAGAAGTAGATTTAGAAATTCTGTCTGTCCGTCAGTCTGTCTATCTGTCTTCTGTATCAGTTGTATCATAGACCATACAGCCTGAACGACCGAACAAATTTGGTTTGAATTTGATTTTATTTTTTTATTTGGAAATTTGTAAAATATATAAAAGTGAATGCAAACAACATCTGCTGTTATAGTTTGATAAGGATATGTGTTAAAAAAACAGGATTGACGGTATTTGGCGGGATTTTGAAAAGCGGGACTATAATAGATCGGTATTTTGAGCAAGCTGGATTTTGAAAGACGAGATTTAAAAAACCGATACGCTCCCCTGTTAAACGATAGCAAGTCATCTTTGAAATCATTTGCATGAGGCTCCATTATTGATATTTTTCGCACAAAATAGTCATAAGCTGAGTCTCAACTTTGCCATTTTACTTCGATCATATAATTGATTATTATTTGCGAAATGAATGTATTTTCTGACCTCATGAAAACGATTAGCTTGTGGTTCTTGTATCCCTATCTAAATTCCAATATATGGACCTAGAAATTGAGTAATTATTATGTAGAGAAGCATAAAGACTGGTTTGGTTCGAGATCAATTTTGTTACCTATAAGTATCAAAAAGTATTTCAAATATATCGATTGGAGACTTATTTGTCTAAAGCACTGTTCATATTCATCTTGTTTAAGACTGCTTTTAAATTAAGCAACTTCTGAGAGCAACACGTTTGTTTTTCACTCGTTCATTTGAGTTTGTTGGAGAAAAACGTATGTTGTGGCCGGGGCCGGGGTAGACGGAAACGCCACCCTTTTCTTTAACAAAATGACAATTTTCAATGGCAAGTCATGGACTGAACTATTTCTAGTGACATCTGGATAAACAAAGTTCATCTTTATCGTCGACGAATGAAAATGGACATTTGCAACGAAGACGAATTAAAATTTTTCTAATGTCAATCAAATATTTTGCGTTCTGTATAATTTACCTGTGACGACGGAAACAAACGAAAGGAAATCACACCTATTGTGAGTTTCACGCGGAAAACCTTTCACGTGAAACATTTTTGCTCCCCCAGAATTTTAAAAGTTATTGACAGTTTCACGGGAATGAAATTCCACTTCGAATCAAAACTGACAGTTCGAAAAAAAGGTGTGTTCAGAAAACTGAGTTCTTTATAAATTTCCCTTTCTCTGTAATGGAAACAGGTACACAAAATCTACACCTTTTTTCAATATTTAGTAAAAAATGCAATTAAATCAATGTAGCGACGTAATTAAGCATTTATTATTGTAACCACTGAAGGCAACACTGCGACGACACACTTACAATTAGTTTTTCATTGATTTGTCTAAAAAAAAAAAACATAACAGAACATGCTATTACAAAAAATGTCCCTCTCCGCATTGACCAATTGTGTATTCGTGTTTATAAAACGCTTCATGTGTTTCTGTTTAGTAAGAAGTGTCAAAGTTTGATAAATAGAGTCAAACAAATTGTTTTAGTTCTTTGATTCGAGATTGTTTGAACTTTAATAATTCTTTAATAAATATAATATAAATCTTATAAATATTAAGCGTTGCCACACATATTTTGGTAGATGAAAAAGTTTTTTGTGTGTTTTGTTTCTTTTTCATACATTTTGTATGCTGCCGCTTTCTGTTTTACGTAGCGCTTTTATCCGTCCGTCCCACCTATGTACCTACATACATTATGCATAATTTTGTTTTGATTTGTATGTGCTGCTTTGTTAATGAAACATTTAGATAAACTCTATTTTACTTTTGTTGGTAAAAAACAAATAAAATCTTATAATTCCTGCCTCGTTCCATCTCGTTCACCTCCAAAAACTAAATGGAAATATTAGCTGTCAATGACGAGAAATTTCACACGGAATAAGTACTTACAATAAGGAAGTTTTTTCGAACATGAACAATTTTTCACACGAAACTCACAATGGGATTTTTTCCGTGTGGAATTTTGCTACCGTGAAACTCACAATAGGTGTGAATGTGTGAATGAACGTGGGCAAAATTGCAACAGAAGCTTTTTAAATTGATTTTTATTCAGCATTCATTCCTGAACCACTTATCCAAAATCAGACGAAATCTGATCATGATGGGAGCAATTCAAAAAATGAATTTCAAAATGGCGGATTGAATAATATGTTTGTGCGATAATAGGATGTAATTTTTATGACGCTTTGGTGTTTTGTGTCACTTATTAAAATAAATTCTTACTGACAGAAGGCCAAATTGAGGAATTTGATTAAATTGGAAGAAATTAATGCACACTGATTAACAACCTGGTGAGCTGTGATTCAGCGTTAGTGTCATCAAACTGGAAAAAAGCACGATCGGACATCATTCTGATTTGAGCCATTTGGACGATTACAGTAAATTTAAGAATAATCGATGCATACCGATTAAAACCCGGTAATTTTTTTACACAGTCAACCAAAAAAGTCGATGTTGGTGTTAGAATTCATACTTTAGCCCCACTTTGAGGTGAAATCCTTTAAACAAGTCAATTTTTCCTCATACCATATGATAAAAACAAAAGGTAGAGCTTTGATAAACAACATTAAAAAGAAAGTGCAATTGTATATTATGACAAACATATAAAGGGTGTTTTTTTTTTTAGGTATAGAACTTATAGTTGGCATTACTTTTCAAGACGGCGACCGATTTAACAGCTGTCAAATGATTTATTCTCAGTTCGGTTTGGCAATTCATCTTGAATAGACTCACGCCTGAACAACGCTTGCAAATTGTGTCGAATGGGCCCAAAACGAGATGGCAATTGTTCCCGATTTTCATAAGCGAATTTTGTTTAGCGATGAAGCGCACTTCTGGTTGAATGGCTACGTCAACAAACAAAACTGACGCATTTGGAGTGAAGCTAATCATCAAGTGTATGTCGAAACACCGTTACATCCAGAAAAACTGACTGTTTGGGGCGCTTTATGGGCTGGTGGAATCATTGGTCCGTACTTCTTCAAAAACGATGATGGCCACAATGTTACAATCAATGGTGATCGGTATAGAGCCATGATTACTAACTTTTTCATTCCTGAATTGAACAATCATAATGTCCAGGAGCTGTGGTTCCAACAAGATGGCGCAACATGTCACACAGCTCGTGCCACAATCCATTTATTGAAAGACAAGTTTGGTGAGCGCCTAATTTCACGTTTTGGACCTGTGAATTGGCCTCCAAGATCTTGTGATTTAACACCGCTAGACTATTTTCTGTGGGGTTATGTAAAGTCATTGGTCTATGCGGATAAGCCACAAACGCTTGACCATTTCGAAAACAACATTCGCCGTGTTATTGCCGATATACGGCCAGAAATGTTGGAAAAAGTCATCGAAAATTGGACGTCCAGATTGGACTACATCCGAGCCAGTCGTGGCAGTCATATGCCAGAAATCATATTTAAAATGTAATGCCACAAGATTATTATATATATATTGATTATTCGAATAAATAAAAAATCATGTCAATCGAATATTCCATCGTTTTTTTATTGCAATTTAAAGTTCTATACCTCTAAAAAAAACACCCTTTATGTATGTACATCTTAAAGCTTTTACTTTTACTACATACTTACTTGTTTTATTTTCCATATAAACGTAAAGATTTTAATGTTGTTCCATTTAAAATTATACAATCTATTAAATTTTTAGGAAAATGCACATTAAATTTTTTGTATTTTTAATTGCCCACAAAAGAAAAGCCCATTAACTGAAAATATGTACATAATAAGGCATCAAAACGACGAAAGAACATAAATCTTCTGTTATTGATATTTAATTTTTTTTTATAAAAGAGCTTCCATAAAATGTATTACTTTTTTCGTGCTTTAGGTATATACCCGTCAAATAAATTTGTCTTCTTAGGAACTCTATAAATATTTTATGTCTAAATCTACACCACTGATGAAAATTAAATATGGAGAGTGTCAGTGTGTTTATTTCTAATATTTTGTGGGAAATTGGAGGAGGAAAAGCTTAAGCTTAAGATTCTTAATGTTATTTTTCCGTTTTTTTTAACAAAATAAGCAATTAAAGTTCAACTGACATTTTTATATTAACAACCAAATTAAACAGTTCAATTAAATTCACAAGCCAAAGTCTTCTTTTTCTTTGGTAAAATTTTAATAAAACAAAAATGCCTTTAATGTCAAAGTCCTTGTAATCGATTATCAATTTATGAAAAAAAAAACAGTTTAAAGTAATTTTCAATCAAGCCAAACACGCCTTTTAAAATCTAATCAAATTATGAATTTTACAAAATCTCTCACTGGTGTATATATACAAGTTTTCAAATCATATCAAAGACCAATATTGAGTTATAAAAAAATAACTCCTTCTCACTCCCTTCAATCGATGCTCATAATTTCCGTTTAATATAATCAAAATGATTGAATTCTAATATAAGTCCTTGAATGGAACTCAAATTAGCCCTAAAGGCATCTAACACACGTATGAAAAAAAAAACACTTGTAAATAGGAAATTTGCATCAATTCATATACAATTGCAAGGATACAACAGGATATTAATGATATTTTCAGAGCACAATTCATCGTCACGTTACATTAGTGTCGCTCGTCCTTATATTTATTCGAAGTGACATAGTGTGTTTGGCGATAACCTACTTAGGGTATGAATTTCACTGAATAAACGTTGAGAGGGTGTGCACTTATATTATAATTGATTAATATATTTTAACTCTTATTAGTAGGATGTAGGGTTAAATTCAGTTGGGGAAAGCATTTAACATTAGTGTAGTGCCGTTAAAGAAGAAATCTCTGTACAAAGTAATCCTTTAAGTTAAATGCATTTGCATTAGCATTTGCCTTGCTTATTTCGGTTGAATCGTTAAAAGAAATAAATGCAACTCGTTATTTTCGGAACACTTTATATAAAATAAAAAAGACAAGGAATAATAAGTCGATGTATTCTTGCAATGTCATATAGGAACGTGAGTTTCGAAGTTTTAAATTTCACGCTGTCGTTAATTTCTAATAACATATATATTATTATTATTATACCCAAAATCACTCGATAAACACTGCAAAACAAATTTAAATCGAAAGTAAAAATAAAATAAACTAATAAACCGAAATTTAGCTGTCGAAAATTTGCTTAAAATAATTTTGGGTGTTTTCATAAACGTCAGACCATTGTATATACATTTCTATAGTATTTTCATGCTGAATAATCACCGCCTGGCCATCTTAAGAAACTTGTGAATAACACATTTTTAGGTTCGTGCATTTACTAGTTGTCTATTCTGTAACCCTGACAACAGTCGTAAACATATATGATTTTTGTTTTGTTTACGACTCTTGTCAAGGAAATATGGATTTTAGAGCCAATAAAATACATTATATATTATTAATTTGTTTTGATGACGACTATTGTTAGGGTAACATAATAGACACTTAGCAAATGTAAGAACCCCCAAATGTGCGGTTCACAACTTTCTTTAGATGGCGCTGCTCCATGGTTGTACTATAGAAATTTATATACAATGGTCAGACTAAAAAAAAATCTGCAATGACAATAAGCACACAGTTCTTAAATAAAAAAAAGTGTTTTGTTTTTTTATTTTTAAGGACCAGTTGTACAATCGTGGTCCAAATTCTTAACCCACCGATTTTGACGGATTATCTATGGAAATCAGTGGTTTAAAAATTTGAACAACGTTGAACCACGATTGTAGAACTGGCCCTAAGTATTTTGAACATAGCTGTTAAAATAAAAAGAAGTAAAATGTTAACCTTCAGAAATGAAGTGTTTTTCATCAGTTTTGTGATTGCAGATCTTAGTTAGTCTGACGTTTATGAAAACACTTTTTGATATATTTTTTTTTAGGATAAACTGACGATTCTAAAATACATAAATAGTTTTCTCCTTAAAAAATCGATGGAACATTGAATCTGGAAATCTTAAAAATTTGCATGCCATGAAATTTTCTTTTCTTTGGTTTCAACAATTTTAAAGACTTTTTTAAATGCAGAGTACTTACATACATATGTATCCAATTTTCAAGCAGAAAGGAATAGCTTGCTACAAGAGCAAGTTCGTGTGCTTCATTTAAATTTGTTTAAGAGATATATTCAGTATATTTTCTGGTACCTTCTTTATAATATTATGGATGCTTGACAACCTACATCAAATGAATCTTTCAGTTGAACCAAAAGACACTCATTTTCATTAGTGAGAATTTACTTGAAAAATAAAACGACATGACATAATTTGCCCGGGGCAAACAAACTAACGGTTTTTGATGTAAAAATGGTTTTAATTTTGTTTG
Organism: Baccha elongata; assembly: GCA_951217065.1. Classification (NCBI taxonomy): domain Eukaryota; kingdom Metazoa; phylum Arthropoda; class Insecta; order Diptera; family Syrphidae; genus Baccha; species Baccha elongata. The sequence goes on along the minus strand of OX578274.1, from coordinate 18,338,404 downwards.
TGAAGAGACGCCGGGTCAACAGAAACAATTTAACAGACGAACGCTGATGTTAGCACTTATCAACTGTGAACATTACTACCCACACATTAGTTCTTTCTATTTTGGGTTTTGTGTTAACATTCTCAAAAAGCTAGGGATACCCTATTTATTCATCACTGCTAGGACACACAGTATGTTGTTGGCCCCTGGGAGAATTACTGGAAAAGCTGTCAAAATATTGAATAAACACAAATCCATTATAATATACACAACGCGAAGCACGTAACTGTATTCGGTGCTGCACAAGTTCACCAACTTTATCTTTTAAAGTACAGCATTTTTGACTTTTCAAAATAAATAAAAAATAAAAGGCACGACTGGGTCACACAAACTTGCTCTTGTGGCAAGTTACATAAGAGCTTAAAAAAACCTTCCACGAAATTATTTTATATGAAATCATTTCTTAAATTCTTTGAAATAATTAAATAAGAAATAATAAAAATAAAATAAATAAATAACTTTGAAAATCAAATTATAACAAACCAGAGTTTTTTTACTAAAATTGTGCGACCAGTTTTTGAAAAAATCGATTTATTTTCACACAAAAAATGCCACTTTTAACAAATAAATACTTTTCATTCAAAAACGAAATTTCAAAAAAAACCATCAACTGGTTTTCAAAATATTAAATTTTCAAAAATTAAATTTGTTTAATTAATATAATTTTTTTGAAAAAATTAAGTACGCCATTATTGTTTGGCTACCTAGGCCTTTTTATAAATAAATTTTAGTTAAGATCCGCTAAGCCTTTAACGAGAAAGTCAAAATTAAAAAAACCGTTAAATGGCAGGCACCGTTTAAACTATTTTTTAGGAATGACGGTTTCAACAGTCTAAAAGGTCTTTAGTGGCAAGTCACTCATGTCAAGTTGTATCAAAATCGTTAGAGCCGTTATCAAGAAAAACAGGTTTTTCGATAACCGTTATATGACAGGTACCGTTAGTTTTAGGCCTAGAACAAAACCGTTAGTTTTAGGCCTAGAACGAAAACCCCCCCTGACGGTCACCCTAAAAACCTTATATACCAAGTTTAAAAGGAATCGGCATAACCGTTAAGGGTGCAGTTGCGAATGACAGACAGACCGACTGACAGACAGACACACATAAAAAATTGCCAGACCAGCTTTTTCGAGTTCGCTATCATCGTAATGTCATTTTTGATTGTTATCTCAAAACTTTTTTCCTGCACGAATTCATAACTTGCCTTATAGTACCTATAATCAAGTAAAAAGTAATCAACCATGTCGCGACCGCGTGTTTTGTGAAGAAACATTTTATTTAGGGCTTGTTTCACAGTATCTGAATTTAATCAGCTGATGCAAATAGGGGGGGTTCGTTCACACTTAACCGCATGCATGACAAGGAATAAATAACGCTTGACAGTTTGCGTTCACACTAGTAAAGCATCCCGTCAACCACCATATCGTCAGCAGGATATCAAAATATTTTGAAAACCATCATGCCGCTTGACAAGCCTCTTGATGAACCGGCCACACTATCAAAACTGAGCAGATAATGCCATTGCCATATTGTCATGTATGCAGTTGATTGTGAACCCCCGTAATGATATAAAATGTAAGAAAGCTGTGCAGTTCCATTGTGGGCCCACAAAAAACGTGACGTACGACATATTTTGACATCTGTCCCATCTGCAGCTAAAGTTACAGCTGCAGCAGTCATCCATTGTATATAAATTTCTATAGTACAACCATGGAGCAGCGCCACCTAAAGAAAGTTGTTAACCGCACATTTGTAGGTTCTTACATTTACTAAGTGTCTATTCTGTTACCCTAACAATAGTCGTCAACAAAACAAATTAATAATATATAATGTATGTTATTGGCTCTAAAATCCATATATATCCTTGAAAAGAGTCGAAAACAAAACAAATATCATAAATGTTTACGACTGTTGTCAGAGTTACAGAATAGACAACTAGTAAATGCACGAACCTAAAATTGTGTTATTCACAAATTTCTTAAGATGGCCAGGCGGTGATTATTCAGCATGAAAATACTATAGGAATGTATATGCAATGAGTCATCACTGAAAAGTTAAACAAAGTTGTTTGTACTTTCCATTACCATTCTGTACCATTCTGTAGCCAGAGTGGGGAAATTTAAATATGGCTGACGAATTTTTAGTTTGGGGGGGGGGGTTATGGCCAGCTGCGTTCCATCTGCTGCGCCCTCTAGGTATGATGAAGTCCGTCCGCTGCCTTTTTTTGAAATTGTTTGTCTTTATTTAGGCCGGCGAGTTAAGTTTTTCACTAAGACAATTGGTGAAAGGATCATAATAAATTATACAACATTACATCCAAATTAAATCCCAATAAAAATCCATGAACGGCTGAAAAATACATATAACAGAAGTCGATAGTGAAAATGTTGCCGTATTTTTTTTTTAACAGAAACAATTTCAGTGCTAATAGCAATAGAACCAATGGTCGACTCGAACCCCTCATTGCCGAGACGCACGTTTTTTTGTTTTGTTTCCTTCAATACGTATAAATAGGTGCTGCGGAATTTGAAACGTTTACTATATATAAAACAACATGACCAATATTAATAAATAAAGCAAGCGATGTTTCAAAAACAGATGTTAACATAGAAGTATAAAAAAAGTCAAAATAATTTCTGGATTTGAAAATAATCTTCTTAATTGTGTACTAAGACTGTGTTGTTAATTTTTGTTAATTTTGTAACATAAATGTTTCCATAGATATTTACAAACCAAGGTGGTACATTTTTCATTTTAAAATGCAAAATTGATCAAAATTATTTGATCAAGAAAATCTCAATTCGAACATATAATTAGGTACCTGATCTACCTTGGAGGACATCTGGCAGTTTGATAAGTTTTGGTCTACATTTTCATTGCATCCTGTATACATATATCGACCCAATCTATTATATGACATAACATATTTTTATGCCACTAACCGTAGCAAAATGTTTAAATTGAAAGGTTCTGATGGCCGTGAAATGTTTTCCAGCTGCATGAACAGTTTATTCATGTGAAAAATTGGTTTCCTCAGTAAGCACTCAAACTATGTATAAACATATATGTATAGAAACATACTATCAAAATGTTATCCCTTTGGGCTAGTTAGTTACAAATGTGTGTCATAAAATAGCTTCACTACAGAGAGAAAGGTGTTATAGTATATGTGTATGTTATGTTTAAAAGGCCACAAGGTAAGGACTAAGGACTTCCTAGCCAAAACATATGGGATATAAAATTTGTACATTAAATTTTTAACCAAACATACAAATAAAAATACTTAACATTCTAACATGGTCGGTGGTCATGTTATGGATGCATAAAACGACACAAAGGAATGATAAAATAGTAGAAAAAAAATAAACGTCCCTGAATGCACTCAAAAGAAAATATATACTTTATCATCCTTCTTTTCTGGACAGGACTCTTCAATGGCCTCATTGGCTACTTGTATAGTGCAATTACCACAAAATGAGCGTGAGCATGCTAGGCACTCGTTGTCGTTATCCTCGTTGGTATTCATTTTCTTGTCGAGTGAATATTAATAATTATAAAAAATGCTGAAAAGGACCCTCTTCATGGATATAGTGTAGATGTAAGAGGGTGTGGTGTTAGTCTTTTCATATTTTATTTTTTTATTTTTATATATATCATCATCCCCATCTCAGTGATGTGAATGACAGCAAAAAGGCTGCACATTTTAATCTATTTAATTTGAATGAAAGCAATGAGTGAGTGGGTCCTTGACAAGGGGAAACTCATACAACTATCAAGATGAGAATGAATTACACACTTTGGCTGTGTAATTCTTTGACTTTATGTTCAATTCGCGTTCATTTGTGCACTTTATAAATCAAATTAAAAGTTTCAATAAAAGGAAACATTAAAGAACGTGTGAAATAAAATTTAATTGGAAAGAACATTTTTATGCAGTTGGAAAGTGAATTTAGCGAACAACGAAAGTTTCCTTTTGATAAAATTTGAGACGTTGTACGAAGCTTTAAGAGGCTCGTTCCTCCAGAGTCATTAAGATTTTAATAATATATTAATGGTTAAATCTATTTCAACTATTTTTATAATACTCGATCTCTGAGAATAGCCTATCAGTTCTTTCCAGACATCTACTTTGGATGTTCCATTAAATAAAATTTCTTTCTTTAGCCGAACAATACGAATGTGAAATACTTTGACCGCACCAATTTGTATTTCACAATGTTTTTTAAGCCATTACTTACAATCTGTATTTATATGTACTTCACACTAGATACGAAATTAATTGTAAACCTCCAAGCTGCAACTCAAAATGTTTTCAGTCGGTGTGCCGGGCTCGAGGGAACTGATTCTTGACAGAAATTGTGAAATGCTACAAAATTGTCTTTCTTCTTATAGTGCTTTTCCAATTAAACGTACGGGTTCGGTCATGTTTTGTATGATCCTTTGCATTAACTAACAACTATGCAGTGACGCACACAAACGGATAAGCTGTGAGTTTAATTCAATAGCACTGGTTTTCGTGAGGAAACCTTATTAATCAACTTAAAGTTAAAATGTATTTATTAAATCGAAAACAAATTTTGAGTTATATTTTAACATTTTTTTAAATCATAATAAGGCAAAAGAATACGCATCCAATTTTATGATTGGATGTGATTCGTTAATCGTTAAGGAGTATCAAACAAAAAAAATGGCGATGGTGTGTGGCAAAAATTATTAAGAGCTTTTCGATATTTATATGGTTTATCTCACCGAACAGTGGAACAAATATTTACATCGTTTTGGAGAAAGTAAGATTATTGCACTTGATATTTCAAAGGCATTTGATAGAGTTTAGCATCAAGCTCTCCTATCGAAAATGCGTGCTTTTGGTATTGATGAATCTCTTCTTTGATTAGACATTACCTTTCGGACCGTTCAATTCAAGTAGTATTGGACGGGTTCAAATCTGATATCCAAAAAATATACGCTGGTGTGCCCAGGGCTTCGTTTTGTCTCCGACGCTCTTCCTTATTTTTATAAATGATCTTTTGTCTGAAACTTCTAACCCACTACATTGTTTCGCTGATGGCAGTACCCTCTGCTTTTCATATTCGTTTTTAGATTCTCATCCTTATTCTTCGGATGTGGACTACCAACGGCAGCGTATGATAAGCTCATTAAATTCTGATCTTGACATCATTATTCAATGGCGATTCAAAAACCGTGTAGAAGTTAATGCTTCGAAAACTCAATGCTGTCTACTGTCGCAAAAGCGTAACCCTCCCCCAATGGCACTATCCATGGGTGGTACATGCATCGACGAGATTGAACAACTATCGGTCCTAGGTATGTGCATCACAAACCACTTGTTGTGGAGTGATAACATATTGACATAGCCAAAAATGCTGCTAAGTGTTTAGGTTTTCTCGACGATGCAAGAAGTTTTTTACTCCTTCTGATCTGGCTACAATTTACAAAGCTTTTATTCGTCCCAAACTTGAGCATAACTCTCATATTTGGGCTGGAGCCCCAATAACGTATTTGAGTCTTCTGGATAGAATTGAAAAAAGAGCTTTAAAAATGATAGGAGATCGTTCTCTCACCGAGACAATTGCTTCTCTTAAACACCGCCACAATTTCTTATGCCTGTCATTGTTCTATCGTTATTTTTATAAACAATGCTCTAGTGAAATAGCCAGTTGCATTCATCCCCTTAAAAAATTCAACCGTAATATCCGTACTGCTAGGAATGCCCATCAGTTTACCCTTGAGCCCAATTTCGGACATACTGTTAAGTACAGAGATTCTTTCTTTAGCCGGACTACGCGAATGTGGAATGCTTTACCAGACTCAATATTTCCCACTCATTACAATGTGCAGACATTCAAAACCAATGTCCATCGGTTTCTCCTTTCTAATCATATCCTCTCTCCCTAATTGCTCGCACTGTGTTTAATCATTTTAAGGGTATTCATAACCCCTTTAGTGCGCACACAATATACAAAAAAAAATGCTTTTCATGCTTGATCGTTTAAACCATAATTGGTTCTTGAAGAGAATATGAAGACAAAATCAAGATTCCTAGTTGATCTTGGACGGGTATTTATGTTGAGTTGACCAGCTAGAATATAATCTGAGTCAATGGATCCTGATAAGAGTTGAAACAGGTACACTACGTTATTAAACTCTCTTCTTTTCTCAAGTGTCGACATATTAAGAAGATTTAATCGACTTTCGTATGGTGGTAAATGTTGAGTTGCGTTCCAAGGGAGGTGTCGAAGAGCATATAACAATTTTATATGCTCTTCGACACCTCTCTTGGAACGCAACTCAACATTTACCACCATATAACAATTTTATATGCTCTTCGACACCTTCCTTGGAACGCAACTCAACATTTACCACCATATGAAAGTTTTTGAACAATTTCCCCTTTATTGGTTGCAAAGTCGTAATAAGGACACCAAACACAGATGCAATATTCTAACACAGGACGAACAAATGCACAATAAAGATATAAGGATCTTTGATTTGTTTTCGAAAATCTCATTATTAGTCCAAGGCGGCCCCTTTTGCTTTGCTAGCTATTGTATCGATGTGAGGATTAAATAAAAGCTTAAGATCAAATAAAACTCCTAGGTTATTAAAAATGTCCACCTTCCCCAACTGAACATCATCAATGAAATAAAAAGTAACTGCTGGATCGCGTCTCCTGGAATAAGTTCTCGCCTTGCATTTATTAACGTTGAGGTTCATTCCGTTTTTAGAAAACCATTCAGAAATATTATCAATGTCATGTTGAAGAAACAAATATCTATTAGGGATAGGGACAAAATCTCGACTGCCAAAATCCCGACTGGACAGATTGAAAAATCCCGACTGCCAAAATCCCGACTAACAAAATCCGAATGTTAGGAATAAAAAATCCCGAATTTGTTTTTTTGCTTTTACACTAATTATTTGAAGTAGGATATGAAAAGAAAGAAAATAAGAAGCGAAACAGGTCAAATAACAAGTTAAATACATGAAAAATAACCGGCGAAAACGATACCTGAATGAAAATATGAAACATTTTTGTAATTAATTTATATTGAAAAATTTAGTTTCAAATTGCCTTTACCAAAAAAAAGTAGTTAGTCAGTCGTTATTTCGTCGGTTGGGATTTTGGCAGTCAGGATTTTGTCCAGTCGGGATTTTGGCAGGAGGGATTTCGTACCCAACCAGTTTTTGAAACCATAAAGAAGTTTAAAATCATCAGCAAATATCAAAATCTTGCTATAAAGAAAAGCCGTGCGTAAATCATTGATGATAAAAATAAAGATAAGAGGTCCAATATGACTGCCTTGAGGAATTCCATTTAAGACATCGATTTTTTTAGAGATGCAGTTATTTACTTTGACATTTTGTGTTCTGTTATCTAAGTATAAGATGTTATCCAAGTTAATAACCAGTTCGGAAACCCATAATTCTTCAGTTTATCTAATAGTATTGTATGACAAACTCTATTAAACGCTTTACTTAAGTCACCATAAAAGACATCAGTTTTTAGACCGTCAGATGAATTCTAATTTCTAACTACTGTTTTTTGTAGTTATAACACTTCAAAAGTTAAAGTGTATAACAGTTAAATTTTTATTCAAGTTTTCAAAATAAAAAATAAGAAAAAAAGACATTTCGTTAAAATTTTGAAAAAAAATTAACTTTTATGTGTCATTCCCCTCAAAGTGAAAATAAGCATTACGTTTTCTATCGAAAAGCTCTCTTAATAATTTTTTTCGTCCGAAAACCCATTCTTAAGTTATTTGAGAAAATATGCGTATGGATGGCGGTTAACACAATCCCCCTACAAAAAATCCAGCCATTCCTTTTTGGAATGGCTAAAGAAGCATATTCTATCATAAAATTGGATGGGTATTCTGTTGCAAGAAAAAATTCTCAATGACTGTTCTAAATGTTTGATTTATTTTTTGTCTTACTCATAAATTTAATTAATTTTTTTCGCTCAAAGACTTTCTCTTAAAAATATTTGCGTCACAATTAAACCTTTCAAATTCATTATTTTTAAGGCAATAAAATTTCAATTTTTTTACCTGTTGACAAGGAAAAAACCCATTCAAAATCCTGATGTGTTAATTTTCTTTAAAGTACATCATTAATAACATAAAACCTCAGCTGGCAAGTAAAAAAACAAATGCCAACTACTTTGTATAACCGCACCTAACCCACATTAATTATAAGAATCGATCAGACCTGAACATAAAGCAGAATAAGTCTTTTCAGTATATACTCTGTGTACATATACAAAGTTTCATAAATATTCAAATTGCTAATTCTGTTTTGCAAGCTTCACAATGTAGTCGGTGATATTCGTATGCTTATAAAAGTATAACATTGAATAATGCTGAAAACCAGCTACTCAGCTGAATGATGACTACGAGTATACGTAATCAAGTCACCCACGCTAAAGCTCATTGGCTAACTATGAGCACACATAATCCTTCCAGTCAAATTCAAATTAATATGCTAATCAAATAATCATATAAAGTTTCTTTTTTACAAATTTTATATCATCTTCCTTGTTAAAATGTCACTCGTGTCCAATAAGATAGATAGATAGATAGATAGATAGATAAAATTATTTTATTTTCTAATAATTCATTATAGAAATATGATTTAGCTGGTATTTTATATTAAATTTGACAATAACTTATTTTAAGTTGTCTGTCTGGTTTAAAAAAGTGTTTACATTAAGAGCAAAGATAAGCAAATTTTAACTTAATTCGTTTATAATAAGACTTTGATATTTGAGTGAGTTTTTCAAACAATTGAAGAGGTTTAAGTAATGTAATCCGTTTAAGATATTATGAGGTATTTCACTTCCCAGATATTTATTACGGTATCCTCTAAAGACAAGGCAAACGGCTATAAAGTGGTAGGTGTTTTCTGTGGCATCTAGATTACAAATAGTGCATAGTCCTACAGTATCATTACTAAAAGCTTTAGCATTTAAGTTCAGCAGACCACATCTTGACCTGAGCAGGTCAAATTTGGGAAAACCAAAAAAAAAAAGTGTTTTTCTTGGAAAAAAATACTTCTAGTTTTTCTTAATTTCTCAAAAACTAATATACATTTTGGCATCCGGTTTTTTGTTTTTAACTAAAAATTAATAAAAAAATTGAATTTTAAAAATAAAAATAATAGTTAATTACATAAAATTTTGAAAAAAATTAGTTTAGACATTTTTTTTTATTTTTTTTTTTTAAATTTTGCGTTTGAAAATTAATTTTTTTAAAACTGTTCACTTAAACAACTTCATTTAAAAATTAAATAAAAGAGCTGGCTTTCCAAAAAAATATAACAAGGCTTTGTATCATTCACAGTTGTTTTTTAAATAAATTTTTTCTGATTTAAGTCAATGTTTTAGAAAATTGCCCCTCCCGCCTAAACGGGGGAAATAGACCCCCCCTCCCATACGATTTTTTTCTTGTCTTAACTCCACCTACACGCTCAAGCTTTTTGGTGCATCTTATACCAATCACCCTGTGTAAGATTGCAATATTCGTCGTGATACTGTGATTGGCGTGCATTGTCTGTGAAAGCTTCCCAATGTTTTTCCGATAATTTTTCTCGCATTATAATTATGAATGCGATTCCAATCTGAGCATGGAACTTCAAAACTAAAATCTACTTCTATGTCATGGAATAGGGCTGACCACCATTCATGCGCCCAATAAATGTTTTTATTTATAACAACTTCTGATAAAATTCTCGGAAGGCGGTTAGGTGGTAGTAGAATGACTTTTCGTATGTACGATAGGTGAATTTTCAGTGTTGTAAGAAATGCCTTTGGTAGACCTGTTTCAATATGAATGGCGTAATTAGGTGTGTTGTCTGGCAGACCAAAACATCTTTTAACGATGAAACGTTGAAGTTTTTAATTCTTTTTTATGTCCAATATGCTTGTGGTCAAAGACACATCGTTAAAAATCTTCAATGTATTTTATTTTTTCGTTCTTGTGTTGAATTATTTAATATTTGAGCAGCAGCAGCACATTAACTATAATGTGGTCCTTTCAATATGAATCATAAAGGGAGAGAGTATAGAAAATAAAATAAAATACAAATAAAAATCCCATTAATAGAGACGAAAGCAATAAATGAAATTTTAATATTTATTAATGGAATATTTATGACAGCGTAAAATCCTTGCTGGAAAAACATGTTTATTTCTTGAATTTCCTTTTCTAAACCGATATCAGCAGTATTTTAAGGGAGGTTGTATTCATAAGAACCGACAAATGATATTGATTGGTAACGTATACCGATGCTGGATTTTAGATAAATACAAAAAATTCAATTCCGATAAATTTAATGTGAAGTGACTACTTTTATACATAGAGATTCGCATTCTTGTGTGAAACCCTTCATACGATTACTGTGATACTATGCAGAAAAAAAATTAAAAGAAGTTTCTATGAATGAAAATATAATAAAAAGATGAGTCGTTCGAATAGATTCTCAGAACTAGATCATTTAGGTAAATAATAAAAATAATAATAATTAATGTTCGTGGACATTAAGGCTTCTTTAAATGGACACCATGGGCGAAATAAGACAAATGCGAAATCATAAGATCCATGGACCTTTAAAATCTTGCATGCACGCAATCTCGATTTTTATTCAATTTGTTTTCTTATTAATTCGCTTTTTTCAAAATACCTTTCAACCATTTCGTAAAATTCATTTGGCCATTTGCTCTTTTTTGTTATGCTTTTTGAATTGCTCTACAGGTAATATAAAGCAAGTTATGCATTCGTACAAAAAAAAAAAGTTTTGAGATAACAATCAAACATGGCATTACGATAATAGAGAAGACAAAAAAAAATTGGTCCGAAAATTCTGCCTGTCTGTATTGACACGTACAACCAATACGGCTGGGACGATTCGCTTTAAACTTTGTAGGTTGTGTTTTATAGGCGTTCTATAGGTCTAATGATAACGGTACCTGCCATATATCCGATATTAATGAGGTTATTTTTCTCGAGAACGGCTCAAACGATTTCAAACAAATTTCCCATTCGTAATGAAGTATATAAGAGGTCTATCCAGTTAGGAGGAATGAGTCTCAATCGAGGAAAATTCATTTAACGGTACCTGCCATATGACGGTTTTTTTTAAATCCGATTTTCTCAATAACGGCTTAAGCGATCTAAATAAAAAATAATATTAAAATAGAACTGGCTATTAAAAACAAGATGGCACCAACTTTTTTACTAAATGTTTTTGTTAAGTTTTAAATAATTTTTTTAAAACTTTTTTTGTTAGTTCAATTTTTTGAAAACCTGCGTTAACGGATTTTTATAAAAATTGGTTTTAAGATGTAATAAATTTAGTTGTCAAAACATGCATACTAACTTAAAATATTTGAAAACCCTGTTTTTTTCTAAACCCCACCAACGATTTTGATTTAATTTTTTTTTTCATAATTTGAAATTTACAAAAGAATTTTTTTGTCATACTTTGATTTCGGTTTAATTCTTTTTAAGATATTAATTTAACATTTTTAATAAAATTTCATTTATTTTTTCGTTCCTATTTATTTATTTATTTATTTTTTGTTGTTTTGTTAAGCCATCAACTTGTAATTCTCCGTCTCCTGACGTAGAAAAAAAAATACATGCGCTTTTCTATACATGAATACGTGTGAACAGCAAAATGCAAAATTGTAAGAATGTATGGTCTAGCTAAATTTGACAGTCCCATTTGAAATGCACGGGCACGCATACAGAGTTAAATCTCTGCAGTTTTGAAAGTTTGTAGGCAAAAGTAGGTGGAGCCTCCTAAGTTGATGTTCTATTTATTTATTATTCTATGGCCTTCAGGTAACTTTCCGCAAGAGCGTCTGATTCAGTTTTGCTCTTTATTTGGCATTTAATTCTTTGCACATTGTTTGCTTTATTTAATAACATGCCTTTAAATTTTGAGCGAAATAATAAGTTGCCCATAATGGTAAGACAAAAAAAATGTGTTTATTTTTTTTTATGGCTGTTGTCAGAGTAAAGAAACTCCCATTGTGTCAATATCGTAAGCGTCAACGAGTAATGTATACCTACGGACTTTTGAAAGATTGTGCCCCTGCCTTTTAAAAGCAATAAAATAAAGTGAGACATGAAACATACAACTGTTTCCTATAAGTTTTGTCGCTTTGTTTTAAATTATATCAGTAATCGGGGATATGTGATTGGTTTTCACAAACAAATAAAAGGCACGACTGGGTCACACGAACCGGCTCTTTTCAAAAATTACCTTCGTGTTAACGTCTGGGAAATTCTCCGACTTTTTTATCGTCGACAACAAACAAAACACTCAGCTTATCAAAATTGATCGGATTTTTTTTTAGAAAAATAGAATTTAAAAAAACAAATTTAATCAAGTTTATCTGATCTTTTGGAATATTAAATTTTGTCAAAATATGTGCAACCCTTTTAAAGATAATCGGTATCAAAAAAGAACGGTTCTATCGCATGTATCGTTAATAAGCTTCTTCGGAAAAAAAAGTCCAATTAGTCCAGCCAATGGGGAGTAAAATATGGCCCATCTGACAAAAGCTAAAAAGGTCTCCAAGTTTGAATGCAGTTTTGTAAGGCGGTTGATTTTAAATATAAAACTGAGTTTGAGTGAAATTTGGTCTTGTGCAGCAGCCGTCATCTTGAATTTAAGATATTTTCGTGATCTTGCGTTTTACTGCGTTTGTTTGCGTTTTTATGAAAAAAAACTAATTAATATATTTTTTTGCAATTCATATAATTTACAAAATAGTTTAAAAAATATATTTGTATCTTAGAAGTTATAATGAAAAAACGGGTAAAAAATAGGCTTAATCACCTTAATTATCAAATTGCTCATTAACTTTTAGTTTTTCAAAAAAAAAATTATCAAACATTTAAAAAAATTTTTTTTTTTTAATCCTAAACTTAAATTGCTTAAATTAAACATTTAATCAAAAATAGACCTAGGATAAAACGATACCCAAAGAACACCATTTCATCTAAATTTGAAGAAAATTGGACTAATCGCGGTTAATGCTGTAGGTGACGATGCATTCATACATACAGACGATTGGCCGGACCCACTTTTTTTGTTTGATTGTTATCAAAGTTTTGTTGTTTTGTTTTAGAACGAATAACTTGCCTTATGTATGTTTTAATTATAGTATATGCTATATATATACAAACTAGGCTTTCATAAATAATTGCTTTAAAGTCAAAACCATATAGTTATTGTTCTAAATTAAATAGTTCAACCAAATTCGTATTCTTATAACATGCCTTATTATATTCCCTTCATCAGTTACAGTTTAAAATTTCACTCAAGAAGTAAGTGTATCTTTTGCTCTCATTAAAGATTAACAATGTCCTGGAAAATAATTATTATATCATTAACCTGAATTTAATTTTACCATCTCGTTTCCATTTCGGCATTTTCACTAACAAATTGAAAAATCCTGTTTCTAGGTAGTATAGATACCTACTCCGCGTGCTATACCATGCTTTAGCTTAATGGAACTTTCTATTAACACCTCTGCCTCACGGAATCACAAAGACCCATTTTTACAAATTAACAGCATCATTATCGGGTTTTCTATCCACATCTATTCAATAACGATTTTACATAGTGCTTCGCAACGCAGCACCCAAGGAACCATTTACATTTTCATTAATTACAAAATTACACCATAATCCACGAAAAGTGTTGAAGAAAATTTAATACCAGAAATCTAACAGAAAGGTAGGACATTTTTATTAAGGAGGAAAGGGATGCAAAATAATAATTTCATTTTTTTTTGTATAACCGTGTGTTTGCTATTTTTTTTTTGAGATAAGGCTTCTTGTTTGTTGCTGAGTTATTATTGAGTGTGTGTATGCAAAAGTACCATGTGCGTGTTAGTAAAAAAAAAAATATGAATGCAATAATTTTAAGCTTCCTGTTTCCCGTTTGTTGTTGTTCATATTTTTAATTGCTTGATCATAATTTTAAAATAAAAGCATTTTATTAATAATACTTCTTTTTATTATTTTATACATTTTACATATATATATATAGCATGTGACATGAACGTACATGCAAGATGTAAGGAAAATGTGCCAAGTTTATGTGGATGTGATCACACAGAACGACGAGGGAGAATTTTTCTGCTGCTACACGTTAAACACAACACACTCACAGTCGAAAGTAAGTAACGGTAATATTAATTTTAAAAAAGTTAAAAGTCCTTAAACAGCTACATACAGGGTGAGTCATGAGCAATGCGACAAAATGCTAGGGCGTGTAGGTTGCGTTAAGACAAGAAAAAAATCGTATGGGGGGGGGGTCTATTCCCCTCCGTTTAGCCGGGAGGGGCAATTTTCGAAAAAACTGACTTAAAATGGGAAAAAAATTATTTAAAATCAACGGCTTCATTCACAATGCTGTGCAATACGTTTTTGAAAAGCCAATAACTTTTTCTTTCATTCTGTGTTTAAATAAATCTATTCTAAGAAATAGTTTTTGAAATATTAATTTTCAAAGTCAAAATTTTGAAAAAAAAAATTGAAAAAAAAATTTCAAATTCATTTTTTTCAAAATTTTACGTAATTAAGTGCTAATTTTAATTTCAAAATTCAATGCTGTTATTAATTTTAAGTCTAAATAAGAAAACCGGATGCAAAAATTTTATGTCGTTCTCAAGAAATTAAAAAAAAACCAAAACCACCTTTTTCTAAGAAAAACATTTATTTTTATTGTAACGAAGCAATTTAAGAAACATTAATCTTAGTTTTTTTAGTTTTTTTTTTATTCCTTTTATTTTTACTATGTTTTTTATTGGAAGTACTTATAAAAAATTCTCGATATGATCTCCATTGTTTAGAAGGCATAGATTATATCTCCTTGTAATGGCTTCACATAAGTTTATGCTTGACAAATTTTCCTGCAATTTGACTCCAGCGACTTCAATTCGTTCCTTCAGTTGTTCCAATGATACTATTTCCACTTCGTAAACATAATTCTTCATAGAAATCTAGGGGAGTTAAATCTGGTGACCTAGGCGGCCATTCCGTGGGGCCCCTTCTTCCGATCCAACGGTCACTAAAATGATCATCCAGCCAGTTTCTCACCTGTAAGCTGTAGTGTGCTGGAGCACCATCTTGTTGGTAGATTAAAGTATCTGCTATAACCAATGGAACGCTGTCTAATAAATCGGGTAAAAGGTCTCGTAGGAATTGCAGGTATGATTCTCCATTAATAATGGAATTCAAAAACCGGGGCCCGATCACAGTGTGTCCAACAATACCAAGCCAAACATTACAACTAAAGCGGTGTTGTGATTTGTTTTGTTTTTTTTTGTGTGGATTGGCGCTACTCCAATAATGTAAATTGTGGAAGTTAGTAACCCCATCCCTAGTAAACTGTGCTTCATCCGTCCAGAAATAAATAAATAAATTGCTTATCGTTACAATAAAAATAAATGTTTTTCTTAGAAAAAGGTGGTTTTGGTTTTTTTTTAATTTCTTGAGAACGACATAAAATTTTTGCATCCGGCTTTCTTATTTAGACTTAAAATTAATAACAGCATTGAATTTTGAAATTAAAATTAGCACTTAATTACGTAAAATTTTGAAAAAAATTAATTTGAAATTTTTTTTTCAATTTTTTTTTTCAAAATTTTGACTTTGAAAATTAATATTTCAAAAACTATTTCTTAGAATAGATTTATTTAAACACAGAATGAAAGAAAAAGTTATTGGCTTTTCAAAAACGTATTGCACAGCATTGTGAATGAAGCCGTTGATTTTAAATAATTTTTTTCCCATTTTAAGTCAGTTTTTTCGAAAATTGCCCCTCCCGGCTAAACGGAGGGGAATAGACCCCCCCTCCCATACGATTTTTTTCTTGTCTCAACGCAACCTACACGCCCTAGCATTTTGTCGCATTGCTCATGACTCACCCTGTATATTATGTACCGTATTTTATTTGTAAGCTTACTGTTTGGTATTCGCTATGTGCAAAGACAGAGAAAGAAGCAATTACACATACAAGAATATTAAAAAAATCACAACAAATTCATCTTTTATCCACTAGCAGAGATGGAATATAATGATTACATTTTCTAATTGATAACAATGTCAATTTCAATTACAAGTAGTTAGTAATTGAGTTTTTTTCAATTTTTTTTGTTATCATTATTTCCCAACTCTGTCCACTGATAGCGTTAATTTGGGTGTGCGTATAGCATTTCTACAAAAATTATTTCCAAAAAATTATTTCTTCGCCATGTTCACAATTCATTTTTTTCATCTCGCCATTTTCATTTCGCTAATTTTTATTTAACTCGTAAAATTATCAATCTGCCAAACTGTTTTCGCGGTTTTTTATTTTACAAAATTTGGCCCAGCTGTTTGTTGTTTAGCTTATATCTATTTCGCAGAACGTTATTTGACGTTATTTATATTCGTCAATAAAAGACGAAACAGCAAAAACTGGATTATAATGATATGCGAAGTTAAAATTGACGAGACGAAAAATATGAAATAATTTTTTTCCGAAGTTATGTTTTAGTGGAAAAAAAGTGGATTTACATAAATTTGGCAAAATCATTTTTAACAGAATACGAAAATTTGCAAAAGAAATTTGACAGTATACTGATGTCAGCTACACTGAGAGAAGTAATTCATTTTTATGATTTTGCAATTAACGAATATTTTTAGAAGTAATAGAAAAACAGTTGATTTAAAGTTATTTCAATCCTTGTAAATGTAAAACATACCTAACAAATGTAAAGAAGTTGGCTCAAAAGTAATTCGAGAGCTGCAAACGTATTTTAAAAGAAAACATTCGTTAGAAGTCTAATTTTGTCCAGTTTATTGTGATAAACGAACGTTTTTTCCATAACCAATCTCATTATTGTTTGTCATAGTATATAATTGCTGCAAAAGAATGAATCGTTTTAAATTGTAGTTTAATCGAAAAAGTTTTACGTTTATAGTGAACATATCATACATTTACTTCAAATGCTCATATATAATACAAAGGAAATTCTGTTGTAGCAAACGAATGCAACGTTAGTGAGAAATTTTTTTATGTTGGAAAGAAAATTATTTTGTTGTAAACGAATGTGCATCGATCGCAGTAACATTATAGACTGCGGTTCGAATCCCAGCAGTGGCTCTTTTGTTTTATTATTATTTAATCGAACTGCAAACATAAAGGGTCAACCATAATAGTCGTAAGCAAACGAAAGCTAATGTCATAGTTCTACGTCAAGTTTCCTTAAGTGCCGCCATTACCTTCAGTCGACCATAATGGTCGAACGCACACGCAAGCCAATTTCACATGTATTTGGCTGGCTGTCAGATTTACGTACGTAAACTGCGCTCTGGAGCGCTCTTTTCGTACGGAGGCAAAAGTGAACGAAAACTTGCCGAAACTGAGCAATCCGACATTATGTGCGTACTATACAAATTCCTTGCTCTCGCTAATTTCGTACGGCACCGTTCGTACTAATTCTTCTATTATGGTTCTGCCTTAACTCACCAAGTGAGGTGTATTGACTCGGAGTTGACTCTGGGCTTGAAGTTTACTAAAAAGCGTATTTCTAGGGTAAACTTGAGTTTAACTAACCCTGATGGGATGATCTAGCACTGAGAAACTGGGCCTAAATGTAAACAAACCAAAATTAAATGTTTCATATTTGTTGCACAGTAATTCTTATCTGTCACAGAGATACAAAATTGAAGAAAACAAAAATTATCTGGTTTTCCGTTCAACCAGACCGTTAGATTTGGAAAATAAAATGATGTTTAATATGTTTTTGATAATTATAATTCAAGATAAAAGTGATTCCAATTTATTGTTATTTCATATCCGAGATTGGCAGAGCGGTTAGCGATTGGTGCGAAGGGACGCCGGTTCGGTCCCCAGAAAAGTTAGTAATTTTTATAGTTCTAAAATATAATACAATAATAATTAAACAAAAGAAATGTTTCTAGAAATCTTTACAGTTGAAAAAATACAAACAAAATATAAAAACAAAAAATTTTTGTTCATAAACTGTACGGTTGCGATACAAGCGAATTCGTTTGTCCTAAAAGAAAATAAGAGTTTGCTGCAAATTAAGTGAAAAAAAACTGCTGGAAAACGAATAATTCCTTTGGGCAATTTTTTTCGTTTACAGAAAACGATTCCTTCTCTCAGCGCCTTACAAGACGGAGGGTTTGTTAAAAAACTTAAAAGGGCAAACTGCGTGAGATAGCCATGCTTTCACGTTGTTAGTGTCGAATTTGCACTGTAGCTTTCACTGTGTAGTACGTCCACAATACGCAGTACTTCGAGAAATAATTTTCGCGCATTGTTGTTAAGCTAATATTTATTTCGCATACTGTATTTCGCGTCATTTCATTTCGCCAATCATATATTGGCTTAAAGGCACCTATTGCATTTATAAAAGAAAAAATAAGTTTGATGTAGTTTGTAATATTTTAAAAGCCGTCATTTTCTAAAAATGAAAATGGAGTGCACTCGTTATTTCAAGAAACAGTTGTGTATAACCGCACGAGCCATCTGCTGTGAGAAAATATGGTAAAAGCTAAAGTAGGTATCTCTTTTTTTATCTCATTTTAAATAACTATTTTTGTTTGTTTGTTTATTTTAAGGAAACGAAAATATGAATCGAATTAGTTTAATTTAATTTCTTTGCGATTTATTAAATGTTAATAAATTTCGCGAAATTTATTAACATTTAAATGAAAATATAAGCGAAATAATATAATAGGCGAAACCTCGGGCGAAACAACGAAAAGCGGAATATGCGAAATTAAAATTTGTGAGACGAAAAATACAAAATGATGTTCATCTATATCGTATTTTTAGTAATATTTTAGTAAAATATAAAAATTAGATAAACAAAAACTTGCCATATATATAATTACCAGCAAAATGAAAAAATTGTCAAATTAATCTTACCGAAATGAAAAACTAAAAAAAAAACTCGATAATGCTCTTCGATCAGGCAGAAATGATTGGGTCAGTTCGGAAAGTCGAAAAGTATTGTAAAATATTATTCGAAATTATGAGATTATGGCGAGTTGGAACGTTCTTTGTATAAACGTATTATCTTGCGCGTTCTAGACATGAGACAGCAACTTGGTGACATGAGACAGTCTTGGCAATTTCCAATTCTATAAATGTTTGATTTTTCTATAACTGATGATGCAAGGAAAGATGTGGAATTTTATCAGTGCTTATCCTCCCAAAATTGGGTGTGAGCAAGCGGAAAAAGATAGGTATATCTTTTGCCTAGATTTCTATAAAGTTCTTTAAAACATCTCAAAAATATGAAATTTTGCTTGTGGGCGGAGATTTGAATGGACATTATGTTGGAAAGTCTAACGAGGACTATAATAACTGCTTTGATAGTATGGGATACTGTATCAGGAATTCTTCTGGCAAAAACAGCCATTAGCATGTTCAGGTCTTATGCGGTAATGGGAATAAATTTTTTTTTGTTTAATAAAATATTTTTAAATAGTCTCCATAAGTTATCAAAACAGGATTGCCATTATTATAGGTATGCATTGTTTATAACAAACCACAAATAAAACATCAGCTCTTTATACTATTTGCAACACCATCAATTTAAATTTTTTTTGCCATTATAAGATTCCATTTCTTGCTTCATGGCAATTCCAAAACGAACACAACTATTTCTTTAAAAAATATTTTCGTTCTCCAATTTGTTTCTGTATTATATTGCATTCCTAAATTTGCCATCTTTTGTTGGTACGTGACATCATTAAACAGAGTTGCTTTATGTCAAATCATTCTCAAGTACCTAATTAACTCCTTGCCTTCAAAATACTACTGTTATTCAGATTAATTATCCATGACACCCTTATCCGAAAACATACACACACACCCCCAAACACTTTCTAGTCTACCTTTTGTCTCATTCCAATCATGGTTCTTATTTGTGTGAAACACGCAGTTTGCCACTTAATTAAACACAAAAATGTCGTTTTCTTCTTTTGCTTAACACCGAACTGGCAAAAACAACTAAGTTGCACAATCGCAGGATTATTAGGCACTAGAATAGAGGAGTCCTTAATTCGTGCATCTTTCCTGCCCTCCCATTTCTAGTGTTGGTTTCTTTGTCTCGCAGAGCAGATAAGCTTTTATACTGAAGGTTGTACAAATGTACATATATAATCTGTAGAGATGTACATATATTGGTCCATAGATATAATACTCGTATTCTATGTACTATGTACTCTTTAGTTGGAGAGATTCTCTTTTCATTCATTCTGAGACAATTCATTCATTCAATGTCATTCAGTACAAAATGACAGACAAAAGCCTTCATCTTATGAAAACGAGTAAATGATTTAAAAAAAAAAGCAGACTCCATTGTTGTCTGAGATGAGCAATTTATGTACAAAACTTATTGAGGAATATTGTTTGTTTAATCATTGTATATAAATTTTTATAGTACAATCATGGAGCAGCGCCACCTAAAGAAATTTGTGAATCGCTCATTTGAAGGTTCTTACATTTACTAATTTCAATTTTGTTACCCAACATTTAAAATAGTCGTCAACAAAACAAATTAACAATATTTAATGTATTTTATTGGCTCTAAAATCCATATTTCCTGACAAGAGTCGTAAACAAAACAAAAATCATATGTGTTTACGACTGTTGTCAGGGTAACAGAATAAACAACTAGTAAATGCACGAACCTACAAATGTGTTATTCACAAGTGATGGCCAGGCGGTGACTATTCAGCATGAAAATACTATAGAAATTTTTTTAAAGGGTGTTATTTTTTTAGGTATAGAACTTTAAATTGCAATTAAACAACGATGGAATATTCGATTGACATTATTTTTTTATTTATTCGAAAGATAATCTTGTGGCATTACATTTTTAATATGATTTCTGGCATATGAGTGCTACGGCTGGCTCGGATGGAGTCCAATCTGGACGTCCAATTTTCGATGACTTTTTCCAACATTTGTGGCCGTATATCGGCAATAACACGGCGAATGTTGTCTTCCAAATGGTTAAGCGTTTGTGGCTTATCCGCATAGACCAATGACTTAACATAACCATACAGAAAATAGTCTAGCGGTGTTAAATCACAAGATCTTGGAGGCCAATTCACAGGTCCAAAACCTGAAATTAGGCGGTCACCAAACGTGTCTTTCAATAAATCGATTGTGGCACAAGCTGTGTGACATGTTGCGCCGTCTTGTTGGAACCACAGCTCCTGGACATCATGATTGTTCAATTTAGGAATGAAAAAGTTAGTAATCATGGCTCTATATCGATCACCATTGACTGTAACGTTGTGGCCTTCATCGTTTTTGAAGAAGTACGGAACAATGATTCCACCAGCCCATAAAGCGCACCAAACAGTCAGTTTTTCTGGATGTAACGGTGTTTCGACATACACTTGAGGATTAGATTCACTCCAAATGCGGCAGTTTTGTTTGTTGACGTAGTCATTCAACCAGAAGTGCGCTTCATCGCTAAACAAAATTCGCTTATGAAAATCGGGAACAACGTCCATCTCGTTTTGGGCCCATTCGATACAATTTGCAAGCGTTTTTCAGGCGTGAGTCTATTATTGATGAATTGCCAAACCAAACTGAGAATAAATCACTTGACAGCTGTTAAATCGGTCACCGTCTTGAAAAGTAATGACAACTTAAAGTTCTAAACCTCGAGAAAAAAAAACACCCGTTACAATACCAAATACCACCCTTTTAAGCATTGCTATTGCTTTAATACTTAAAAAGACATTTTAGCTAGAAGAATTTCAAATTTTAGATCGTGAATACGTTTTCTCATGGCTATGAAATCTTTTAAGGAATATAATCTATTTTACTTCAAGTCTTTAAATACATATTTTTCTTTCAATCTGTATCTGAGTTCATTAAGAATCCATCTATCTTACGAAGTGACCAACAATACTCAAGAATCATCTGATTTAGACTTTTTCAAAAGTAAAATTGAGAAAATGTTTTTTTTCCATCGTTCTTTTTTGAATGGCATAATGGAAGAATCATCAAACCCAACATTTCTTGAATCTCCCTCTCAGTTAACAGGGTATATATTGGTTTCATAGAATTTAATGAATGGACATGCAGACGGACGTTCTTCGTATCTATGAAGAAAGTCGTCGTAATGATAAATGTAATCAGAGTATACCATACGTTTTTCTTTAGAAGATGGAGAGAACATTTTCAATTGTTGTGACAGAGATTGCTTTGTAATGGGTTTTCTTAGAAATGTTGCATGAAAGTATACTTGCAATGAGTTTTCAATTATCTTTATGAATCTGGGTTTGGATTGGACAGACAGCTTAAGGAGGTTGAATTATTTGTGTTCAAATGTGAATGTTAAATATTGGAAATATTGAAATTCAGTTATCAGAAAACCAGTTGAACAATATTGTATATGTAAAATCGGGTTTTGTATTTTATACTTATGTGATTGATTCTTTTAGGGTAAAAAATGTAAGGGGTTGTGGGAGAAAGTTTTCTGGGAATTTTGATGATGAAATATATTTTTAAGAAATTTTATTCTTGGGAAATTTCTTTGGGAAATTTAATATTTGACAAATTTTAATGGAGTTGGATTGGTATACATACATAATTTTGTAAATAATTAAATGTATCTTCTTTATTTTATATTTGCAAATAAAATACAGAATTTCAGACCTACCCATCTGATGAATATCAAATTTCGTCCAAATTGTTGGATTATGCAATTGTCTAAAAAAAAAACGTTTTTATATTGAAGTAATCTTTTTCAGAATTTATTTTCCAATGAAATCCATCACTGTTGGCAACAAACCATATATGTGATACATACACTACCGGTCAAAAGTTTGAGACCACCTCTGAAATTTAAGAAATATCGAGTTTTAACCCCTAAACTTAAGTTTTAGGAAAAAATTTAATACGTGAAAAACGTTTTATAGACTTCTTTATCCATTCTTCCGATCACTCGTGTTAGATCTCCTACTCCATCGAAGGAAAAACATCCCCACACCATTATTGAACCGCCTCCATGCTTTACAGTTGGGACCAAACAGTCTGGTAACATCTTCTGTTCAGCACTGCGCCTGACGTACACTTTGCGATTTGAGCCAAATATCTCAAACTTGGACTCATCGCTCCATAAGACTCTGTTGAAGTTTTCATCTGTCCAATCCTTATGGGTTTTGGCCCATTCCAACCGTTTGATTTCAACCGATGGTTTCCGCACTGCAACGCACCCAAAAAGTCCAGCATGCCTTAGCCTTCGTTGTATCGTTGATACAGATAATGGTTCTTCCCGGATTTCATTGATCTCGGCGCGTATTTCTGGTGCTGTTTTCTTCCTAGAACGCTTGCTTATGGTGATGATATGCAGATCTTCGGTTTTCGTCGTAACTCTAGGTCGTCCTGACCTCGGTTTATCCTTAAAACCGCCGGTACTAGAGTAACGCTGTATGGTCCTGTGAACTGCTCCTTTGGATATCTTCAGTTTTGTGGCGATTTCTCTTTGCGAAAAGCCTTCTTCAATAAGGGTCATAATCGCAGATCGAGTTTCAATAGTTAATTCTTTAACTTTTCCCATGATGCGCACTTTGTTTACTGGAGAAGATCACAGTCTCAAATAAATTTAAATTGGATCAAACCGAGCATTATATACAAAATCCTGAATATGCAGGTATTCAAATTTTACATTTTTTTACCCTTTAATATTACCCCAGTCATAAAAAATTAAAAAACAGAAACAGACCTAAAACAGAAACAAAAAATTAAGTCCATTTGTTTATATTCCTTTAAGGAAGCTTCTATAAGTTTAAAAACAGAGAAAATAAAGTTGGCTCAGTCTTTGGCTATACAAGATCCAGAATTACGAAATCCCGAATGCAAAATCTCGAATAACAGAATCTCGAATTGCAAATTTGTTCGCATTCAGGATTTGCCTACTCCTTTTCTTGTCTTGATTTATAGTAGGTACTACAAATGATCGTCTTTGTTGATTCTAATTTTTGTAGGCAGAATTTTTTTAGTTAGGGAGGAGGGTTTTCACTAAAGCACTTTCAAGACGGCAGCGGAGGAATTTTTCAGATGGAATCAACGGTGGTGTTCCAGTCAGGTTGAACTACTTAGTGAACACCATATACGGGCTACTACGACATATTCGATCGAAGCTCAGCCCGACAAGTAGCGTTTTATCCGCCCCCCCCCCACTCTTGTAGCTATCTAAGAAAAAACGCACAACCCCCATCCTCCAGGATGGGGGTTGTGCGTCGGGGTAGCTTCCCTCTTCCACGGAAAAATCATTTAGTTCCGAAACAACAACAAGCCTCGAATGGTGGAGAGGACGTTCGTTGGATGACATCGTGTGATATTTATCACGGGCCGTGCTTTAAAGAACAGGGTCAGCGGCTATTTGGATGCAATTTTGTGATAAGAGGAAGACTTAGGAAAGATGGCTTAGGATTTCGCAGTTTCAGCGAGCGCTTGGTCACAATCCGCATCAAAGCAACATTTATCAACATCTCGCTAATCTGTGTTCCCGCACGAAAAGAAGGATGAACCAACCAAGGACGCGTTCTATGACCTCCTTAAGAACGCGTGACTTTAATTCCAAATTCGGAAAGGAGGACACCTTTGATGGAGGAAATAGCTTGTTAGAAGGAATAGAAAAATAGGAAAGAATTGTTTTGGTACATATAATATCGAGCACTCATACATACACAAGGCGGAGCAGTGATCAAAAGACCGTCAACCAAATTGATCAAATCACGATAAATGCCAGACATGCTTTCAGTATCTTGAATGTTCGAGCATTCCGTGGGGCAAACATAGACCCTAACCACTACTTGGTAGTATCTCGAGTATGTATGCGGATATCTATGGCGCCACAACGCCTAGCTGATGCCGTGAGAAAATTTGATATCGCCAATCTCTCAACAAGTCCGCAACCAGCAGCAAGTACAGATGACCAGTGGACCCTTTGTCAACAAGCCATCAGAAATGACGCCTCTGATGTGTAGGGTTTCACCAGGCGGTCACAACGAAACTCCTGGTTTCATGAAGAACGCAGGTTGGCGCATGCAGCGAATAACAAAGCCTACCAGGTAATGCTGAATACTAGAACCAGAGCTACTGAGAGCCTGGTAGCTCTACGGGCAAAAAAAGGGAGAAACGAAAACGCCTACTTCTGAGGAAGGCAAAGAGTGAGCACCAGAAGCGAGCGGTCGATTCTATCGAGGGTTGTACCGGCAGGAGGGATAATAGAAAATTCTACACAAGGGTACAAAGATCTACCCAAAGCTTTAATACTAGATCAGAAGCCTGTCGAGATAAGAGGGGGAATGTGGTGGCAGATACACAGTCGGTGCTGAGGATATGGAAAGAACATTTTTCTAGAACCTGTGTCAACGTAGGGAGGAGCGAAAAAGCCCAATTTTTCTTACTTTTTTCAGTTTTTCGATTACATTTCTTAAACTTAGCAAATTTTGTGTACCATTATCATAACCAAGTTAAAGACCATTGAATTTCCTAAAAATATATTGGTGAACCAGATCTAATGGCCGAATATTGACGGAGATACTGCTGATTAATTTTTCGGGTCTTCCAACCCCTACAATCAAAGTAGGTGTGTACTGTTACAAAAATTCTATATAGCGAGGTGTAAAAAACAAAGTAAAGCAAGTACGTTGAGTCAAGATAAGTAAAAAACCGAAATAATACCCGGGTTTATTTCCCACGCTTAACCGAGAGAGAGGCAATTTTCAAAAAAAAAAAAAAAAACCCCGACTTGGTTATGAGAATGGTACACAAAATTTGATTAGTTTAAAAAATTGGGATTTTTCACCCTTCCCCAAGTTAGCAGGTTCCTCGAGGTCAAAAACTCAGGGAGTTCTTCCTAGTATACTCTCAAACAATCTGTGCAA
The DNA here is from genome assembly GCA_951217065.1 of Baccha elongata. Classification (NCBI taxonomy): domain Eukaryota; kingdom Metazoa; phylum Arthropoda; class Insecta; order Diptera; family Syrphidae; genus Baccha; species Baccha elongata. The sequence continues at coordinate 18,312,390 of OX578274.1, read as the reverse complement.
GTTTTATTAAGTTCCGAATATTTTTCAGGTAAAATAACGTATCAACTGGACTTAAGATCTACCTTGATATAAAAGGTCCTCCAATCGGCATTTTCGAGCGTTGGCATGTGATTTGATTGTGGCGGTATTTTCAAAGCTGCATCTGTCAAATTGGCTCTCGTTTCGTCAGTCTGTCTATAATTAAAACATTATTATAGCATTCAACAACATGTGCAATAATGAAACTGTTTTATGAAAGTGGGTCTTCTGTTCGAGGCTTGAGTCGCATTCGTAACCTATGGGCTTCTCATATGAGCATTTTTAATTTCAATTAAGTGTTTGGTTAATTCCACATTGTCTTTGGAGTATTTATTCACTATCATTAACATAGAATATGTGAAGAGAAGTATGTGGTTTCCAAACTTTTTGTCAAAGATGATAATATTTTCTTGAGGATAACAATTATGTTTTTGAAATCCATAACTTTTAATCAGTAAATCCCTATTCAAACAAGCTCGTCTTAAATTCGACTTTGTAGTTTTTTGTCTTCGTCTATTTTATATAGTCTCGTTGATGAATCTCTTAAAGCAAGTATTCCAACACATTGATTTGTATAATAATATAGGAATCAATAGCTCAGATATTATTTTGGATCAACGTGAGTAAACTTTTCCAAATTGATATTTCGAACTTTAAATCCCATATCCTTGTTTTTCTGTTGATATAAGATTCCTTAATACAAAAAAAAAACTTCTCCTTTTATTTGTTTTTAGTTAAAGAAGGTGCTAACCTTATTCCCATGGATCCAAATGGCTTAAGTGACCCATATGTCAAAGTCAAACTCATTCCGGATGAACATGAAAAATCAAAGAAAAAAACACGGACCATTAAAGCCTGTTTAAATCCCGTGTGGAATGAAACTATCACCTAGTGAGTGTGTAACCTTTTTTTATTTTAAACTTGAAACTCAAGACAAATTTCATTTTATTTTTCTTTAGTGAACTTAAGCCAGAGGACAAAGATCGTCGTGTTCTTATTGAGGTTTGGGATTGGGATAGAACATCCCGGAATGATTTTATGGGCTCGTTATCCTTTGGCATATCAGAAGTTATAAAGGTAAAATGAAAAATCTTTTTTTTTTTTTTTCTAACAGAATATGTATGTGTGATATAAAACAAAAAAAAAATTCAAAAACTACCTCAGAATCCCGCAAATGGATGGTTTAAATTGCTAACACAGGAAGAAGGTGAATTCTACAATGTTCCTTGTGCCGATGCAACACAAGATTTGATCAAACTCAAAAGCCAAATGAGGGTAATTATCTTTAAAGAAAAAAAATCAACGATGTGTATCCTTGAACTTTGTCAATGTGTGTTTTTTTATTTTTTTTATTGAAGAGAGCATCACAAAAGAAACCTTTTGTCATGCGAAGTGATACCAATCCCACACAAATTTCATCAAAACGTGACATGATTCGAGCCTCAGATTTTAATTTTATTAAAGTCTTGGGCAAAGGATCTTTTGGAAAAGTAATAAAAAAGACATAAAATCAGAACAAAAATGTTGACAATATTTTTTTTTTGTTGAAATAGGTTATGCTTGCTGAACGAAAAGGAACAGAAGAATTGTATGCGATAAAAATTTTGAAAAAAGATGTTATAATTCAGGATGATGATGTTGAGTGTACGATGATTGAAAAAAGAGTCCTGGCATTGGGTGAGAAACCACCATTTCTCGTACAGTTGCATTCGTGCTTCCAAACTATGGTAAAGTTTGATGTTTTGAAAATTCTTTAAATCGTTGTGTTTTTATTAACTTGAAATTTTTAATAAAGGATCGTTTATTCTTTGTTATGGAATATGTGAATGGAGGTGATTTGATGTTTCAAATACAACAATTTGGAAAGTTTAAGGAACCTGTTGCTGTGTAAGTATGGAAATATTAAAAGTTTCAATATTCACTGCTTTTATTTTTTGCATGTTATTTTAAAGGCGCATAATGATAGTTGTCGGAAAACAAAGAAATACAATTAAAATTAATACAAATTGTATGAAAATTAATTGAAATGTTGTCGGAAATGTTTAAAGTTTATTTCTGTACAGCAATGGTACAATGAGTGCTTGGCTGTTAGCCCAGAGGTTGCCAGTTCGATTCTCACTGTGTACCCCAGTAAGCATTTTTTTCAGCATACCTCTCAGCTTATGCTGGACGTCGGCCATGAGGTATGCAATGATAAAAAAAAAAAACAAGTAGCTCTTTATCCATTTTACCAAAATAATTCTTTCCTATTTTTCTACTTCTTCTAACTAGTGTCGTGGAACACCACACCTGTTGCATTTAAAAGGCAAAGTGCCTTAAAATCATTAAGTGCTAAAAAAAAATTGGATTCTTGTCCCAAATTCTTACTGGGAATCACCCATAATCCAAAAAAAAAAAATCTCCATTGGACGAAATCCTGAAAGAAATATGATCTTGAAGTACAAAATCCCAATAGGGAGAGAAACCCAATGGACGAAATCCCCAATAAAAAAAATTGTTGGTCGAAATTTCCAAGATCTCTAAGATCTCAAAAATCCCAAACATGTTCTTACTTGGGATTTTATTAAGGCAAGTTATGAATTCATAAAAAAAAAGTTTTGAGATAACAATCAAACATGTGCGATCCCAGTCGTAGTCGTGCCCTTTATTTTTTGTTTCTTAAGGTAATGCTGTTTATATTTCACTCAATCTTAGTTTCTCCTTCTGATTAAATGTGTAAAATGGAATATTTTATGGTCGAACAAAAGTGGTAACAAAACACTTTTAAGATGGCTAAACCATTTTCATTAAAAGAATTAAATTAAAAATATTAGAATGTCTTCTGATAGAAAAAAAAGTATTTCTTGTAAAGCATTCATAGTGAACGCATTCACAGGAATAAGGATTGTTTAACTTGACACCCAAAATTGGCATTGCAAGTACTAAATTAAGCAATAAAATCGCTCGCGCTATTTTTTACTTTGGGGGTTCTCGTTTTGGGATTATATCTTTGGGGCAAACATCACCAACCCTTTCTTACTTACTTACATACTTTGCTTAGCTGACGTTACGGGGAGCGGGGAACTTAATGACCTCACGTAATATGTATCTCCAGCCAGCTCGATTGATAGCGTGTTGTCTCCAACTTGATCACTATCTGAGATGTGACCTGCCTCCATTATAGTTCCCTCAGGCTTGGCATAAAATACTGTATCGGGTTGAGCGTCGATGTTCATTCGCTCTACATGAAATTTAGGAGTTTTATCTTTTGGCAAACTTCCAAACTTCATCCCTGCTATGGTATCCTTCTTCTTCCTCAATCGCGCGCTTCTCATGTCCCTTTCTTTTTCCGTCTGAGAAGTCGTAGTTCCTCTCTCCTCTTTAGCGCGTAGAGCTCCCTGGCGAGTCTTATCCTATTATGCATCGCAACTTTGTATGCCTGTTGTTTGGGTTTGAGTACATGTTCTTGCCGGCATTCTTCGTCGCACCAGTGGTTTCGTTGTGATGGTCATGTAAAGTAAGGGGCAGCACTACAAATTACTTTATGTCAATGTTTGTACTGGTTTCATATGTTTGAAAAAGGCAGCATAGGACTATTTAAGAGCTTGCGTATGACTCGATCGCCATGACCCCTTGGTGGAATTGGAAACTGTGTAAGCAACCTCTCCGTTTCGCCGCACTGCGAAGTTGATTAACCTGAGTCGGTTTTTGGAGGTGGTGTCGTGTCAGGCTTTATCGTTCGATTATGCCACCAAAGTCGTTTTCTCTTTCCATAGTTTGGTGTTAAAATTACCAAACACAAGCTTAATACTATAGCTAGGGCATTGCTCATATGTCTTGTCCAGGAGCTCGTAGAACTCGTAGTTGGTGTACTAATATTACTAATCTGTGGGAGCATACACATTGCGCATGTAAGACTAATTTAGCGTTGATGCGATGCGAATTGTCGTGAGTCGCTCGTTCAAATAGTTTAAGTCAAGACTTCTCGACTAAGTCACAGTAGTATAGCTATGTCACAGTTTTTCAGCTATTTGTTGCCCGACCCATCCCATCGCACTTCTTGGATGGCGGTTATGTCTGCTTTATAGCCTATCTAGGATCTCCATCAATAGTTTGAATTCATTTATAAAATGGCAGAATATTCCACGTGCTGATCCGAAGTTGTCCTTGATTCATTTGCTATAGGTTCGTCAAATAAAATTACTTTTACGTGGCCAGAAAATCAGTCTGCCCGAAAACGGCACGACTTCTAACATGGAGGATCAGACCGGCAGACCTTTGTTATAACTCCAAAGGCAGGATCCCGAATCACCGCTCCTGAGGTCTGAGCTCTGAATATGTCGTATAAGTAGGTGCTTACTAAAGTTGACCTTTTGCGAAAGCAATATTAAGCAAATCTTCCTGGAAAATTACTCAATATTTTCATTCTGGTGTTCTACAATTCCTAGTAAAATTTTAAATGTTCTTCTCTCGAGAAATATGCTCCATAATTTTATCGTTTTTGTTACATAATAGAATTATATATTTTTTATAACAACTTTTTTCTTATATCATGACATAAAAAAAATATTTATATATTTGTATCTGTATATTACTCTATAGGTTCTATGCTGCAGAGATAGCCGCAGGATTGTTCTTTTTACACACCAAAGGGATTCTTTATCGTGATTTAAAGTTGGACAATGTTCTTTTGGACGCAGATGGACATGTCAAAATTGCTGACTTCGGCATGTGCAAAGAGGGTGTTTCTGGGGACAAAACAACAAAGACGTTTTGTGGTACACCGGACTACATTGCCCCTGAGGTATGGCCTTTCGATGAACATGCGAACGAGGATACAATAATGTGTGCTCTTTGTGTTATATAAATTTTTCTTTTATTTCGCTTTATCCTTAGTTTAAAATTTTCAATTTATTTTGTGCATCTTTTACATTATATAGATAATCCTTTATCAGCCCTATGGCAAGTCAGTGGATTGGTGGGCTTATGGTGTCTTATTATACGAGATGCTTGTGGGACAACCTCCTTTCGATGGTGAAGATGAAGAGGAATTGTTTGCTGCAATTACAGACCATAATGTGTCGTATCCTAAGAGCTTGAGCAAAGAAGCCAAAGAAGCATGCAAAGGGGTGAGTTTTTTGGAATTAATTAATGTGTACGTGATGCGGGATGGGGTGGATAATTTATGAAATTTCATTAAAAAGTATTATGGTAGGCGTGGATGATAGTGTGGTGTTGGTGTCCTTTAAGGTGATTTATAGCGTCAGAGATTGTTGAAGGTTAGAATTAAGTTGGTTGTGGATGAGAAAGGTCGAGATCATTTTGTTATATTATATACTTTTTGTTTTTACTTTTTCGTGAAAGAATTTTCTTGTTTGAGACATGTGTGTGCGTGTCATTGTCCTTAGTCGTTCGTTTAAAGGATTCAATTTTAATATCATCGTCACGCGTTGGCATTTTGGGAGTTCCATAAAATGTTTGTTCTACTGAAAATAGTTATGTACATGACGAAGCTATTAAGCCAAAACTAGAATGTGTTCCCTTCAATAATTTGGAACAGCTTTTGGTTTCATGGGAAAACTAAAGTCAAGTTAAGGAGCTGTGTTTGTATATGTAATTTTGAAACATAATTGTGTGAAGAGAAATACATTTGTTCGCTTTTTGTATTAGCCAATTAAAATTAGAGTTTCACTCCGACAAAGCTGAATTTTGCTGGAAACCTTTGTTTTGATTTCTTAAGAAAATCCTAAAAACTATCCATGATTTGGCCGGGAGAAAACATATTTTTGGGGAAGGAAAGGGGTCTAAATTTAATGTTATGTTATTTTCTCAGAAACTATCATTTTTTTTCTAAAAGTGTTGAGGTAAAAATTATAGCTTAAATCATTTTCTACAAAAAAGGGTCTTTTTTCGAGAAAAAAGTGTTTTTTGACAACACTACACTGTTTCACTTTTTTACACTTTTTTTGGCTCTTTTTGTGGTTTTGCCTTTAAGCCTATTCTACAGAAAAAAATAAAATGTATGACTGAGTCGCACGAACTTGCTCTTGTTGCAAACTATGGGAACACACAAATTTATATTCATGAAATTTTGCCTTTATGTTGTTTATCTAAGAACTTTAAGTGCACGAGTTCTTGTATTAAAAAATAAAGGGGAAGAGTATAAAGTCCACCTTTTTTAGACTTACGCTTATATCACATCACGGAAATGATGCGTCCGTCGCGGTCGTAGCCAACAATTCTCTAAAAATAAATAAAGCTTATCAAATTTTCTACAATTTTTGCTTTGTTCACTTTTTTAAATCTCAACCGTTTCCGAGAAACACGCATCGCAAGGGAGAAAAATTACAAAAAAAAAAGTGTTTTCCTTATTTTTTTTCATCAAATATTTCTTCATGTCCTTCCTCTAACTTAACTGTTAATGTGACAACAAAAAAATCCTTGAATAAAATTATAGAGAATTAACACAATGCCACCGTAATAAATAAAATTGACAGGTCGAATAAAAAAAAAACCTTTTTTGCTTATAAGGAAATCAATTTTTTTTAGAAAATTGCTCCTTTCGACTAAAATGGAAGATATATCGACCCCGGGTAGGGGTCGAAACATTGCCTTATTAACATTTTCTAACATTCTCTAAGTCAGAGCTTACTCTTACATCTTTATGAGTTTAAAAGAAAAAAATAACCTTTTTGTTCATTAACTACTCACAAAAAAGTAGATTTTTTTTTCTTTTTAACAGCCAGAATTTTGAAAGGCAGAATATTGGTTTTTAAAAGAAGAATTTTGAAATCAGAACTTAGCTCTCATTTTAAACTAAACTTAAGCCATCCTATTCGCCCTATTTTTCTGGTATACCTAATACCAATCATACCCTGTATATCAGAGTAGTAGTGATTAAAGCGTTCTAACTCACCGGCTCGGCGTTTTTTCGTTTTCTTTTTTTTTGCCTTTTTTTTGGTTTTTGCATTTTTTACTTTTTATTTTTGCATGTGTTTGGGGCTTAGCGGCGCAAACGCAAAACACTGCGGCCAGTAAAACCGTAAAAACGCTTATTTCTGAGCCGCATAGCCGCTGAGCCGAAGAGTTAGAACGCTCTTATCAATACTACTTGTCAGCATTTTCGATTAGATTTTGCGAATCTGAACTAAAATGTACATAATATGTAGCCATAGCATTAAAAACTACGATAAATCTAAACAGTTATGTACTTTGCTGCAAGAGCAAATTCGTTCTACCCAAACGAGTCCTTACTGATTTAGAGGCTTAGTATTACTGATAATGGAATTAACATTCTGACGGCCAGTTTCTACAAACACGTTTTAATATTTATTGGGTTCTTAAATCTTAAAATGGCATTTTTCGATTGCACCAACCTTTTTCAGTTTTAAAAGGTTGGCCCTTTAACTTTGTTCCATTTTGTTCCAAATAAATTTTAAACGTTGAAATTGTTCAATTGATATGCTCTCCTCTCGCTTACTCTAATTAAAAAGATCCAAGTGTGGTGAATAAAAATCCGGGGTTGGCACCAAGTTTCCTCAGTTTTTAAAATTCACCTCCTAAATTTGGTTCAACCAATTTTAACATAACTCAGATTTCATTTATCAAGCATTCTTTCCGTCAACCATATATTACACATGAGCTGGTGTATGCTCCTTACCATCTCCTCTCCAGGATGCTTGAATACCTCTGCTTGTAGTCCATCATTACCGGCTGCTATGAACTATTTTAGGCGGTTGATAGCGACCTTGATCTCATTTTGGTCAGCTTGTTGGAACTCTAGATTATAAACCGAGTCAAACTCCCGAGCTTGCTCAAAGACGGGATCTTGGCTTTTATCACCAATAAGCGGCTGGTTGAAGTAATCTCTCCATATGTTTAACATCGACTGGGTTTCTACTACAATGTTGCCTTCTCTATCTTTACAAGCACCAGGGTGAATCATGTTGTTGCTTTTTTCACTCTCCTGTAGAAGTTTCGCACCTGTTTCCAGTTAAAACATCTCTGCAGCTCCTCGACTTCACGCTGCTGGTTGTTTTTTCTCCTTCCTTAGTATGTTATTTTCCTTCCCTTCTACCATTTACATATATAGCTGACGTGCTTCTCTTGTTCTCCGTTGCTGCCACAACCTGTAGGCCTCCGTTTTGGTTTTGTTTGCCAGAGCACTTTCGAAGTCAAACCAAAGATTTCTCGGTGGTGGTTGTGAAAAGCCCTAGCACCTCACAATTGCAGGATTTCTGATGGCATGTTGACATTACTGCCAGTGGGATTCTGGATTTATATCAAGAGCAGTAGGGTAGGGTTTCTCGCGAGCTCAATGAAGATTTTGTCGGCATAGGCTCTAGCGATCCCCTCATCCAACTTTGAATTTTCTTCTCATGGTAGGTATTCGCCTTATAGCTTCGTTGGATATACGCACCCGTAGATTGAAAGCTACCAGGTAGTGATCCGAGTCTGCACATCCATTATGCTAGAGAATTGTCTTCCGTTGATATCAATGTCGTCGATTTGGTTGTTGGTTCAACCATCAAGATGCCATCAAGTGCCTTTGTGAATAATGATTGATTGATTGATTTGTGTTTATTTAGCATGAAAAAGCCATTTTTACATTTTTAATTAAATAATTCATATAATTAATAAGTAAATAAATAATTGATGATTTTTAATAATTATTTTTAACAAACATAAGTATAACATTTTTATATCTTGTAAGATTTGTTTCAATTTTTGCAGCAATTGGAAGACTGTTATAAATTTGTATTCCTTTGTAAAAAACATATTTTGCGATCTATTATTAACGAACAATTGTACATTAAAATTATTATTGCTTCTTAAATTATAAGGTTGAACCTCAGCTCTTGTAGTTAATCTTCTTTGAAGATATTTTGGCATTAAATTATTTTTGATTTTAAATATAAATAATAATGAACTATACACAATTCTTTGTTTGATATTTAGCCATTTTAACATATTTAGCATATAGCTTATTGGCGTGTATCGATTACAATATAAAATTGACCTCATAGCTTTATTTTGTAATTTTTGGAGTTTTTCAATCATACCTGTAGTACCCAATAATAGTATCGTAGAGCAATACTCAAAATGGGGCCTAATTATGGTATTAAATATTTTAATAGCCATTTAAATACATAATTTCTTTCTTATTCTGCGAAAGAAACCGATTTTTTTGGATATTTTTGCACATAACTTTTCAAAGTGTTGTTTAAAATTCAAGTTACTGTCAATTACAACTCCTAAATATTTAATTTCTTGGACACATTCAAATTCGCCAACCTGATTGATTTCATTATTTGATGGCAGTAACATTATTTTAGTTTTTTTAGTGTTTAGTTTTAATTTGTTCATATTTAGGTACTTTTTAACATTATTTAAGTCTTCTTCTAACTTTTCTACAGCATTATTAATTTGTTTTTCATTTACATACATTAGACCATCATCGGCAAAAAATACAATTTTACTATTTCTTATTACTTTTTTGAAATCATTTATATACAAAATATATAATAATGGTCCTAGCATTGCATCTATTATTGAGCATAGTTGTATCTATTGAGCATAGTTGTAAAGTTTTTCCAGTAAAATCCTCCTGTCAACCGTCTCAAAGGCTCGTTTCAGATCAAGGAACACTGCTGCAATTTTAGTATTTTCATGCAATTTCTCTTTCCAATCGGCCACAACAAAGTTTAATGCAGATTCACAAGAGTGTTTTCTTCGAAAACCAGATTGCTCTTCCATTATTATTTGATTGTCTTCCAAAAATTTTTCGAATTGAATCTGAACGACCTTTTCTAATATTTTTTCATGAAGCGGTAACATGTTAACTGGTCGAAAGTTTTCACATTTATTCGAGTTCAAGACTTTTTGCACCGGAACTATCATCGACGTTTTCCAGTTATTCGGGAAAATGCCATTAACTCGCGAATAATTAATAATTTTGAGAAGGGCTGGGCCTACATAATTGAAACAATCTTTTATCATTTCTTTATTCATTAAGTTAAAGTCACTCTTATTAGGCATCATTTCTACAATTTTTAATAGTTCATCTATAGTATCTAAAGTTTTAAATTTAAAACAGTTTACACTTTGCTCTGCATAATTGATCCACGGTTCACTTGGAATATTTTCATTTATTTCTTGTACACTTGTTTTAAAGTATTGGTTAAACTTATTGGCAATCACTTTGTTATTATTTGTTATTGTTTGACAAAATTCAATACTTTTATGCTCAGTTTGTACTTGACCTAATACAAGATCTTTTATTGTTTTCCACATTGTTTTTTGACAACTTGACTCATTTATTTTGTTTTGAATGTAATTTCTCTCTGTTTTAATCAGACTTTTTTTATATTTATTTCTCACTCTCTTATAATTATTCCAATCAGTCATAGAACCAGTAAAAATAAACTTTGTGTAACTCTGTATCTTTTGCGATTTTATTCTTTGAAGATCTCGGTTAAACCACTTTATTTTATTATCACATCTTACGTTTTTTTTAACTATAAATTTATTTATCACCTTTAACATTTCTTTCTCGAAAATATCACTAGTTTGATCATTCACTTGTGTTGATATACTTATATTATTTATTCCACTTTGTCTTATGTTTTGAACAAATTGAAAGCTGTTATATTTCAAGGATTTTATTATTTTATATTTATCACTATTTTGCTTATATTTAATATTAATATTAAATGTAACAGTCTCATGGTCACTTATTTTTAATGTGTTATCAACTTTTGCTTCACAATTTATAATATTCGTAGCTACATAATCTAAAAGAGTCTTAGTTGTTGGAGTTATTCGTGTAGGTTGAACGACTAGTTGCTTACAAACATTTTCGCGAAACATACATTCCAGTTCTTTTTTATATAAGCTATTCATAAGCCAATCTACATTAAAGTCTCCAACGATTACTAAATTTTCTTTTCCTTCTAATTCATCCATCCACATGTTCATGTTATCACAAAAATTTCTGATTGATGCACTGGCCGAGCGATATAAAGCAAAAAAAGTAATTTTTTTATTTTCAATTTCCACTTCAACGATTAAAATCCAAACATTCAGTTCTATCTGACAGTTTTTTAAGATGTAGGAATTTTTTGAGGTGTAGGAATTTCGTGCTGTTCAGCATATTTTTCTTCGCAAGGAAGTCGTAGTCCGTTTCTGGAGGTGATGTCATGCAGGTTATGTTTCCGACTGTACTACCAAAAATGTTTTCTTTTTCAATTTGAGCGTTAAAATTTCCCAGGATAATTTTAGCGTCGTTCTTGGGGCATTGCTCATAAGTTTTAGCGAGGAGCTCGTCGAACATTTCATTGGTAGCTTCGTCTTTCTCTTACGTAGGGGCATGTGTGCATGTAAGAAGAGTAAAGTGAATCTGTCAGGATCTTCGTCATTTTCTCCCTCACATCGCGAAAGCTTAAGACTCTTTGCCTAAGTCTACCGCTGACAGCAAATTCGCATCCAAACAACAGCTTCTTCCTATCAAGTTGGCTTTTCCCATAGTAGATGGTGCAGCCTAGCACCTCTCGCACAACCGGTCCATTCCATCGTATCTTCTGAAGGGCATTATCGTTTCGTCGACATTATCAGTCAGTTCATCCGAGGCTACTACGTGTTTCATCACATTGAAATTTTTACTTTATGTGGCTGGCTTGTGAGTCCTGCGCACGAGATAGATCTGGGAGCTGGTTCTTTAGGGCTCTATCTTCTCGTTTGCCCCTGATTCCTGGGAAGGTAACTCAGGTGTTATAACTCTGGATCCGATGGACCCAACGTTCTTCGTAAGTTCACCTTTCAGCTATCCAGCGGGCACCACATTTAGGTGACGATACGATTTTGCGCCGCCGATTTTGCGGGGCTTCCTCTTCTTACATGGAATTGGTGCGTGTCGTAGTAAAAAAAATTAACAAAGACTCAATTAAATCCCATTAAATGTTCTACAACTTTTTTTTATGTCAATTAAATCCAATTTAAGTAAATTAAGTCTTTAAAATATGAGTTGTTAAATGCATATTCATAAACTGAGATAACAATCTTTTCTTCTTTTTTTTCTGACAATATTTGACGATCGCGAATAGAACCACAACGAATAACTTCACCGATTTAACTAAAGATCTGTTAAAAAAAGTCATACAAATCTTCGCCAAGAAGAAGTTTTGTATCGCAGTATTAAGCCAACTGAAAGCTGGTGTTGTTGCATTTGTTTCTTCCAAGAAAACTTGTCTCTCCTTTTAAGCGATTGTATTTTCGAATGCTTTCGACACTAACAGTGTTTTACTTGTTAGATCGATTTTTATTAAACCGGTGATATAAATAAAGGAATTCATTGCAAGGATATTCTAACCTGTCCCCGCACGAAAATATTGAGTTTCCGTCATAAACTAATTTTCTTTTCTTTTTCAGTTCCTAACAAAACAGCCATCAAAACGACTTGGCTGTGGTTTAACTGGTGAGGAAGACGTTCGCCTGCATCCATTTTTCCGACGTATTGATTGGGAAAAAATTGAAAATCGTGAAGTACAACCACCGTTCAAACCAAAAATAGTAAGATATAATAATTTAAGTCAAATTTTCACATCTAAATTATTATTTGTGTATCTTTTACAGAAACATCGCAAAGATGTATCTAATTTTGATAAGCAATTCACATCAGAGAAAACAGACTTAACACCAACTGACAAAGTATTTATGATGAATTTGGATCAATCAGAATTTGTTGGTTTCTCATATCTTAATCCCGAATATGTGGCAACAGTGTAAGAAAAAATTCAGCAACCAAAATTTCAATTTATACAAATTTTACACCGAAACAACGTTATTTTTTTTTTAAATTTATTATTTATATGTAAAAGAAAAAAAACTTTCTCTGTCAAATATTTAATTTGTTTTCATACTTATACATATATAATTTTTCTAAAAAAATATATTACATTACATAACTTTATTTTAAACATAAACAAATGAAACAATCAACACAACATTGTTTTTTTTTTTTTTTTTTAATTTATATAATAAATATTATATTTAATTGTTATTTATTTTATAACTAAGAATTAAATTTGTTTTTACATTAGAGCACGAGAATGCAATTAGGATGACCATAAAATGGATTTATTTGCATACGGTCGGTAGTTTTTAGAACGTATTCACGAAAAACATTTATTTAAAAAAAAAAAAAACTAAATCATTCCTTTATATTTAAAAATTTCAAAAGTTATATATATATAAGTACCAAACATGTTATTTAATTAAGTTTAAAATATTTTAATTTGTTCAAAATTTTAGCTAAGCTGTTAAAAATATATATATATATAAATGTATATGAAAATTTAAGGGAAAACAAAACACTTATTGAAGTATGATATTAATAAAAACAAAAAAAAAAGGATATTAGTTTTATGATTTTCATAAAATAATTTACTTTATCTACTAAAATTTGAAAAAAACATTAAAAAAGTTTATAAAATAAAACCATCTAAGTGTAAATGAATGCATTTAATAAAAATAAAATAAAAAAGAATTAAATTCGAAAATTAAATGAAATCTAAAAATATTGATGATTTGTAATTTTTAGGAATGAAAACTTTAGAGAAAATGGATTGCATGGGAAAATATTATATCTTTACTTTATAGCACAATGACCATAACTTATATATCAATACTTAAGTCATTTTGTATAAAAATAAATGCATACACTCGAAAAAAGGTCATCTACAGAATTGATTGAAGTTTGTACAAAGACAATGTAAGGAAGATTTTAAATTAAAAAACAAAACAAACAAAATTTGAATGAATCAAAGTTTTCTAAGGCCAGCGAGTCACACAAATAAACAGAGAAAAATATACTCTTAAAGGTTCTTTACTAAAAAAAATCTATGCCGTTTGTAATGCGTACTGGTTTGCATCAAACTTTTCAAAAAGAATATAGCCTCAGTTACACTTTTCATGTCCACATTAGTGCTTTTCGTTCATTGATCGAAGGTGAGTTGCGTGGATAACTTAAGCCCTCCTTTACACGTCAAGTAGAAACCTTTGGCGGGAGGTTAGAAAAAGAACTTGATAGTAATCAAAAATTGAAACATTATAGTTCAGAACTTTCGTCCCAGTCAACATATTCTAAATTCAGATTTATTATTTCATCCATTCTCCAGACTTTCTATAAAAACATTTATCGTTTACGCAATTTCTTCCTCTAATGTTTTTGTAAACCATTATCCTTCTCCAGATTTAAAATCGGAAAGATTGAGCCAAATTTAATATTTTTTTTTCTTCGTATGTAATTTTCACCGGCGGTAAGATCTCCCTAATTTAAATTTGCCGCTTATCACATCTGGGATATTATGAGCAACTTTAGGAATTGACGGCACTTAAGAAGAGTTTAACGTAAAATTATGATTTTTGCCTATATTCACATTCGACTATTATAGTTGGGCCTTGCATTAATCTGGCGTAAGTCTATTCTTACTTAAATGCTTAAAGAAGAAAAACTAATATTGTAAAGTCTTTTTCGGTTGGTCTTGGTCGCTGAGAAGCGTATGGAAGCATCCGGAAGCCTTCTGAAACCATTCGCTTGGAATTCTGAATGTTAGTTTTTCTCCTGAAATGAAGCAAAAAATACTTCTATATCTTAAATCAAAATCAAAACCAGAAGGACTCACACGATGACTGATTCTGACTGTGTACGAAATCTCGAATTCAAAATTTCGAATAACAAAATTTCAAATGACAACATTTCGACTAACGAAATCTCGAATTTAAAATCTCCAATGACAACTCGAATTACAAAATACCCAAATGCAAAACTACTATTGTACTAAAAAAAAAGCAGTTTCAGTTTATTGCGCATAAGCTAAGCCTTGAGGTATGTAAACGAAGTAAAGCTGTAAAAGAATTAAATTAATTGGGATGCATTCACGTGAAATCTGAATTCAATTTGATAACCATAAATTGAAATCATTGAATTCAAAATGACATCGGACTTCAAGTTTCTTCATTCCCCATTCATTTTGAATTCACTGACTTAAATCACTGAATTATTTTGCATTCATCGACTTAAATCACTGAATTCAAAATTAATTTAGAATTCAGAGTGTTTAAAATCGAAAATTGAGAATATGAATTCGAAATGAATGGGATTTAAATCACTGAATTCTAATGAATTCAGTGACTTATAAAACTGAGTTCAAAATGATTGGGATTGGAACACGCTGAATTCTGATTTCATTTTTGAATTCCGTGAATTAAATCACTGAATTCAAAATAAATTGGGAATTAAACTCGTTGCAGTCATCATTCAAATGAATGCAATCACCAAATGATTTAACTCTTTTACAGCTCTTCTGGAAAGTTTCTTTGGAATTAATATTCATAAAGTATTAAATAGTACTAAAATTCAAGGCCATTCGAAATTTTGTTCTTCGAGATTTTATCATTCGAGCTTATGACAAAAAAGCAATTTAATTTGTCATTTGTATTACCAAATTATCATTTGATGGACTAAATATGAGGAAATCAGCTCATATAGTCAAGCTGATTTTTCGGTTTCAATTAAATTTGAAGATAAACCAGGTAAGCTGGTATGTGATGTACAAAGAAAAGGAGCTAAGAACAACTTTCATACTGCATTATCTATAATGATCCTATGAAGTTTTGTTGAAATCACAAGTAAAAAGAAGCAGACCTTAAAACTACCCGAACAAACAAATGCAACGACATCAGCAGTATTCACTTTGGTTAAGACAGGTCTCCGGAATTTTCAATCTTCTATTTTTTTGAGGCGAAGAATTCCATAAGCGAATGGAGCTAATTACAAACTGACGTTCTGAAGTCAAGCAAGAAAATCTAAGAAAAATAAACTGAGCATCACATCTGATGGAAGAGGTAGATCTAAAATCTTCGTAAAGGCATGACAATATAGAATGTTCGACAAGAGACTCAGAGTACGAAACTTAAGAACATCATCATACATATGTTGAAACGCAAGCAAAACTTCGGAGTCCAAAAACATATCGCAATATATTGTTGAATACAATAGTGAGTTTGCGTTTGCAGACATTTAGGTACAATTGTAGTAGTAGTAGTAGTAGTAGTAGTGTGTAGTACAATTCTAGAATATTTCACAGCCATAGGTTGGGATAAGCACAGTTAGTGATGCAAGTAAACATCGTGTTTTGAAGGGTATGAAGTTGTAGTATGTTGATTTTGTTGTATGAAGAAATATTAAGAAAAAGAAGCTTCTGCACCAAACGGCAGAACTGGGATGATGCGTGTTTTGTAAAGCGATTATATCAAAAGTATTCTTTGAGTAATATGCTCGGACTTGTTTTTTTTTTTTGATTTTAGGTGTTAAAATAACGCTAGGTACCTACCATACAAGCGTTACCGATAATTCCATTTTTCTCGAAAAAAATACGATTGATTTTGGTAAAATTTTATATGAAAGATTTTTTTCCAATAGTGGTGTCTTTTATCTAAAATTATTTTTCCAAAGAATCTTATTAACGGTAGATAGGTACCTACCGTTTAAACGGTAACACCGATTTTGATAAAATTTTATATTGTAAGATTTTCTGATAATTAATAGCAATCAAAAATTTTGGAATTTTTTTTTTTTTTGAAGTTAGTTTTTTTTAATTGTATTTTTGTCGAAAAAGTAGGTAGATACGATCAATTTTGATCAAATGTTATATGAGTGAATTGTTGACAATTTTTTTTGGCGGACAAACTTACCAACGGTTCCTGCCATAGAACTTTTTTGATTTCGATTATTTTTTAAACCGCCAAAAAAAAAATTAGTGAGGCTTAGTTGTCGACGGTGAAAAGTTGATGAATTTCCCAGTAGTTAACACGAAAGTTTCCTGCCACAAGAGCAAGTTCGTGCAACCCAGTCGTGCTCTTTATTTTTTTTTTCATTTTCAATTAAAATGTCATTTTTGTAAGAATTTCAACAATTTCAACTTTCTATTTTTGCAGAAGTTTTACGTTACGATGTACACAATTCAATCTATACATAGCCTAATAGAGAATTTCGGTTTCTCACTCAATTCACACAAAAATATACTTATTTTCATTAAAATTTTGTGGAATTGAATTCAACAACAGTTAATAAAATTTATACTTTTTGTATAAAATATATTGCTAAATTTATCAATCATCTGATTATTAAATCCATCTTTTCTTGTTCTTCAAATCAATCTCTTCTTTTTTTAAATCTACTATGTGATACTTTAAATTAAATAAAAAAGAATAACTATAACTAATATTAAATTAAAAAAAAAAAAACGGTTTTCAATAAAACAAAACCTTATAAAAAGAATATTTTATTCTTGTAAATATAAACATTTAAAGTTAAACATTTTTTTTTTTAATTTAGGAATACCTATAAGAAGTAAAACTTTAACGTGTCAATAGTAATGATCGCCCCAACATTACTCAACTAAAGCGAACAAAATTATTACAATATTTTATATTAAATAATTAATAAGAAAAAAAAAAAGCAATTTTATTTTATAAATTTATTTAATTAAATAATATATATTTTTAAAAAAGAAAGAGTCTCAATGTACCATATATACCTTAAATTCAAAGTGGCAGCACACTCAAACGTTAGGTTTGTCGCTCTTGCTTAAAATAAATTGCAAATATTAATTCTAGAAAAATATCTATTTAAACAAAAAAATTAAAACTTAAATATAAAATTAAAACACAAAAGCTATTTCGATGGTTTAAATTTATATTGACCAGAAAAATAAGAACAAACATTTAGAAAAAAAAAATATAACCAAAAGAATAGAAAATAAGTTTTTGAAGACAATCTATCCTAAGGAATAACATTATGTAATTATAAATGTTGTAACAGAAAAAAATTTCTAACAAACACATTAAACAGATATTAGTAAATTTAATACATTTGACGATTTAATAAAATAAAAGATCATTCTACATTTCACATAGTCTTAAATGAACCTAGAAGTGGGTACCTACATTATTTACTTGACGGAACAGAAAACTTTAAGGCCGTAGTAAAGCTGTAAAGTTTATTTTCTTAATATCTCTATAGCTATGCTCAAGGTTTGACATGAGGCTGTTGAATTATCCAAAGTGGTTCGAAATAACTTTTTGATCCTGCTCTGATTTAGATTAACACATTTAAGATTTTACTATAGATATTGGTAACTGCTGATTTATTATTTCGGAGAAGCATTTATTTTTCTGTGCTTTATATAAAACACAATTTTCCATAGATAAATTCAGCAGAAAAGATTTATCCACTTTAACCATAAGTAAAACAAATGCCTCATCATTTATAACAAATTTAACAAAAAAATTGTACAATAGTAAACTTGAACTATATATAAATGGAAACAAAGCTACACATATTGTAATTATATAATAAAAATTATTAAGTAAAACATAATCTAGCGTTTAAAACAACATTATATTTACACAAATCTATTTTAGTATATATACATACATATACATACCTTACCTTTAGCTACTTATTTCATCGTAAATTGTAAGCGAAATATTCGGTTTTGTCTCTTAAAATTATTAACAAAAAACAAACTAATTCTGAATTTAATATAAAGTAAAGCAACATTATAGCATTGTAAATTGCCAAAAATCAAATTCGATTCACTATACAATAAAAGAATAAAACATCATTTAATCCTTTAACAGTTTATATTAATAATTTAATTAATATAAAAACGTCTATTTATTTGTATCTATCCATAAATATAAATTGTACCATTATAAGAATGATAAATATGGTTGAAATTTAAAAATAAAAATTAAAAATTTATATAATCCATAAATCTATTAAATATATATATACTTACATAAGAATAAAATCTTATTTTTTTTTTTGATTATTCTCTTTGATATAATCGATGTAGTATTTACAGATAATACAAATAAAAGAAATACAAACTTTTAAGTGATTTTAATAATAAAATTAATGATGCGAATAAAATTTTGAAACAAGAAAACATTACAAAAAAGAAAAAATATAATTTAATAAAAAAAAAAAAAAAAATATAATCTATTTTAGACAAAAGTAATACTGTTAACATTTATTTAGTTTTGTTATTTTTAAAACGACATCGTACTTTTAGGAAATCTATTTAATTATACATATATATAAATATATGATATAAAAATTGAAAAATATAAACTCTATTTCTCTTTTAAATATAATGCATTTTATTTTTTATTTATTTTTTAAGTACTTTGAAGATATAATACGGTAAGTTAAGTAAATGTCCACTTTCAATAAGTCCATGTAAAAGTTGAAACTTTTAACTGGTTCACTGTCCGCATAAAAAATTTAATTTTTCACCCCTACTTCCACAATAAAAATATAGCTTTGGGTTTCGACAGTGAAGCTATAGTCAATTTTTATTTTGCACACATCATAAAATTTGTACCTGGTTCCTCACGTCCAATTTATCATTTTTGATACATATATACAAGACGCTTCACTGTCCCCATAAATAAAATATTTTTTACACCCCTACGTTCACAATGAAAAATCACTTTGATTTTATATCAAAAATGATACATTGGACAAGGAATACATACTCGTTAGCCTCGTTTATTCAGATACTAGCTGTTACTCAGCGCGTTGCTGCCGCAGAAAAAATAAGGGAGAAACGAATGTTTTCGAAAAAGTAACTATAATATGGTCCAACATTTTGTCAAAAGCTTTTATCCTCATATATAAGAGTTTTCAAAAACAACTACCCCAGCGCCATGTTTGGGATAATTTGTTTCATAAGTTACTTCCTACAACAATAGCTTTTGTCACTGAAAGTCCTGCTAAAATCGGTCCAATAATTTCTGAAGGGTTCATATAAAAGAATATGCGAGAAAAAAAGCGACCCGAACGCCAACCCGAAATTAAAGTAGCCTATTTACCAGCTACAACATCCGTTACAACATCCGTTACAACATCAGCTATCTGTCAGTGAAACTCCCGTCAAAATCGAACCAGTAGTTTCTACAGGGTTCATATATACGAAGCGCTACAGCAATATCTATCTGCCAGTGAAAGTCCCGTCAAAATCGGTCCAGCCGTTCTCGAGATTATCCAGGACAAACAGACAGACAGACAGAGAAATATTTTAAAAAGGTGTATTTTGTTATAAGGGCTGTGTATGCTTTCATATGCGTGCAGTAAAATACTGTTATTTTGACATTACAAACAGACACTCCATTTTTATTTATGTGTATAGATGATCTATATATAGACGAATCAGACTTTTGTGCAGTCGCACCTACTTGCTCTTGTGGCAAGTTACTTAACAGCTTAAAAGAGCCTTCGACGAAATTATTTGAAATAAAAATAGCTAATCTAGATGTACAAAATAAAAAAACAACAATCTAAATCCACAGCAACCAACATAAGCAGAAAATGCAGCTAAGTAGGTACTTTTTTTTAATAATATGATGATAATGACAAATGATAACTACAACCTGAATCAAAAGAACGTGAATGATATGGAACTAATAAGAGACATGAAACTAAGAAAGGAACTGTGAAACTACAAAAAACGTTCATATCCATGTCCATGTCCATTGACCGTGTTTAGAATGGGAAATTTGAGGCCGGACTGACGAGAGTTCTTTGGCGAGAGGGATGAGGGGTAAGTACTCCCGTGAGGCAGCTTCAAATTATAAATATCGGAAGCGTGAGTACTGTTCCAATTCCAAATTCAAGTTTTTTTCCCATTTTTTTCATTATCTGCATGACTGCCGATGTGTTAACATCGCAGTATTTTCATAATTAAGCTAAATGCAGAGTGATAGAATATTAATTCTTGGAAAAGAAAACAAACAGAAGCATTAATAATATATTATGGATGTTAATTTCTTTTGTAAAATGCAAAAAAATGCGCGTCGTAAAACTGTCTCACTTCACCCGCCTCAATTGAGGACCAGTGTAATCACGAGAGTACTCCCCACGCCATGCCAGACTCAAATTTTCCAGTCTAAACACGGTCATTGTCCATGGACCATGCCTCTCTAACGAGAACAAACAAAGAGAGAATGAAAGAAAGAAATATAATCATGTGAGTGTTGGCTCACGCGTAGGCATAGATAATTATACACAATCCACACAGCAGTAGAATCGAAATGGGGGATGAAAATGGAAATATTATCGTACCGTCTAGTTTGTGACTTGTGAGTTGTGACTTGTGAGTCGTGTCTCGTTTATCGTGTCTGGTCATGTCATAAGAAATTTTGTTTTTTTTATGCCCATGTGCAGATGGAACTAAAGGCATATTCAGTTCGTGGAACGATATTAAATGTATCCGACAGGGGACAGTTCCTGGAACTATTTAGGTCCGGAACTACACATCTCTAGCTCGCATTCGAAGAAAAACCTAGTAAAAGCAGTCTGAGATGACGAAAGGGAAATGGGAATGAGCGTAAGGCTGGCCATACACGATGCAGCCTTTTAGTTTTGGCTATAGTCAAAAATGAGTGTTCACACATGACGTCATTTTTGTCATGCCAATTCATTTGGATAACTATAATTGTCTGAAAACATGTTGAATTCGGTTTACTTGAGTTGTTAAAAATTATCGAGCCAAAACATTGAATTTTCATTTTTGGCTCCGGCTCGCTAGAAATTAACAATAAGTTTCTCAGGAAATAACTATCACAAACTGCTCAAAGCAGACAATTTTTTTTAAGACCGCCGTATGGCACATTGACTTTTAGGTGCATTAGGTGTTGCACGACACTATAGTTAGAAGAAGTAGAAAGATAGGAAAGAATATGGTTTTGTTACAATGGATAGACAGTTAGCTGATTTTTATTTTTGCATACATTACACACCTCAATGGCAACATCCAGCATAAGCTGGGATGTATGCTGAAAAGAAAAAAAGCTATGAACCCGTTTGAGAGTTGAACTAGGACAAATAAATATAACGACACCAAAATTCAGTTGGCCTCAGACATTAAATAATCCAAATCCCTTGCAGTTTTGTCAAAGCTTTTAAGATCAACTCGGTAGACCTCACAATTTTTTTCATATATAATTTTTTGAATTGGAACGCTTTTACATTTCCGAGTGCTTGAATAGAAAAAAAGAATTGTTCTATCAACAATTGCGGCCAAAAACAAAGCGGCAAATTATGATAGCCGCTTTTCAATAGCAAACGTAAACATCGATTATTCAATGCAAAAATGCACCTAGAATTTATTTCTTAAATACAAAAACCCATGACTGTTTTGTTATCCGCTACTCTTAATCTACAATCTTAATCGTAATTAATTTTCTAATTCACCCTTCTGGGCAATTATGGCTTTAAAAAAAGGTCCTAGAAAAGATAACAAAGAACTCTTCTACTTCCTGACAAGTTAAATTACACCAATTACGTATTAAAACCGTAAATTCTCTTGTTCAGCGATGTGATACATTACTTTAATATACTCTCCATATCCGTTTCACTTAAAAAGAGAAATTCTTTTCCAACTTGAATTTTCTTAAGAAAACTTATTTTGAACACATAGATATGGATGGAGTCATTTTAAAGCAAACATTTTTTTTTTTTTTATAGTATTATTGTAGGTTGAAATAAGTTCTGATCGCAAGTAAACGAAACCAAAACCTAAAAAAAAAATCCAACAACAAAGTGATGAATTAATTCAGATGGAAAATTTATTTCAATTTAATTCTTGCTTTGTGAAAGAATTGACGTTGAATAATATTTCATAACCGGCAGAAAGGAACATCAGATACAAAAACAAACTCAAATAGGAACATTACTTTTTAAGCTTTGCTAAATGGTATTACATAAACACAACAGAACACTCACAGGGAAAGAAATAAATGCTCCTGGCTAAAATTAATAATAATTTAATTTAACTGTGGGTTGGGGACTGTGCGGATGAGATGGTGGTTTGGTTACTTTAATTTGGGTGATGATGCTCCAATCATGATTTTAGTGGCCATAATTTTTCATGTATTTTAATTTTTCAAAGTAAAATATTTGCAATTAAAAATACATCATCAATTTTTGTGTGGTGAGTTAATTAAACATTTTAGTAGCTTGAGGCAAGGATATAAAATGATTATGTGATACAAAGTACGTTCAGTGAATTGATTCAAAATTAATAAAAAAAAATACTGTTTATTTTAATAAAACAAATTTGAAAAGTATTGTTTGTAATTAAAAAGGTCATAACTTTAACAAAATGAATTGGATTTTGCAAGCTCAATTAATGTTCAGGAAAGAAACGTACCGCACATATTCCACCAATGAGCTCATAAATAGAGAAATCATGTGTAAGTTTTCAAATACTGCTCGTAGGATGTCGTTACTATAGACTTGTTTTTTTTTTACACTCTTGCAGCAATTATTCTTGAGTTAAAAGGCAAGAGAAATATAGAATTTTGCTCTATTCGGTTTGAATGATTTTCGTTACAGGGAATTAGATCAATAATAAGTACTCGATATGCTCATTTAGCGACATATACTTCGGTGAGTTTGAAACCATCTTGATTTCTCTATGTTTATAAACTCAATGATTCCGCACACAAATGGAATTGAAATTAAAACGCAAAAAGTGAACAGAATAGCTGTTTTTTTAATTTGCTAGTAACCTACAGAGGAATTGGAATTCTAGGTTCTAGCATTGTATACAGGGTGTCCCGCTACTCAACGTCAAGCGGGTACCGGGTGATAGGGAAGGTTATAATACCCGTACTGCAAAAAGTTAGAAAAAAAAATTATCTCGCTGGGTTACGTAATAAAAGCAATATTTAGAAAAATTATGAAAATCGATACCCATGGCCACATTTTTATGTACTGTGGTCACAAATTTTGATATTTTTCAGTGATTTTTTTTTCTACTATATCCTTAATAACCATGCTACTGAATGCAATCTCGAAATCCAAAATGAATATTGTAAGTTTTGTAAGAAAAATTAAGTTTGACTGAGTCCTTTTTCAAACAAATTTTTTAAGCAAACTTTAACACATCATATTTAAAAAAAAATGTAGGACACTACCCACGGCAAGTTATTTAAAAAATTGGGCCATTTTATCAAGTTTTCAAAATAGTTCAACACTTGCCACTTGCTGCTTCCATAATTATGTTACCAACATTTAAATCATTTCCGAGCAAGTAAAATTTAATTTTTTTTTTAATAGGAACGTATTATACTTATTGATGTAACACTCCAGTAAGCCATTCCCTTAAAATATTGTTCAAGCTGCTCAAGTTGTTAACATACTAAAAGTCCTGATCCCTGGCAGGTGATCCGGAAGAGGGCGAGGAGTATAAAGCCCCTAAAAAGGGGCTTTTGGGGACTTACGCTTATACCACGGAAATAGTGCGTCGTAGCGAAATGTTTTTAAAAATAAACAGAAGCCCATCGAATGTTGTACAATTTTTGTTATGATCACTTTTTTTCAAATATCACCTGTTTCCGAGATAAACGCATCGCAAGGGAGAAAAATTACAAAAACAAGTGTTTTCTTTTTATTTTTCATCAAGCATTCTATCATATCGTCTACTCTAAACTGTTAATCTGACAAAAAAAAAATCCTTGAACAAAGTTATAGAGAATTAAGTTTCTTTTGAAAAATTACATATTAAAAATTGATTGTTGAATGCAAAATACCAAATTAACCTTACTTAAAAATGGAAAGTTATAATTTTACAAATGTAAAACAAACAAAAAAAGGTGAATTTGGTCTTTTGCATTCAAGAATCTATTTTTCTATTTTTAATAGGTAATTTTTCAAAAGAAACTTAATTCTCTATAACTTTGTTCAAGGATTTTTTTTTGTCAGAATAACAGCTTGGAGTAGACGATATAATGGAATGCTTGATGAAAAATATAAAGAAAAGACTTGTTTTTGTAATTTTTCTCCCTTGCGATGCGTGTATCTCGGAAACAGTTGATATTTGGAAAAAAGTGATCATAACAAAAATTGTACAACATTCGATGGGCTTCTGTTTATTTTTAAAAAAAATTAAATTTTACTTGCTCGAAAATGATTTAAATGTTGGTAACATGATTATGGAAGCAGCAAGTGGCAAGTGTTGAACTATTTTGAAAACTTGATAAAATGGGCTAATTTTTTAAATAACTTGCCGTGGGTAGTGTCCTACATTTTTTTTTTTAATATGATGTATTAAAGTTCGCTTACACAATTCGTTTGAAAAATGACTCAGTCAAACTTCATTTTTCTTGCAAAACTTACAATATTTATTTTGGATTTCGAGATTGCATTCAGTAGCATGGTTATTAAGGATAACGTGGAAAAAAAATCACTGAAAAATATTAAAATTTGTGACCACAGTACATAAAAATATGGCCGTGGGTATCGATTTTCATAATTTTTCTAAATATTGCTTTTATTACGTAACCCAGCGAGATAATTTTTTTTTCTAACTATTTGCAGTACGGGTATAACCTACCCTATCACCCGGTACCCGCTTGACGTTGAGTAGCGGGACACCCTGTATACATTTTTATAGTATTTTCATGCTGAATAATCACCGCCTGGTCATCTTAAGAAACTTTTAAATAACACATTTTTAGGTTTGTGCATTTACTAGTTGTCTTGTCTGTTACCCTGACAACAGTCGTAAACATATATGATTTTTGTTTTGTTTACGACTCTTGTCAAGGAAATATGAATTTTAGAGCCAATAAAATACATTAAGTATTTTTAATTTGTTTTGTTGACGACTATTGTAAGGGTAACATAATAGACACTTAGTTAATACAAGAACCTCCAAATGTGCGGTTCACAAGTTTCTTTAGATGGCGCTCCTCTATGTACTATAGAAATTTATATACAATGGTTCTAGGTCTAGAATAAAATTATAATTAAGAACTTTTGCAAATTTTTTGAATTAAAATTTGATCAAGTCACCTAGGTTTTTGCTAAAAAAATTCGATTAAAATCGATTAACCATTGAACGAGAGAGCTCAAGAAAAAAAAACCATTCTATGGGAGGTACTGTTATTAGGCTTAGCAATTTTTGTTTGCAAGTTGACGAAAGCCAATCAGACAAAAAAAATTTGTGAATTTTTTCGAAGTAGATCGTTGAAGTTTAGACTTCTTCATAACGGTTATATGGTAAATTTGTTTAGCTAAAAAAAAGTCAATTTCTTCTCTAGGGAACAGTCTACACCCTTACATGCAAAATTTGAAACAAATCATTTAAGCCGTTTTGGCTAAGTGCTGAAAAACCAGACTGACAGACATACTACCATCGTATTGTCATCTTTGATTGTTATTTGAAAACAATTTTTGCGAAAAGCCAAAAGACCGAAAACCCAAAAGCCCGAAAAAGTTCTCCAGAAACCCCGAAAAATTATTTAAAATGAGAAATTTGCGCAAATTTTTCATTTTAAATAATTTTTCGGGATTTCGGGAAAACTTTTTCGGGCTTTTGGGTTTTCGGTCTTTTGGCTTTTCGGTATTTTGGGTTTTCGGTCTTTAGGGTTTTCGGACTTTGGGTTTTCGTTCTTTTGGATTTCGGGATTTCGACCCTAACACAGAAAAATTACCACATGTTTTTTTGGTTCGTCTTCTCTAACTTCGCTCTGTTACATTGGTTTTGATCTCGATTTTTCTTAACAAATGCAAAATTTGCCTTAAACTTACGTATACCTAACTGGATATTAAATAGTACCTTAACCTCTTGTACAGCTCATGCAATAAACTACTACACACTTGTTGCACACACCGGTGCGGTGTCAGAAACGCTGCGACTGCGAGTAAAATCAACATCTTTGCTTTTTTGTTGTCGGTCAATCGATTGGTTTGATGTGTAATTCAACACAAGTGTGTTGGCAAAGTGGGACAAAGATTATGCCATAATTATTACTAATTTATTGACGAGGTTTTGAGAAGGAATCTACATCGCTACCAGTGAGTGAAGTATAAATTTTTGACTTACGAACTTTAACTATGTTTTTGAGACTTCTAATTGGTCTGAAGTCTTTCTCTTATTTCCGTTTTGTATTAGCTATTACAACGCAATTTAGATTGAAAACTGTTTTTTGACATGCTGTTTATAACGGTACTCATAATTTTCTGAGTTGAGACAAAATCAATATGCATACATCACAACACAATTGAGCTTGTGCTTTTTTTTCGAAGACTGTTGGATATTTCTGCTTTTTATTCTACTTCCGAAAATAAATAAAAGTAATATGGTGTATGGTAGATTTATATATAAATTGCGCCCTTAAGATCCAACTGTAATAATACAAAAACATTACACAAACAATGTGTATCTACATAAATTATGCTTAAAAATACAAATACAAATCGCGCACAATTTGTCGAAAGCGTTCCGCAGACAACCATTCAATGCAATACCTACATACATATATGTTTTATTTCAAAAGAATTCTAAAGAAATATTTGTTTAAAGAAAAACAAAGAATAATTTATTACACTTCTCAACTTCACCTCCAGAAAAGCTGTCGTATGAACACTCAAATAAATCGATAAACTTTGTTGTCTGATGTGCTTGTCTGTTGTTGGTTTTATTTCAGACTACTCTTCTTCTTAACGTTATCACATTTTATTTGGATAATTTTAAAAGAATGCCCATTTATTTTTTGGTATTTTTATTTCCCATTAACAAAACAACTAGCTTTCTAGGAAAAATCAGAAAATGATAATTACCGTAAACATGATAAGTTGAATGGACGTTTGCCTTAAATTACTTTTATTTACGTTATTAAATTTAAAAATAAAATTTAACAGAAAATTGATTTCTCCTTCTTATTTGTATCCAGAAAAAATAATAAAATATTCATTTGGTTCAAAAAAATACAAACAACAACGATATAATGTTATGAAAGTATTTGAAAAAATATCACAGAAGTTCATTACAGCTGGAAATATATATTCTTCCCTCTTTATTTTCTCACGAAGTTCCAAAACGTTTGATTCAGGATGCAAAATGACTGTAGATACATATAACGACCAAATGCATACCAATATTGCATACCCAAACTTGGACCCATCAAAACTCACACACACCCGAAATCATATAGCGTGCCCAGGAAGGGGGGTTGCCGGGGCAGTATGCCATAATGTGCAATATGTGCAATTTGTATGAACACTTTTCAAAAGAGTAAAATAATTTCAAATAGTTATTTCTCACTCAGTGTGGGAAATAACATAACAAAAAAAAGGGAAATTAGTTCCCAATACTGGAGAAGGTGGTTCCCATGTGAAGTTTGTTCCCGTGAAGTTAGTTCCCTGCACCAAAAATACTTAACCTTCACCAAATTTAAGTTTACCTCACAAAAGTGAAGTTATTTCCCATATGTAAAGTTATATTCCAGTGAAGTTATTTCCCTGCACCTTTATTGAATGTCTTTGTTTTTATTTATAACACGAATGGAATTTAATTATGGCGCTATTTGATATAAAAAGAAAAAATATATAAATCAACCTTTCCTTTTGTTAGTCTAGTGATTTCTAATGCTATGTTCAGACGATTTGCAAGACGTCAAGAAAAATATTGCAAATATTGTGCAAATGATATCATTTCGAACGTGCTTGGAAATGAGCAAATGAATGTGTTCACACCATTTGCAGCTTTTGTCCCAAAATTTGAAAATGCATTTGCAATCAACGGTTTGCAAGACTTGCTTGCAAATGAGGGTGCAATTGTTGCAAATCGTTTGCAAGGTGTTCACACGGCTTACAGTGCATTTGCACATTTGCATGTTTTTAATCATTTGCACATTTGCAAAAATTTAACAATCTTCTATTGATTATTGTTGTGGCACTTTGTCAGCGAAATAAAAATTTATTAAATAATTATATATAAAAATGTCAAACAAAAAGTGGGCTGCAATTGCTATTCTGGCTCTAGACATGAAGGTAAACGAGGAAGAAAATGAAAACGAAGGAGAAACCAGTTCAGTTCACCGCACACGGTGTGTGTGGGCGAAAGATTAGTTGATGCTTCGCAAAATAGAAGGCTTTTGTGCAAAATTATTGTTTGAACTAAGTGCAGATGAACCATAGCTATATCATGGTTTTGTTAGTATGTCCGCCAGTCAATTCGATCATTTATTGGATTTGATCGGGCCACATATCGAAAAAAAAAATACAAACTTGCGATCGAGTATTCCCGCACTGAGTAGGGCACGTCGTATCATTGAAAACGCTTTCGTGTTGTTCGGAGACCTATCCATTTGAATGCTGAAAAGTCGAAAAAAGTCACGCTCACCTGTTGCGTACTTCACAATTATTTGTTAACCACAAATAGGGGCCGGTACGCCCCAAATACAGAGGGTCATATGGTGAGCCCGGGTGAATGGCGTATTGAATACGTTTTCGGATGTGGTAACCCACAAAATAAATGCGCTATATATCTTTCCCATTCAAAAATCAACTGCAATCCAACAATATGACATATCCACAAAAAATTTATTTTCTATGTCGAAAAAATAAAAATGATTTGCAAGCATTTGCACACTGTCCCAAATGGGTGTTCACACGATTTGCAAGCAAGGGTTGCAAATGATGACATTTGAAACTTTTGCAAATCGTCTGGACATAGCATAAGCTAAATGCTACGAAGTTAGCTACTATGTTTCGTTCAATTGAAAATGTTGAGATTCGAAAATCAAAAGCGAAACTTTAAAAAATAAATCTACATTGCACTACTTGATCTGAGAGGTGATTAAGTAATAGAAGATGGATACGTACTACATCCTTTTTTTGTAAGCACGCAATGCGCTTGCTGCGTTTTTGTTTGTATAGCAGTTTATTGTACGTGTCCTCAACATGCCAAGTCTCAAAAGTAGATATTCGTAGCACAGTTATCTCTAATGACAGCACCTTTTATGTTCGTGACTTCCGGTTGTTTTTATTTTTGTATAAAATTTTACATTTAGGGTGTTCGTTTGGCTAATGGCCTATTTTAGCCCATTAAATATCTCACATGCAATGATTGTAGAAATGTGTTCAGTCTATTTAATATTTAAACAATAATTTTCTGTGTCTATGGTCAATTTGCGGCTTTAATACTGCATCATGATAACTGTCAATGTTATAGCAATCAATTTAAGTATACAAATAATTATGACAGGCAAAACAAACATAATAAAACAAAGATGGCAAATCTCAGCAGACATAATGGCGGCAATATAGACGGCAATTTTTCTGTAGGGATTGTAATTGGAAACTCTTCGAAGTGTGAGAACTTCTCATTGGATGTGTATGTGTTACTGAAAAAAAAATTAACATCCGCACTGTGGAATTCCTTGGAAGAAGGGTCAATGCACGGAAGGAAATGTTGGAATTTCCTCTTTTATCCTTGTGGTTTATGCAAATGAAATTTTTACGCATAAAACCTGTAAAATATATCTATTAAATGCAGTATTTTCACAAAAAGGGAAAATCTTACTAATTTATATAATATATATTATTATATATATAATATTTAAAATATATATACTAATATACTAATACTAATAATACTAATTATACTAATTAATGTATGTTTGTTTCTCAATAACGCAAGAAGAACAGAACGGATCTGGATGAAATTTGGCACAGAGATAGATTATAGTCTGAGAATAATACATGGGCTATGAACTTTCTATCCCGAAAATGTATAGGTACGGTTAACATGGATAGATTTTATCTTTTTTTCGCAGAGCTCATTATTTATTAATTTTTTTTTTTTTACGGATTTTTAACGCTCGATAAGTACGGACTTGGTTTTGTTTATAGCTTTGCTGTTTGGTTTTTGTTCAGATATCAGATGTTTTTACACTTTAACCGTGTAAACCCTACTAATGAATGTGAATGTTTTCATAATCAGTCCTATCACAGGCCACGTCGTAATACATAGATTCGAAGTACGAATCCCGAAAAAAACTATCACAAATCCCGACGTACTGAAACTATTGCTATGAAATTCGGAGTTAGGGAAATGTGGTGTCTCTAGCCTCTCTAGATTTTTCTACGAAAAGATTTTTTGATCGTAATCGATATAAAAAAAAAACCCGCGAATGATGAAAACGCACAAAGTATATAAAATAAAAAAAAAAATTTATGTACGTAAACCTCTTATTTTTTTCGGAGATTCCAATTTATTGCTTTTGAATGCATTTTTTTACAAAACAAAACAAATTAAATAATTTCTATTTTGTTTGATATTTTGATTGTATCTTGATTCCGAGGGTATTTTTTTCACTGAAAATGAAAGGTTTCTGTGTGAGAGTTTAAATGTGAAAAATTATATATTTGGGTGTTTGTTTTGCTTCGAAGCCCCAACCAATGAATGGATTTGGATAAATTTCAGCAAGTTGATCGATGAGACATTAGATTAAAGGAGATGGTACCATGTCCTTTGTTACAATTCCGTGAACCCACGAAACGGGCCATGCAGGGACTGTTTAATAAGAAAACTGTAAAAAAAACGGGTGCCAGACCACTGGACAGATATATACATTGTTCATTAATACGGTATGTCCAGGAGCAGTAGAGCACTATTTTGTGTATGCAAAATTAGGTGCCTTTAGACAGACTAATTTCTTATCCCGGAGAAATGCATGGTTCCTTTAGGAGAGGCTTGAATGTGAAATGTTTACTGACTGAGAGATTTGTTTGTTCGCCTTTTACATACTAACGACACATGTAAATGGAAGGTAGGTAGATGGATTGGGCACTGGATTAAAACAAAGGGTATTTTTATCCCGCAAAAGTTACGGTTCCTGTGGGAGAGTCTTTAATGTGAATAAAACACCACTTACTTGAGTTTATTGCGATTGATTGTTTTTGTTGCAAATAAAATTGCCAATGCAAAAATATAGGTTCCCGCGTGTCACGTCAAGTTGGAAACTGCAAAAAAAAATCAAATAGGCAAAATTTTAAACAAAGGTTTTTAGACTTTAGAATGCATGCAATGCAATTTACTTAATTCTAGCTCCACCGCAAATCGGTGACGGATTTTAAGAGAAAACTTTATTTTTGGTTGATACTTTTGGAAAAATCTCCACCCAATTACATTATCAATATCATAGTATTTTCCCTTTTAAGGTTCACTGACTTTGCCTACCAAGATTCAAATTATATATTTGGGTGTTTGTTTTGCTTCGAAGCCCCAACCAATGAATGGATTTGGATAAATTTCAGCAAGTTGATCGATGAGACATTAGATTAAAGGAGATGGTACCATGTCCTTTGTTACAATTCCGTGAACCCACGAAACGGGCCATGCAGGGACTGTTTAATAAGAAAACTGTAAAAAAAACGGGTGCCAGACCACTGGACAGATATATACATTGTTCATTAATACGGTATGTCCAGGAGCAGTAGAGCACTATTTTGTGTATGCAAAATTAGGTGCCTTTAGACAGACTAATTTCTTATCCCGGAGAAATGCATGGTTCCTTTAGGAGAGGCTTGAATGTGAAATGTTTACTGACTGAGAGATTTGTTTGTTCGCCTTTTACATACCAACGACACATGTAAATGGAAGGTAGGTAGATGGATTGGGCACTGGATTAAAACAAAGGGTATTTTTATCCCGCAAAAGTTACGGTTCCAGTGGGAGAGTCTTTAATGTGAATAAAACACCACTTACTTGAGTTTATTGCGATTGATAGTTTTTGTTGCAAATAAAATTGCCAATGCAAAAATATAGGTTCCCGCGTGTCACGTCAAGTTGGAAACTGCAAAAAAAAATCAAATAGGCAAAATTTTAAACAAAGGTTTTTAGACTTTAGAATGCATGCAATGCAATTTACTTAATTCTAGCTCCACCGCAAATCGGTGACGGATTTTAAGAGAAAACTTTATTTTTGGTTGATACTTTTGGAAAAATCTCCACCCAATTACATTATCATTATCATAGTATTTTTCCTTTTAAGGTTCACTGACTTTGCCTACCAAGATTCAAAGAGAAGAAATGGACACAGGCGAAAAAGCTATCTTTTTATTTACACTTTCTACCACATTTGCCAGCATTAAGAAAATTCAAAGAGATCAATTTTAGTATCTGCATAAGAAATGTTCTGAAATAAAATAATAAATAAATTCATTCATCATTCATCTAGCAATAATCGCATCACTGAGAAAAAAATCCTTCCACAAATTGGTTACGTATTACGCACCAGTTGCTGCCTTCCAGACCCTAATAAATTATTATGCCATACATATCTTCGTTTTCATATTGAAGATATACATTACATATAGATAATCGACAAAGGACCAAACCATTGGAAAGATTTTGTCCTACCACAAAGTATAGAGTTGTTTTTTCGTGTTGGTTGACTGCGTAAGACTAAACACAAACATTCAAAGGCACCTTCACTTATAAAAAGGAATTTAACCTAGTAAAACGATAATGAAAATAACCATGCGAATATTTCGGTTAAGAAAATTATCATAGAAAGGTTTTGCTGAAAATGTAGGAACTATTGTGATTAGCTGGAAATCTCTAAAGGTAGGTACAAGTGTAAAAATATATATTATTATTTTGTATGATACAGTCAAGGGCGAATTTAAGAGGGGCCCTTTCAAGAACTTTCAATTAAAACCCATTTCAGCCCAAACGGCAATCCCCCAATTCAAGAGAGCAGAGTGTTAATGCACATCAACTTTTCTCATTCTGACTAAATTGTTCAAATGGCTCTCTAAAAGTAAGCGATGTCCGATTGGACTCAATTAAACTTTAGTCGATAAACCTTAAACAGACATATACGTTGAGACTAATTTAAAATTTATTTTGTTGACTGAGAAAAAAGCTACGGAGTGTTAATCGGGGTGCATCAACTTTTCTCACATCAACTTTGATCGTTTAAATGGCTCTCTAAAGCCAGGGTCATGTCCGATTTGTCTGAAATAAATTTTAACTGATATATTTTGAATATGCTTTTACGCATACACAAACATAGTTTTTTTATTTTTTTGACTGGGAAAAAAATTAAAGGGTGTTAATCAATTCCTGAACTTAGTATTCTGTCAGTAAGAAATTATGGTAAAAGAAACACATAAATAAACCACATTAACCACAGCGATATAAAAATTACAACCTATTTAAGGCGCCATATGATTTAATTCGTAGTTTTGAAATGCATTTTTCAAGGTGTTTCCATGTTCGGATTTTGTCCGATTTTGGATATGTTGTTTAGAAACGGATTCTGATTAAAAATCTTATTTAAAAAAATCATGATTAAAAGAGCTTCTATAACAATTTTTCCCCATTTTCAAACACAGATTGCCTAGAATATTTTACTTCATAGGCGAATAATGCCAACAACCTATCTTAATCTATTATATTTTTGTGCCTGTATTTGCCTGCAAACCTTAAGTACATCACAAAACTATTTTTATCTTATTCGTTATTTCATTTTAAAAGCACCACCTGTCCTGTCTGTTACAGTTAAATATGTCTATTTTCTACCTCCTCAACCCTTTTCGCTATAGAATGTGAGAATAATACATGTTTCAATCATATCCTCTCCCTCATCCGAAAAGCAGCATCCCATTTTAACACTCTTCATCTACTTTGATGTGCTGGAATGTGTGCACCTTTTTGCTAGCAAACACACAGCGTACCTGGCAAATGCCACAAACTCATTCCTTTCAACACCAATATGAATCTCGGCATGCTTTAAGAGGATGTTTTCGTTGCACTTTTATGTAGAAAATAAAGGATGGAAATATTCATATTTCGATTTTTGTGAGCTGACGGCATGCCATAGCTTTAAATTCATTAAATTTTATTATAAGTTAACTTTAAAAATTAAATAAATAATAAAAGAATAAAAAAATATTTTCTATTTGATTTCTATTCCGTAGGACACACGATGTTACATGATGATTTTTGAGGCTAAGCGATTTTGTATCAAAAAAGATACATATTGGACACTGTATAAAAAATGATACATTGGGACAGTGAAGTAAAAGTATTTTTTATTTTAGACGTAGGGGTGTAAAAAATACATTTTGTGTTGGGACAGTGAAGCGTCTTGTATAGACTCTTACCTGACCTTTGTGGGCAATTATCTTTAAGAACTTGCTGAATTATTGCTCGTTATAACTTGTGGTCTAATTTTTTTTAACGCTTTTAGTTAAGACAACAACAACCGAAAGAACCTTTTTAACTATATAAGAATTTCTTTTGGAAAGATTTATTATTATTATTACTAAGCTAAATCTATATAATAAAGATTCGAAGAATAAAATTCAAAGTATGCAAAAAATGTTCCTCGGTAAATAAAAAAAAAATTTGAAAAAAGCAAAATCTTCGAAAAGGTTTTTATAACATAATTTTTTTCATAATTTTTGAAAAATATTTTTTGAGAAATAAATAAGTATGTATGACCGTGTTTAGACTAGGAAATTTGAGACCGGACTGACGAGAGTTCGTTGGCGAGAGGGATGAGGGGTGAGTACTCCCGTGAGGCAGCAGTGAGTACTGTTCCAATTCTAAATTCAAGTTTTTTCCCATTTTGTTCATTATCTGCTTGACTGCCGATGTGTTAACATCGCAGTATTTTCATAACTAAGCTAAATGCAAAGTGATAGAAAATGAATTCTTATAAAAGGAAACAAATAAAAGCATTAATAATAATTTATGGATGTTATCTTCTTTTATAAAATGCAATAAATTCGCTTCGTACAACTGTTCTTCACAAAAAGTCCACCCGCTTGAAAAGAAGCGTCCTCAATTGAGGACCTGTGTAATCACGAAGGTACTCACCACGCCATACTCAAATTTCCCAGTCTAAATACGGTCTATGTATGTTTTTAAAACTAAGATTCAGGTTTATGTAGCCGGACTGAAACAAAAATTTTAATTTATTCTCTAGGGAATCACAAAAATTCGTCCAACCGTTTAGGCTGTAGCTCGGTAAACATACAACCGAACATCCGCACACTGACAAACAGACGGACGGCATTTCGAAACCTACTTTTTTGGGCTTTTCTATCATCGTAATTGACCCGATTGACTTGCTACGCCACTTTACTATTTTATTGAAAATTTCCTAATAAAATTTCACAATACAAAACTACTAATGTTCTAGTTTTTTTATCATCTCCAAATTTATAAATTGCATAGAAATGTATAGACAATATTTTATTTGTCTTCTATTGCTAAATTATTAAATTTAAATTGGAAAACACTGGAGTTCGTAATGTGTTAGCGGACTTAAATTCTATACCTATTTTCTTTATATGTTATATCTTACTGGTTCAGCTTACAGCTGATTTGAAAGATGTGGAACATACTTTCTTAGATTTTTATTTATTTTAATTATTAATTAATGTTTTTTGTGATTTGTATCGGGAAAGAATTTTTTACTAACGTATTCTCAATAATTTGATAACTTTGACGAAATGTTACATATATATCACTATTGTCGAAAACTCTACTTTTAAAGTTCTGTGCAGTATTCATTACAATCTATTTTAAAAAACCAACATCTTCTGGTCATTTAATTAACTTTGATTCTAAACAACCTAAAAGGCATGAAATACAAATGACCCAAGAAAATAGACCACACAATTTTTAATTAGATTTATGTACATATATCAAAGGTTATTGTGTTGAATAGATAAAATGTTTATTACCTTTTTTATAAAAGCAGAAAATATATCCTTTGTTTACAGATTCATTCAATATTTATAAAACTTCTGTTGCAGCACAACTATATAAATTCTAAAATATCCTTGAATCTATAAATTTTTAAAATTAATACCTACATATTTAATAATTTTTCACTGCGCTTACACACAGTTCACACATAGATAATCAGGACCAACAGCTAAGCCCGTGCTCGATTAAAAACAGATCAAAGAACCTTCTTTATTCATAATAGAATTGCTATCTTTTCATCTGCAGGATTATGAAGATTTTTTCCAACCCGCACTCTCTGTGCAATGTGCAAATATCTATTCAAAGCAACTTAGATTGTGCGTGTGCGTACGGTTTAAGAACAAATACATACAATTAAAGGACGATGGATGATGGTGCGCTACAAATACCGAATCGGTTGCTTAATATTTATGGAAATCAAAATTCTGACGTTAAAAGGAAGTTATGATTGATTAATTATTTATTATTCTATCCTATGAAGCATTTAAGAGGTTTGGCAGTTTATGTGAGAGCACAAAATTATTGATCGATTCAAAAGAGATGTACATATTCCTTTGTGGTTTTGATAATAATTATAATTTCATAAATATTTTGGAATGTTGGAAGGACACTTTAAAAATATACGGATTCTTTAACAATAAAAAGCAATTAATAAGATTAATTTGAGCTTGTCAGAAAATAATCGGAAGTAACAGTTGTTGTTTCGTTCCTTAAATTTGAATAAGATGGAGTTTCAGTTTTTCTATTTAAAAATTATTATGTCCGGTATTTTTGTAACTCAAAAATCTAGGTAATAAGGGGTTAACATTTATTAATTACAAGTATCCTTTTGTCAAAAGTATTTTTTGGAAAAAGCTGAAATCTGAGATGTACGAATTAAAAGGTCGCATGTATGAACGTACCAAACTATAAACGAGCTGAAAAAAATAATGAAGAGAAAACAACTGGACGTCTTTCAGTGACGTTATCAACAACGAAGCTTTAGTAAACCGCATTACTAAGATTTTCTTGTATAGAACGATCTTCCAATTGATCTATTGGTTATTACATCAGAATCTATTTTTATATTTTCAATTCATACAGTGCACTGCACAGGTACCTGCATAATAGCCGCGTTTTATGATCCGAGATAATCCATATAGTATATATCATCCCAAGAAAATAAAACGATTTTTGGGATCAACGTTTCTGCTACTTTGGTACCTCTGATTAACTTTTGACGTTTTTCATTTTGATACAAGAATCAATAGGGAATTTTACCATCTTGTCAAAAGAAAAAATGACAGCTCACACTACGCGGATGACAGATTGAAATATGCATCGGACTTTTTTCAAGCTGTCAAGCTCAAAATCTTCTAAATACTTTTATAAATAATCTCTTTTTTCCTGTGAAATTTTAAATTTCAGTGACTTAAAAGTTAAATAATATACTATTCACAATTTTCGCGCATAGCATTAAAATGTCCGCTCTTGTTTTTAATCAATTTGTCACCAAAGATAAACAAAATTTTAAGCTGTCATCCGCGTACTGCTGATTTTGACACTGCTCTGCGAACGAGAAAGAGATATATCAAAACAAATTTGTTGTTTTAAGTTTTAATTAAAAATATTGTTTTAATTTGTGTTTATTTTTTTTAGTTTTTTGTCTTCTCGTCCATTGCCGCAATAATATTCATTTATTCAATTATGGTCAGTAAAAATATTTTACCAGCCCCCCTTCGCGTTTATTTTCGTTTGACGCACAGCTGTTTATATTGTTTCATATTTCCTAGGCGTTGCAATTCGTCTTTTATTAACTTTCACAAATTAGATGACGATTTTTATTGGGAATTTTAGATTGGCTCTTAAATTTTTGATTTTTCGTATGCAATGCTATACTAAATTTATATTTGGGTTTTCATTTGTTTTAAAATTGATTTTAACAATAAGGAATCGATCTAATTTTGTTCGCCACATAAAAAACGACATCGAGAGCTATTTCATCAAAACGAAAAGTAAATAGTATACATTAAAAAGAACTACTTTTGTAGAAGTGTTTTAATCCATTGGCATTATAGTCATACGATACTACAATAGGTTTCGACACTTTTAGGCTTGACAGATAGAAAATAAACTATATTTTGACGAATGTATAGTATTTAGTTCATTATGTCACCGCAAAACACGAAAATCATTTCTTTTCTCCCAAAAGAAAACAAAAAATTGAAAATTTACGAATCTGTAAAAGGTTTTTTTAATCAATAGATTTTAACAATTAAAGCTTGACACATAGAAAACAAAATATATTTTGACATGTGGTATATTTACTTCAATATGTCACAGTCACAGGCAAGGTACTTAAATACCTAACCTTTTTTTCCAAAATAAAAATACTTTAGGTGTTTTTTTTTTTAACTCTGAGTTGACGCTGAGGCATGTGGAGCAGGCATTGAGCAGAGAGCTCCGAGCGCTCCGATACATTAATTCGTTTTTTATCGGTTTCATGCAATAATACAAAAACCAAATTCTAAAAAGAACTGTTGAATTAACTTTCTGCTGAATTGTGACAACTTATCTGACTTAATAAAAAAAATAAATAAAGAAAAACATTTTGATCTTGTGCAAGAGTTTAAGGTACCTAATCCGAGCAAAACGAAATCAAATGAACAAATTAAAGAATTCCTAATCATTTTCTAATGTGTGGAAACACCGTACTTGACGTAAGAGAGCAATGAAGAAGAAATAAAGGAACGGGTGTTGTGCACCCGTATAGTGTACATGAGTGAGGCACCAAAATGTTTGCATACATTTAAACATCGCATCCTAAAAGTCATTTTGTCACGGCGAGTTAGCCACCTCCTGCTCACACTAAAATAATAATGCGCATTCTTTTTGCAGAACATCTCATTCTGTATTTTTTCCTCATTGTGAGAGAGAGGAATAGAAACATTGATAACTAAAAATGGTTGAAATCAATGCTCTGGCGGTGAGAATTGAAATTTAATTTTGGATCACGATAATTAAACCCAATAGAACACAGGATCTTGTTGTCGTTGGCTTTGTGGGTAAACTGATGATCCATATGGTTCATCTCAGATAACAAAACATATCGCCGGCATACATTTTGGAAAGAACAATGGCAATAAAATTAAAATGGAAAATATAGGTGTAATTATCTTTTTTTGGCGTATAGCAAAACGCACGCCGAGTATTGCTATAAGATTGAATAAATCTTAATTTAAAATTTTTTTTGTTGGTAAAGTAAACTTATTGTAAAACGTTTACTTTGAAATAACTATTTGCAATATGATTTCACATAAGCAGATTACAAAAGCTAATTCCTTTTCTTCAACATAACAAATAATACTAAAACGTTTCATATCCTTTGTTCTGTAACTTTCATTCCCCGGAGCAACCAAAACCTATACAAATCGATGTAATCGATGTACCTATAAAACGTAAATAATATGTCTCTTATTTCTACACAAATACAGGAGATATTAGTCTCAAAGTCAAACATTGTCTGCTCAATGCTCATATAGTATGATCAAGTATTGTTTTAACTATTGACATTTTTACAAATGCAAGGATTTCTTCAAGATAAAAATACAAACATATCAGAAAAGTTTCTATTTGTGTATAAAATTATTTCATAAAAAGTTTATTACAATCACGTAAAAAGTTTATATGCACGCCAGGCATAAACCTATAAAAGTTTCATTACATTCTTCTCATATGTTAACAACATGGATTCGGACTCAAGTGTTATGATTAAATAAATTAACTAATAAACCATTGAAAGATTGTTCAGCATATACCTTAATATTTTGTTAAGGCTTAGAATAATTTGTTGTTGTAAAAGTTTACTTGTAAAATTAATTAGAAAGAAAAAGTTTTTGAAGATATTTTATGTTCAATTATTTTTTATCCAATCATAGAAAATTACTTTAGCTTGTTGTTGCTCCAGGTCTTGGGGATTTTTTGTTTTTTTTGTAATAATAATTCGCAAATATGAAATTAATCATTGAATGTCCCTTTGGAAAACAAATAATCATTCGATTCGGTTCAATTTTTAACTTGTTTCCTTCTTTCTTTTCTTACCGAAAG
The DNA here is from genome assembly GCA_951217065.1 of Baccha elongata. Taxonomy (NCBI): domain Eukaryota; kingdom Metazoa; phylum Arthropoda; class Insecta; order Diptera; family Syrphidae; genus Baccha; species Baccha elongata. The sequence goes on along the minus strand of OX578274.1, from coordinate 18,271,657 downwards.
GATTTAAAAGAGGACTCCGGTTCAAACAGATGTCACTTTTGACATCAGATCCCGATTTCATTCAAAGCAATTTGGGAAAAATTTTAAATTAAATATTTTCATTTTAATGGATCCGTTGAGCATATTTTCTTAGCTGGTACCATGGTATCAATTATTAGGAGCAACTAAGTCACTGAGTGACTGAGTGAGTGAGACGAAGAATATCCAGTAATTTAATAGTAAGCATGTTTTCGTTTTCGATTAAGAAACTGTAAGAGAAATTAAGAAGAATAATGTACATTGTACAAATGTACACTTACATTCTTCACTACCTCAGTGACAAAGTAAAACATCATTTGCCACTGCTATGGTTTAAACAGAAAAGAAAGACCTAAACTATGTAATAGGAATTATCACTTCATTGGTTAAATTCTTTGGGCTTATTCAATATTCATAGACACTGTTTAAACTGTTTTTAAGAAAAACTCGAGTTCATTCTATTTTAATTTACATTGGTTAAAACTAGTCTAAGCAACACTGTAGTTAAAAAACAACTACGGTTGGAAAAGTCGATACAATTGTACTTTTTTCGATACAATTGAATGTGCTCAAGTACGCAAGTACACTTTCATGAAATTCAGTACAATTTTTCTCAGCCACTGAATTATAGATGCATTAAGGTGATATTTTGCTTGATGTTCGACCATTTATTGCACTGAACAAGTTTTGTCTTTATTGTCATCCAACTGTCTCTATCGTGCTTCGGGTTTTGCTCTATCTTTCATTAATAAATGTGTTCATGATTTTGTATCTCTCTCTAAAACTGTGTTACTGCAAATCAAAACTTAAAATCTGGTGCTTTTTTTTTGTTTTATAATTTTTTATTTTATCTATTACAGCTATTGCGGCAGCAAATGTAAGACTTAACCCTGTTTTTCAGTGGGAGATTTTTCCAGGGTTAGAATAACCTCGAGTTAACGCTGATGGAAACACGGTTTTAAGTCAATTGAGATTGCGAATTCACTCAGAATAAACTCACCAATTTAGCTGGATTTTATATTTGAGTTAAATCCGGACCTCAAAACTAAAACCATTTTTCCATCACAGTTAACTCAGGGTTTATCTAACCCTGGAATATTCTCGAACTGAAAAACTGGGCCTTAAAGCACAAATAGTCTACAAATTCAAACTTTCTCAGCATTAATTTAAAACTTAATTTAACTAAGAATAGCTAACTGTTGTTGCAGTTTTCACATAAACAGTAATTCCTCTTGAGCAAGAAGAACTTTTGGAGTCAATTCTGGTTCTGTTTTTCACAGAACTAGAACTAACCCTTTGTAATAAAAAGTTGTTAATTGTGTGGTAAGGTGTCAAAATGATATAAGTACATTTTTCAAATTTTACGTAGAATTCAAAGTTAAAACTGTTATAAACAGTTATAAACTTGTTTTAAAAATTTAAAAAAAAAATTAAATTTAAAAATAAAGAACGAAAAAAACAGTTTTTGAAAAATGAAAAAGTACAATTCGATACACTTCCGTTTTAACTTTCGATACACTTCGTAAGGTTCATTTTCCATGCCTGCTATGAATATGCCCTTTTATATTTTGTAACAAGAATTGAATTCACACCAAAAAAAGGATAATAAGCAAGCAAACGAAAAAAAAAATCGCTTAACCGCCTGACTTCAAACATTGCAAGTCTTTAAATGAAGACATTCACACCGAATTAGGCATCAAATAAATTATTTTACACAATAGATCAAATAAGGTTCAAACGAACATCTTTGTGTAAAGCATAGTTAGGCGCAGTTAAATGAGAGCGTGCGCCGTTCACACCAAACTAGTCAAACACTCAAAACAAAAACATTGTTTGGAACACGTGAGCGATGTCTGTTCGCATTTAATGTTTCTTTCAAACACTTTCTGCGAAGTAAATGAACAACAGCATTTTATCATGTGTTACGTTGGAAAAATATTATTTATTATTTAAAATTAAGAACCAATTAAAAATTAAAAAAAAAAAACTTTTTTATTGGGGTAATAATTTTTTCTAGCCTAACTAAAAAAATTGTTCTTTAAATGAAGAAAATAAATGAAAAATGTTCAATAATAATTCACACCAAGTGACCTTTTGAAATTTAATTATTATTGAAAACCTATTTTGGGCTATATTGGGCATTTTACTTTTCCGTCTGAGCGTGTTTTTTTTTTTTTTTGTTTGTCAAAACGATTTCTTTGAATGAGTATAACTAAAAAAATATCAAACCATTAAAAGTGTTTAATTGTTGTTTTATTAGGACCATAAGCTGGTATCTTTTATTTATTTTATGTAATACGTTGTCCATGGAGAGCGTCTCTAAACGTTGATGAAAGGATAAGTACCTACATATATTTTTTTAAACACAAAATTCAGGGTTTTTGTAAATTTCTGTTGTTCAAAATTTCAATGAAATGAATTGTCTGTCTCATTATAGAAAACTATACAAATTTGATTTAATTGGCTTCACCCATCAACAATGGCAAAAAGCCAAACAATTTATCAAAACAGTATATAACTGTAATAATATGTAGGCGGTTTCCATAAGCGGATTTAATTATGGTCAAAACAATTCTAATTTAATTTCATTTCATTCAACCACTGATGTCAACCCCCCAAAACGAAATTAATTTTTTTGTTTTAATACAAATAATTGGGAATACATTTTTTTTGGATTTTAGTGATACTATTGTCTCTGTGGAATCATTTCGAATGTGCGAATCAATAAAGATTGATTGCTTCATTAAACATTTTATTTTAAGAATAAAATACAGGGTGTTTTTTTAGAGGTATAGAATTTTAAATTGCAATGAAACAACGATGGAATATTCGATTGACATGATTTTTTATTTATTCGAAAGATAATCTTGTAACATTACATTTTAAATATGATTTTTAGCATATGACTGCCACGGCTGGCTCGGATGTACCTAGTCCAATCTGGACGTCCAATTTTCGATTAATTTTTCCAACATTTGTGGCCGTATATCGGCAATAAAATGTTGTCTTCCAAATGGTCAAGCGTTTGTGGCTTATCCGCATAGACCAATGACTTTACATAACCCCACAGAAAATAGTCTAGCGGTGTTAAATCACAAGATCTTGGAGTTCGGTCCAAAACTTGAAATTAGGCGGTCACCAAACGTGTCTTTCAATAAATCGATTGTGGCACGAGCTGTGCGACATGTTGCGCCGTCTTGTTGGAACCACAGCTCCTGGACATCATGATTGTTCAATTCAGGAATGAAAAAGTTAGTAATCATGGCTCTATACCGATCACCATTGACTGTAACGTTGTGGCCATCATTGTTTTTGAAGAAGCGTTGTTCAGGCGTGATGAATTTCCGAACCAAACTGAGAATAAATCACTTGACAGCTGTTAAATCGGTCGCCGTCTTGAAAAGTAATGCCAACTTAAAGTTCTATACCTCGAAAAAAAAACACCCTTTAGAATGGTATTTCTTATATTGTTCTTTGGGGGTTGCTTTTTTGTTTTTGTTTATTAATTTCATGTATCAATGATCTTAACACGATATATCTTTTTTAACGGAGGAAACAATAAATTTTGAAAATTAAAAATTCTGCAAAAAATCATAATTTTATTTTATTTTTAAAACACAACCCAAATATTTTATTAATTTTTTTTGGAAGAACAATAAGTTATTGTTCTTTGATATTTTGGAAATAATTTCTAAGTGTTTTTATTAATATTTTCAAGAACATTATAATATTATTCTTCAAACTAAATCAATATCACATTTCTTAGCTTTACCCTTTATGGTGTGAGGAAGTCGAACTTTGACCTTTTCTACGTGGAGGTTGTTTGTTTTATTTTATTTCGTATATTTTTTTTATTTCATATTTTTTTATTTGTTCTTACAAACAAATGAAATCACTTGGAAAAGTGTGTTCATGGGCATGAAGAATGAAAATTTATTTGTTTTTATTTCGCTAACCGGAAGAAAGGCAAAACGGAAAATATTAAAGAATTCTTTTTTTATTTAAGTTTTTAAGGTTTGAAATTTGTTGTGCTAGAATCTAGAATGGTCATTTAAATGAAAAAGTTTATGAAGCGAGATAAATTTAATGTTTCTTTAGAACTGTCCAATAAATTTTTATTATAGAAATTAGTTTAAATTGTTATTGTTTTTTTTTTTTAATTTAATTTGTTATTATAATATAACGTTTTTATAAACGAAACTTTAAAACTGGCATCCTGCATTTCAGAGTACTGCTTCTGTATTGAGTGAGTCTCGAAATCAATCGAAATTCGTATGCTCCATAATACGAATTTCGATTGATTTCGAGACTCACTCACTTCTGTGAGCCACTGAACTCATTTATGGATGAAACTATAATTGATGGTAAGATATTTCCATATTTTTGGTTTTAGACAGTAATTTGCATTTATTTAAATATGTGTATATATCTAAGTATAGTTTATAATTTTTCAAAATAAAGGAAAACTCAATTTAACTAACACACACAAAAACAAGGACTTTTGCTTGATAAAAGTAATCAAATCCATAATTTACGATGTTTTGTTAAATATTTTCTATATTCTCAATCTATAGTGTTAGTTCCTCTTAATAGGTTTTCATTCAAAATCATCTCAAACTTATTTGCTTCAGATTTGATTTATACAAACGAAACGAAAACAAACAAAGCTTTCAAGGATGATGGAAGTCAACCAGAATGGTTCTAAAAACATCAATAAAAAAATAATGTTTGCCCTTGAATAGAACGAACAAAAAACTTTTAATATGCCTCCATTGAATCTTTCATAACTTACCCCATTTTTTTTTTAAATATTTTTTGCACACTTACACCCTTAACATTATTATTATTCTTATCCTTGACGTTGAATAGAATCAAAATTAAGTTGAATCGATTGAAGCGGCTAATGTAACAGGACTACAAACAGTTCATATACAAATAAACGGCACGACTGGGTCACACAAACTTACTCTTGTGCTAAGAATTTTGAGAAAGCAATTAAAAAAATAGAGTATTGCCCCGTGGTTTAGTATTTAGTGTGTCGGACTATCATGCCAGGGTATGGGTTCGAATCCTGAGTACACCTAATGTTTTTTCAGAGCAGTGCTTCTTACGAGGTAGTGACAAATCTTTCAGCGTATCAGTGTCATGAAAAGTGTGGAAAATTGAAGGTCCCCTACAATCATGTAGAACTGACAATACAATAGGATTGGGGAAGAGTGTTAGTCACTAGGCCGTTGTTCTTCGCAGCTGTAGGTGCTACTAAACTTATTTATTTCATTTATAACCAAAAAATACAATAGTCATTGGAAGCTCACGGCTAAGGCAAAATGAGATGCTTTAAGTGCGAAACGAATACAGAAAATATATAAAAGTTAAAGTAGTACCTACTTATGTGTTTTAGTTAAGTTAGGTTAGGTTTATGTGGCTGTCAGGAAAACTTCTGACACACTTAGACCACAGATAAGTCCAAAACAAGCGAGTAAGTGCCTCTTTAATAAAACCAGTTGGAGCATATAACGAAGCGATTTAGATTAGGAATATCGTCGAAAAAAACTACCCAGGTGTAATTTTCGTCTTTGGAAGAGAGCTGGGCATAGTCAGAGAAGATGGGGGATAGTCTCCTCTTCCTTCAATTTCGTTGAAATTGCGTTGAAATTGAGGTGTTTGAGATAATTTTGAAATTGTATATTTGTATGGGAAATTGTGTAATTTCGTGAGTGATTTCAGAAGATTTGCTGAAATAACACAATTTCGTTAGGTGGGAACATAATATAAGATTTATTCTGTCTGAGTAAACTCCACAAAAACTAACTGGGGAGTGGAGTAGTCGGTGTCTGATCCGAATGAATTCAGGATGGTTTTTTTAAGTTTTTTTTAATGATTTTTAATCGATTAAAAAAATCGCTCCAACTTTGAAAATTTTTTTCATAAACTCATTTTAAATTAAGATACTTTTTTGCATACTTTGATTTTAGTTTGAATTTTTGCAAGACATGGAGATTTTTTTAATAAAAATTCATACGGTTTTTCGTGAAGATACCTCATTTGTATTTTAATTTATGTCCCTCAAATTAGGACTACCACTTTGAAATTTCAAAAGTTTAACTATTAGATTATTTTCGTGAATTTTTGTTTTAAATTAACCACTTGGAGTTTGTGCGACAATTTTTTTTAGTTACGAAATTTAAATTCTTGAAAAAGAGTTCAATGGTATTTCCACAGAACAATTTGTCATCTATAACGATTTTCCCACATACATCCAAATTCGTTTAACGAAAAATCTCCGTAACGAGGTAGTAGTTAGTTACAAATCATCACTAGTGATCTATTCCCAGAGAGGGTTTAAGAGATAATTAGTTAATTTGTCGGCTTTGAATCCTAATTATGGCACTTTCATGATTATTCTATCATGCATATAAAATATCTTATGGAAGGCTATTAACAACGACACGTGGAATAGATTATTCCAAAGGACATGAAAACAGAAAAATAATCACTCACGAAGTGTGGATTCACTTTTGTTATTCAATGAATAACATCGACTGCCACTACATGAGACACAAATCAGGACCACTGCAAGGTGGATAGAACAGTGCATCCTTATTTTTTGTATGTTTCATTACACGCTGCTCTGGCATTGTTTTGAAAAATTGATCATATGTATCTCTCATACGTATCTATACCTACTCTGTATGTATACATTCCCGAGGATACATCGTATTCGTAAATTGTAATGCATGTACATAAAAATGTACTTATTCGGGGGGAGGAAAGATAAATAACCCCAGGGATGTTTTTGTGTATCATCCATACAACATCCTTTCAGAAAAATTTTTACTTTGTTGCTATTTTTCATCAAGGTATCCTCGAAACAACACAATGTTTATTCCATGTCAACTTGCAGACAGAACTATGTGAATGCTGAGTGAAATAGTAGAAGGTGCAACACATCGGAGTAGAGTCCTTAGAAGGTCTCTAGCAATGAAGCAATTATACATTTCATATTCTGTTGCATAGTAAATTTTCTGGAGGAAGCAAAGATATTTTTCAACCTCATGTTGTGATTACAACCTGTTACTCAAGAGCCTTTTGTGCCAGGAAGCTTTTTATTGATGCGAGTTCGGAAAGAAGGTGGTGTTTATGGTTAACTTCCATTCTAAAACGACAGGGTGGTAAGCACATAAATTGCAAAATTGCATGTGCATACACCTATATTCATATTCTTCCGTTTATGTGGATACTCGTTTGTTGTATGTGTGCTAAAACCAAAATACTGTGTTTGACATTTTAAATCAATTTAGTTGAGGATGTTGGGCTGGGGATGGAGGCATCAGGGAGGAGCTTTTTCATTTATTTTGGCATGACAAAATACCACACCACTACCACAGCTTCGGACAAACATTATTAAACATCTTTCTGAACTAAAAAAGTGGATGAATAAGACAACAATAACCTGTGTGGACACCAACACTATTTTTTGCAGGAGCTATTTCATGGCGGACAACCGGACCAATCCAATCATCAGACTCCTTTTTTATTAATTAGTGTCGCTCGACCATTTACAATCTCATGTTTAATCGGAAATACGTTATTGAATGTTTGCCTGAGCCGGGAATCGAACCTGGACCTCCCACATACGGTTATCGAACTACGCAATTCTACCATAGTAAGTACATGTTATAGTATATGTTTTTTATAGATACTTGTTGAATTTCAACGACAGCACGAAGGATTAGATAGGGGCCTGCTTAATAGTCCTCAAATCCTTTAATAACACAAACTTACCCACTTCTGAACAATTTTGGCAAAATTAAAAAAAATATTTATCCGGAAGATCAACTGTCATTATTTTGGAAGCTTCTAAGAGAATTTTTCCTTACAACGAACGAGCCATTTCCGTGGTATAAGCGTAGACCTCAAAGTGGAACTAAATACCCCTCCCCCTCCTTGGCTCACCACCCAGACGTCAGAACTTTTATTATGTTGACTATACTTAAGCAGCCTGAACAATATTCCGAAAGAATGGATTCGGTCCCTGCTCACGCACTCTAAAAACCCTTTATTGACTTGACTAAAGTATTTCAAAAATTAGAGTTTTCAAAAATTTTAAAACAGTCTAGCGTTGGCCGCACTCAAATCATCTTGGACTCCCTTATCTGTGTTTGGACACAGGAAGTCTCAATAATTTGGTGCAAACCAATTTTAGTTAGATTTTTTAAGGTTTTCGAAAACGTCTGGCACGCTGTTGGCCGCACTTAAATGGTCTTGGACCTACTAATCTGTACTCAGGGAAGAATTCTCAATATTTTGGTGAAAAACAATTTCGGTTATACCAATTATTTTGAAAACCGATTTTTTGTCAATTTCGAAAATGTCTGGCAGCCCGATGACCACGTCTAAATCGTCTTTGACCTATTATATTTGTTATGATGGGAGGTTTTTCTACACATTGCAGTAGAAAGTATTTTGTTATGTCAAAAAGAAAAGAAAAAGATTTGTTGTCACTTTTAAAACGTCTGGCAAAAGCATTTTGTCACACTAAACGTCTTGGACCAGCATTTTTGCTATGACCTGAGAGGACTTAATATAATAAAACATAGTTTGATCGGTTATACCAATTATCTCGTTTTTTGAAAAAAAATATTTTTTAAGCCGCAAAAACACTGAAAGACTTGCGTTTTTATCATGACCTTCATCCCTGCTATCGACTCATATACTTTTTTTTTGGTTACCTTTCCAACCCAACAATTTGCTGTGGGCTCTTAGACTACTAATTCGCTGAAATCAGTGGGTTAACAACTTGAAGCACTATTGTACAATTGGCCTTTAGTGATGTGATGGCCAATTTGATGAGGCCGATTCAGATTCAGGCGAAGGTTTAACAGTGCAGTTTAAGTCTATAAATCACTTGAAACAATAAGCAATTGTCTTCTGACTGAACACAACACGCCGACTTGTTTTTTTTTTTAAGTAATGCACTTGAAACAAAGAAAAAAAAAAAAACTTCTGCTGATTAAAAATGTATTTCTTTCGGTGCCGTGAACGAACCCCATACGAACTAACGCTATATAATGGTGTAAGTTCACTTTCAAACGCGAATTAAAGCCACAATCCAAATATGGTTTAAATTCACTTTCAAATTTAAACTAAAACCATCACTGAAATGTGAAATGTGGTTATTCAAATTCGAATGCAAAACTACTATTGAACCTAAACAAGTAGTATCAGTTTATGGCGTATAAACAGTGTGGTTGGTATGGGGGGCATGCTGCCCCCTGCAACCCCCTGCAAGGGTTTGTTATAGGATTTGGGGTGGGTGCGAGTTTGGGTGTTTGCAAAATTTCTTTTGAATTTATTAATTATTTAGTTTTGAACCGAAATTCAAAATTTTCAATTTGCACTAGGTATTCGAAATTTTTGCAATTCAAGATTTTGTCATTCAAGATTTTGTACCTTTCCCCAATGTCGATTATGCGTCGTGAGTTCAGTTTCACATTCAAATGGAAATCAAGATCAGTTATTAAAACGAACTTACGCTTAATTCAATTTCAAGATTAAATTTAAGCCATTATGGCTCTAATTCGCATTTGAAAGTGAAACACCATTATGGCGTTAATTCGTATGGGGTTCGTTCACGGCACCTTTCGTTCTTTTAATATTCTTTTTAACAAAATAAAAGAGCAAATTCAAAATGTTTGTTTTTATTTCTTACATCTTTCTATAACACGAAGTTTCTATAATTCGAACTTAATTTTCTCTTATTTTGAGAGTTCGACTTATGGAAGTTCTACTACAGTATTTACTTATAGGTTTGCTTGATCGAACGACCGCCACAGGCACTCCTCTGACTAAAAAGGTAGGTTTGGGAAGCTCAACATTCATTGTATTGGATGGAAGATACTTACTTAAAGACATCTTGTACCGAAATGACTTAATCAGGGTGATAGTAGCGGTTTATGTTAGCTACGTTTTTAACAACTACGAGAATAACGTAGCCTTCGTCTTTGAAGGCTTCTTAGAAAAATCACTCCATTAGGAGCAATAGCAGAACAGATAGGTTGATATGCAAGTGCCACATCAGCATAACGGCTGTACAATATCATCAACATAGTCACTAATGCATTGGCAAAACGTAATGAGTAGTACAATGTATTAATCACTAGCTGACTCGTCGAATTTCGTTCCACTTTTTCTCGAAAAAAATACAATCGATTTTGATAAAATTTTGTGTGACTGATTTGTTGCCAATGACGGAGTTTTTCGTTAGAAACTTTTTTTCAAAATCATTTTATTAACGGTACCTGCAATATAAATTCTATAGAAAATCCGACTTTTCTCGAAAAAAAATACGATCGATTTTGATAAGAAATTGTGTGACTGATTTTTTTACCAATAAGAAAGTTTTTCGTTAGAATTTTTTCAAAATTACCTTATTAACGGTATCTGCCATATAAATTCTATAGAAAATCCGACTTTTCTCCAAAAAAATACGATCGATTTTGATAAGATTTTGTGCGACTGATTTTTTGCCAATAAGGAAGTTTTTCGTTAGAATTTGTTTTTCAAAATCACCTTATTAACGGTAATTGCCATAAAAACTATTTTATTATTGTTTCTTGCTTAGTATCCTAAGCCAAATATTGTTAATCTTACACAAGAGCAAGTTTGTCAGACCCAGTCGTGCCTTTTATTTATTAGTATTTTTGTTAAGTTCGAAAAAAATCGTTAAAATTCAGGTACAGAAACGAACCAACCAGAATTTTGAACAATGACCAATCTGTCGCATTGGTCATTGTTCAAAATTCTGAATTTTGAACAATGACCAAACGTTGTTGCGTTTGATAAGGGTGGAACAGAAAGTAGTGTTTGCATTTAAAAAGTATATTTATGTATGTGTATTTCACAAAAATAGAACGGTAAAATAAAGGTCGAATTATTATAATAATTATTCTACATATTGCAAACTTTTTTTTTGGCTTTTGATGGCAAACTTTCAAAAACCTAGTTTTTCTTTTTCAAATGATTAACTATGAAACTTTATCCCAAATGCAACAGATAATCAATCTTTTCTATTGAAGTACATTACATTCTCTAAGTACGATAGGTGTTCTACATTCTAATATGCTGGTTGCGTAGATTTTTTCAGCATCGACGTCGGTCCGTTCCGGCATGCTTTAGAACCGAAATGGAGTAAAAACCTTTTTTACAGACCTTGCTGTATAGGCTCCGAATACACTCTCTTTCTCATTTAAGGGTTAGTTTCGGTTTGTTATTCTTTTGTACCTATAGGAAAATAACAAGCCGGAAAGAGTGCTCATACTAAAGTACAGTGCGGTAGGTGAACAACATAATATAGAAAAGCCCGGCGAGACAATTATTGTTTGTTTGTCTCTTCTCAAGCTTCCGCTGGATAACCTCAAACGAGATAAGAGCGAAAGTTTTAAATAGAGAATGCGCCATCGCAGAATCAACCCATTTTGCATTGATTCGGGAGCTTTATTTTTCAGCTTGTTTTTCTATCTTTCTTTCTTACTACGATTTTTTTGTTTTTGTTTTTAAACATTTCTCTTACACTTTTTTATTCGGCGGTGTACCTTTTGTTCTGTGGTTGTTAATTTGTATCAGTATTCAGTACCATAATAGATAAATGTCACAGATGAAAATGTCGGGGGTGGGAAAGGGTTGTTTCATTGAATAGTTCATTAGATAGCGAGAAAATAGCACAATTTTAAGAATGTTTTTTATAAGGATTCATTGAATCTACCCACTATTTGTTAACAATCATGAATCAGATGTTCTGATTCATAACGTACTTTTTTACTTTATTATTTTGTTGTAGTTTTTTTTATCTTTAATATTTTGTTTTGTTTTCATTCATGAAATATGGGATTTAATATGTAGGTACCTAGAAAAACAAAGACTATATCTTGGCAAAGGTAGACACAGAGTCGCGACTAAGTATATTTAATTAATTTTCTTTTTTGAAAGATAGCGTACTGGGAATTTCAATGTACGAGACCTAATCCATACGATACAAATGTATCTACACAAGTCGCGCAAATGATGCTGAATTACTGCTGCTATTCTGCTGTGTTCTCGATTATAATAATAATTTTTGTTTGTATTTTATTTTTTGTAACTATTTTTCTGGTGCTGAGTAATGTAAGTAAGTAAGTTATTCATTTATTGATTCATTCGATAATTTTTTTTTACAATTTAATGAATATTGAAGCTATGGCATTGCCGTCAGCTCGGTTCGCAATTGTAACTAATTTGTATCTTTATAAAATAATAAAAAAAAAAAAAAAGTAATCATTCAAATTCTGATATTAACGGCATTCTGTACTTATAAATAAGTAATGTATGCACATTAAGTGTTGCAATTTGGCGGTTTACTGTGATTGTGATACCTTTTTGATAGTAAAAGTAAGTCATAAGGGATGAGAGAATAAGTAAAGTAGATAAGATATTTGAAAAAGGAAAACCTATATACCAATTTAAAAAAAAATTGTAACAAGTCACTCGGGCGTATGATTAACACTTTTGTTTGTGATACCGATTTGTAGAGGTTTTGAGTTATTTAATCAAGATTTTTAATGGTCAGTGGTAATATGGGTTACTCATATTACACATATTAATATTGAGTTATAATATTAAATATAATTTTTAATTTATATTTAATTTACAAAAAAAAAACAATTGGTATAATAAAAATTAAAATTAATAAAACTTTCAATTCTGTTTATGAAGTTACTCTGAGCGCTTCGAGCTTTCGCTGCTGGAAACAGCATTAACTAAAGTGTTTCTTAAAGCCGGTTGCCTGATGGGGCAGAAGCTCAAATTTTAAGGTATACACCTTAAAACAGGACTGCTCGTAGTTGATTGCGCTGACCAAATCACAGCTAAAGAACGAAAAGGCAACAAGACTGAGTCATGGAAAAAAAACAAGTTTTCTATAAACATCACTGTTCAAGAGGAACATAAATCAAGGCCTTAATATAACATGACTCGCAAAATCTTTAGCATGAAGAATGATAGGTCGGTTGGTAGTGATTGATATCGTCGATCTGTCAGCCGAAACAGTGAAGGCTAAACCAACCGTTCAAAGAAAATAAACAAGCTGCGGATTAGAATATCTTCACTGCTACCAAGCGCTTTGCTCTCCCTTTCCATTACCAACTGTTTGCTGCTACATAAACATAAGATCTACCAAGAACACCATCTCCAAACACAATTTCTTTTGAACCAAACAATCTAAAAAGAAGCACCCTTCCTGTTTACTTTACTTTTACCTTTTAATGCAAAAGATAGTGATTTTCTCAAAAAATGGAATGAAATTCGAATTTCTAAAAATGCTAAATTCATAAGCTATTTAATTTTGATTTAAATCTGCTGTGTTATGGCTGCTGTAATGTTTAGTAGCTCGAGAAAAACGAGGTGGCAAAAGAAAAACAAGGTAAGCCCTGACTACGAGGCAAGTGTGCGCACTTTGACTTGATTTGGTTTTCTTATAATAACTTATTAATTGTAAAAATAAATGTTGGTTTATAATTGAAAGTACATAGTGAAAATATATGAAATTTCCATATTTAATTAACTCCTTTTTTGTGTATTCTGTAATTTGCATGGAATCCTCCTTCAAACTCAAAAGTGCGCACACTTGCCCTGAATGACTCTAGAATCTAGATGTTCATAGGCTCATCTATAAACATCTACATTTTCATAAAAAAAAAGAAAATCAAATAAATTGGCAATTTTTTTTTCTTTTTTAACTGCTCTTAATTTTGTTGTTGAAGATGCGACTTTTAAGAAAACCGCACAAAAAAAGATCCAACGGCCTTGTCTTGGCAGCCAGTTGACGTCTTTGAACATAAATTCGAACTTTATGATTTTATTTAAATAGCTAAATCACTTTTGAGAATGAAGTAAGATGAGTAAAGGAATAAATCTATTAATCTTTCATAACTCGCTGAAATAACTAGAACTCAAAGCTGGCCAAAATTTGTTTATGAACTATTAAATGCAGAACACCCTATATATGATATTAGTCCTAATCAATCTTATGAGTTTAACTTATCTTCTTCTTCTCCTTTTTCCGACGATGCTATATACGATCTCGAATGGGATCATGTATTTCCCACTTCTCCACTTCACCTACTGATCTGTGTGTGGGGTTCGTCGGGTTGACCTCAGAAAATGTCGGCAAGCTTCCCGGTTATGGATTGTTCCATGTCTGAGGCCAACTGAATGCTGATGTCGCTGCATTTGTTTTTTCCAGGAATTTTTCGGCCTATCTTCCGCGATTGTACTGGAATGTTGTATGAAAGTGCCTTTTGAACGGGATTCTCAGCGTCTCTTCTAAGTACGTGCCAGTACCAGCTGAGTTTGTCGTGCTGTATTTTATCGACGATGGTATCTTTAACGTGAAGACTTCTTCGGATCCTTTTACTTGGGATTCGATCTAGCTTTGTTACTCCTGCTGTCATGCGGAGCATCTTCATCTCAGTTGCCGTCAATTTGCTCTCATACTTTTTGTACATTGTCCAACATTGTGAACCATATGTAAGCGCTGGACGGACTGCTGATGTGTAGAGTTTTCCTTTTAGCTTAGGGGGCATTTTTCGGTCACAGAAGATGGCAGAGTTCTCACGCCACTTCATCCACCCTACGCTTATGCGATGGTTGATGTCCTCATCACAAGATGCTTCGTTGTTGATCATAGATCCAAGATATTTAAACTTTTCGCACTTGGGAAGCACTGTTCCGTTCAAATAAATGTCCGGAATGGCCATGGTTGGATCAGAAAATGGACAGCATAGGTATTCTGTCTTTTTATGAGTTTAACTTATATTATGATTAACAAGTATACAAACTATAAATACATATTTAAATAATTTACAATCAACATAATGGTGTTCGCCGAAAAAGCTAAACAAATTAATATTTACTGCAAGTATTTCCACAGCTTAATATGTACAGAGTTCGATAGATATACTAATCCAAACATCCTTATCATCAAGTTCAAGTTGATAAGCAATCTACGAAATCTTGATTTTATTTTTGAGGTAAAACGATTTTCATGTTATCCTCGATCAGATAAGATTTAGTCAATTAAAGGAGGTTACCGCATACACATCGTTCTGAAAGTGAAAACAAAAAACTCGAAAAAAAAATGCAATGCATTATGAAAGATTCCGAACCTGAATGTACCTGGGTACGTTCCAAGCCAAGTTCGATAGTTTTATTTATGTACGCAATCATAATCCCAATACTTGCAATGTTCGGGTGCGTGGCAAACTCCTTAAATGCGCTGGTTTTCATGCGTCCCAAAATGAAACCGTCGGTTTTTACTTATTTAACTATTCTATCGTGCGTTGATAGTTTGTGTTGTATCATTATTTTCCTAACTGCTATATCAAGAAGTTTTTTCTTGAATTCAATGACTTGGATACATTTAGATCTAAGATGGCAGTCTCCATTGTTTGGAACGCTAACTGGAGCTGCAAATTGGATTCTAGCTGCAGTCACTTTGGATAGGATCACATATTTGTGTAATCGCCTACCACAAATTCCACCAAAGTTTTGTACACGCAGAATAGCTAGGAGAAATATATGTGGAATTATGCTGATATCTGCGGTTCTTAATGCACCGTACTATTTTATATTCCTTATAAGAGATGATGGAACTTTTTATGCAACTGAATTCTTCAATTCAAGGTTAGTAAAAGTACCTATTGGTACTATTCAGTTATTTTAAAAAAGTTTCACAAAAGATTAAGTAATTAGATTGTTAAAATAATTCTTGAGAAAATGTGTTGCTTTTTGTTGCAAAGCAATTTCACCAACAAGTCTGTAAAAAAAGTACAAAATATTTTTTTATATCACACTTTTGTATTCATCTTGCTACAGAACTTACAAAATTCATAACTGGATTGCTTTCACTGTGCTCTGCATTATTCCGGGTATATTTCTTCTTATCGGAAATATAACCGTCATAATTATATATCGGAGATGGGTACAAAAATGTAAATCCTTATATTGTGCAGGAAATAAAGATTGTCCGTTCACACGCAAGCGACAAGAGGTATGTTAATTATTTTATTTGAGTAGGTACCAAAACCAAATATAAATTAACAATTCATTTCTTTCTAGCAACAACTCAAAATTACGATTACAGTAATTACGGTTGTTTTTCTTTACATGATTGGTGAACTTCCAGCTCATATTACTTCAAGAAAAAATGCCGTCAATTTGATTTTCGGTGGAGATTCTTCGAAAATTAATTTTGATAAAGTTGAACAATTTGAAGTGTTTTTCCTGACTCTAAATGCTCTGCAATTGAGTTTCAACATCGTTGTGTATGCCGTTGTGAATCCATCTTTCATGACAGAGTTTTTCATTTTTCTAGGTGAAATTTCAGACTTTGTTCTTTTGATCTTCGGCATTAGAACGATTCAAAAGTGCTGGAAAAAATTCAGAAACAAGTACCAGTGTCAAGATTCTAAGATAGAAGAAATTCATGATATTGAAAATCAAGTTTCTAGTTCAAACTATAATGAAACATTCGCAGCTGTAAAAGTTGGATCTAATTTAGTTATAGTACACCAAAAAAGTTTAGATATGCGGAATATTTCAACAGATCGGGAGTGGAAATCGTGTCTTGAATTGAGACTGCTCGGCGATGAATCAGAGGATTGGGTTGTATGTGGTAGGATGTTTCAGCGACCTTCGCTGCCTTTTTAGTTTTATTTTTGTCTAATAATATTTAATGAAGATTTAATTTTTTTATTAATTTTGTATTCAATTCATTTCCTATTTACAATTTTGATATATTTTTGTATCTCTGTAATGTTGCTAAAAAAAATTGTAGTAAATTACCATACAAATACTTGGATTGCATATAAATAAAAATTAAGTGTCTGTTTGTAAAAGCTTTCTACAAGATACATATGATTACATGAAAGCATATATGGCACAAAACATACATTCAAAAACTTTTTGTTTGTATGTCTGTTTGTTACATTAATATTGTGCAAATATATCTTATATTTCACAATTTTTTTCAGTTACTTGTTCCAAAACAAAACGAGAATATTTTAGCTGCAATGCATACATATTTGATTGCACCCGGAAACAATCTGTAGCACCACACGAACAATTGAGAACTTCAATATGCTCCCAAAACTACGAAATCTTGTACCAGAAGACACAACTTTCATAATTTTTCAAAGAAGAGAGAGCTCCCGAGAGTAAATAGTTACATTTGTTTTACCATCTGTAAGTATTTCAACGACATGCTTTGCAGATCGAAACATATCCAAAGCAGTCGCAGTTGAATTATTTATGTCATATTCAAGTGGACGCTCGGAGGGCCCTCCGAGTGATAAAAACCTTCCTAAACAGGTCGATTGGCTGTTGGGAGTGATGTTTGGGAGTTCTAATTTGCCTTCCTGAATTGAGGAGTGCTGTCACAATTTACTACCACATATATATTGTTTACATCGGCCATATGGTCAAAGCCATTATGGAACGATACAATGCAATTTCATTTCAAGATAAAACGAACTTACTTTTTTGACGTTTAAAGAATCGGTAAACTTTGTTGTTTAAACTTCTTTACGGAGGGTAAGCTTTTGAATGCTTTTGCAAAACCGAAGTGTCGAACGCAAGTTCAGAGATAGATTTTTACAACCATATAAAAGGTAATTGAAAATATTTTTTCATTGAGTGAAAGATTTGTGTATTAAGTGCTAAAATTTCAATGAAAGCTGAGTCGATAGTTATAAAGGGGAAAGAATATTCACCTTTTTTCCATCCACTTGGAAAGAGACCAGTAGAATAAAACAGATGCAAGCAAGTCAGATTTTCCTGTGAGCTTACCAAAGGAGTGTCATTTTAAAGGAGTGTTAATGCACTCCTACAGTTGCAAGAATTCTTAAAGATCCTGAAACACACAAGTCAACTGGTTACCAACTATTAGTCTAAAGAAGAAAACCACTGCATTGTTTTTATTTCTCAATTCCAAGTGAATGGTAAAAATGGCGGGGTCACCACCGCTTGAGTGGATGTACCATAAAATAAAACGAAGTTGGCTTCATATCAAAAATGCAATTTTATTAAAATACTAAACAACAATTTTCTTACTACCTAACATCTTACTTTATTTGCACTTTCCAGAAGCACAGCTTTCGGTCATACGCTGCCGCAACATATGGCAATCTGTGATGCCAAGACATTCCTCCATATAATTTGAGGGATGCTTCAAGCAGTGGAACAGTTAATTTTTTAGTATAAACTTTCAGCGTAATGTCAGGACGTCCAATGCTAGCATAAACAACTTCACTGTTGGGCGAAAATCTAACAACACGACCACCATCCTCATGAATTTGCTTAACATGTTCTGGACCACTAAAATAAAGTCAATAATAGTTCAGATACTTTATCTAAATCCAATTATTATGACCAACCATGTTCTGCGAAGATCCCAAGTGATGACATCACCTCCAGCCAATGCCGTCACAAATAATCGATTGTGCAACGACCAATCAGCACTCATTAGAGGAACTTTTGGCGATTCTAATGACATGATAGCCTGTTGTGATCGAACATTGTACAAGTGAATTATTCCCTTTTTCTCGGCCACCAGCACTTTTCCCGGTTCATCCGGATGCCAGCGTACAGACATACCAGCGGATGAAAGGCAAAATGTGGTTACAGTTTCAAAATTATGGAGGGAACTCCAGATCTTACACGAATGATCATCACTGACCGAGGCGAGAAATTCTTCGTCTTGCTCCCACGCCACATCATTAACGTAGTTTGTATGACCTTTTGTGGCACGTCATGATCATGCATTTATTATAGTTGATAGTAAAACTTACCCTTTAACACCTGAACTGTATCGTTTTGCTCTAGATCGGTTCTAAATATTCTAAGATTAAAATCAGCTCCAGCTGCACAAAGCGTGACGACTTTGGGAACAACTGCAAGAGAAGTTTTTGGCGCGAATGCAATGGCATGACATCGGGATTCGTGGTAAATATCTTTCAGACGTTCCCATCCAAATGATTCTGCTTCTGATTCTTCCTGTATATACAAAAATTATATAAATACATTATTTCAAACCAGAAATTATTTTGTATACTTACTGGAAACCTCAATAATCCAAGGACGATTTTTTTCGATACTGCAACGCAAACTAAATTGTATGCAAAATCGTTGCCACATATTTCGAAACAATAAATCTGTTCCGAAAAATTAACCACATGAGAGGGTTCAGTTTTGGTGAGCATATTTCTGTTTGAAATTAAATCAGATTTTATTAAAAAAGAATTTTTGTTTGCCGGTTTTTCGTTGCCTCAAAATTTGAGTTGAGCCAAAAAATGACAAATTAATGAAAATGAAATGACATTTAAAATATAATTTGAATCGAGTATCGATTGTTGGGGTGTAAACAACATCTTTTGCTTGACACCGTGGATCCACAAGACATAATTATTGCCATTTTGATATCATGCAATATTTCAGTTATTTAATTTATTTTTTGTGTTGGCAAATCATTTCTTGACATAGATTTTGCAATCGTATATTTTCACACAGGGAAAAAGAGAAAGCAAATAAATATATTATTCTGTACTAGAAGTCAAAATATTGGCGAGTTGATTGCAACAGAGATTGAAAGCAATATTACGAGACATTTATTTCATTAAATATTTTATTGCCAAAAATCTGTGGTCTCCATATAAAATTTTGATTGCTTGCGCGTATTTCATGCAATAGACCGTGTTTAGACTGGGAAATTTGAGTTTGGCGTGGTGAGTACTCTCGTGATTACACAGGTCCTCAATTGAGGACGCCTCACTTCAAGCGGGTGGAATTTTTCTGAAGTGAGACGCGAATTATTTGCATTTTATAAATTAAATTAACATCCATAAATTATTATTAATGCTTCTGTTTGTTTCCTTTTCCAAGAATTCATATTCTATCACTCTGCAATTAGCTTAGTAACACACTGGCTCCACTAGGCATGAACGCTGCTCTAATTTTGAACACGCCATGAGAACAACCAATGGAGTTTGAAAAATCCATGCCCAATCAGGCGACATGTCGTAGAAATCCATTTTTTCGACAAGACATAAGCGCTGTTGAAAATTTGGGCATGAATTTTGACGTTTCGTATATGTGAGCTGCTTTTTGCAGAATTTTTGTTGTATATGTGCAATTTCTTCAGGTGTTTGTCATTCTCTTTCATTTTGAATGTACTTCTGTATCTTTTGATAGAAGAAACGGGGGAAAGGGACGCATGCTTTTTTTTAGTTGTTGAAGAATGAAATGAAACGACATGACATAATTTGCCCACAGAAAAAAAATTTTTACAAAGAACAACCGGACCGCGCTCTGTTTGACCGAGCCTTTAATACCTTTGACACACTGCTGGTATAGATCCCATGGTATTGATACCATGGTATTGACAATACCATGGAGGGTGACACACACCTTGTGTAGTATGCGTAGACAGCTCGGTACTAAGTGCCTTGCACATGAGACGCGACCAGCGAATTGTGAATGGTCGCGGATGTTGACATTTTATTCACATGAGAGGTCACTGGCAGCCGCGAATCGTATACACGCACACAGATAAATTTGAGGCTAAGCTCGTGAGAATATTTCATTCGCCGATGTGTGAAACGCGTCCTGATTCTGTGTATTGTGAATTCTTCGACAGTTCGCTGAATGACGTAGTTGGTCGCGGATAAAATATTAAAATGAACAATTTTCTAATTTAAACTAATTTATGTAGTGTTTTGTGTTAATAGTAATATATTAGATCGTTTATTAACTTTATCGATAAGTGAAAATTAAAATAAATGGATATTTTGTTCCTGAAATTGCATCAAACCATTTATTCGCATTCGCTGGTCACAACTCATGTGCTTTTCCCTTAAATAGTGTTTGATTTGTTTTATTATGATGAAAAGATGTTAGTTTTGAATGTTTTCTTTTTATTTTGGCACATAATAATTCCTAAAAATACATTAATTGATGTCCCTAATTTTTGAATTTTTTTTGCACATCCATTTTTGTAACAAAACAACCATTTTAACTGATTCATCAGCAATAAAACGTAATTCAAGGCATATTTACCAACCAAAAATTGAGCTGCGTCAAAAAGTTGCGTATACTACGGTAAAAATCCTAGTTTCGATACGACGCTAATACTGTGGTATTCCTTTACACACTGGTGGCTTAGACCATGGTATTAATACCACCAGTGTGTCAAAGGTATAAGACTGTGGCAAACAGAATGCGCGTTGGTCAAGTCAATACAAATACTGGGAACGTAATATCTGTGACACACTGTGTGTCAAGGAATACCACAGTCACGAGAGCAACATGGTTTTAGCATGGTTTCAAAACTAGAGTTTTTCCCGTAGTATACGCAACTTTTTTGATGCAGCTGCATTTTTAACTATTCTTTTTTCATAAATATGCCTTGAATTAAGTTTTATTGCTGATTAAACTTGTTTTTTTCCATTATATTTCTTGCAATTTTAATGTTGTAAAATATTTCGAATTTGATGCTGACGAAATTTCAATATTTAAAATTGGTCGCGCCTTATGTCATGTGTATGGCACTTAAAACCTTTTTGTAATATCACCCAAACTGCAATAATTTCTGAACTCTTCCTTAAAAAATGTTTTCTGGTGTTTTTTCATCTTTTGTATCTCTTTCCCCCACTGTCATCAACCTTCCTTTTAAAATTGTCAAAAAAAGCGACGTGTGCTGGTTTATCTTTACAAATAAATTTAAAACAATTAACAAGAAAAAACCATGAGTGCTGTCCCGGTTTTCATAGATTTATCTCTGGACGAACAGGTAAATTAATATCCATAATTATTTGACCGAAAACATTAATATCGGTACATAAAATTAAGAAAAAAAAAAAACAAATTTCTAGGTTAGGTTATGTTTGTGGATTCAGATTTTTTTTTATTATGCTTCCAACAATTATCTAGTAAAACTTGTTATTTTTATATTTTCAACTAGGTCCAAGAATTAAGAAAATATTTCAAGAAGCTTGGAGCTGAAATCTCGTCGGAAAAGTCATCAAAAGGTATCGAGGATGATTTGCATAAAATAATCGGCGTTTGTGATGTTTGCTTCAAGGATGGCGAACCATCGCAAATCGATGGCATTCTCAACAGTATTGTGTCAATTATGATAACTGTAAGTTAAAATACATCTTAAAGTTCAAAATTAAATTATTTTTTTGTTTTTTAGATTTCCTTGGATCGAGGAGAAAACATCGTACTAGCTTATTGTGAAAAGATGACGAAAGCACCTGATGCACCACTTGCAAAGGTGTGTCTGCAATCGCTATGGCGTCTGTTCAACAATCTCGACACAAGCTCACCTCTGCGCTACCATGTGTATTATCATCTGGTGCAAGTGGCCAAGCAATGCGACCAAGTTCTTGAGGTATTTACTGGCGTTGATCAATTGAAGAGCCAATTTGTAAACTGTCCACCCTCGAGCGAACAAATGCAGAAGCTCTATCGCTTGCTTCACGATGTTCTTAAGGATACAAACATTGAACTCTCAGCTAAGGTAATGATTGAACTTCTCGGCACTTACACTGCTGAAAACGCCTGTATTGCCCGTGAAGACGCCATGAAGTGTATCGTCACAGCTTTGGCAGATCCAAACACTTTCTTGTTGGACCCATTGCTCTCATTAAAACCAGTTCGTTTCCTCGAAGGTGATCTGATCCACGATCTTCTGTCCATCTTCGTAGTAGACAAACTTCCTTCGTACATTCAGTTCTACGAGAACCACAAAGAGTTCGTTACATCCCAGGGCCTGAATCACGAACAGAACATGAAGAAGATGCGTTTGTTGACTTTCATGCAACTAGCCGAGAGTAACTCGGAGATGACATTCGAACAATTGACCAAGGAATTGCAAATCCCCCAAGAAGATGTCGAACCTTTTGTCATTGAGGTTCTGAAAACCAAGTTAGTACGGGCTCGTTTGGATCAGGCCAACAAAAAAGTTCACATTTCCAGCACAATGCACAGAACATTTGGATTCTCACAGTGGGAGCAGTTAAGAGATCTTTTGCAGGCATGGAAGGAGAATTTAAATATTGTCAAGGATGGTCTGCAGAATGTTTCAGCTGCACAGCTTGAATTGGCCAAAGCACAGAAACTAATTCATTAGAAGATCTAACGATGAAAGATATACAAATTAAAAAGCGAAAGCAACAACAGAATAACGTTTTATATACAAAAAATAACGGAATTTTAAGATTTAAGTTTTTAATTTAAATAAAACTATCGTTTCTGTAATTGAGAGAGAAATTATTTGTTTTTCTTAAAAGATGTTTGTTGTAGATGCACTGGATGATTAATTGGGTGTTATGTTTATGTCGTTGGATGTGTCTTTATGTTTCTTGGGACTGTTCCTTGCCTCCTTTAATTTCCATCAATGATAGTTCTAGCAGTCTATGGTCAAGTGCGCACTTGCGATTATTTTAAAGTACAGTTAAAAAACTACAAATATTTACATGAACAAATTTGCGATTTTTCAGTCGCATGTGCGCGAGATCTCAATGAGTTCATTATTTTGCGACTGTATAATCGTGCTACTGCAATCGCAAGTGCGCGCTTGGGCTACAGATAGCGCACAGCATAGCTTTCGATGAAGAATTAAACATTCATATTAAGTATATTGTGAACGTTCGGCTGGATTGGCATACCAAACTCGATAGACCAACTTTTTGATCTCCATTGACGGAATAGTATTGCACTCGGCCAAACCACCTTTATTTAGATTTGGATTTTGATATTGACTTGTCTCCCAAAAAATTGTCCGTTTCACTTTAAACTATGAATTGGCACGATAATGTCTGTATTCCTATCTGAGAATAATAGTGTATTTTGAAAAGGGAAATGGCAACCATCTCTGTTTTTAAATTTTTTGAAGTGTGAGGTGGAGTTGATCCCATTTTAAAAGGAAACACTAGAAACCATTGACGTACTAGATATGGACCGCCAGTCGGTTGAAATTTTCATACAAACAGCCAAGAAAAGTTGTTCCACCTAAAAACAGTCTAAAAACGCCATCATCTTTTGTGTTAAATACGTGTACTAATTTCGCCATTAGAATTTAAATGAAAACGATAATATATTCATCTGTAAGTAACTCATGGCATAAGGAGTGGATGTGTTTTGTAAAATAAAAGTAGTTTGATAATAATTTCCACCAAAATATTTCAATAGTAAATAATTAATTAAAAAAAATCATATCACTGCTACGCAGATTCCCTGCTAGTAATTTGATGGCGCCCCTAGTTATGTTGGAACACGCGTGAAGTTGGCTACTGGCGGTCCATACCTAATACGTCAATGCGCTTCGTGTTCCCTAATCGGGCCACTGCACTGATATCTATATATACCTGGATAGCGGATGCATATAAAAAAGATGAAGCAATTTGAAGATGTTATATTATGAAAAAGTCCCCAATTTTGTATAACAGTATACTATAAATGTTTAACAAATGTCACAATACTCAAAAATGAGGTTGTTTGTTTAGTTTTCTGTCTTTAGATGAAGTTATATATTGAGGTCAGTGGGCCACTGCATAAGTAGATCTAGTCTCGTTTCTTGTCCATGTAGTACAATCTTTGACTACCTGTTGCGCATTTTAACTTTAGCAATTTAAATTTGAAGCGATTTGGCATCGCTTCTGACAGAGTGACAGTTTTGTTTCGAGTTTCGCGCCAAATTTATGTCGAATTCCTTAGATTTTTTCAGATTTGATCGGAAAAGTTGACTTTTTTTCCTTCCTATGGATGTTGAAACAACAAAGTTGCTTTTTTTCTGTAATTGTGTGGTGTATATTTTATAGACGCGATCTAAACAATTCACTTAAGTTCACTTTATTAACATATTGCACTATTAACAACAAGGTTCACGTCCAATAGATTATTTTAAAATTATTTTATTTGAGAAATCTATATTAAAATAAACCAAACTACACAATTAAACGGCTCGTCTGACAGAAGAAATCAAATCTGTTAAGTATGTGTGCAAATATGTGTGAATCTTGCTATCAAATCGAGATTCAAGAAAAGTTGATCTGAGGGGAAAAAAAGCAACTTTTTCTTGTCTATGGATCATGATTTTCGGAAAAAAAGCAACTTTAGTCCGAAAAAAAGCGACTTTAGTCCGAAAAAAGTCAACTTTTTATTTCAAAGGAATTCGACATTAATTTTATGTCGAATTCCTTAGATTTTTTCAGATTTGATCGGAAAAGTTGACTTTTTTTCCTTCCTATGGATGTTGAAACAACAAAGTTGCTTTTTTTCTGTAATTGTGTGGTGTATATTTTATAGACGCGATCTAAACAATTCACTTAAGTTCACTTTATTAACATATTGCACTATTAACAACAAGGTTCACGTCCAATAGATTATTTTAAAATTATTTTATTTGAGAAATCTATATTAAAATAAACCAAACTACACAATTAAACGGCTCGTCTGACAGAAGAAATCAAATCTGTTAAGTATGTGTGCAAATATGTGTGAATCTTGCTATCAAATCGAGATTCAAGAAAAGTTGATCTGAGGGGAAAAAAAGCAACTTTTTCTTGTCTATGGATCATGATTTTCGGAAAAAAAGCAACTTTAGTCCGAAAAAAAGCGACTTTAGTCCGAAAAAAGTCAACTTTTTATTTCAAAGGAATTCGACATTAATGTCGAATTCCTTAGATTTTTTCAGATTTGATCGGAAAAGTTGTAAAACACAATTTAAATAATACAATCTAATACAAAATTATTTCATCGGCTACAACAATATGGCGCAAATGATAGAGCAACTTATTAAAAAAATGGGACTAGCTGATGAACCTAAAATAATCGGGTATGGTTTTATTTAGTTGTTATTCATTAGATACTGCATATTGAACTCAATAAAATATCAAGAACATAAATATCAACAACTTGGCTAAATAATAAACTTATTCAATAGAAAAACCACTGAACTTCTTCGTCTATTGGAACTACGTTCCTCCAATGTTAATGCCACCATAAATGAGTATGGAAAAATTGTGCTTTGTATTGATTTAGCTGCAGCATTTCTTGGCATACCAATCGATCAGGTTTATATTTTTTATTTAATATGATAACATTTTCATCTTATAACTTCTTTGTAGGAAAATGCCTTAAAGCTATCTGGTCTTCGTAAGACTCATTATGCTAACAATAAAAGAATGTTTGAAAAATTACTTGATCTTAATAAACTCATTGGAGTAAATGAAGTCTGCACTAAATTAGGCATAAATGAATTAGCAAAAAAGGCTACAGAACTGCTTGAGCTTTATAACACTATCATTGAGAATGAAGCGAACGATATTGATATAACACATCCTCAATATCCAGCAATGGCAGTATATCAGGCCAGTAAATTGAATCAAAAACGTATCTCGAAGCAGAAAGTTATGGCTATAAGTCATTTGCGTCCATCCCAATGGACGCAGCTAGAACAACGATGGGATAAAATAATTGCTACAAACTATACTGCAACAAAAGATAAAAAGGTTAAAAGTCCATCAGTTGAAGGAAATGTAGAGGGAGAGACAAAAAAAATATCGGAAGAAATGAAACGACCAAAGGTACCAGAAGTAGAAGACTATGAAATATGGAAGCGTCGGATGCTGGCAATGGCTCACTTACAATTGACGCTTCAAAAAGACAAAACTATAAGCGACAAAGAAAATTTGATCGAATTAACAACTTAAATAAACATAAGCTATTCTTTTTGAGAAAATTTAAATATAGACTTAATTATAATTATTTATTTAAAAAACGACTTTATTTTATGGGAAAACATTTTAACAACATTCCCCCATTAACTCTGATATGAATTGCACATTAATATCGTTACAAACCATAACTTCACATTCAGGTAACGCAGCTAGTCATTCAAACTTGGGAAACATTGGGATGATTTGTCGACCTTAAAAAAAAATATTTGATATACATATGTATGTATGTACATATTTTATTATTGCTGCCGTATTGCAAACAATTATGTGCTTACTTACTTATTCATTTAAGGATGCATTACACGATGGACTAGGGGCCAAAGATAATGAAAAACAAGATGGGAAACCTTACGTTTTACCACAGAGGAGCTAAAGATTAGATAATCTTTGGTTTTACCCCCGAACAACCATTTGCTTACATTAGTTGTGTTCGTTGAATTTTATCAATTTAACCCAGGGTCGACCCAAGTTTTCTTGACAGCCCCAAGACCTGTCAAAAAAATCTGGGTATTTTGGTTCTGCAAAAACGCACAAGGGTAGGTTTTATGTTGACAAAAAGAAAGAAACAAAAAATATTTGTTTCCGAAATTAAAACTTGAAATTTGTTGCTTTTGGTACATTCCAAAACATATAACAATAGGCGCGTCCTACTAACAAAAATCTCTGAGGGCTCAGAGATTTTTTAAGTATGACACAAAATCTCACTTGAGGAGTGAGATTTTTTCCGGAGATCACTGAGACTTTTGTTGGATTCGATTTCTCAATTAATTTTTCTCGCTCTAAACAATGTTTTTTGACGTTTGAAAATTATTGGTGTACTTTAAACAAAGATAAAACGGAAAAATTATTTAGCATTTTTTATTGAAATATACAGAACTAGTAAGAAAAAAAAATAGAAATAAAAAATGTTTGACAACACACATGTCAATTTGTTTACCTCAACTTGCCCCAGCAAAATACCTAGATCTGATTTAGGGCGAGCTGAGGGCGACCCCAGGTCTCAAAAAACACAGAATTTGTTACCCAGGGCAAGTTGAGGTTTTTCAAAAAACGCTTTGGGGCGACTTCAGGTCGACTCCATTGCTCAACGAACACAATTATTGTTGTTTTTGTAATTTCGCCTCGTGTCTTTGAATGTAACGTCGACCAATATTGGTGGATTGACAAGAACGCAATATTTGTGCAATCTCGTCAATTCAGCTTGTGGACAAACTAAGCCATTGTTTCCCATCTTGTTATTCATAATTGTTGGAGCGTCTAAACCTCAAACACATACGTTAATGTAAACTCAACTCTATTTGTGGACTTATACTTATGTCTGTCCTTCTTTGTAAATATATGTCTTTCTTTTTCACTCTTAAAAATTTGTGTCGTTAAAGTTTGTGTCGTGTTTTTTATATCAATAATCTTTGGACTAGGGTTTCAACCTACAAGCTTTTTCAAACCGGCTCGGTTTCAAGTTAGCTGTCTTCAAACAACAAGTCTCTCCAGCCAGCTCCGTTCCTAGCTAGCCACTTCCAATTCGCAGTTGGCGCGGTGCGCTTTCCACTTGTGTGCGCAATCTATTGGGAGTCTCCCAAATCTGCGTACACCATCCGGATTGGACTCGAAGACTCGTCGGTTTGATGGTCGGCTCATCAGCTAGATGATATCAAACCCAATCTAGTACGCAACAATTGTCGATGATTACCGACTGCTTTAAAAAATTTACAGAGAAAATTATGTTAATAAAATTTAATTTGACTATTTTTAGTCTTTTTATTGTTTATATTTTTTCATTCTTATACAGACTTATGTACAGTTAACTCTTAAATCTAAAATTTAAAATTAAAATTCACTGTACAAAATTTGTTTTCATAAAATTTGATAAGTTACAAAATATAAATTTAATCTTGCCAATCGTTTAAATATCTAAATTGTATTGAATTCGATCATTATCACACGTAAAAACTTTAATTACATATATTTGTTAAACTATGCAAAATGTTAAAATATTTTAAAAAATACATCTTTTATATATACATTTAAACAAATATAAAGGCACTAACCAATTTTGATAAAAAAAAGAACAGTAAAAACAAAAACATATGAATAAAAATATGAGAAGATTAGTCACGATAGGAATAAGTAAAGTACATTCAAACTTCGTTATAACGAACTTCTTATAACGTAATTCTCTCTATTCGTTCCCTTAAAAAATATCTTATACGAATTAGGTTCTTTATAACGAATTTTGTATAGAATTTCTTTATAACGGAGCAATTGTTTGTTCCCTTGACTGTTCGTTATAGAGAAGTTTGACTGTATTTGTAAAGCTTCTATAGGTTTGTATGTACGTTTAAAGTTTTAAAAGCCTCTATTCGTAATTTAGTCTGAAAATTCAGTTTTCATGCTGTTTTCCATTTTTTTCTTTTTCCATATGTCTTTGATATGAAGACAAAGAATTTCACCAACATCTTGTTGTCGTCCATCGGCTGTATAATCTGTGGAAAGAATATTTATGTTAAAAATAAAAATATATATATTTACCTTCCTAATTAAATTAAGAATAATTGAATAAAAGTATTTCCTAAAGATTCACACTTGTCAATATGGGGGGTGTTTGCACAACATTCTGTTGAACAGTTGAAGAGCTGATGCCGATACAGACTGAGATGTTCAAAGCAGAATAAACTAATATAACGCTGCCTTCGGTATCTTAGTTTCGAAATCTAGTCTATTCTTCCCTCGCACTAAGCCGAGAATCCTCCTAGATTTCAACAATAAACACGACAAACGAATTGTAGGCTTTTGTTGAACAAAATCTTAAAGAATGTTTGGCCAAAAATTATATCAAACAACTACTCTTTGTATGTCGAAAAAAGTGATGGCGTTGTCATAGTAAGAGAACCATTATGTCCAAACATTTTAAGATATTTAAGTTTGAAATTTGAGAGCTAAATGGCAGATAATTCGCTTTTTTTCGAAATAAATGTTCATAGATTCTCTGAAGTACTAGACAAAATGATTGAACAAATGAAAGATTACAAAAATACATTGAAAAGGATACCAATATCTTTTTCTTAAAATTAAAATTTTTAAATATATATTAGTTTTGATTTTTTCGTTTAATGATTTTGTTAGAGGTGCTATTAAGTTTTGTTTCAATCATTTTCCTTCCTACCATTGCTCATACATGTGATGTAACCAACTCAGAACGGCCCTATTCGACTTACGTGAAAGAAGATTTAACTTTTGGAAAACATCCAGGAATATAAGAAAGATATAATAGGTACTTTTATACAAACAAAAAGATTAGACTTGTGTTTTGTCTATTATTTTACTGAAATAAAAACTATATATTTTAATGTTGTTTCAAACTCACCATTGTACAAAACCAACTCAGTTTGTTCTTGTGTTGGTGCCCAATTTTCTAATGTATTTTTCAAATAACAATAAAACTTTATCATAATTTCTTTTCGCATAGCTTTCATCTGCCAAGTACTTGTGGGATTAAAGTTTAACGTGTCGAAATAGCTCAATAAAGGTGTAGCCCCTTCAACCGCTATATAATAGGGCTTATTGTCTATTTTAATTCTATAAACATCATTTTTGTATGGACGAGATACTCCAGCACGATTTGTGCACACATACTCCAGTGATTGCTATTTTAAAAATTTAATAAAAATAAATAAAAAACATGAAAATCCAAAGCTCACTCCATCTTGTCTTTCCATCAAAGGGCTTTGAATGACCGGCCTTGTATGGAGTGAATTCGGAATAAGAATTATAAGACGTTTAACAGCAAACTCAACACCATGTCTGGATTCATAGTTTTCAATTCGTTCTACAATTCCTAGAACGCGGTAAGTAATATGTAACAGTAAATTATCGAAATTTATTTGTTATTACAAGACAGATTATATAGGTAGTCTTTTATTACCTTTCTGTTCGCCCCGGTTCGGCAGTATTATCTGAAGATAACCATTGAAGTAGTTTGACGCCATTCCGGTGGCATAATCTAATCCGCTGTTTGATCTAATAAAATCCGCATAATCGAAGACAGATTTAGTTAACTCAACATAACGAAATACAATCCAGACAGGAAGTAGATAAGACTGTTCAAGAACGCCTTTGGCTATCACTAGAATGCTTGCATACTGGATAGACACTAGGACGACTAGTATTATCACTAAGAACCGAAACAATGGTTTGAAGGAAAGGCCATATTTAAAAATTGTACGAACTTTATTCTTAACAGGATAGTGTTTTGAATAGAATACGTATTCATAAAAAATTCTACCAATCCTCCAAACAAGTTCAGATAGAATTAGGTTAACAGCGGCAAACGTTGCATTTTTGCCTGTGCAAATAAAATTTGTTATATGTATTTTTGTCTGAGTAATTTTTCTTAACTACCCCAGGTCATGGATGTCTCAATCATTAAAAAAATGTAAAGGATTTTTTCTTTTAATAAATAAACAAACAAATAAAGTTCAAGCTTCAAGGGCAGGTGTAAATAGGTTCAAAAAGAAATAATTTCGATTATCAATTCATTTTTTTGTTGGTCTTGTCACTTCGTTGTTCGTTCACACTTTTGTTTGAGGACGTTTTTTTTGACATTTCGGATTGTTTCGTAAAAAGGTGTAGAAAATTCGGTGAATACAAGCGGCGTTCAGGTTCACACCTCTTGAATCGGATAGTGTGGTTTTTGTAGTCGGCAGCGCTGCAGTAGTCAGGGTTTTTACTAATTATAATTTGACAGATGACAAGAGCTTTGGTTTTTAACTATTAGCGGTGAGGCGAAGCTGTTATGTGTACTAAAAGTTCCCAATACAACGCAGTGTTAAGTCTCGTTTTTTGTCTCTGCAATTTACTAGCAAATTGAATCGCTTATTTTCAAAAAATGTCATGCCCATGCATACAATATTGGCTAGACCATACATTCTTACAATTTCGCATTTTGCTGTTTACACGCCTTATAGAAAAGCGCGTGTAAATTTTTTTTCTACGGGAGGAGACGGAGGATTACAAGTTGATGACCTGTGATCCATGATTAGAAATTTTTAAAGACGCGAAAAAAATTTATGTTTTCTTCTATTTTATGTTTAAAATATTATCAAGCTGATAGATAAAAAGATAAAAATCAAAAACCGTTTTGGACATAACAGGTTTTGAAAGTAAACGGAATAAACGCTGCCCAAGACTTGTTCCAACTAGATGCTGTGAACTTTTCCAGAGGTAAAATGGTGTACTTATTCTTTCATAACTACTGATTCAATATTATATGGATTTTTGACGTTTCTTATTTTTTTCAGAAACAAAATCGTCATCGAAAATTGCTGTCGCGTTTGTCATCAAAAGTTTTGTTTTATTTTCGGGAATATCTTCTTCTAATTTCTTTGTTGCCATACTTTACCGTACCACAGAGAAGCCACAGCGATACCAGTTATGTTATGTTATACGCGTGACTTGGCTTCAAGCGGTAAATATATACTACGTCAATGTCCGTCACGTAAAGTTGGAATGCCCAACGGGTGATTAAATATGGTAATAAATCGCAAAGACAAATAACAAGACTAGCTCCCCGACGATTTCAGGATTTTGTATACTCATTTTATCAATTTCAATTTTCAATTTCAATTTATTAGTATCAGGTGTACAAGTAAGACTATAAGTCTTTTATAGTACTTAACATATGGACAGATAATTCAATTTTATATAAATTGCTACACCAGACAAGCTATAGGTAAATCAAACTAAATTATTTCACTACTACGCAGCACTCGTCGGCTGTCAAACTGTCTTTGCTATTAAACACTAACTTGACTACTGCAGCGCCACATTAAAGTCTCCAATCCCCAATGAAATCAAAACAAACAAACAACAAGATCTTTACAAGTAACATATGGATGGAAATTATAACTTTCCATTTTCCATTCTTATCAGTTAAACAGTCAAATGTCAAAATCAGCTGCTCTTTTTTTTTTCAATCATATCAAATTATCCAATTCAGTTCAGATAAATAGGGTGAGGTCCCATATTAAAAATTAATGTATTACTTTAACTGAATCCTGCTTTTTAGAGAACGCAAACTAGCCAACCCGAACAACAATGTATACTGTACCAGTAATACCACCCGACTTACGCCACGAAGAAACAATAATCCAAGCAGCAAACGCTTTAAATTGTTTACAATCGACAATAACAAATATTTTCGATCGTATTGACAAACGTATTTCGAAAAATAATGCTAAAATCAACGAACTAAGTTCGCGTGTTGGTTCGGCTTCGCTGAAAATAAAAAATCTCTCGGGCACCAATAAGGCAATTAAAATATTCTCGCCAGCTAAATTTCTCTCGTCGCATATTTTCAAGGACATCGAGTTGACGTTCAACGATGCGGAAGTTTTAGGATCAACAACAAGTACACTAAACGACCATGAAATATCAAGTCGCGTAGATCCTGGACCAAGTAACATTCAAGAGAAGTTGGTATTTTTTCATTTCCGAAGTGCAACAAATAAGACTACTGCCGCTGGAGTGTCCAGTCTTTGTGGTCTTGGTGACATTCCAACAAATTCGAAGTCTATAAATTCGGTTTTATTATATAGCACTGCAGATAACGTATACGGTGCTCGCAAGGTGACCGATGAGATGAGTCGTGTTCACCGAAATCGCATCAAAAGTGCGAAAAAAGCGGAAGTTGGCACTGGTCGTGGTTTAATTATAGAACCAGCCCCACTGTCGTTGAGTAATCGCCAAAAGGGTTCTGACAAAAGACAGCAAGGTCTGTTCTACACGCCGAGATTAAATGAAGCGCCAACGATTGATTTGCCAGCCGACCTACCCGACTTGCCGGGAATTGCCGGTGATATTCAATTTGATCATGCCGACGACAACAATCAAATTGCTCCATCGTTGTTTTTTGAAAATTTCTTAGATCTGCCTAAAGTTCCTGAAGTTGTGAAAAATGCTGCAACGAAAAGTGAATCAACTTTGGTTCTAAATGCAATGGAACATAAACCAGTGCTACCCTCTGCATCTTCAGTACCACCACCTCCCCCGCCACCACCGGTCTTACCAGAAGTTATGTCAATGCCGCCTCCTCCACCACCCCCTGTTCCACCTGTGAATAATGCAGCAGTTGCAATTAAACAAACTTCACCGAAAAAAGCAGCCGCTCCTGAAATTGATGTAAGATCAAATTTGATGGATGCCATACGTAAGGCCGGTGGAGCCCACGGAGGTCGTTTACGTGCAGCTGCCGATGTTGCTTTACAAACATCCTCTGAACATCTGCAGACAATACAAGACAAACCGAAAGTCAACTCTGGTGGAGATTTGATGGCCGATTTACACAATAAACTTCTTATGCGAAGAAAAGGAATCTCGGGAGTTAAGAATGGACAAGGAAATTCAACAGACAGTGGCAATGTGATGACTCTTTTGTCTAATTTAATTCCTCCACCTTCAGCAAAAACTCAGAATTCTTCATCAGATGAAGATGATGCTGCAGATGATGCAGATTGGGCCGATTAAAAAATGATTGTGTATTTAAATTTATCACTAAATTATAAATAAGTAAATTTTTGTTTACGATTTAAGTCGCTCAAAATTAATAATTGTGCCTTTCTTTTAAAAAAAGTAAAAACCGAATAATTATATGAATTTGAAAAACAGTAAATTGAAAAACTAGATAAAATGTATACGTAATGAACACATGGAAAACTATCCTACAAATATACAATAAAATTAAATAATAACATTTTTTTAAGGAAACTTTTCTAATTTTTTATTGAGTTTACAATTTTATCGAATGAGATATTTTTAAATGAAGTAAACAAAACTTGTTAGATACCTCGTGTTCATTGGTTTGCTTTCAAAAGATTTAACATGGACCTTGAACGTGCTGGATGGAAATTGACTTGGGTGCTTTAAGAGAAAGATTCTTCGAGTGATTTTTTTTTCCTGTGTATCGAAGGATTGTGAAGAAGAAGCTTCAACGACGAGCTCTTTTGGTTATACAGCGACATTAACCAGGTGGCTAGCTAGAAACAGAACTGGCCAAAGAGGCATGTTAGTTGATGCCGAAATCTATCCGGCTGTAAGCGTTTTCTTAAGTAAAATAAAGTAAGTAAAAGATTCATCTTTTGGGAGGAAATACGGGAAAAGACTCACCATTTCATGTATAAAAACTCTAGCCATCTAGTTCCTCTATCGCATCGCCAAAAATCCAAAGTTGTGTTTACCATATTTCAGTTTTTTAGGTGACAGTCAGAACATTTCATAAAGAGTTTAAACGTATCTAGTGCCATTAGCGTAGTGGTTAGTCTGTCGCGACTTTAACTCAAGTTCCGAATCAAATTAGACGCAGACTATCTCCTACGATGAAGTTTGACGGTAAGTTGTAGCTCTTCTCTATCTAGTCCTGCAGAACTAGCAACGCAAACAAAAGGACTCATTGGAATTGTCCTTGGTTCTCGTCATAAAGCTGCCTTGACAAACAACATACAAAGTGATTTGCAAGAGAAGCAACGAAATAATTTTTTATACGAATCTTTCGACGCCATGCTTCTGCCTCATACAGCAAGAATGAGATTATTAAGGTCTTGTAAAACCTTGGTCTAGCGACCGACCGCACCAGTATAACACTCAACCTCTCCATTCAAAAATTCTTTTACTCTCATATCCGCTCAAATATAAATTGGTGTGTTAAAACATGAATTCACCATTTGCCATATTTCGTTCAGTTAAGTTGAACAAAAACGGTTTGAAATTATACTTTTTTTGCGTGTATTATGTACCTACTTCTAAATTGACAACTCGATGTTCGAATAAGTGGAAAATGCTGCTGTCGCAACATAAGCAGGTAAGTATTCAGCCCTATTACACAATCCATTCGGGGATTTCCGAATGCATTTCTACTACGACGGAGCTGTATGTTTTTTTCCGTTTCATTCGGATCTTCTGATAGGTATTTCCACTAATTTCGAAATTCTTATATATATTTTCCACTACGAAGGCATTTGGAGATAGTTATTTCGGGATTCGGGGAATTCTTTCGATTACGATGGAACGTGTGATAGGGCTGATTGTTTTGATTTAAATCGAGTGCACAAGAGATGAATTGATTTTTTTTTAAAATGATATAGTAACATATATTATTTATATATACCTACTTTACTGCAGACTGAAAGTTAGGGGTTCATACTTACTTACTTATGTATATACTTACTCCATCTTTATTTCGTTCGTATTCGTTGCTTTCCTAACATACATTACATTTTAAATTCCAGTAATTCTTTTGAATTATGAAAAATGTCAAAAAGTTTCTGAATTTCCTTTTCTTTCATTTAAAAGTAAAAATTCACAATAAGAAAAAAATAGAACACAAAAGTTTCCAAAAAAAAACTTCATACTTTTATTTTTGTAAGTAACATCGTCTCATAAATTGCTAAAACAGTGTTTTTATTTTGTAAAGTATCATCTGCTTGTATAATACATACATAATATAATATTTTATATAAAAATCTTATCTCAACAACTCTCTTTTCAATATGATAATTATTTTAAATTGTATTTTACCGATTTTTATATCAGTTTAAAGTGATTTCCGGATTAGAATATTTTATGTCTTATTGAATTGATGTTTTGTTATTGCATTTTGTTAATTTTATTTTATGTTATATATTAAAAAAAATATATATATATATATTTTGTATATTATAATGGCCACATGTCGATAGCTTAATGACGTTTTAAATTATTAGCACAACCAACGAATTCTCAAAAATAGGGGTCTAGGTGAAAAAAACTTAGGACAGAAAACAATCTTAGTTTTTTTTTTGGGCTAAGTTAGGAGGTAAACATTATAAAAGTCTCCAAAGTTTAATCGTATCTTTGAGATTTTTTCACGAGCTTTAAAAAACAACTATAACAGAATTAAATTTACTTCACGTTTTTGATTACCTTTGGTTCTGGACTTCTTTACCGTGCAATGAAGATGAGACAAAAACCTTGGTGATAATTAATTTTCTTTGAAAACGAATGTAATTTAACGCCGTTCAACAGAGCAACGTCCACTTGAGCAAC
Organism: Baccha elongata; assembly: GCA_951217065.1. NCBI lineage: Eukaryota > Metazoa > Arthropoda > Insecta > Diptera > Syrphidae > Baccha > Baccha elongata. Next base: position 18,234,734 of record OX578274.1, on the reverse strand, counting down.
GTGACGCATCTCACAAGCTAATCCAGTATGAAACATTTAAAAAAGGCTTTGCGGTGGCGTTGCTCAAGTGGACGAAGGGCCTAAGAGTTACAAATCCAGTATCTGTGGTCTTACCTTAAAGATGAGTATTTTTTCCTTTTGTTTGTCAGATTAAGCGCAAGTTGTAAGCGAAAAACTAAAATTAAAGACCTTTATAGCCTTCCCGCAACCTCCAACCAAAGATCTAAAGTTAATTGTTCTGCCTTATGTTTTCACACCTAGAATCACTCGTCGACTGGGCTAAACGTGTTAATTATTCAAATTATCAACTGAGCCATCGATTTATGCCTTTTAAAATTTGTTAGTAGGTATTTGTATAATATAATATTTTTAATAGCAAGAAATTTGTTGAAGCATTTATAATTTGGTTATGTGAGGTTATTTAAAAATTGAGTTCAATTGCATCTGAATGGGGTTATTAAATGATTTATTATTCACATGAGATAGGAAACCCATATCAATAAAAAAAAATTACATAATGGCTTTCATTTCAATGTGACTCTGAAATGAATTATGATTAGTGATACATTTTTCAAACATAATAGCAATAATCGATTCATACAATTTCAACTAACATTTTGTTGCAATGAAATTTAAAGAGACATTTAGTTTTTTTTTTTTTAATTTAGCTTAAAATGAGTTATTTTGGCCAAACAGGTTAAAATTAATTATTTTTTTTTATCTTAAAGAATAGTAAATATTGGACAACAAGCAATAAGCTTAGGGAGGTCAACAAATTTACAAACTTACCTTCAAGAACAATGAATATAAACAATATTTATGCTGAAAGCGATCCATCAATTATAAAAATATTTCTTAAAAAAGTAGTTTTCAAGCTGATTTCCAAATCCTTTTTGCTTTATCAAAAATACACTTCAGTATTATTTTTTTTGCCATAATAATAAAAAATGCAATACATGAAGAAACAACAAAAACAACCTTATACATCGTTGAATATTATATATATGTATATGTATATTGTAATAATGTATGTATGACATGTATTAACTTATGAATAGACCATGTTGTTTTAACACAAATCTTTGTTTTGTTTGTTTATTATCATTTTCATTGTTCGTTTTATAAATTTGTGCAATGCAATATAAAAAATAATTTTAAAACAAAATGTTAACCTATTACTTTGATAATTTAAAATTACTTAACGCGCTGAATTTCGAGGGATATTTCAGAAATCAAAATTTTCTTACTTAATTTTATTTTTAACTTTAACATTTAAAAACGAAATTGACTGCAATTATAAACCGAATAATTTTGTCTGTCTGAATGTTATATAATTGTATTGTTCCTTATAAAGTCCTGAATGCATGCATATACGCATACAACAGAATTCCAGTAAATGAAATAGAAAATATCGAAAAAAATGGACTATATATTTTTTTTAAATATGTTGGGTTTATCAATTTGTTCAATTCTTAAAGTTTGAAAGTTTAAAATAAAAAAAAATCTTGAAGATACAACTAGCAGTCAAATAGTGTGCAATACAGGTTGGTTTAAGTATTCTTTATCGACTCCTGCAACCACTATAATTTTATTATTATTTTTAGTTAAAAACTAAACAGCGCCTTATAATTAATATTTTACAAAAAAAATTAAGAAAACGAATAAAGTTCAACATTTCGTTAACTCTTTTTTGCACAGTCAAATGACAGTAAAATAAAAAATATATAATTATCCGATTTTCGATCAACAAATATGGTTAAGTCAAAAATATAGCTTTTACTTTATATTTGCGACTTCAATCGTGGTCGGGGTAGATCACCAAAAACTGCATCGCCATGTACACTCTTAGCAAGAGCCTTGATGCTAGCTGCTATGTCAACATTGTCTTCGAGAATCTGTTGAAAAATATTAATATGTTAAAAATAGAGCACAAAAAACGTGTCAATGCAATTACATCCTGAAAATGTGATAATTTATTGATGTCTCTTATTTAAACTTAATAAAATTGTCATAAGAGAATTCAACGTTGTGCTTTGTGAGGAAAACATTGTAAGGACTAGAAATAAATCTCTCACCAAAAATCTCCAATAACGGACAAATGCTTATTGACTTTGCGATGAGTAGAAACATCGTAGAAGCTTGAATTCAATTTCCTTTTTCCAGAATTCCAAAATTCTAAAGCGACATGCATGCCGTTAACCGAATCCATCAACTAATTCGACACATTGCGATCGATCGGAAATAGTCGAACAAGATTTTCTAACTTTCCGAAAAGCAAAAATTGAACCGGTCACATTCTTAGGCATTTTTCTTTTTAAACTCAGAGCAGTGCACTTGTGTTTGTTTTTTCGATCAGAGCTTACTGGGAGCTTACTCTATGAGCTCGGGATAAAAAGATGGAGTAGACAGAGCATGAAGTAGTTTTACCATATTATTTGATAGATTGTGATGCAATGTGCCTTAGAAAAACCGCAATCACAAAAGTCGCTAGAACCTACGCGAATTGTTTCTCTCTCAATCTAGCATATAACCTCGTGCCCCATCTGAAGTAGGAGACTAATAACAAGATAACACCCAGCCTATTCGACAAGTGCATATTGTTAGCGCTCCCAGTGCTTCCAGTGCTATGGCCTGGCCATACAATCGAAATTATGAGGATCCAGTTTCACTGGACACTCAGAAATTCTTTATATTGTATAGAAACAAATAATGAGTCTTGCTAAATGGGTTTTTATACAGATTCTAAAGAAAACTTCAAATGTGTTTTCCCAAGTAGAGATGCCAAACCACCTTGGCTAAAAAATGAATAGGTGAGACTCAATCAGACTACCTAACAACAGCAGTGTATACTAATTTCTGCTGTTGAAAGAAAGTCTAAGCTTGCGAAAAGCTTAAAGTTCTTGCTATACAGCACAATATAAAACTCTGCTGGGTTCCCGGTCATACTTTGAAATACTTCTTTGATAACATCGAAGAACTATCCGAGTACTCTTTAACAAATCTTTTCAGATTTTCGAAATAAAGTGGATGGTTACACGACCTGCGATAAACTACCATGGATCTGTAAGACTACGAGTATGGTAGTATGGTAACATGAGGATGAGGAATTGGTAAATTTTTAAATGAGCAATAGGTTCACATTGATCTAAGTGAGTTGTAGTTTAGCTAATGACCGTTCTCCAGAAACCAGTAAACCTAATCCAACCTTGAGAAACTGAAGACAACAGTTAAAAAGCTGAAGCACAATAAAGCTTCTGGAGCTGATTACCTGACAACCGAGCTTTTAAAAGCCGTTGAAGATAATTTGGCAAGGAGCATGTGGTGAGTATAATGAAAATATGATTAAAGTATAAAAAGTATAAGATCTTATATTTTATTTTGTTTGAGGGTCTTAAACATCCAAATCGGTGCTTATACATGTGGTTGTAGACAAGAAAAGTCTACCAACGACCAAATGTCCGCATTACGACTTGTACTAGAAAAGATCCAGAAACACAGTAGAAAAAAGCTCGTTAATGCAGCTAATTTTCGCTTTTAAAAGAGATGAGCTTTGCAGAACCAAGTATAACCACAGTATCCCCAACAAACACATTCAATTGCTCAGAATGAAGCTGAATAACACATGTAGTTTTCTTAATGGATCTCTCCAATTTAATTTTGGAAGGCATCGTTCGAAATTCTGATGTTAACCTTCGGTGCAACATCTAAAAAAGTCCGTACAAATGCTGGTATATCCATATGCCGATAACATAGATATCATTGGAAGAAGAAGGCAAGTATTAGTCAATGGCGTCAGTACGCGAAAATTTGAAATGGTTTCCCTATCTAGTCTATTTTAGAAGTATTCTACTGTTGATATAATTTTTTTTCGTAATTTGTCATTTGGTTATTTAACCTTTTATCATTCGAGATTTTGTACTTTACCAGTTATACTTACATCGTCATCTGAATCAGCAATAAGGGTGCCTTCGTTAACAGAATTCGCTATGGCTATTGGAAGACTCCGAGCAAAATCTCTATAGTTTTGCTTCTTAGCATGACTTCCAGGAATGGGAATAGCAGCTTCCAATTCAGCTAATGCATCTAACAAACAAAAAAATAAATAGAAATTCTTAACACATTTATTTTGGAAGAGCCGGATGGAATTTACTAACCTTCTGCATCTTCTGCACTCTCTTCAACATCAGACATATTTTGCGGGATGGAAGATCTCGGAGCCATTGAATAGCTTTCTACTCCTTCCAATTCAAACAGGCAATCGCCATCTCCATCCATACCCGGACCAGCACTACCAAACGAGCTGGATGAATTTATGTAAAACATTCCATTTCCGATAGAAGAACGATGTCCACCAACAACACTACTGATACCAATGGTAGCCTGTTGTTGTCTGTTGAATGTCGGACTGTTGCCAACACTCATAGGGGTGCTTTCTGGTGTCGCAGGTGGGGTATCGAAGCTTGTAACCTTCTTGTTATTGAACGAGAATGCACTCTGTGCAGACGATGCTTGATTATTGCTGTCCATGGCACTTAAAGAAGAATTGTTATTGGATGTTGCTACACCACTTCCGCCAATTTCGATTTTAGTAGGGGTGGTAATGGTGGGCGTTGTTGGGACACTATTGGCACTAGTTCCCATGGCATCAATCAATTGTTCAGGTACTTGGTTAACTAGACTAACTAATATTTGATATTCTTGTTCAGACTTTTCACGAAAGCTCTTTAAAAGAGCAAATTGCTGTTCCGTATAGCGGTGTATACGTTCGTCCGTATCGGCAATTTCCTTTTGCAGCCTTGACTGCAAACTTTGTGTGAGTAATCGCAGACGATTGTTAGCCTTATTGCTTCTTATGTGGAAGGTTTTGTCATCGACCTGTTGTTGAACTTGTTGGTGATTCATTATAAGAACACCAAAGGTCTCCGAGAAGGATTTTTCCGATTTGCGCTGCACTAGATCGTCGTGGCTTGTCAGCAGGTTGGAATTGATCAGATAGATTGCGTCTGAAGTGTGCTTAGCACATATAGCTGTATTGCAATTAATGCAAATATTAAGAATCCACGAGTTGCAAGGTAGCATGCAAATTAAATCGCGTTGGTGGATGGTTACTGAAAGTTCCGAAACCGGTCCGATGGCCTAGAAAGAGAATATATAAAATAACATTTTGTTAACTTCTTAATCGGGTATATGCTCATTTCGTTTGATAAGATTACAAGGTATTGAAAGTTCATACAACCAACCACACGAACACAATTAAATTAATCATTACACAGACTATATATTTCTATGAGGCCTTGGAAACAATAGCACCAGACATTATGGACTTTGATAAGAAAACTAAGGTTTTTTGTTTGTTGAAAAAAGGTAATGTTAAAACTTTGGTATCACAATATCAATCAATACTTTCATTAATTGTTTGTATATTTAAATTAATATTTTATACATAAATGTAAATCGATACGTGGCATACATGTTGGCTACTGGGAGTAGGAAGTGGGTGTAACCTATTTTCCTCTGATTTATCCGGTATGCTTTTGGGTAAGAGCTTTACGCATCACAAGCCAAAAATATTTTAGTGCCATATTTTATCCGACTTTAATGGGAAACAGTAGTTATAGTGTCGAGTGAAATTTTATAAAGCTATCCATCGACTGTTCCTGGTTGAAATAGTCAGCAATTGTATTTATTGAACAATGGCTTCAACAACAATATAGGTAATGAAGACAAATGAATGGAAAGTTAAAATTTTATTAGGTTAGGGTGGATCTACAATACATTTTTACATAATGTTGTTTTACACAAGATGTCGGCAAGTTAAGAACTAGTAGAACTAAAACTGAATAATATCTCTCAAATTTGTTAAAATGTAATGTGTGCTCGCAAGCCGGACAAAAGTCGTGATACAAAAATATTTTACAATACCAACTTAGATATAGCAGAACTGTGTGCAAGAAGTTTACATATAATAAATTTTATCTATAATGAAAAGAATACATAAGGTAGGTACTATAAATAAAATAAATAAAAAACAATTCTCTTAATAATATGGCTATGGTTCTTATATGTGGAATTCTAATTTGATCATGAGTAAATACTTAAAATTCAAAGCACGTTTTGAAATCGATTTACTGATTCAGATAATACGATTTAGCAAGTCCCCTTTTATTATCAAGAACAAGGAAAGAATCATTAAATTATATTATTAACTTAATTTATTTATAGAGTGCACTTAATGGGTTGCGATGCGTGGAATTAGTTTGTTTTAGGTTCTCTTTTCTACATCGACTTCTTTTGGTTTAATTTATCGACAGTTTGAGTTTTTTAACGATATCTTATTATATTTTGATTGGACTTCAAGATTTATATATTAAATGCATACAGAAATGATCAAAGACAAGCCTTAACAGGAAATTATTTTTTTCACTTCACCTCTATGTACCTATGACTCCTATCTCTTCGATATTTGAAAAATATCAGCAGAACAAACTGATCTGTGGTTGACGAATTTGCCAGTATTGAATTGGAGGCTCTTAATAAAGACAAAACGAAATACATGCTATCAACGAGAGATGTAGAGTTTACATCATCAACTCGGTCAAAACTTTACAATTGATATAAATAACTGCAAAGTAGTCAATGACTTTGTTTACCACTGAAGGTAATAAAGTAGTAAGGTCCTCTCTCATCGAACAAAGGTACGTTATCCTCCGAGTTCTGCTGTATGTGCTTTGAAAAATTCAGTTAAAAAGATGGGAACTTGGAGAAAAGGATAGGACTCGGCAGTGTAGTAAGTAAGTAAGTAAGCAATTCAGCCGTATTGTGAAGTTCGCCCGAACTACATTACCCCCGAAATAATTGACATTTCACTTTTCGCCTATTGTGAATGTTCGGGCGAAAATTGTGAATTTCCGGGCGAAATCAATTAATGTTCGAAAAATTCCCCTAATTGTCATCAATTATTCCGGGCGAAATGCGATGCGATCGACAGGTAAAATGTTCACTTATTTTTTGAAGGCGAACGAGTGAAAAATTTGTGAATTACAAGACATTTGTTTATTTTTCGTCAGCTTAGGTATAACAAAACGCTAATTATTGTATTATTGTTTAAATCTGTAAAACATAATTAATGTATTGAAATATTTTCACAAACACATGAAATGTTTCAAAACATTTAACACCAAATCATCCCTCAAAATTGTCTCCGAACTGTTACCTTTTTGAACTCTTCGTTTTGACTGCACTTTTGAAAACAAAACAAATAAATATAATTTGCTACTACACATATGTATTTATATTTAAATATCGTATGAATTCCTTTGATTTTGTCAGGATTGATCGGAAGAGTTTACTTTTTTCATTACATGGATCAACGAAGTAGCTCTTTTTGTGGTTTATTGTAGGTACCTACATACAAGGATGTGATTATTTAACTTTTAACAATTTACTATGATTTACTTTATTCACAAGTTGCGATATTCACAACAAATACACATCCAAAAGATTGTTTAAACAATTTAATTTTGCAATCATTTTAAAAAAAAACAACACAACACAATTATCGCTCTTCTTTAGATCTGTCAAATCGAAACTAGGTGTGTTCATTTATTTTTTCAAGTTTTTGTTAGAAATGAAAAACAAAACTGTCAAAATTTGTTCCGGAGTAAATTAATGTTACTTTTAAGAAGTGCATAAACACGCCTCGCTTATCCGAAATGTCACTGTTGATTCGAAGTGAAAAATCGTCCGGGCGGAATTCCCAATAGCTTTTAAAATTCCGGGGGAACAGATTTTCGCCAGGCGAAATGTATTCCGGGTGAACTTCACAATAAGGCTGATTGTTTTATTCAGATTAAGATTTGAAAAAAAAATTGATTTATAGCTATATTATTCGGTATTCTTTATGTAGGTAACATAAAAACATGTATTTAGCATCAATGGCTCGGTTGAGCCCTCTATTGCGATTAATGTCAATTTCAATTCATTTCACTGCGAAGAGGAAGGAAATATGATTTCAATAAAACGGTGAAAAACCCTCCCTATTTCAATTGTGTATGTGGTAGTGACCAAAGATTGTTTAAATTTAATTTTTGTAACCTTAAAGGAAGCAAAAACAAATAAAAAAGTATTTTTTTCAATATTTGTTACTATTCGCACTTATTATTTAAGTTTCTGAATTGTAAAAACACTGCGCGTATATTTGCATATAGCCTGGCCATATGATCGATGTAAACAATACGTATGTGTAACGAATTAGCACTCCCAAACATCACTCCGAACAATGAATGGAACGGTTTAGGGAAGTTTTTTTTCACTTAGAGGGCCTTCCGAACGTTGAATGGAAAACGACATAAATATCCTTATTTCAGTAGTTTTTTATGTTAGCCGTAGTATTTTTGTTGTTTTTGTTGTTGGGGTTGTTGTTGGTGCTGGTCTTTAAGTAAATAAATATGTATTTTGCATTAATGGCTCAGTTAAGCCGTATGTTGCGATTAAATATCCTTATATCAATAGAAAAGTGTAGTTTTGGCAACTACTGGAAACTTTAAGTGCAAAATTAATGTTGTCTTCATAATAAACTTTTCTAAAACTCTCGCAACTACTGACCTCAAAAGAAATCATTTAATCCTAAATATTCAGATTATTATTATCCAATCCCGTCGTTTTATCTCATCTTGTCACGTTGTTTTGCTTGAATTTAAATATTATTTATAAATTCAATATTTTTCTCGCCATAAATAAAAAAAAGTCAAGCAAATATACTTAACAAAAAACGTATACTGTGTCATTGTTGATTATTGTCATCATCGTTTTTGCCTTCTATACTCGCTCGTGCTCGGTTGATTTTTTTTATTTTGTTTCATTTGCTGCTTTGTTGATAATTTTAATTATTGTAATTAATGTTTTTTTTCTTATTTAACTTGAAGAATATGTGGGATTATCTTACTTTAAACTTTGACTGTTTTGATGATGAGAGGACAGGCATGTCAGAAGCGGCAATACATTTTATTAAACAAAATATGTATTACAAAAAAGGGAAGGGTTATCTGTTGCGGAATCTTTTCTTTTGGCAATTTGGTCGTTTTTAATTTAGTTGTTTTATTCCTTAATGATTTTTATATTAATCTAGCACATAGAAAAACAAACGGTTGTGTTTTATTGACCAGGAGAAGGCATTAATAATGCTTTGTATTGTGTCCATACTTCCTTTGTTGTTGTTCTGTTTGCGTTAAAACAATTCTTTCTTATTTTTTCTTCCTCAGAGGAAAGACTATTTTTTCGTTTTTTTTTATATTATTTTTATAAAAGGGATATCAATGTTTTAATGTCGAAGAGAGCATCGAACGATAGAGATGGCAGAAAGATTCGTTCTAGTATTTTAACCATAAATTCTCTGAATTAAATGACCTTGACCTCCTTAAGACTCTTGTATTAAAATAAGTAAGATTGAGACTGTATTGTTTATTACTTAGAGAAATGTAACTAGTAATAAATGTATTCGAATAGGACAGTAAATACTCAAATTGTTATGTGTAGGTTGTTAGTTCTATTGGACTGGAGGAGATCTAAAATTTATCGGTCAGAACAAAATATACTCTTAGAGGACTTATCCATTCATCGCAACAGGCATTGAGTATGAACTTTAATCGCAGATCACTCGATGTCAAAGTCTATACTAAACACATATCACCACTTGTTGAGATCGTGTTTTTAAAAAGTTTTGAATACGACCTCTACAAGATGGCGATCTTTATCAGCTTTATCAGCAATGATAAAGCCGGTTTTCGGACTTTTCAAAACTGATCCGTAAAATTTGCACCACTTTGTACTATAGTATGCTTCAATACAGTGTGGCTAAATTTGAAAGCATAATACTACTACTACTACACAGAATTGGTTTTGTAAGAGAGAATAGTTTTTCTTTATGAGAGATTTTAGCATGATGCTAAAAATGTTGGGATTATGCTAAAAAGATATTACAAAGGAGTGATGCATGATGGTGGTGGTTAACCAAAGTAAACAAATTCAATAAAATACCTACAATAGCAGCATGATAAATTTACTTTAGCATTATTCCAAGAAGACTAAAAGTTTGCGACTTGACCTTGATTATAGTTTCCCATGATCGCTTGTCTGTTTACTTCAGAAACATTTAAGCAAAACTGACTGATTTGTTAGTCGTGTCTGAGTTTTTGGGCAATCTATTTACACCACGTTACTCACAATTCACAAGATCATGTCAACTTTTTCTTCGTCTTTTTCGAAGATGCTATGATCTCGAATGGGATCACACCATTCCCACTTCTTCACTTAGTTTACTGATCTGCTTGTGGGATTCGTCGGGTTGACCTCAGAAAATGCCAAACTGCTGTCGCAACCAACTTCCCATATTAGTCATTCGACGGAAGTGTATATTGAAAGAAAAACTGTGTTTTTAGAAAGCTTGTATATCACTTTAAAGTAGAGATAAAAGTTGTATTCGTTGAGCCCTGGGGTTGCCCTGGATTCGCCCTAAAGTCGCCCCAAAGCGTTTTTTGAAAAACCTCAACTCGGCCTGGGTAACAAATTCTCTGTTTTTTGAGACCTGGGTCGCCCTGAACTCGCCCTGAAGTAGATCTAGGTATGTTGCTGGGGCGAGTTGAGGTAAGCAAATTGACATGTGTGTTGTCAAACATATGTTTACAATTGAATATTTTATTTTGCTTTTACAATGCAGAGAAAAGAAATTATAGATTTATTTTAATGAAAATAAATAGAAAACATACAAATAAAACAAAATGCAATTGTTTAATGCTTTGGGATGTACCAAAAGCAACATTTCAAGTTTTAATTTCGGAAACAAATATTTTTTGTTTCTTTCTATTTGTCAACAACACAAAACCTACGTTTTTTAAGAACCAAAAAAGTCAGTTTTTTTTTGACAGCTCTTGGGGCTGTCAAGACCCTGGGTAAAATTCAACGAACACAACTAAAGCTACGTCTCCATTTATAACATACGTAGTTATTGATTGAATCTTGTTTCCGCCCTATGGTTTTGAGAGATTGATTTCTTCATCAATAAATTTAAGGTTTTTTTTATATGGAAATTCTCCTAAAATACCCAACCGGAAATGATTTTTTTATTTCCAAAAGAATATAAATAACAAAGCTACTATGCGTGTCGCTTTTCTCTGTGTTACCGCGCTAAATACTTTGTTTTGCTTCACAAACTAGATTAAAATAGCATAGCTACTTAAAATATTTGCATGAGATTTTGCCATAAATTGAAAAAAAAAAAAAAAAACTACAATACCTTTGATTCCTCTCTTTTGTCTTTGTTTTCTCTGTTTCGAGTTATTTTCGTATTTGTTTACAATTTGACACATTGGGCATGTCCATTTCACACCTAACGCTAGTTTTAGATATTATTTTCGCATGGATGACTGCCGTCTTTCTGAAGCCTAGGGAGGCGGAGGAGTATAGGAATGTATATAGCAAGCTTTTATATCAGTATCACCCACCCCTAGAAGAGTTACAAACAAGATAAAATATTATTTACATATTTTTTAATGTGCACGTTTTTTTTTTCTTTTTGCGTGTATTTTTTTTTTATTTATTTGTCATGCAAATAGAAATTCATTAAAAGATTGAGATTGTTTGCAGCATTATAATATTGCGCGGTAAAATTGTAATGACATGCGAGGAATGTGGCAGATTTTTAATATCGGATAACAGACTGTATCTGTAATAAATAGGTCTAATAGACTCGTGAACATGATAGTATTAATATTTTTTTAATTTAATTAAAAAAAAAAAAGAACTACTATGAACTACAACGAACGTCAATGGTTAGCAAACATGCTACCCAACACATTCGACCTTTTAGGGGTTTTGTTTGAAGACTCACAAGTTCATAAAAACTGCAAAAAAAACTGAATGTAGGCTAAGTAAACATGTTTACGTTTTTAGTTTGAAGGAAGACTTACGATTTCATGTTGTTTTGTTTGAATGAAAAATATTTTATGATTTCTGTTTTCATGGTTAGCATTCATAAGAGATTTGAATTTTATTGTTGATTTTGATAAAAAAAATCTATTTATGTTTCTCGAATTTATTAAATATATATTCAATCATAACAAGGAAGTGTTGTTGACTCTATTTGAGAAGTTTAATTGTTGAGCGATCTATATCGTGCAAATATGCAAACAAAGAAGTTTTCGCCTTAGAGATTGTCCAAGCTTGCCCCAAACATATTCTTTTTAGTCATTATAAGTCAAACAAATTTATATTTAGGACATTATGTACATAAGTTTTAGTGTTCTGGAATTAAGATTCCATAAATTTAAACGAACTTTAGTCCAGTTATTTGGGGCCAAAACGGGGGTTTAGCTGGAAAGTTATAAGATTTATTCAAAACTCCTCCAAAACTTTATAGATAAAACTACCAAATGACTGGACTACTTGTAGAACTGGGAAAAGAATCTCTCAGACATACACCAAGCGGAGCAACGAGGTTACGTAAGCTGGACTGGACTGCAGAAAGTAACCCCTTGAATCCGCGAAGAGTGCCACTCAGGTAGGTACTGTTTAATAAGAAAACTGTTGATAAAGGCAAAGGACAATGGATCCAGTTAGACCCTTAGTGCCACGCAACACGCAACTTTCATACAACGTATTTTAAATATTTTTTATATGGGAATTGCTTGTGAGTTGCGTTGCGTTGCTCGATTGTGTTTAATAACTTGTTTCGGCTTAGAGTATGTCCATGAGCGGTAGAGAATTATTGAGTTATGTGCCTTTAGACAGACAAAAATTAATCAATAATCACTTTTAAATCTCCTTGCCAGTTTTGTTCACACCTGCATTTGTGTGAACGGTTTCATTTCTGATGTCAATAATTTTTGAGTTGTTAATTTTTATTTTATATAATATACATACATATATACATAAATTTCCGAATATAATGATTTAAACGAATTTATTTGATGGCAAATTAGTTATTAGAGTGAGTGAGTTTTGTGAAGTAAATGCATTTGATAGTAAATAGTTAAGTTATTTAAATGAGAAGTGAAGATGTGCTACGAAGAATTAGAACAACATAGCATATTCCAGGTTACTCTTTATGAAAGTTTAATAATATGTATATATTACACCCAATATCCCATAACATTCTTAACATTTAGTTTATCATCGTTTTTCAAATCTTAGATAATTCCCCACAAATCGTTCTCTACAATCTTATTATTAGTCGTTAGCAATAATCTGATAAAGTCTTATCATTGTAATTAAAGATGTTATATCTATGTATGAAAATAAATATTGTTTTTAATTTATCTATACAAAAACACAACAAGTCCTTGAGTTTCCATTGAAAAAATATTTATTTTTAGCTTTTGTTATTGTTTTTTTTTTAGTATTGCATGATGATATGAGAAGATATTAAAGCTTCTAGCTTTTGTTTAAACAAGAATTCAGACGATGGAAAGACAAACAAATAAAGGTATCGCGTTTTTAATAAAAGTAGTAACCGTTATTCAATTTGACACGAAATGCAGCCATTGAACTTTGGGAGTTTGTATGTGTTTGTTTGTCAAACATACATTATAATGTTAAACTCCATAAAATTGTTTTCTTTTTTGTTTAATAATGCTGCCTTAATGCAAAGAATTGTGGGCGTCAATGATACAATGGATGGAGTGCTTTACTGATAACTTAGAGGTTGCCAGTTCAATCCTTACTCGGGTACAAAGCATTTTTTTCAGCATTCCTCTCAGTTTATGTTCGACGTCGCCTGTGAGGTACGCAATGAAAAATAAAAAAATCAACTAGCTCTTTATCCATTGCATAAAAACAATTATTTCCTAATCTTTCTAATCCTCCTAACAAGTGCCGTGCAACACCTGTTGCATTTAAAAGAAAAAACATAGTTAGGAAGTCTGTTTCCGATCTTCCAACCTCTCCCCATTTGGATATGTGCTAAGAATTGTAGTCTATCGAAATAAGGTAAGGAGACAAATGGCACTCAACCGGCACTCCTTGAAATAACTATAACTCCAGCCAAAAATAAAAACCAAGACTAAAATTCTTAAAAACGAATGATAAAATTCGTAAAAACGAATAATAAAATTTGTAAAACAATTGGTGGTAGCACCTTTAAGTTGTTGTTGTTGTTCAAAAATTCAATGAACTTAGTTAAAATATTGTTATTATTATTATACATAGAATGCACGAACTTGCTTCTGCAGCCAACTATGGGAATCAAATTTTCGTTAACTGCATAATATCATTGATATTATACACATAGAGGAATAAAGAACGTTAGAAGTATCTGATTCAAGATGGCGTTACTGCTTCCACTTTGAGTGTTAATTGACGTACAAAATGAGAATGAGGAAATAATTTTATATTTGTTCAGATAGAAAATCACTCACAGTCACTTGTCTGTCTATGTAGTATTTCTTCATTTACCACACCGCCAACCAACAATATTTCTCATGTGCGTGGGCCCTTTAAAAATGAAAAACATAAATACGTATGAGATACAGTAAAAAGTTGATACAGATTGTCATTGCTTGATTTTGGGGTCTCTTTCATTTGAATGAGCAAAACTGCAATGAAGAAGCAAAAAATACGCACAAAGAAGTTGAATTTCTTATTTTTGTATTTGGCTCGCTTTGAATCTTTGTTTCTTCAATTTACTCAACGCGGAACGTAAATACACTCGGCGCTTGTAGCGAACCCAAGATTACAACGGTGATGTCATCGAGATTGTGAAAGAATATAAGTATTTTGGAGTTTATCTCAAAAAAGAATGAGTATGGACAGCCATTTTAAAGAAAAGCTCTCCAAAGTCAAAACCGCAGTTGAGTACATAGCGAATAGCAGTAAGTACCGGGTATTCGAGGCAGTTGCAGAATCGGTACTTTTTTATGCAGCTCAAGTCTGCGGAGGGAGAATATAATATGATACTGTGGAAAAACTGCTTAGATTTGTCGTCAAGACATCTTTTTGTCTTCCACCTAACTCACCCAACTAAAGTAAAAATTGTCAATCAGGCAGACGGCAGGGCCATGCTTTACAGATTTGTATATATATTTTATGTTAACAATTTTTGGATTAAATAATAAAATCTAATCTAAATCTTCCCCCATGCTGCGAATTTTAGCCGAAGAAATTTCTTTGGACAGAATTATGAAGAATGTCAAGTGAAGCAAAAAACAACAACTACTGCAGCATTCATGGCATTTGCTTTGATATAATAAACAATCGGTTGCCGCGCATTTAACAATTTTTTCAATTATTAAATTTTTTCATTGAATTCAACAATTTTTAATGGTGTTTCTTGAAAAAACAAATTTTAATTTGTTTTCGGTAAGCACTTAAATCATAACAATACTTTTGTTTTGACGTCTACATTACAATAAAATGTCGATTTTTTGTTCAAAAGCGTTCCCGTAGTTTTTGGTAAATTTGCCTTTAGGTGAGAGATTTGAAAAGCTACGAATTTTCGAGCATTAATTACGGGAGCAGACCTAGTTTTTGAAAATCGACTTCAAAACATTTTTTTTCAAATTTTTTTTAGTTTAAAAATTAATTTTTCAAAAATTATTCACTAAAACAAGTTTATTAGGAAAACAAGAAAGGAAAACAAAAAGGCATTATATATGTTAAACAGTTGTTTTTAAATATTTTTTCCTGTTTTAAGTCAATTTTTTTCGAAAATAGCCCCTGTCTCCCGTACGATTTTTTTCTAGTTTTCCTACTCGCTTTAGATTTTTAGTAAACCTTACCTATACAGATCACCTCGTATATAGTGTGTTGAAATTTGCATTTCACGTTTAATAAATACAATGACAAGAAAACTTAAGAATCACAAATAGATGTATGCAAGTTCGTTTGGTATTTCTAATAGGAGTTTTATTTAGCTATAAACATTGAGTCAGGGGAAAGAAATTTGACACTTTAAAGCTTGGCAGTTTTATAAAATTATACCTACCTACATAATTTTGACGTTTAATCACATGGTTTTTATTGAGTGGACTCATAATATATTTATAAATTAAATCTAATATTTTGTAAAGAAAAAGTTTTGTGAATTGAATTACAGAAACAAAAATAATTTGAAATTCGTGTAGCCTGACCAAGTCTAAGTCGGTTATTATGTACTTTAATTTTTAATGCAAAAAATTGTCAAGATTCCAATGTAAATTAAAACAAACAAAAAAAACTCAATGAAAATTACTACTACTACTTCTAATTTTGACACTGTCATCACTAAACAATACATTTGACAGATTTGTACGAATCTAATTTTGATGTTTTTGATTTCATCGAAAAGCTGATTTGACAGATAATAATGTTTACTTTAGAGTTTCACAGAACTTAAGAATATGGAAGAGAAAACAAGAAACAGAAAACTACACATGATATGCCTATGACATGACGTGTTTCGTCTTTCTGACAGGTACGTTCTACGTGATAAGAGGGTTCGTTGTTTCCATAGGGAATTTTACCATATTGTCAAAAAATACATGACAGCTCACACTATGCGGATGACAGATTGAAATTATGTATCGCGCTTTTTTCAAACTGTCAGACTCGAAATCTTGTAAAAGAATTTTATAAATAATTTCTTTTTTTCCTGTGAAATTTGAGATATACGTGACTAAAAGGTTTAATGTGTATTATTATTAACAATTTTCCCGCACGACATTAATATTTGTTTCAATCAATTTTTCAACAATGATAACAAAATGTTCAGCTGTCATCCGCGTACTGCTGATTTTGACACTGCTCTACGAACGAGAAAGAGATATATCGTTGTTACCTAAAAAGCCCTATTCGTCATTTTGACACCGGAAAGCGAAGTTTGACGCCGAAAAGCGAACTTGTGGAAAATGTGATAGCTTTTTTTGTTGAAAAAACAAATATTATTGTTAAATATTATTGCTAATAGATTCTTTTTCAATGTTTGTTCTCATTTTCATCAAAAAATATATTCAAACAGTTGAAGTATTTAATATTCCAAATACATAATTCGATTTCGCTTTCTGACGTCAAACAAGAAACGTCAAAGTTCAACCACAAAAATCTTAAAATTCGCATACGTGTTTTCGTTACTTCATTCCTCCTTCGTTTCTACACCCCTCACCCAAAATTTCAAAAAGTCGTATGACGAAACGTACGGAAAAAGGACTGGATTCTTTTTTAATTTTTGTTCTCATTTTCATCAAAAAATATATTAAAACAGTTGAAATATTTAATATTCTAAATACATAATTCGATTTCGCTTTCCGACGTCAAACAAGAAACGTCAAAGTTCAACCACAAAAAATCTTAAAATTCGCATACGTGCTTTCGTTACTTCATTCCTCCTTCGTTTCTACACCCTTCACCAAAAATGTCAAAAAGAGTATCACGAAACGTCGGAAAAAGGACTGGTATAATCAGGGTCTATGACAAGAAATATAGGTACTAGAGGTTTTTTTAAATTTTTAAATTGCGGTTAAAGGAACACCAGTTCCTGAATAACCCAATAACCACTAGTACGCGCCGTTTTGACACAGAATCGTAATCATTTATAACTCGAACTTGTTTGTACAAAACCAATACTTGTACTATTAGTCTATTGAGCAATTACAAAACTTGTATAATAAAGATTTCTTCTCTTTATTATTTTGTTATCATTCCCCATCATCCAAAAGAAAATTTTCAAAAATGGACTAAATCAATTTACATTATGATATTATTAACTTACAAATTAACATATGTACGTATGTCTATACATAATTTCGTGACAGTAGGCCAGTAAAATGAGAATAAATAATAAGCAATACGTCGCGTCGCAATCGTGCAATCAATAAACAAAGTCTCCCACACATACACATAGGGCCGCAATAATTTATATTATCTTAAGACCTTGTAAAGTCAAATCCATATTGAATTTAGTAAGCCATATGTACAGTACATACATAGTTACAAATTTAAAATTTTACTGCTGACAGCTGATGTCTTACTTTGCATTAATTTGTTGTTTGTTCACAAAAAAGAGAAAAACATGATACGATATTTGGTTTTATGATACGCGTGTCTCCTCATCTAGTTTCTGGTGTTTATGGCTGAATAAATAGGGTTGTGGGTTGTCATAAAAATAAATTAAAGTTTTTGTTTTTTGTATGGATTATATAAATAAGTCTTATTTCGCCAAAAATAATAACTTTGTAGGCAAAATGGACGGCATTGGAAATGGTTTTGTTATTTAAAGCGGAAAAGAAAAGAAAAAGAAATAAACCATGTCTGATTCTAATATTTGCTTAATTATTATATAAAATGGCTCTAAAATGCTTGTAGACTAAAAAATACCTATATTCACTAACCATCTCTATAATGTCACCATTGAAGTACCAATTATAACAGTTCTAGAAGACCTAGAAGACCTCGAAAATACAATGACCTTAGATTTTTTAGTGTTAATAAGAAAATCCCATTTGCAGCAATATTCCGATAGACGATCTGTTGTAGTACTTCGGCTGATTCTGATAGTAAAACCAAATCATCGGCATACAGCAGTACATTGATTGACGTACCGAAAATCCGAACACCACCAGGAAGGAAATTTACTATGTCATTGATGAATAGTGAAAACAAAAGAGCACTGAGGAGGCATCCTTGACCTTAGATTTTTTAGTGTTAATAAGAAAATCCCATTTGCAGCAATATTCCGATAGACGATCAGTTGTAGTACTTCGGCTGATTCTGATAGTAAAACCAAATCATCGGCATACAGCAGTACATTGACTGACGTACCGAAAATCCGAACACCACCAGGAAGGAAATTTACTATGTCATTGATGAATAGTGAAAACAAAAGAGCACTGAGGAGGCATCCTTGTTTGATAAGATTGTTCGTTGGTAACCATTGTGAGTAGACTGACCCATCGCAGACAGCTTCTTGTGAGTCGAAGACCAAATATTTTGGTTATCTATATTGATAGATGCTACGTGTAAACGAGGATGTTTACATTTACAAATTTTATTTGCAAAATGGTTGACATTTCCCTAATCTTTTAAGTCTGGGTCTACTTAAGACGAGGACTTTATCTTATGTAATAGTTTTTCGTTTTCCTTTTTATTAGATTGGAAATGACGAAGAGGTTCTGAACTCGTACATCTAACTCTATCCCCAACATTTTGGATATTCGAAGAAGATTCTTGCTTTGAAACTTCCGCCAAAGATTGAAGTTCAGCGAGTAGACCCCAATATTCGAATACGGCGTTCGAAAGGGACGGCATCATGGTCATTGAGGCCTGAGGTATAGTTTAGAGAAGTCTAACAAAGACATTTGTTAATGATACAAGTTCTATACATGTACCAGTTTTGTACAGCATACATGATTTGGAAAAGTGTTTCTAACTACCGAGTAGATCCAATTTATTGGATAAAAGACATCTTTATGTCAAGATCGTGCAGGACGTCATGCAAGGCCAATTATTTGAGTATTACAAAGGGATAATTATCCAAAACATACAAGTTCGCAAAACAGTGGTTCGAAATAAATAAATTCAATATTTTGGAATGTCGCTGTGCTTTTATTGGAAATATTATTCAAAATTAAAGCGTTAAGCGGCCTAAAGTCAAAGAAAAATTGCGTTTCGCCCGGGTGCTAGCTTGTTGGTTCGTCAGATAACGTCCAGCTAAAAGAAACTCATTCATTGGAAATAGTTAGGTATTGGAAATAGGCGCCATACAACCGGTTTTCAGAATGAACTTATTGATGCTAATATTATTTTAACTCTATGAAAAAATAACAAATATTTTTTGTATCCTGTCTGTACCTGCAGTAGGTACACATTGCTATTATTTGGACCGCAGCTGTATGCTAAAAAAATGTAACTACATAATATCTAACAAGAAAGCTGACAAAAACCGGATAATTCTTTTGGTAAAATCATCAAAAAATTGATGATCATACCTATTTACCTATGTTAACCTTGAACGACATATTTTGACACACAATTTATCATTTTTTTTAATTATAAAAGGGAAAACCGGATTTATATCTGTTTACCAGATTTGTTCTCTACAACAAAATGAAAGAAAAAAAAAATATTTACTCAACAACAAAAATCTTCCTAACACGTGCCATTAGTTCGATAAAAAATAAGCTTTAACAATTCTGAAGAAAAAAAAAACAAACAAATCACAATAAATCACATTAAATGTTTTAACAATTGGCACGGACTCAAAAAAGTAAAATTAAACAACATAACAAGTTATCTTTACATGCCAACGAAACGAAAAGTGTAAACAGATACAAAAATATATATTACATACACTCTATAGAAAGAAAAAAACAAATTCAAGCCGGCACAAACAACTTGGACGCAAGAAGATGACATAACATTTGCGCGAATGACAAACATTCAACATACAAATTAAGAACCTATGTACCTATCTAACGTCAGAAAATTACAATTCTTTGGATGTCAAAGTTAAGTACCTAGTCACCCAAGAAATAAGAAATAAAAACAAAATTAGTGGCAAATTGAGTAAAAATAAACAAACCTATTTTTATTTGTATTTGTTAGAAAAAAAAAGTTGAAATAGATACAATAAACTTTATTCCTACTGCTGACAACAAAAAGAAGATTTGGACAAAAATAAAACTCGTTTGCCCATATTCAAACCAGCATTTATTTTTTTTATATATTATTTTGTTGATCACCAAAGCTAGAAGAACCAGAACCAGTATCTTCAAGTTGGTGTAGGGTTCTATAAAACCTAACTTAGCTGAAATGTTATTGTTTGTCGTGAGCGGAGGACGCAAATTTTAAACTTTATGTTGATTTCGTTTAAGAGTACATACATACCTGTATCGAAATAAAAAAAGCAAAAGAAAACTAGGTAGGTATGTGTACATACGCATGTACATAATTATTTAAATATATTTTTATTTAACTATTTTTTATAGAAATAGAATATACAAAAAGATAACAAAGAAAGTTGTTTGTATTGTATTTGCACCGATCAAGGTTATTGCTCTACTTAAAAAAACTTCTGTTTTCTTATCGTTTGATTTGTTTACTTGAGTAAAAAAAGAAATACTATAACAATAACAACAAGATAAACTTAAAAAAAAATAAAGTAATAGAAAAATCATAAGTTTGACAAATCGTTTTATTTCAGTTCATGTTATCTTTGGTAAAATAAAATTAAGGCTCAAAGTTGTAAATAAAATGGAACTGGCTTTTACCCGGTTGAATAATTTGAATGCATAAAATAGCCAACACAGGAAAGAACTTTTAGTTATTGTAGAGATCGATTAGCTCAGGAGAACTAGACACTAAAATCGCTTAGCTTAATGTGTAGAGATTTTTTTTACTTTTTGCTCTAAAGGTGATATGATAAGCAATGCGTTTTTTCACAAAAACAAAGAAAGAACTTTTTTAAGGTCACTTAAATTTGCAACAATTAAGCCCAACCACAGCTTTATAAACTTTATAAGGACCAAGCTATGGCCTTTCAATTGAAAATTGACAGTTTAAATTTTGCTCCCGTTTTAATTAAGCTTTTGTTCAACGAGCCCGTTCTATGAGAAAAGATAGCCGTCAAGTTAGCATTATCACTTTGTAGTTTCAATAGTTTAACTATTGTATTAATTGTCGTGAATTTGCAGTGCAACTAAAAAATTGTCGCGCGGCTATTTTAGAAAATTCTATCTGGTAATGCTAATTTAACTGTCAAGTTAGCACTACCACCCTCGAAAAAGGATTAAATGTAATCGAAAATCAAAAAGGATAACGGAATTAATTGTTGCTTTTTGGTCGTAAAAAAGGCATGCAAGTTTTTTCGCGCTAATTTTTTTTAAATAACCATTGGTAATGCTAACTTGACTGAGAACTTGACAGTCTAGTTTGCACTACCACCCGGCTGAATATTTTGGTTTCATGCACAAAATAGCCAACACAGGAAAGAACTTTGAGTTATTGTAGAAATCCCAGCAGAAATCGACACTAAAATCGCAGTTTTTTTATGTGTAGGGATTTTTTCTTACTTTTGTTTTTGCTCTAAAGGTTTATAGCTCAGGAAAATTACACAAAATAAAGGCAAAATCACGAAATAATTCCGACAAAGTTGGATTTCGCGCTGGAGACCTTTGTTTTGATTTCTTGAGCAAATCCCAAAAAAGTACCATGATTTGGCCTGGAGCATTTTTTTTTTAAAGGGGAGAACGAGTCGAAAAAAATTAAAAATTTAATCTTTCAGTAGTTAAGTGCAGTAAATTCGCATTAACTTTTTAGGATATATACATGCATATATATATATAAAAAAAAATATGCCTAAAACCATCCTCTATGTCTAACCTTTGAAACGCAAAAACAAAAAAATTTAAATCGGTCCAGAGGTTTCTGAGACTAGCCCGGACGAGCACAATTTAGTGTTCTTTAAATTTAGTTTACCCCATTTCACCCTAGAAAACAACTGAATTGTTAAAAAAATATGCCTTTAATTATCCTCTTGGTATAACCTTTCAAATAAAAAAAAAATTACAATGGCAGCATAGTTTTTTACCCCATTTCAGCCTACGAAATAACTTAATTATGAAAAAAAAATGAACAAAACCATCCACTCAGTATAACTTTTGAAACAAAATAAAAATTTAAATCGGACCATAGGTTTCTGAGAATAGCCTGACGAAAAATAGATTGTGTTTACCCCATTTCACAATAGGTATAAAATACAAAAAATAAATAAAAAATATGCCTGAAACCATCCTCTATGTCTAACCTTTCAAACGGAAAAAAAAATTCAAATCGGTTCAGAGGTTTCCGAGATTAGCCCGACCGAACACAAAAATATGCAAATGCACTTTCCCGCTTTATTAATATGATGATAATGATGATAATGATGATGATAAATCATTATTTTTTTTCAAAAATTTAAAAATTTTCTCCGCTAACTGTGGTTTTTTAGAGGAAAAAATTATAATAAAAAAATTAAAAATGCTAAAAATTTAATCTTTCCGCAGTTAAGTGCAGTAAATTTGCAGTAATTTTTTATGATATAATGCAGTCAAATACGCTTACTTGTCTGCTAAGATAAGGGACGTTCGTATCGGCTACCCGCAGCAAACCATCGAACATTGGCTTCCGCGGCAGCCGCGCATAATGGATACCTGGTTGCAGCGCGCGGCAGCTCGAACATTGCCGAGCACGAACATGATTAGTCGCGATCCAATTTCGATGGATTTTTGTGCGCGGCAAGCGTTTGGTTCGCGAGCAATTGGGACGGTGTTGGATGCTTTTTTATGTTCGTGGTTAAGAAAACAGAACAGAGACTGTTGAAACAAAAAAAAGTCTGTTCTCGCTAATATCAGCTTACAAATTGATATTCTGTGTTCGTTTGGTTCCCAAAGCAAAGTAAAATAACAGAAAAATAATAAATAATTTTGTCTCGCAAGCATTGGATCATGCGCTCTATCACAAAATTCTCAAAAATTATTGGCTCGCTAGCCAAACTTTTGATTTGCCGCGGTCGAACATGGCGGCTTAAAGTTATTTTTGTTTCTATGCCTTAAATAAATTGAACTATGATTTCTTTTATATTTGATACGGCATATAAGTTAAACATTCAACACAAGATGGCATTTAAAGTTTTTAGCTGAACCACATAAAAAAGTACGAGGATACATACCTAATTTCATGAATACATTTTTTTGTAATTCCATAGTTTGCAACAAGAGCAAGTTCGTGCGACCCAGTCGGGTATTTTATTTCTTTTTTTCTGTGGAGTAGGCTTAATGGGAAAACAACAAAAAAATAAAAGAAGTGCCAAATACTAATGAAAAAGTTCAGTGTTTTCAAAAAAGAAACAGACTTGTAACAATTTAACACTTTTTTTGAGACCTTTTTTGTAGAAAATGATATAAGCTACAATTTTTAACTCAACACTTTTTGCAAAAAGTTGATAGTTTCCGAGAAATTAGCAAAAAAAACTGAATTTCGACTCCTTCCTTCCCTCAAAAAAAAATTGCTTTGCTCAAGGATTTGCTCAAGAAATAAAAACAAAGATCTCCAGCAAAATCCAGCTTTTTTTTTTGGCTAATATATGTAGCTAATTACCTATTATGTTAAATGCAAATTAAAATAAAATATGTATCTAGGAAAAGGTGAGCATTTTTTAAATAGATATTGATTCAAACCCAGATGGTCAGAACTATGGTTTCTGATAGAAATATATAAAGTTCATAAACATACCTATTGGTAAGAACATTTTTATTTAAGTTACCTAGTACATTTCAAAACATGAAAAAATTATTTATTTTCTAATTAAATTCTATCTAATAAAATTTTAAGTGGAATATATAATTTTCTTCCGCATTCAAATAGATTTTATTTTTACTGCAATTTTATGATTGCTCTTCTACACATAATGTTAGCTATTACATTCACTTCATTGCTCAGACTTTGTAAACATTTTTAATTTATTATAAAACAATGAAGACCCACATCAAAGAACGATCAAGGAATGCAATTCGTGAGTTTTCGAACTTTATTCACTCTCTAAAACAAAACAAACAAACAAACAATATTAAACATATTCTATTTTTAATTGAATTTATTTTCGCATTTGAATTTGCTTTTTCTTTCTCTTGTTTTACAGCCTGTAGTGTAGGTATGAATGTATTTTTTCGTAGATAAAATAATCACCTGATGCACGAATGTATTTAAATTTTCAAATAAAATTTATTATTTACTAAATAGGTACGTTGTGTGTTTTGTCGGATTTTGGTTATTTCTTTTGACGTCAAATGATTTCGAAAATTATTCTTTAAAACGTTTTCTGGCGTTGTGAAATAATAGTCTTTTTCAAAACAAACAAAGTGTGAAAAAAACATTATTTAAAAATAATTTGTAACAAATTTCTTTGATAAACAAACTGATTAATAAAAAAAAATACCATTACAATTTGGGAAAAATCGTTTCAGCCGTCTAGGTTGCAGGCACAACCAGACTGACTGACTATCATAGTTATCTTAATGTCATGTTAGATTGGTTTCTATTCTCGGTATGTGTGTTACTAACCACCTTCTGTGGAATGAACACATATTTGACGTCGCCAAAAACGCTGAGAAATGCTTAGGTTTTTTACGACGATGCAAGAAATTTTTTCTCCCAATGATTTGGCTATTGTCTATAAGGCGTATATTCGTCTAAAACTGAAGTAAAATTCTCATGTCTGGGCAGGAGCTCCTGTAACTTATTTGAGTCTCCTAGATCGAATTTAGAAAAGAGCCTTAAAAATTATAGGGGATTATAACGGAAACATTTGTGTCACTTGAACACCGAAATGTTTCTTGCCTCTCCTTATTTTATCGCTTTTTTCTCATTGGCGAACCCTGTGATATCATTTGACCTCATTAATAAAAAAGATTATTATTATTATAGAGTTTCTGCATACCATCCTGGCTTGAGCTAAGAGTACCCATATTTGCATTGCAAAATATTGGGCTAAATTTATTGCCCTACCTATGGTAATGAAAAAAAAAACAATATTATTAGTTAAAAAAACTTTAAAATTGACAACTACAAAAATCACATTTTGATATTAAGCTAGAATTTAATGGTAAGTTTAAAAAATATTACTTTTGATAAAAGGAATAAGTTTCTTCTTAAATTGATTTATTCCATTTCCTTTTTCACTGCACTCAGGGGACTATTATAATAGTTGATACCGTCAAACAATATGGTATATTGGGTACTGCTTAGACGGCATATCTTTGGTCTTAAGTTGTTATTGTTTCTTAAGTTATATGGCTGCGCATCAGAAAGTTCCAAGATTCCTTCAGATATATATTCAGGTAACAATCCGTAACGTATTTTGAAAATGAAAACCATGGCATCATAAGTCAGTATTTGTTTAACATTCAGTGCGGCATCACAAGGTAGTTATACAAAAGAATAGAACTTTCAAAAGTCAGATGTTTTCTTATTCTACTCAAGAAATTTTGAAATTTTCGCATAAACATGACTACCGTGATCCATAAAATTTAGCGTCTCATCAATTATTACACCCAGACATTTAAAACTTTGTTTCGATTGACGCGTTGCCCATTCGCACATTAATTTCACTATTCATTTAAGACGCTATGTCCTGACAGGCAAGTTGTTCAAGTAGAGCGAGGACCCAAAATTCTCTCTGCCTGTCGCCTGTACTACGTCGGAAGAAACCCTTCCCTGGTTTGACACTATCACACAACTAGTCACCGTCAACATAAGATCCATCATCATATTCCAAATGGAACTCCAATGGACCTTCTTGGACAACCCCCCTCAATCTAAAAAGAAACCACACTGATCGGAGGTCCAGTATATGCGCCCTTAAAATCGACCGACTACGTCCTGGCGTTGAGCCGAATCGGTATGGGCATGGATCATGCACGCTCTCCATAAACCTATTCACCATTGCTTTTTGCCAAGTACCTTTGATCGATGATTGAACCTTGTCTTATCCACATATTTTAAATTTCCAGGTATTCGTGGTTTTCACCATTTTGCCAGTCAGGC
Organism: Baccha elongata; assembly: GCA_951217065.1. Lineage (NCBI taxonomy): Eukaryota > Metazoa > Arthropoda > Insecta > Diptera > Syrphidae > Baccha > Baccha elongata. Next base: position 18,208,190 of record OX578274.1, on the reverse strand, counting down.
AATAAAACACTAGTGAATTTCTCGATTTGAACCTAGCCACAGCAATATCCAAACTAAGTTTTTCCAGGCAGTGTGCACCATGCTTTCCTTGACTTTTTATCAATTCTATACTTTCCTTCCCCCGCAAACAGTTTATAATTTACCCGAAGGATCTTTTCGTTGGTGGTTGGCAAGAATCTTCAGTCATCGTCTTTGAAACTAGACAACATATTCTTATATTCAGCTCGTACTTGCGGGTAGGAAGGTCTCAGCTGGTCTAAGTTAGCTGACTTAATTCGGATTTTTTTTCTTTAACAATACATACATAGTTTACTAGGTACTAAGCTACTACTACTGTCTACAACTACACTCCTCTTCAATTTACCTTTCGGATCATCTGAAGGAGATCGTTCACACTCCAAACAATATGATTGACTCTATCGACATTCTAATCGATCTCATAAAGTGAATAGTGTTACAAGAATCTGTTCCTGATATTCCAATCGATATTTCTCAGTCGCAAGCACTTAACTCCCAAGTCAGTAGGATCACCCTGAGACCGGGAGCACAGTCAAACTTAACCTGCGCTTACAAAAAGAAATTGATCAGCGTTTAGGTTGTAAGTTTGTTTTCATTCATTATAAACGTGAGACGATTTATCATTTACAGACAGAGGGGTTATTTTTTGACCTCCATATAACATCATATCATGATTGATTAAAAACTTGATAGAATTAGAACTGCAAATTATTAAAAAAAAAAAAAAAAATACTAAATCTACTTCTAATTCCAGTCAAAATAGAATTTCATTTGTAAACAATATTTAATTAACTCAATATCAGCTTGGAGATACATATGTGCTTCGAGTGGGGCCTCCTGCTGGCCGCTACCAATCAACTCAATTATAATTAATTATTTAATTAAGAAAACGTAAGCTAAACAACACACACAAACTAGGTGGACTGTAAAAACAGCTTTGGGGTTCATAGAGCCTATTGTTGCTCATTTAAACAATTTACGTTAACTTTGCACTTAAACAAGGGCAGTCGTTGCCAAAAAAATTTATCATCATCATCAATTTTATTACTATTTTTGTTTGCGTATTTTATTTTTTATGTGGTTGACATCAATTTTGTTTGCTCTAACACACGAGTAAAATCAAATAGTTGTTTACCTCCTATATTGATTATAATACATGAAGGAAAGAGAGAGACAAGGGTTCGGGTGATATCAGCGGGCAACAGCTAGCTCACCTAAAATCTCAGACCACGGCGAGGTGTTACATAACTTGAAGACAAGTTACGTATAGACTCAGAAAAAAAAACAAACTTTCGGTGAACTTTGTGCGACTTTTTGAATGGTTAAAGTCATTAGCACTTCTTTTTTAAAGTTAGACAAATTGGACTAATGTCATATTGTCAATTTTATCACACCAATTAAGATTTGGCTGTCTTGGGTTCAACGCGTTTAGTAATTTAAATTTATTATGTTTTTGAAAAGATTTTTAAAAAATTGATTAAAAATGAAATTGATTTGTTTTTGGGCGAGATTTTTTTTAACCAATAATAATCAAACCAAATAGAACAATACAAAAAAGATCAATTGCATTCTGGCAAACGCAGCGTACAGACGAATGTCATAGCAAATTGATTATATAGATGTCAGTTTAAACCTTGTTTAACACAAAATGGCAAATTGACTTTTTTCTTTTTGTTGTTGAATAATTCAATCTAAAAACTAAACAACCAAAGGTTTAACAAAATAAACATGAAAGGTGGCCTGCAACCTAACTGCCTGGCCCACTATAGGATTTGTTGTGGGTGTAGCTTTGGGTATGCAAAAATTCGAAAAGAAATAAAATAATTGCAGGGATAGTATCATATGGAACTTTGTGGCCATGTGCGAGCCTAATAGAACAGACTGGGGCCCAACTATGAAACTCGATTCTACTTTTGATTCTATTCGCAAATCATTTCCGATTCTACTTTCAACTGGCACTATGTATGAAATAAGAATCGAACAAAATAAGTCCCAAAAATATCCCACAATATTTCCAATTTTCGAACGAGTCTCGCATTCTTTTTTAAGGATTCCTCACGCAGAAAATTAACCATTGATTAGTTACAAACAATATGAACAATTACAGAAAAATATGTTTTCATTCATTTTGTATGTTTTTTTTTTAATTTAGAAGGGTTGCTTGCAAACACATTTGGATGCGAACAATATTATGCGAATACGAATGGTTTTGACATCTACTTTCGAGTTAGGTAGTGCCAAATTTGCGAAAGTAATTTTTTTTCCATTCGACTTTCGTTTATTAGAGCGTTCTTATAGAATTACAGAGTTCTGATTTTTCGAATTCGAATATTTTATTTGTAGAATCGAATTACATAGTTGGACCCTAGTGGAAGAAAAAAAAATTCAAAAACTATGATTGGAATAGATGTATGAGGTAATTAATTGAATTATTGTTGAATTTTATTTTAGAATGCTTTTTCATTTTTTTTTTGTTATTGAATATTGGTTAATAATTCATATTTATTTTTAGATTTTGTATTTATGAAACTTTTATAATGGGTCCAAGTCTCTGCGGGTGGTTCCGAGTAGCAGAAGCAATGTGGCCGAGGAAAGACTGGAATTCATCAGTGTGCAAAATTGCATGCGAATACATTTTTAACGAACCATTTTCTATTGCCCTATTTTTGTACACCATGCCTTTGATGGACAAGGCTATGGAAGAAGCGAAAAGAGAGGTTTGTTAAGAATATATTTTTTATATTTTAAACGTCAATTGATTTTTTTTTATTTTTTTTTATACAAAAAAAAAACAAATTTCCTGATACCTACATATGTATATCGTTAATGGTTTGGCCTGCTTTTCAAATAAATAACTTCGGGTATATACCAGAACGGCATCAGGTGGTTTTCTCCGCGTGCGGCGACGGTCGACGTGGTCAGTGCGGATCGCGGTCAGCTTAATCGGTGCGGCAGACGTGCTGTGACGACGGTGCAGTGCGTTGACGCGGTCGGTCGGTGCGGCGGTCAATTCGACGGCGGCGACGGTCGGGGTGGTCAGTGCAGCGCGCGGTCAGCGTAATCATTGCGGTAGACGTGCGGTGCGGTGACGCGGTCATTTTAAAAAGATAAAATAAAAACACTTACCTATTTTATAGGAATCACATTATTTAAAATTAAAAAGAGTCCGACGCGTTTCGTCCTATAAAGACATCATGAATTGACAAGGAAAAAGAAAACAAAGTTGACGGTACCTACTATAACAACGGATTAATGACATTATACCTACAATAAGCCACAAAAGGGCGCAAACAATTTATAAATTTAATATTTTGTGTATACCTATGTATGTATACCTATATAATTAAAAAAAAAATAAAACAAAAATTATAAAAACGATTTTTAATAAGTATAAATAAAATTAACTTAAATTAAAATATTTAGCAAAGGACTATTATTTGTTAAATCCATTTGATTATTGTGTAGTTGTTCTCCTTTTAATTTGTTAATTTGTATTTATTTCGAATAGTTACCTATTTGGAAATAAATTTGTCTAGCACACGTCCAAAATATAAAAAGTGAAGAAGCTCGACATTATTCAATGAGCAATCATGTCCCGTAGAGCGTAGATGTTGTGATAGTCGTAAAGATGGATCTGAGTGAGATTTACCATTAATATGCTCACTGAATCTTTTGAGAACATTTCTTGAAGTTTTTCCTATGTCCTTCGCAATCATCACATTTTATTTTGTAAACACAACTGTTCTTCAGTTTATCTACTTTTGAAGTCATTTTATGGTGCATAATTATGTTTTTAATGTAAAATTATTAAAGAAAGCTCGCCTTATGTTTGCCTTCTGGAAATGTTTGATAAGTTTATCCAGAATTCCTTTTATATATGGTATTTTCCTCCATGGTACATCATTTCCATTCGTATCAGGTGGAAAAATAGAATTCAGAGCAGTTTTTCTTGATTTTTGCCTTAACATTTCGCAGATAATTTTCTTCTCATAACCAATCTCAGCCGTGCAAATACAAAAAACATCATCTGCATAGCGAGTCCAAAAGAAAACATGTTTCAAAAGTGTGTGATTCAAAATTATTCATAAAATATTCAGCTCCAAAAGGCGAAAACGATGAACCCATCACCAGTCCAGAGCATTGTAAATAACTTTTTCAATTGAAATGAAATAAGTTTTGGTCCAAACACGTAGAAACTAAGTCATTTTTTTGTAATCGTTTATTAATATTTGACACAGATGATTTTATCGAATCTGAAAAAGATTCTTCAAACTGTTACTTGGTAGGTACCGATGGGAACAAATTTTTAACATCAAAGGAAACAAGTTTCGCATTAAAAAGTAAAACTAATTTATTTAATTTATCAATCAGTTCTGTGGTGTTTTTGATTCAATAATTTGGTTTAAATTTCTTTTTCATTGGTCCGACCACATTTGCATGATGTGTTGGTGCATACCTTTTACCAAATCATCTCCGGCCCTGTTGCTTTTTACTTCCTCAAAGTAGACTAAACTTTATTTGTATCGGCTATCGTCCTTTCGAATGTTTCATTAGGTAGGTGTAAGGTGTATAGCTATTCTAACATTTTTAATAATTTTCTACTGGACTTTGAAACATACGCTTCCTTAAACTTTTTCATTTTATCTGATCCAATGTCTTATAATAAAGATGTTAATGATAAATGTTACTCCGGGCATGCAACCTATCATAGAGACAACTCGATAATTTATAATGCACACTGTTAAACGCTCCACATTGGGCGATTCTGAGAAGACACAATGTGAACACAGGTATAAGAACAGCATCTACCTATTTCAAGGTTCTATTCTGTCCAACTCTCTATTGTTTCATTGACTTAAAAGGCCTACAAATCAACAATAGAATAGATGTAGATATAGAGACATACAATTAGTTGATTTTGTTAATTTGTTCAAGACAACTTCGCAGTTAGAAATAGAAACGAACATGAGGATTGAAATATCCTAAATAGAAAGCGTTTAGTAGCTATTTGTTTTTTTAAAAATAATAGTTTACTTCTGTAAAATTCATTCAAACTTATAGGTACCTATTACAAAACTAAAAACTTACCTGCTTTAACAATTCCATACAATGGGAATAAAAGACGCAATTCCTCGGATACCTTTGAAGAAAAGCATTCACTAGTTCTGCGATCAACGCGTCATTACACTTATTTTCATCACCAGTGGGCTTGGCAATGGTGTTGCCGGTAATAATACTGCTATCAGCATTAGCAGCAACATCCCGATCTCTATTATTAATCAAATTCAATTGATTGTTCTTATCGAATTGATGAATGCTATTACTTCTGCTAGCAGAAGTGTTGGCAACAAAGTTTAAACATTTACATGAGATCAACATGGTTCTCAGGGCTTCAGACACTAGACAACCTAACAACTAATTCTTGTAATAAATTTGTTAACACTTTATTTATATTTTCGACAGAATTATTTTTTTAAATAAAAGCAAAAAATATTTTGAGAAATCTAGAGATAAAATTTAAAAAAATAAAATCCAATAAAAATTTCGATTCTTGCTCTTTTTTTCTTCACAACTATCTCTTTCTCATACACGCACTTTCAAATCGGATTTTTACCCTTTGCGTTTTATTTTTTCTGGGCCTGCCGATAATGTTGTGAAAGAAAATTTAATTTTTTAAAAAAGACAACAAATCACTGAAACATTTGAATGTGAAATATGAATGCCGGTTTTTATATTTATGATTAAATCTTAAACGCGATGCAAATTAAATATAGGAAAATAAGAAGACAATCAAAAGGCTAATTCCATTCCACTGAATTTTTTATTCTTGCATTCACCGTCACGTCAAAAAAAAACTGAACCTACTTTACCGAAAGACGAACAAAGAAAACCGAATTATATTTTTTTCTAGTTCTTCTATTTTCGTCGGTCTCCTTTTTGTGTTCGAGTTTTTATTTGTTCGAAAAAAGATTTTGTGAAATTCACATTGGACGAAGCAGCTGAAATGAAAATGAAGAAAGCGTTCAGGTGGTTAATAAATTGACAGTTGAAATGAATGCATGCAGGCTAGAATTGAAGGTTGCATAACTGGCTGAACACAATAGAGACACAGAAGCTGTAGTGTGCAGCGCTGTCAAAATAAAAAAAAAACAAGTAATAATTACCTTTTTATACCGAATTAAACACAAAAAAGTAAAATGTTATTAAGTTGGTTGAAAGCTATCGCTTTCAACTGAGTGCAATGTTAAATACACAGTTTATTATAAGAAGCGACCCAAATGCAGTGTTTTGCATTTGAGTCGTTCCATTGTATATAGAAACTATACTACGATTGCATATAGAAAATTCTAAGGTTTCTTGCCGCCGATGCGAAGCTAGCATCGACTTTGGTTGACGTGGGTATTAATAACACTACATTCACAAAAACCAATTGCTTGGTCTGTTTTGTTTTCACATTCTTAACAGGAAAACAGGACCCATGTTCTTTAACTATCGCATCGATATAATTTATTGAGGAACGATGAAAATTGGAACGAAACTCATTTTATCGCTTCAATGAGGTTCTGTAACTTTGACAGTCGATAACTATATCGCTTGGAACATTTTGAAACAAAAATACTGGAAAATGCGATAAAATGGTGTTCTGTATGATCCAAAGGCGATAAAATTTTCATTTTTAATGTCGAACAAAACAAACAGAAGCATTGATAATAATTTATGAATGTTATCTTCTTTTATAAAATGCAAAAAATTCGCGTCGTACAACTGTCTCACTTCACAATAATTCCACCCGCTTGAAGTGAGGCGTCCTCACTTGAGGATCTGTGTAATCACGAGAGTACTCACCATGCCAGACTCAAATTTCTTAGTCTAAACACGGTCTTTCATCATGCCGCGACATGAATGAGAGAAAACAAGATTACGACACTTTGACATTTTCACTTTGTTGTTGTTTCACTTGTCGCGTAATTTTCACTTTTGCCGTAAGCACTTTGAACTCTCTTTCTCATTGGTTGGGGTAAAGTCATAACAACACTCCATCATTTAATTGTTTTTTTTTGTTTGTGCTTACGTCACAAGTGACAAAAACACAACAACAAAAAGATGAAAAAAAAAACAAGTGTCGTAATCTTCTATTCTTTCATTCATGATGCCGCGATAAAGATGACTTGAATTTATTTTTCTTGGACTTGAAACACGGTCATTCGAGACTCTATATTTTCCACCATTTTCTTTATCAAAAAAATGGCATGGCTGCAAATTACAACTGTCATTAGAAGAAAACGAGCAAAAAGAAGGAGAACTGTAGTCAGGAAAAAGATTAGAATTGGAAATTAAATTATTTCTTTTAAATTAATGTAGTTTTATTTCAATTAATAATCGAATAATATTATATTATTTAGCTCAATATTTATCAGTTCTCCAAATGAATTACCAAACTACAATTTTAGTACAATGAAACTTCAAGGATTTTAGAAAAAATTAAGTTTCATTCTTATTAAATGGGTATTTTTGCAACAGTTATTTCGACCTCCAAGAATAATATTTCAAAATCATCATCCCCATCAGAAAAATCCAGATTGATTGAATTAAATATGAGCACAAAACAAGGATTAGTAGATGAACGCGAAGAAGGCGAAATTATTGATGAATTTGAAGATATAATTTCGTCAGATGAGGAATTCTCGATGCGAAAACGTATCGAAGAGCTGGAAGCTAAAAATGCTGAACTGGAAAAAATTGCCAATATATCGGTATCTGCAGTTTATTCAAGCGGAGCATATGGTAAGTTAAGACGTGTTATAATGATTGAAAATTGAATTTGTTTCAAAATAAAATAGTTATTTTACAGTTCTGTTTTATTTAGTTGTAGAATTTGAACTTAATAATGTTGGGGTGGTCTTATTTGCTAATAACGATAGGTAGGGTAGGTATATCTTTATAAATTCTAATAGCATAGGGAAAGTATAAAAATCTCAAATGAGAAAATTGCATTAGTACCACCAAATATAAAATAAAATGTTAACACTTTCAAAAACTAAATTTAAAAAAAACTGCATATACCCTAAAAGTCCCTTTTTCAAATCCTTAAGTAAGGCCAAACAGATGAGCAGCTTGCCTCAATTAGCTGCTACCGATTGAGAAAATAATTTATTAAGAAAAGCGTTTAATTGAAATGAAAAGTTAATTACTTACTTTGCTTACTTAAGGTGGCGCTAAAGTGCTGGGTGGACCAGGTTCGGTTTCTAGCTAGCTTCTCCAGTTTCGTACGTCAAGTTGGTTGAGGTTCTCTTTCACTACTTGCACCTGTTATGCTATCCTCTTATCCTCCTATATAAATAACTATCCTCCTATATAATAATTTTTTTACTACTACTATTAAAATTACTACTACTATTTTAAAATTAATTTAATTAAAATCGCTTGTTTTTCGCTTTTCCTGAATCTTCAACCAAAGCTTTTTCAAGTCTTCCAAGAAGTGTGTTAATGGCGGACTTCATCTCGAACATTCATCAACGACCATATTGTCGTTTCTTTTGAACCAACTGTGTGGTGGTATTCGGCTACGGTGTATTCGCAAAACCCCGCTCCTTGGCTGAGGCTTGCAAGGTTGTTGAACCCAAACTACGATTCGCTCAGAGACGACTCCGAATATCCCAGGCAGGTCTTGTGATATTTCGAAATAGTTAGTGAACGAGTTCAGTCCCTCATCGTCAATTCTATTATAATTAAAAATAAAACGAAAAACTGTTCAACACACGATCTGACCCTGACTTATAATAAGAAGGAAAGACTGCTTTTAGATTAAGCAACTTCTGCGTTGCGACTCTCTTTTGTGTTGCACCCAGTCTCAATGCTACTTTTAGACTTTGCAACTGAATGCAACTTTACTTGTAATGCTAATGTGTGCAACACGAAATGCCCGAGCGACTCCGTCTTCCCCGGCCACCACATATGTTTTTCTCCCTCAATCAACAAGTGAAGAACTAACGAGTTGCACGCAGGAGTTGCTTAATTTAAAAGCCTTAATTTTTCAAACCCCTGTCAAACTTTACGGATTTTATGACTGCAAATATCCTTGTTTGCACTTAGCAACTTCTGATGCTATGTGTAAGCTATAATGGTGTTTGCTTGAATTATGTGTATTTTTGGCCAAAAGCCTGAAATGCAGTTATATTAGGACTACTAAAAGTATTACGTACACCAAGTTTCATCAAAATCTTTAGAGTCATCTTCGAGGAAATTTGGAAAAAATAAAGCCGTTATAGCCGGTTTAGGTAGTAAAATTAGTGAATGATAAGGAATAGGCTGGTGGAAACTTGCTGCGGTAAATTTTACCGTAACAAGGATCTGGTGATCTCTTGCGACTCGACTGTAGCCTACTGACCAACCTGGATTTCTTCACAGTATTTCCGTGTTTTGGTTTTGTTCTTGATATCCGAATATTTGAATATCTGGACATCAACGAAGTAGTGGCCCGAGTAATGTTTGGCTTCTCGGAACGTTTGAATATCGATGATATTGTTGGAGTGCCCTGCGTCGGTCGCAATGTGGTAAATGTGGTTGAAGGTTGATTGATTAGAAAATCGCCACGGCCCTTTTGGATATCGAGATTCGAGAACTGCAGACTAGTTACCACAACGTTTCGCCCCTAATCTTTCATTTCTAAGGCGCTCATTCACATGGTTGAAACTCAAGACTTCTTGCCTAAGGGAGGGTTCATATTAGAGCGGCCATTGAATAGACGAACAAATGAGATAATAAATTGTTCGACGATGCTTTTGCTTATTTTAGCACGTCATCTCAATTTCCATCGCACTTCTTGGATGTTGATGATGTCTGCTTTGTTGGAGTCTAAGGTTTCCGCTTATAGTTTGGCTGCACGTGGTCTGTCGAGTTATAGAAAATTGCACGTGGGATTGGAAGTTCGTTTTTCTTATTTCGTTTGCTTGGCTCGTCAACAGAATCTCTGGAATCGAGGCTTGTTGTTGCTTTGCAACTAAGAATTTCTTTGCAAAGTCTAAAAAGTCACCGCGATGGCACTACCCTCCCAACCTGGTGGACTAGACCCTTCGTATAGCTCCATTGGCGGCGAGTCGGATCCAACGCTCCGAACATGTCGTAGTAGCCCGTATAAGGTATTCACTGTGTAGTTCTTCTTGACTGGTACTGTAGACGCTACCGTTGATTCCATCTGGGGAATTCGTTGGCTGCCGCCTTGATAAAAGGAGAATTGCATTAATGGAAGTACTCGTACTCCATCTCTTTCATTAGCTGTCCCACAACATTTCAGAGGAATTGGTTACTCAAATCTCAAGTTAAGATACTAGACACCCGATGGTAGGTGGAATAATGAGTTGGCAGTCAGAGGTGGGTTTTGAGAAAACCAAAGGATTCATCTTCTTCACGTACCCATTGAAGTAGGCTGGTCTAATTATTTTTGTTTCGAAGTTTATTTAATTGTGCTCTACTTGGAACCGGCGTAGATTCCTGTATATGCACTCTAATTTCAACCAAGTATCGCTCCAAAAATTCTGAAACTCATACAATTATTAGTGGAGTTTTTTTTCGTGTCCCAGATAGCGTGAGGTTTTTATTATTTAAGACCACTTTTTTTGTTCCAAAGTTTCTTGAGTCATCATCCCTAGCGATAAGTTTACCTTCACGTGATTTGTTTCAAATATATTAATATATGTTTTCATTTTCAGATTTTCCCAAAAAGGATTTACATCAAAATGATCGATATCCACTCGAATCAATTGATATATCGGACGATGAACAATATCCACCTGCACCAAAAATGCCAAGCATTTCAAAGCGGCGAAAATCATTGCAACATTCTTCTTGTCGTCATAAATTACTCCACACAAGCAGCAGCAGTCACCGTCGACGAAAGAGATCTTCCTCACCTCCACCAGCACCACAATACCGCCAATCTGATAAATTATTACTTTCACTTTTCCATGAAAGAGTTGTTTCACACAATTCACATTCATCAAAACGAAGACGAAAAAGTAAAAAGACACATTCCACTAGAACATCTCGCCGATCAAGAGAATATTATGTCAGTGATACTGATGATGAATACAGCCACATGGAGGCTGTTAATGTGAATTATGATAGCCAAGAAAAATTTGTGAGTTCTGATGGTGGAAAAAGTTTCTCGCTTAATCGAGATGAACTACGAGTAGCGTTGGCCAGAAATACCCAGCGAAATGAGCAGTATGCATCGTTGAAAGATCGTTTAACTCGAAAAAAAGAGAATAGAGATATTTTTAATATGGAAAATGCTGAAGACTCACAACCTCAACAATTAGCTGCTTTGGAGAAGGAAGAAAAACAACAGGTGGTTAAAGCAAAATCACCTTTAGAGGAGAAAGCTGAATCTGAATCTGATAATATGGAGGAACAAGAACTGCGAATCCTGGCTCTAAAGTCGGCAGTTCTGAAAAAGCATATGGTACGTAAGAAACGTAATGAAAATGTTGCCTACTCGCCTTCCGATTTTGATGAAATTTATAAATGCATAAATGAGTCGCCCGCCTTAAATAATATTGATGACACAGAAGCATGTAATAGTATGGAAATAAGTCCAGTTCCCTCGCCTAAAATGGTTCTAAGCGATGATGGTGGAATCGATACAAAACCGGTTGACATGGACATTGTGAATAGCGATAGTGATTATGATTTGCCGGCTTATGATAATTGGATGCCAATTGAACAGATTCCATTGCCAAATAGTATTGGAATGGGAGAAGAAATATACAATCCAACTCCAATCCGATTTGACAACAACCATGAAGATAAAATATTGCATTCAGATGTGAGGTATGGAAGTGCTTCAGTTTCCCCAAAGAATTTCGATTCCGAAGTTGATGAAGAAGAGTTTGCTTTAAGAACACTTCTGCTAGCTAAGATGAATTCACCAAAAGTTAATAAAATTGCTAGAGTACATCCACCCAAAGTGATTAAAGTACAAACACCGGATCCAGATGTCTCATTGGAAGCAGAAGAATTGCGAAATTTCCTTATTAATAATATGAAGAAAAAAACAGCGAAATCAAATGATTTATCAGCTAGCGTATTGAAAGAAGCCGTTCGTAGACTAACTGGACGAAATGCATCAGCCAGTCCTAATCATATACCAAATGAGAGCAGTTGCAGGTCGAAAACTGCAGATGAAACCGAGAAGCAACTCGGTCAGGCAATAAAGGACATGGCAAATGTAAAAATAGGACTGGGTGTAGATTCTAAAGCTGGAGTTCTAGAACCTAGAAACAATTCACCTTTCTCCGGAGTGATAAGAGTGAAAAATATTGAAACATTAAGAGCTGCACAAAGTCCGGTTCCAGACATTTTGAAAAAGATTAATTTAGGTGTGCACACAGCAAGTGCAAATTTTAAAAATGTAGTAAAACAAGAAAATGAGAATTCCAAAGAAATTCTGATAACAATAAGTCAAAAGGATGATAATATCAAGAAAATTACACTAAAAGAATCGATTCCAGGAAAACCGAAAACAAAGGGTATAACAAATGATGTTTTGAAATCATTTGATCGTAAATTATGTGTTAAAATTGAAAAAATGATATTTCCAAGTATGCCAATCAATCAAGATCAAGAAGTTAGAATTAATCTTAATGAAAAAGCATGGACTGGAACAAGTTTGAAGACTGATAGTGAACAAACTCCAAAGAATGTTATTGTAGATGTGAAGGAAGAAAGACTGGGAGGCATTCAATTGAACACAAATGTTGATTTGAAATCGAAATCTGAAAAAGAAACAACGTTGAAAGTTGTGGCGGAAAAGGAGATTCCAAAAATGGTTCCCAAAAGTAGAGAAAAGACATTAACTTTCAAAGAAGGCGCTTCAAATCAAACCCTAGAAACCGCTACAGAAAAACAATTTTCTACAAACGAAATTTTGGATGATATGGATATGGATTCTAAAAAAGATACTGAAAATCTAAAGGAAATCCTTCCAAATAAATCTTCCATAGTTCAAAGTAAAAACATAGAAGTGATTCCATCGGGAAAAAACAATGTTTCGCATGTTATGGACTCTGGACAAGAAGTGGAAAATCTTCCAAAAGATTTGGTTCACAATAAAGATCAATACTCAATTTTATCAAAAGAAACTTTAATCCATGAAGTAATGCAAGATGTACACACAAAAGAAACGTTAGCAAAAAATATCGTTGAAAACAATTCATTGAAGGAGAAGGAAGGTTTCTCAACCAAAAATGAGATCGAATGCATTCCAAATGAAGAAAACTTAACAATAACTGATAAAGCAACAAAACTACATGAAGAAATTTTGGATCCTAATAAGGTACTACACATGGATGGTTCATTGAACCTAGAAGAAAACTTAAAATCGGATTCTGAGGCTGTTGTTTCGACAGACGTTTTAGAAGTTGTGGAACCTGAAAAAAATTCCTCCTTTGTCAAACCAAGTACAAATGAAGACTCTGAATTGGCCAAAGAATCTTGTTCTGCTTCAGAACTGGTTTCAAAAATAAAACCAACAAACTCTTTGGCAGATGTGGACCAAATTAAAATTTTAAAAACTGTTAGTAGTTCGTCTTCTGTTCTTGAAAAATTGGAAATTCAAAGCTGCAAAGATGAAGATTCTGAACACACTTCTATTACAATAGTTGTACATAATGAACATTCGAAGGAAGAAAATTCAAACGTGGAACGTTGTACCAATGAACCTGGTAGTCTAGAAATACTAACAAATACGACTGAAACTACATCCAATATTACCACCTCTAAATCCGAAATGCAATCTATTAAACTAGGATCACAAGGAAAGCAAATTATTGCCGAACCACTTACAAATTCAGCTAAATCTACTAAAACTATTTCGCACACGAAAACCCTTCAAATAAAGACCAATCCTGTCCCAACTGTGCGGACAAAAACAGTAAACATAGAAAAGCATATTCCACAAAAAACAGAAAAAGTATCAAAAATAATACCTTCAGAAAAACTTACAGAAAAGGCACTGATAAAAGTTGAAAAACTCGACAAACCTGTGATAAAGAATACACTTTCCACAAAAACAGTAAACATAGAAAAGCATATTCCACAAAAAACAGAAAAAGTATCAAAAATAATACCTTCAGAAAAACTTACAGAAAAGGCACTGATAAAAGTTGAAAAACTCGACAAACCTGTGATAAAGAATACACTTTCCACTCCGAAGAAAATCCTGCCATCTGCTGCTTCTGTGATTTCTCAAAAACCTATCGTTAAACTTCCAACTCAACAGGCATTGGCAAATCGTACAAAAATTGTTAAACCCAATAAAGTAATTAATCAACAGACAATAGATTTAAAGCGTAAACCGATTGATAATACTACTTCATCTTCTATTCCGACGAAGAAACCAAAAATTGATGAAACCAATCGCTTAATAACAACTGCCGAGATTCCACAAGTTTCAGAACTCGTCATCCAATTACGGGCTTCCGAAAGTGAAAGTGAATACTCAGAATTATCAGCCGAAGATATGGAAGAAGATGAAGAATCACGAGTTCGAAACTTTTTCAATAGAAGCATTACAATTGGTAATGAATATTATGATATTGCAAGTCCAATAAGCTTGCCCATGGAATCGCCATGTGATACCCCAACGCAAGTTGGTTCACCTGTAGTCAGTCGAACTCAAACGCCACAGCCATCTGTAGAGAAGTCAATTGTTAATGATTACTTTGAAGCTAAATTGGAACAGTTTTTGAAAAATGTTCGTTCTAAGGTCACGGATAATACAGTTAAGTCAGTTGAATTTGAGGGACACGAAATTGGACCAGTTATTAGCACACCAGTGGTGAGTTATAGTGTTTTGAAAAGAGTGATAAAATCTTTTGTCTTTTCCTTCTATCTGTTTTGTTTTAATTTAAGGCCGTACGACATTTGCCTGAAGCCTCACAACAAGAGTATCGTCGTCTAATCAATCGTATGAAAATGCTAGAACGTCAAAAACAAGCCAAGAACGTTCAAGTAGTTATCAAGACTAGTGATGCAGGTGCAGTAGATACAAGATCTAACATAACTGATAGTGGTAGTAAATTTCTTGTTAGAAAAGTATTGGTAAAAAATGCTACATCCAAATCTCCTCCGAGTATTACACAAAAACCAAAACCATCTGTAAAGACTGAAACAATTGTTGAAGCATCCTCCAGTCTTATAAAGTCGGTAGAAAGTCTACAAAAAACAGCCCCTTCACAGTCGATAGATACCGAAATAGCAAAAATACCTACCGAAGAGAATCTATTGATTTTGTATGAAAATTCCTATCGCAAAACAGGGTAAGCTAATATACAAAACATTTGAAAATCTCCACTGTGACATGAAGAATTTTGAAACTCGTAAAACATTGTTCTCTTTTCAGTGCTAGTATAATTGCTAACTTAAATAAAAGCATTGAGCTAGTTAACGTTGCTAAACAAGCTAAAATGGCAAAATTAAAACATGAAAAGCGTTTAAAAGAGCTACGAAAAGAAATAGAAGAAGTTCAAAGCAAATTAAAGGAGCAACAGGAAAAAATAACAAAAATTTATCCAGAAATTTGCAATTCTCATCGAGCGATTGAGTCGCTAAAGGCGAGAAGAATAAAAATCAATAAAGCAGTTACCGCGCTGGGGAAAACTGTAGTTGGACCCAATTATAGGTATGTTAAATGGATGTATTATATAAAACCAACACTAGTTACCGAGTTTGATAGAAATCGACTCGGTAAAAATAGAACTAAGGGACTCAATTTGTTTAAGCCTCTTATCGTAATGTTATGTTTAATTGTTGCAATCCCATCGTGACATCGTGATATCCTTTCTTCTGCTATACGGATGTACCGCTACAAATTTTACAAAAACATGGGCATTTACTACAATTCAACTTAGTTGAGTTGTCATCAATACAACTAAACTAATAGGCAACCAAGCAAATTATTTGTATTACCATTGAGTTTATACACATAGAGGAATCAAGATGGTTTAAACTCACCGAAGTAGATGTCGCTAAATGAGCATATCGAGTAATTATTATTTCCCTAGTTCTCTGTAACGAAAAATACTTGAATCGAACCAAACAAAATTCTTTTGCATACATTTGTATTTGTTTTTCTTTATTTCTTTTGCTTTTTAACTTAAGAATATTGCTACAAGATTTAAAAAAATCAAGTCGATAGTAACGACATCCTACGAGCAAAGTAAAAAACTTACACATGATTATGTGTATAAACTGAATGGTATTACACAATAAGACAACTAATTTCAATTGTGTAGGAGAAAATGTCATCTTTTAGGAGTCGAGTCTGTCAAAATCAGCATCGGCCGTTGAACATTAATTTGAATTAATTAAATCAAGAGAAGAACGAAAAATAAAAAAAAAGAATTGTATTGTTAATTTGTTTATACAATGAAAAGTTCCTTTGATTGGTTTTTGTTTTTTGTGAGGAAAAAGCCCACAAATGAGTTTTGTGGTAATGCAAAAAGAGCAAACATGTTGAGCATAGAATTTTATGGATTGTGTTCACTTTCATATATTTTTCAGTAATGAAAATAATATACATTATTTGCCTATGTACATTATGTAAATTTCAAAAACATGAGTAAAAAAAAACAATTGAACGTGAAAATATAAGTGTTTTGCTTTGTGTTTTTTTATAAAATATTTTTTCACCAACAACACAATAACCCAATCAATTCAAAATACCTACAAGACAAAAACTCAATTCAAGAAGCCTTTTAAAACTCTTTAAAATAAAAACAAATACTAATACTAAGTTATTATTTTAAAGAGTATTAAAAGGCTTCTTGAATACTAACTTAGTATTAGTATTTGTGTTTTTATTTTAAAGAGTTTTAAAAGGCTTCTTGAATTGAGTTTTTGTTTTGTAGGTATTTTGAATTTTATTGTTGGTATTGTTAACACCTATTCAATTTCTATTTCATTATTTCTATTGTCATAGCCATCGGCAATGAACTAAAATAAAGTCCCATCAACTGCTTATAACCAGTTGTAAGATTTTGAATTTTATGACAACTCAACCATCATCCATAATACGAAGAGACAACTGAAAAGGCGACCATTTTGTTAGTTGCCAGCTTAATGACAACTGGTTGCCTCAACCATCATCCATAAAACGAAGAGACAACTGAAAAGGTGACCATTTTGTTAGTTGGCAGCATAATGACAACTGGTTGCCTCTTGCAAGGAAGTGACAAATCCTCCAAGAGTATCATTGTCATGAAAAGTGCTTCTCACCGTAGTCGTTCGGATTCGACGTAAAATTGTAGGTCACCTCCAATCCCGCAGAACTAACAACACACACAAAAGGATCGGTTGAGAGTTATAAGTCACTAGGCCGTGGTTCTTCGGAGCTGTCAGTGCCACTAAATGTATATATTTTATTCCAAAAGATTGCAATCTTTTACAAGCCTGCTCAAAAGCACCAGTTGGATCTATAAGCTTCCAATATGTATGATGAACACATGTTCTACAAGGACTAATAGATCAGAATCCTAGATCGAATCGGTATGGAGTTCTGCATCAAACTGATTTTCAATTGATTGTTGGTTACAGACCAAAACCAAGTACTCTACACAGCTCTGAACTTTCGTGAAAATTTAACATAATATCGTCACACAAAACCAGGTCAAACGAGTTATGGTATAAAAACGGAGCATAATAGCGCTTATTGGGTTCTTCTGGAACAAGTCCTCTTAGAACCGCCATTTTACCTTTTATCCCAAACTTAGCACTAATTAACTGTTGCCAATTCGATAAACAATAACAAAACAAACCAGGTAGATATGTACCTGCTTGATTAGTCAAAGTTTGGGAGTATTATTAAAGAAATTTAATTTATTGCGCTTGATATATCAAAAACATTTGATAGAGTTTGACACCAAGTTTTTGTATTCTCACTAACCAACTCCTGTGGATTGATCACATATTTAACGTTGCCAAACACTATACGAAATGCTCAGGCTTCTAACGACAATAAAAAGAATGTTTTTCCTCCCATAATTTGGTTGAGTACAATTTTCATGTCCGGGCAGATTCTCTTATAACTCATCTCAGCTTTCTGGGTAAAATTCAGAAAAGAGCATTAAAATTAATAGCCGACAGGACAGAACATTTAGATCGCTAGAACATCGTCGTAATGTTTCTTGTCTTTGCTTATTTTATTGGTAATTTTATAATGAGTGTTCCGAAGAAATAGCCAGTTTAATTTTTTCCCTGAAACAATTTAACCGTCATACTCGCACTGCAAGGAATGCTCATCATTTTACCTTAAAGCCAAACTTCGGGCTTACAGTGAAGTACATAGACCTACACAATGGTGAAATGCTTTACCGGCTCAATTTAGTCCTCATTTGCTTGCAGTGTGTTAAATCGTTATATACCGTAACGAATACCGTAACTTTTTTAGTGCGCGCATATTACACAGGCACATATAAACAAGAAAAAGTTCACAAGAGACTGGAAATAAAACTTATAAATAAATATACTCATCTCCGATCATAATCATTTTCCTCAAAAAAGCATTAAAAATGCTAATAAATACAAAAAAAACCTTCATTTAAAATTAAATATCTTAAATGGTTATATTTTAGTCAAATAGTAAAAAAAATCTTTCTTTTATTATTTATTTTCTTTCTTAGCATGGAAAACGATCAAAAATCAATAATATCAGAAACGTCTAAAAAACTTGCAGGAGAAATAAAATTTGTAAACAATATGAAAATAGGTGATGTAGAAAAATTGGAGATTGTAAACGTTATCAGTACATCAGATAATGCCATTTCAACTGTTGCTCCTCCTCAAAACATAAAACGTCCATTAAAAGAGCAGCTACAAATCAGTAGTAACTCATTTGCTCCGCCCTCAAACTTCAAAACCTTAATTGAAGTGCAAAAAGCCTCAATAGTGGAACAATTACCCGCCTATAAAAATGATATACAACCATCAAATCCATCATCATCATCTTCAAAAACACCAAATAAAAATGAAGTGCCTAATTGTGATAATGAAATTCCAGAGATAGTGAATGCACCTGTGCTTGAAGTAACTAAAGATGTGGAAACCTATGTAAATGATACAATTGTACCTGAAACACCCAAACTAAATCAAGATGTTCAAAAAGATTCCTTCACCATAAATGGACACGAAGTGGGTGTAGTTCTACAACAGATTCAACTTCTACCTTTTGCCTTCCATCTTATAGGAAGGAATTGTTTTTTTTATTTGTTTTCTTAACTTAACTTTTTGTAATGAGTTTTTGCAGGAGGCGTTAGAAATCGAACAGCCACTACTTGTTGGTGATGATGATAACAATGAACAAGCAGAAGAACAAACAGATATGGAAGGGAATAGTAAAGAAGAACAAAATGGTGAACAAGTGGGCAGTACAAAATTACAAGATTACGTTTCTCCATTAAATTACATGCGAGATGAGAGGTTTGTTAAAATTTATTTTATATTATTATAATTGAATTTTCTTTCTGTTTTTTTTTTGTTTCTTAATTAATTTTTGTTCAAATATTGCTGTGTATTGGTAAGGTATATTAAATTGAGTATTTCACACTTGGCTCCATCAAATCAAATAATAACAATAGATTTGTTATTCTGCCTTGTGCCAATTCTGAACTTTAATTTTTTAATGTGATTCGAAGTACAAATCTGCTTTTTAAACAAAAACAATCGGCTAAATGGCGCCATCAAAGTGGAAAATATTTACTCAAAATCTATTTTGAAACAACAATAAAATTTATTTTTGTCTAATAACACTTTAAATGAATCACAAACTTACCTGCGACTCTTGTTTTTTTTTTTTTGATTATTATTGTCCTAATTATTTATTAAAACAGAATTTGAGCTCATATGATTAATATAAAAATAGCTTGAGGACACGAAAGGACATGCACATATTTATGTGTTGTTGTGTTACGTGTACTATTTTACTACGTATTAAGTATTTTTCAAAAAATACTTCAGAATTATATAAAAAAGTGTGCTTCGGCGCGCTATTTATCATAACCATAAATAACAAAATTATTTAATTCAATTTTGAATTGAGTTTTCATAAAAAAAAAGAAGATTTCCTTTTAGCTAAGGGGGCATTTTTCGGTCACAGAAGATGGCATAGTTTTCACACCACTTGGTCTACCGTACGCTTAAGCGGTGGTATCACAAGATGCTTTGTTATTGATCATACATATATCGACGTTTGTGTCAGTCGTCAGTGACGATCCGAAACTGGTACATTCCATTCACGAGCTGCTCTCTGCAGTCATTTGTTCATAGCTGTCCGATTCTCGATTTGTGAATTATGTGAAAACAAAAGTCTAAAATTTATCTCAAACAATTTGCTCCTCGCCATAAGGAAACAAATATCAAATCATACGAAATCAGCTATAACTGCATAGGTTGAAATCTGGTTAATCCAGTTAATTGTTTTTAACCAGATTAACCAGATTTCCCCTTTTTTTGAAAAAGTGCTTTTAGTATTTTCTTAATTTCTCAAAAACTAAGATACATTTTGGCATACGGTTTTCTGTTTTTGACTAAAAATTAAATAAAATAATAGTTAATTACATAAAATTTTGAAAAAAATTAGATTACAATTTTTTTTTTTATTTTTATTTTCAAAATTTTGAGTTTGAAAATTAATTTTTTTAAAACTGTTCACTTAAACAACTTAATTTGAAAATAAAATAAAAGAATAGTTTTCTGGCTTTCCAAAAAAAATATAACAAGGCTTTGTATCATTCACCGTTGTTTTTAAATATTTTTTTTTCTGAGTTAAGTCAATTTTTTTATAAAATTGCCTCTTCCTCCTAAACGGGGGAAAATAGACCCCCCCTCCCATACGATTTTTTTCTTGTCTTATTAACTCCACCTACACGCTCAAGCTTTTTGGTGCACCTTAAACCAATCACCCTGTATATCAGTTTATAGTAGGGTTTTTTGCACTTGCACTTTTGAGGAAGCGGAAGTTAGAGCACATTTGTCTGCTCTAACTTCATCTGAAATTTCATCGTTGTTTGCTCTGTTCTCATCTGATCTGATCTGATCTTTATTTTTCTTTGATGAACACTTGTAATGTCCTGCAGTTGGAATCTTCCCGAGAATTGATCTTCCAAAATAAAAATTTGAGTACCTTACCAATTTCAGAAGTTTTGCTGATATTGAATTTTGGCGTAGTGACCTAAATATCCAACGGTTACTTTTGAGTTTTTGAATTTCATATGGCTTGTTTGTAAAATGATAGGATAGAAAATTGTTGAGTATTGTATTTTGACCGTTTGTTTTTTATCCGCGATTCAGACTCTTTTGAATAAACCCTTCGCATTGAATACTCTTAAAGGTCAAAATATGTTTTTTCCTTTATTTGTCCTTTTGTTTGTCCTTTTTTGTATAATGCAAAAATAACTGTTTCAATTCACAAAAATTCCACCCTGATTTAAGTGATGCTACTTTCTTTGTGGAGAAAAAGGAACAGAGAAAATTTGATTTTAAATTAAAACAAAATAATGCTAATCAAAATTTGAAACTTTCTCGTTTTCTCGTAATTTTACTAATACATTTTTGGCTGGTACATTTTTTTTCTATCTGGAAGTATTTTAAAGGAAGGATTAGATCAGATAATGACTCATCTCCTTTATGAATTTTACCTTTTATGTACATCTTACTTTGCTAATGAAATTTTCTTAAAAAAAAACCTTAATACCATTGGGTTAAGAGTCGATTATTCATATCTCCTTTCTCTATGCCACTTCATCAAATATATCTTTTGAAAGAAGTATTCGAATGAACTATCGGTCTC
This sequence comes from Baccha elongata, assembly GCA_951217065.1. Taxonomy (NCBI): domain Eukaryota; kingdom Metazoa; phylum Arthropoda; class Insecta; order Diptera; family Syrphidae; genus Baccha; species Baccha elongata. The sequence goes on along the minus strand of OX578274.1, from coordinate 18,186,331 downwards.
ATTAAACAACTGCGGCCAACCTTATCAATGCACAGCAACGAGGGTTGTCTGTTTAATAAAAAGCCAATAAATAATAATTCTCTATTTATAAATATTATAGCTTTAATTAAATAGACAATCCAATTATATTAAAACAAATCTATTCTTGGCAATTTTCTTTTACATTGATATTATTACAAAATTGGAACATATTTTTCTCCTTGTGTTTCGTTTTTTGTTTCTTTTTGTGCCTGTTTTTTTATTTTTTGGTTTTCTCTGGGTACCACTTGTAACAGGCAAATAAATCCGAACGGTGTTGTGTGTCCATATCAATTGATGGGTCAGTGTGATGATAAGGACTGTAAATATATGCATTTGGAAGACGAAGCTAAATGATGGATGGATGAGTGATAAAAGGTTCGCTCCTCTTGGCGGAAATAAGGTCGATCCAAGCAAAAAAGAAACGACTGCATTTTGGTTTCGTTTTCTTTACTTATCATTTTTGTTTGAGGTGATATTGAAGACTTTAAAAAAAGCGGTTTGTGGTGCCATTTATGATATTCTTATTGAAAGAGAAAATAAAACAAACCGATACTCAGGGTAAGTTAACCGAACTAACATTTAGTAAATGACAAACAAAAAAAACAATGAAATGTCTATTACAGTGAATTATTTTTTCATTTACAATTTTAGTTTAATTTTTTTTTAATAACCTACTCTCCTTAATAAATATCTTTTTTCTTCAATTATATTTGTTTTGGGCTGGCAATAACATATTCTTAATCTTGAAAGAATATTTTTGAAAACCCAACATTTTTTTGTTATTTATTTTTTATATGTTTTCTTAATTTTAATTTTAAATAAAAGAAAAATATTGAAATATGTTATGCACAAGAAAAATCACACATACATAATAATCTTTAAAGAAAAAAAAATTATTTTTCCTACATTTTTAAAGTTTTTATTTATTTTTTTCCCCTCAGAAGAAAAGAAGTTTCAAAACAAAACATTCGATGAAAACTAAAATAGAAAATAAAAATAAACAAAGAAAATTTAAATTTAAATTTTTCTTTGCTTAATTTCCTTTTTTTAGTTTCGTTATTTTATCCATTCAAATGAAGTTATTATGAATGCACATTTTGTTTCGCTTAGAAATGCACGAGTTTTTGGTGAAAAACAAACGTTTTAAGTGATCGATCAGCGGTAAAAAATATACTTATTTTAATACTTAATTTATATGAAGTTTGCCAAATATTATTTTAATATTTTTAAATAATTTATTTTTATATGGGTATATAAATGTATGGATCGTACTTCAGAGATTTTTTTTTTTTTCAAAAAAAAATGTTTTTTTTTGTGAAATTTTGAATACATTTTATGAAAAAAGTGAACCATTGTAAATTGTTAACATTGAAAAAATAAATAAAAGAATATATTATAAAAAAGAAAATAATTTGTTTTTATTTAATTGAATTGAAGACGATTTTTTAAGAATCAGGAAAGAATATTGTCTATGGGATAAAACAACAAAATCCTTAAAATATTACGAAGTTGGACATGATTTGGAAGTTTGGGATTTTGCTTAGTGTTTTAGATTTGAAGAAACTTCCTTCTAAAGTGAGTCATGTACAAATAGTCAAGACACGTCAAGAATCTATTTATAAGAGTTTTGCGGTTTAAACTGATAAGATGCGAAGGTTGTATGGTAGAAAAATTAGAGCCGTATGAGAAAACTAGTATTTTCCGTTCGTTTTGCAAGAAAAACAAAAATGCACTACCGCAGGGTTGACAGATTTCCGCATTAATTAACACACTTGTTGTGAGATAATAACAAGACTAATTATTTTCGTTAGCAATAATGACGTAATTATTTTTGTCGCTGGCATTCCGTCTATTATTACTTGTAAGTAAACAAGGTTGTTGTAAGTCACAAGGCCGTGGTTCTTCGGAGCTGTCAGTGCCACAATTTTTTTTTTTTGTAAGTAAACATGGGAAGACATCACAATAACCATAACGACTCTTGGTGCCGAATTGGCCTATTAATTAACGGTTATACTAAGCAACATCATACCAAATTATATGCTCGTAAAGAAGAGTCATGTGCTGCGTGTACAGTGGTGCGACAAAGCGATGCGAGAAGCTTTTGCATGCGAGGAAAATATTTACATTTATTCTTATGTATGCAACACTCGCATCAAATAGTGCGTACCTACATAATAGTAGGAGAACGAGCGATTTTGGGACATTATTTTGGAGCGCCTGAATTTTTGTCCAGTTATTGCTGAGGGCTACTCATTAGGCGTTTTTCTTTTTTGACTTTGGGCGCTCAGAGCAGAGCTTGAAATGTTAAAAAAAAATATCTGTTTCTTATTTAGCTCAGAGCGCTCTGTCTCTGTCTCGGCTGAAGGTGTCGAGACAGTACGGACGGAATCGGCGGACCCAATTTTTTCGTCTCTCTATCATCGTAATTCCATGTTATCCCAAAATTTTTGAAGTGAAACTTTCTTAGGGGGACTAAAATATAAAATAGCGCAACGATTTGTCTGTCGGTCGCCCTTTTCGTATTTTCTCGTTAGACTTCGTTATCGTTTGGGTTCGGGTTCTCCAGTTGAAGCACAAGGCACAAGTACAACTACAACACAAAACACAAGCAATGAAGCAATAAGCAAAAAGTTAAAGAGAGAATGAAAATTGTTTGGTGCAGAGATGGCAAAAAACTACTTTTCTTGATAAACTACATTTGTTACTTCTGATACCAAACATAGGTAGTTAAAAAGTTAAGTTTACGAAATAATATAAAGTACACAGCGCAAACTGTCAAAATGTAGATTGGGGTTTTAGTTCTACTGTCAAATTAAGTATCCAAACAAATTAAAAAATCAGCGCAATGTTTTTTTATTGTGAAAACAATCTGATCCATTACAATACATGATAAGACAATATAAAATCTATCAAATTTAGTTTTCGTGCAGAAAATATTCAAATTGACAGCACATGTACTATATTTATTTACACTTACGTTAACTACAATAATTACCACATTAACGAAACAAACTTAACAAATTATGTTTTCTCAAAAGTAGCTATTTGCCATTTTGACTACGCGAATATAATCGCGTAGTAGTCTAGACTACCTCACGTAAGCTACTCTGACATCTCTGGTTATTTGGTTATGGTTGGTGGTTGTTTGATTTTTTTTTTTCAAGTTCCCGAAAAAAAATCATTGAGGAGAACTGCGGTGAAGCAAGCACATCATTGCATTATTAACTTGCAATAGGGGATGCTGATTAATGATTATGCTTTTTCTGACTGACCAAATCCGAGCAACGAAAATTCCGAGTCTGAATCTCGAGTACGAAATACCGACTTTCATAATCCCGACTCGACTGATAAAATCCCGACAGACAAATTTTCGACTACCAAATTCCTAAATGATAAAATACCGACTGACTAAATCCCGAATAGTTTAATACCAAAAAAGTAATAATTCGTTTATAATTTCGAGGGAAAAGAAAGAATTATTTTACATACAAAATTTCGGGATTTTCCTTTCGTATAGGTAGATAAGGTACTGTTCGGGATTTTCAAGGTTGTCAGTTCGGATTGGATTGGACTTGTCTTGGAGGTGCTTCAGTTATACCTACTTCTTTTGAAATGTCCAGAAAACATACGGCGTCAAAGAATTTTTTTTAGAAGAAAATAATAATAAAGTTTCACTTCTGTCGAGGGTCCCATGACACAACTTTTTTTTTTCAAACCCCTCGCTAATTTGGGAAAAGCTTATTGCACAATAAATGAAGGAAGTATTGTGTTTATATTATACAAAAAAAAATTGGGATTAAGTTGATAATTGTAACATGAAATGTATAATGTGTAATGGTTGAGACATTTAATTTTTCTGCTTCCTCATAACACACAGATATTTTGATGCCAACAATATACATAAGTTCTTTTTCATTTAATGTCGCATCACTCATGTAAAATTTAATTAACATTTACTAAAAGTTTTATCAGTTTTCGAGAAGCTGGAAAAAAAACTAATACTATTATGGCATTATGGAAGTACCTGTTATACTTAGTTTTTAAAAATTTTCTCGAAAACACCTTTTAGGATTTTTATAAAACTTTTTTTAACATTGGTTGTACCTACATTATTACATAGTATAACTGCATTTCAGAATTTTGACTAGAAATACATTAAAATTGAGTTTTGGTGTTTAAAAAATATGGACATAACTTAGCTGAACTGATATTTAAGTTTGGTATGTCAGATTGGTTGAATATTAAATACAAGATGGCGTTTTAAGTCTATTTTAGTTTAATGACATAAAAACTAAAATTCGATTATAAACATAATCAATTGGAAGTTTCGCAATCCTGTAGCTTTCTACAACAACAATTTCGTGCAACACAGTCATGCATTTATTTTTTTGGATTTAAATTGTGGATTACATGCGGGGAAACAAAAAATACTATTGATATCAGATTCCAGATACTATAAGATACCAAATAGGTACCTACTAGATACTGAAAAAGTGAAGTGTTGTGAAAAAACAGATTTTTTAAGAATTTGAAACGTCTTTCTCGAACTTGACTGATAGATACTACGATATAAAGCATTATAACTTTTTTTGTAAAGAATATTTTGAAAATATTTTTACTTTAATCAAATAATAGGTAACTTTTTTTTAACCTCAAGGTTAATCCTAAGTTTAAATCAAATAGATTTAGATGCTATATTCGGGCACATTAATTCTTCAGTTCAAGTTATATAAATTTTTTAAAATTGCAACATTCTTTCATTTTCCTTAAATGCTAATGACACCTCATCTTATCTGTGTTTGACTGACCTTCAAACAGTCTCATTTGTATAGCTTCTAACAATCAAAGATACAAGACCATCAAGTCTGAAATCCGTCTGCATGTCTGACGAATTGTTTTTATTTTTAGCCCCATAAATGCTGGTATTGCTGCTGGCTTAAGTACACTTTAAGGTATTCGTGGAATATTTTTGTCCAGATAAGGCTCCAAATATTGTTTTGTGTTGGGTGCAAAGTTCAATCCTTGTCTAGAGAATATTGACTCTGAGTTTTTAGTGGTCACGCGGATAGGCAGTGTGAATACTTAAGATGGGTCAACAACAGCGTTAAATATAAAAGAAACATCAATAAGATTATTATTCTTCCATCTCGCATGTATGACCCCGAACAAAAACATTGAGTTGAATCACCTGCAAAATGTTGGCCTTCTTATCTTCATTGATGACAATTTTTTCTAGAATTGGCTATTTGGATTTCTCATCATTTAAATAATAAATTCAAGGCGCACTTGTAGACTATGAATTACGTTTTTAACGTTTTACTTTCGATTACAATTTCCACGAGCTTATTATTATTATTTTTTTTTCTGTAATTTACGTTTTTGAAAAACGTCAATTGAGTTAGTATAAGTATGTATGTATGTATACCTATCCAATGTATGCAACCTAATATGTAAGTTAGAAATTTTGCAATTTCGAATAAAACGCGTTGTTATATTTTATTATTTATATTTAGGTAGGTGAATTGTATTCTTATCAGTGATCCAATATTGAAACATTAATGGATGCAGTTCGGATCTAAATGCAATCAATAACAAAAAATAAATGTTTTTGCAATATTTTTTTTATTTTAATCAAACAAGTGGGTTCTGAGAAATCGGTTATATATGTTTGTGCGATATAAGGTGAAAGGATATACATTTATTCGACAAAGAATTATAGTACCTGCAGAACAGAACACCTGAGAAAAGTTTCTTCTTCTTCTTTTTTTCCGACTATATCATGTTCTCAAATGGGATCACAACTTTCCCACTCCACCAATTCACTACTAATCTGTTTGTGAGGTTCGTCAGGTTGAAAACGTTGGCTTCCCGATTATGGATTGCATAATTTCTGAGGCCAACATACATATGAATGCTGGTGTCGTTGATGCATACGTTTTTTCAAGGAGTTCTTAGGCCTGATTCTTCTTCACTATTGGACCTAAAGGATTGTTGTATGACAGTGCCTTTTGGAGGATGTACTCAGCGTCTCTCCTTAGTATTTCACAGTACCAACTGCGTCGTCATCTTACTTCTAACTTTTCGTCAATTTGCTCTTATATTTCTTGTACGCATTGTCCAACATCGTGAACCGTATGTAAGCGCTGGATACACAAACTGCCGTGTAGAACTATTAATTTCCACATTTTTTGGTCTCAGAAGATGTCATAGTTGTCAAGCCACTTCATCCTTCCTAACTTTGATGTCTTCATCACAAATTCTTTGTTATTTATCATTGATGCAAGGTAGTACCTACATCTAACCCTTGTTTTCACATGCTCGTGCACACCCATGATCATCAGCACGTATAGATTGCAGGGACTCTTCGTTAGGTTAGGCCCACAAATTTTAGTTCTCCTTATTGCCATTCTGATTCTTAAAATCTTGTTTCTTGTATTGCATATGTGGTTAATTTAAACGAAACAAACCCACGCTGGTCAAAAGGTTATTTTCCCTCCACTGATTAGGCATTTGGTTACAATTCATATTGGAGATAAGAACCAAAAGCTTTCTAAGCCCGATGTTTTCCAACTATTGGAGAAAACTCAGATGACATCCCGTCTGTGCCAATCGCTTTTCTATTTTTGGAGTTTTTTACCCGCACTGAATTCTTTGACTGTGATTTTTTTTTCGGAAGTATAGCCTGGGAAAATTTTAATTTAAAAGTCCTTTACAATACTGTCACCACCTTTGAGATATGTTGTTGACTTTTGCAAGAACTTAACCTTGTGCATTTTTGTATGAACTTCTATGAAAAAATCTTCTAAGCGTATCTCATTCGTTTGTGTTTTATGAAAATAGTATTTAACATGATAATACCATATGATCTCTGGCACATGCTAAGGATGTTTTTAGCATTATAATCCCTGGTGCCTGCCGCACCCAGGTCACCATAGCCCACAAACAAAAGTTCTTCAAGATATTCTTAAGAAGGTTGTGAATTTAGCCGGAACTAATCTTATTCCACTTGCTCACACCCGCAGGTTAGGGAGAATAGGCACTAATAATATTCCACATCATTCCTTGCTTCACCAGTTTCAGAGAAATCAATCGGTATCACTAAGCTTTGAAATAGCCAAGACCAAGACTGTACGTAACCAAGTAGCTCTTTCGCAAGGATAATATCGTTTCGGTTCTTTATATGTTCCAATCTTTAATAAGACATCTTGTATGCTTTCATCAAGATGTCAAATCGCCATCTCTTCATGATCTCTAGCTCGTAGCTTCGACCGTTCATACTTCCAACGTTCCAACTCGACATTTTCCTAATATGTGATCCGGTGTCTCCTCATCTTCATTGCAGTACCTGCAAGTTGGGTTGTTTGTTGCTCCAATGATACTGAGATGTCTTTTCAGTTTGCAGTGTCCCGTAAGGAAACCTGTGATGAGTCTGAGTCTGACTGCAGTCTATAAATCTTTCTTGGTTGTAATTCCCAAATACGAGTTTTTCCGGTCTTAGCTTAGGAGTCTCCAGGATTCTTTTGGACTCCTCTTATTTTTTGATTTTGGTCTTTATGACGTTTTCGCCAAATCAGCAGCAAAGTTCAGGCCATAAGAGCGGTGTTTTGGTTTAAGGTTTGTTCACAAAGTAGTTCAAACCAGACTGGAACTATAGAAGCTACCGTTGATTTCATTTCGCCTCTCTAAGATTGCGACTAATCTGTTGCATTACTTTGCTAGCCCCCGAAATCCGTCTAGATCTGTCCCGATCATTTTTGGATGCATTCTGCTTGAACCAGGATGACTAGGTAGTATAGGTACCTTACAAAGCAGTGGTATTGGCTGGCTGGGTATTTTAATTTAAATATTAACACAAGCTGATGATATTTAAAGTTTTTGCATACATTTAAGTCACTTATTTGATATTTTTGGCCTTTCAGCATATTTCTTCAAATTCAATTTTTCAATCCCATAGTTAAATAGAAGAGCAAGTTCGAGCAACCCAGTCATGTATGTATTTTAGACTGAGTTTCTAAACATTAAAAAAATGGGCATCATGAAAAAATGGTGCTCTTATTATGCACTGCAGCATTAGTTTTCTACTGCAATGCATTATTTGTTGCATGTGCATCTGACCTGTTTGTGATGCAAAAAGTTGCTTTTATTTGAACATCAGATGCGGTAGGACTGCGTTATGATCCGTTATACAATGAAATATTGTGATTAGGAATTTATAGCCTTATCGATGGCTTAGTGTACAAATGTGTTCAGCGCACTTTTTATCGAAAATGAGTTAATTATACCATTCTACTCAGGCAGAACCATAGAATAATAAATAAATAGAACATCAACTCAGGAAGCTTCACCCACTTTTGCCTACAAACTTTCAAAACTGCAGAGTTTTAAGTCTGTATGCGTGCCCGTGCATTTCAAATGGGACTGTCAAATTTGACTAGACCATACATTCTTACAATTTTGCATTTTGCTGTTCACAAGTATTCATGTATTGATAAGCGCGTGTAATTTTTTTTTCTACGGGAGGAGACGGAGGATTACAAGTAGATGACCTGTGGGCAGAACATATAAGTCATTCTTTTGGCAAATTAAAATTATCTATGTTGAGCAAACACACGTTGTCAAATGGATTAAAGTTGTGCCAACACCCACAGCCTTTATGGAATTTCAAAACTTTAAAGCGCTCTCCTGCAAAATCAAGTATTTCTGCACTTAACACATTTGTGAACTTAGCCATCGTTATTCTTCTACCTAAACTAAACCAATACTTGGCCAATTGAGCAATCAAAAGTACACAACCGCATGTAGAAAATGTATGTACGAAGTTACCTATAAGATAACAAATGTTGATTCAGAGTAATGAACATAGTATTGCTCAAAGGTCTGCCGAATTTATCTTTAAGAACACAACATTATCTGCAAAGTTACGTCTCCTGATAATAAGGCATTATAAATTTTTTAATCATTTTTTAATCATGACATCAGATCACCAAAATTAAAATCCAACCTTACTTATTATAATATTGCTTGAAGGAAGTCCAAATTTCAATCGTGCGTACGACGTAATTTTTCATGATAAAGTTATTATAGTGTTACTATAATGAAAGCGGTTTGTGTAATAGTAATCAATTTTTTTTGGTAGTAGAGCTGATCGACTAGACACTATTGGAACGAGGATTAAATAGTAGCTCATTGTCCTGTTAATAGAATCAATAGTCGGTGAAAGAAAGAAGGTTCTTAAGCAGCCAAAAGACAGTACACTTGTGCATGTGTATAAAGGCGTGCACAAGAGTGTAGTGTGTATGGTCCGTTTTAAAGGTCGTAAGACCGTTGAAAAAGGAAGGAGTTGAATGATGGGTGCATAAACAACAATGAAATTATGTAGGCTATTTCTTAACTTTTAAGGAAACTGGAATAAGTTCAAAAAAATTAAAAAAGATCTGTTTCCAACCAAGCATCAACCTACAACCTAATTTCTACATAAAAAAAGTACTTTCTTACTTACCTAAGGTGGCGCTACAGTCCGGGGTGGCACATGCCTTCAAACAAATAGCTTCTTCCAGCCAGTAAGATTTCGAGCTAGCTGCCTCCAGTTTCGCGTGCAAAGTTGGTTGAGGTCGTGTTTCACTTGCGTGCGCCATCTGTTTTGCTGTTCTCCTATACTGCGCTGTCCCACGGGGTTGGATTCAAAGACCATTCTTACGGCAGCATTGGTGTCTATTCGCTCTTGATTGTAGCGCCGATTGTATGCCTGTTGTTTGGCTGCATGTACTTGCAACAGTAAATCCATCCGTATCCGAGTCATGTTGTCGCTTCGAAACTAAGTAGTCTTTACGTGACCGGAAATTCACCCCGACACGGCACAACCTCTAACCTGGATATTACAAGACCTTAGTACAACTTCAAGGGCGAGGAGCTGGATCAACCGCTTCTTATAGGCCTGTGCTCCGAATATGTCGTAGTAGCCCATATAAGGTATGAATGAATGAATGAATTTTAAATGGGGTTATATGCACTGCGACCTTAAGATTTATTGTGCCCCCGTACAGAGTCTGATAAGAATTCTCATTTTACAGCTCTTCCTCCAGGGCTATTACCTTGAGGAATTTCAATATTTGGCGTACCTTCAGAGAGAGTAGTTCACTCTTTTATTTGATATTGGCCCAGGTGGGTCAGTCTTTTTTGAAGAAGCGCTCCACATTTTCCTAATAGGTGATCCGGTGTCTCCTCATCTTCATTGCAGTACCTTCAAGTTGGGCTGTTTGTTGCTCCAATGATACTGAGATGTCTTTTCAGTTTGCAGTGTCCCGTAAGGAAACCTGTGATGAGTCTGAGGTTGTTTCTACTTAGGCTAATACTGCAGTCTTTAAATCTTTCTTGGTTGTAATTCCCAAGTACGAGTTTTGCCTGTCTTAGCTTAGGAGTCCTCTCCAGGGTTCTTTTGGACTCCTCTTATTTTTTGATTTTGGTCTTTATGACGTTTTCGCCAAATCAGCAGTAAAGTTCAGGCCATAAGAGCGGTATTTTGGTTTAAGGTTTGTTCACAAAGTAGTTCAACCTGACTGGAACTATAGACGCTACCGTTGATTTCATTTGAGGAATTCCTCCGCTGCCGTCTTGATAAAAGGAGAAGTGGCTTTAGTGAAAACGCTTCTCCCCCTTTCTCGTTAGCTGCCCCCAAAACCTTCCAAAGGGATTGGTTACCCAGATCTCAGGTTGAGGTACTAGACACCCGATGTTCTGAGAGTAGTACTGCTACAATTTCCCAAAAGCCGTCAACTTTTTTGGAAATTTGTAAGAAATATACGAAATATAAATTCGTCTTGAGCTCTGAACGTCAGCTCGTCTTTAATAACACTCGAGTGTTTAGTTCGCAAAAAAAAGCTTATAAGATTATAGCACAGTTTGCTGCGAACTTGTCGCTTCCACATGGTGTTTTGACTCCTTTTGAACTTGAGAGCGTAAACGGTTTTATCGATCGAATTTTCTTTCGAACTGTATACAGTTGCAAAAGTACTCAAGGATCTTGACATACACAAATCGCTTGCCCTGATTTATTTTCCATCATTGTTCTGGAGAAGTGTGCTTGCACGTGGAAAAACCAACCACGTAAGCTTTTCGATCTGTTCTAATCTACTGGTCTCTTTTTCCCTGAAAAAGGTGAATATTCTTCTCCCCCGAATAATCGTTTTAAAGCTCTCACGTCACTTCCCACTTCGAAAGTCATGGAAATGCTAGTAAATTATTAGCTTAAAAAATATCTTGAACTTGAAGAACAAAATGTTTTCAATTGTATTAGGCTTTTGTAGCAATAAAGACCACTCAAAGTGGGAAATAACTTCACCTAAAAAAAGTGAAGTTATTTCCAACTAGTGTTTAAGTTATTTCCCTTGTGAAGTTATTGCCCAGTGAAGTTATTTCCCTACACCTCTTAACATCATTTTGGAGAAAGTAAAATTATTCCGCTTGATATTGTTTCACAAAGGTGCAGGGAAGTAACTTATGGGAACTTCACTAATTTCACTTTTTTTTGATGAAGTAAATTCTCACTAAAGGTGAGAACTAATTTCATATGAAGATTGTGTGTAGTTAATTCCCATCTACAAATTTTATACCACAGGAGATATAAAGCAGAAAATACGGTGTCTCCAACAGTTCAGATTAGTAAGGTGGGGAATGCTGCCCCCTGCCCACTATAGGATTTGGGTGCGAGTTTGGGTGGGTGCAAGTTGTGAATTCCCACTCAAAGTGGGAATTCACTTCATCAAAAAAAAAAAAGTGAAATTAATTCCCACTAGTGGTAAAGTTATAGTTTCCGTGAATTTAGTTGCCTGCTACTTTCACAAGTACCAATTAGTTTATCGAAAATGCATGCATTCGGTACCTATATATTTCTCCTAAAAATTACTTTCCCGATCGTTCAATACAATTACTATTCGATGTTTTTAAGTCTACAAAATAAGTGTTGGTGTGTCGCAGGGTTCTTTTTTCCCTCCGACTAGATGGTTATGATAAGCTTTTTAAATTTCAACCTTTACTGCATTGTTCAAAGTAGAATTGACACTAGCGTGGAATGCAATGTTCAAAAACTCAATCCTGTCTTCTGTCGTTAAATCGAAGTTGTTATCCGTGATTAGCACTGGCATCAAAAAAATTAATACAACTTTTCATTCTCGTTATGTGCGTTACTGATGCTGACCATCTCCTGTAGAATGATCACGTATTTGACGTCGGTGTAGCCAAAAATGCTGCGAAATGCTTAGGTTTCCTACGAGCGACGATGCAAGCAATTATTTTCATATGATCTGGCTGTGCACCGACCAATATTTTTAGTATCTGAGAAACGTATGCAAATATCCATGATGCCACAAGGTCGAGTTGATGCTGTGAGAAGATGAGAAGGGACCACAAAAACTTTTGCTGACCACGTCTCTACTAATCTCTCAATAAGACCGCTACCAGCAGCAAGTATATTTGACCATTGGAGACATTGTCAAAGTAGATATGCCCGATGAATGAAACCTTGGCATATTCTTCCACATACAGGAGACGCTCTAACATGTCCCAACTACAGAGAAATGAGTCTCTCCACCGTTCAAACCTATTGTCATTGCTAAAACTTCGAAGTAGTCGTAGTCAAGGACTTTGTCTACCAAAAAAACACTATCACAAAGAAAAATGACATCAGTGCAAAGATCAAACGGACAATTACTTTTGCCGATCGCTGTTTCTTCAGGTTCAGAAGGTATTAAAGTTTTAAGCTCATCTCTGGTTTAATCATGAAGACTTTAACCTCTACTTTAATAATCCCACTACAGCTGTATGGTACAGAAGAAGCATGGGCTTTGAAAGATTGGAATAAAAAGTTACTTGAAGCTTTGAGAAAAATTCATCAAGTGATTTTTTGTCCTGTGTGTAACGAAGGAGTGTGCGGAGAAAATCATAAAACGACAAGCTTAACGGGCTATAGTGGCGTTAGTCCTGGCCAATAAAGTGACACCAACGCACCAGCCAGACGTGTCTTCGAATCCAATCCGGATGTTCGACAGTCGTTTTAGGTTTCGATATAAGCTTTAAAATAGTATAAGTATTTATTGGAGAGGTTATCTATAGCTACATCCCGAACTCATTCATTTGGCTTTGGAGCATGTTGATGCGGGTTGTTCCCAACATCTTGTGAAGTTGCTTTGATTGTATTACTTTCTAAATTTTACTACTTACTTGAGGTTAAACTTTGCATTTTAGGATTATAATTTTTATAAAAACACCATTTAATTAATTTCATATTAATTTGTATATATTTTTTTTTAAAGTTAAATTTAGTATCTACTTAAAACGACAATTTTATCTAAAGCACTTACAAGATCACAGATCAATATAGCATTTTGCGATTCATTTTCTTAACTAAAGAAACAATAATTTTTGTCCTTAAATAAATAATGATGAACAAAGTTTATAAAAAAAATGATATTTACAAAAAAAAATAGCCACAATAATGATACAAAAAAAAAGAGGAATAAATATGCAATGTCATTAAAATAATTTATAATACATAATAATATTTTTAATAAGTATCTTTAAGATTTATTTTTACGATCTTTGTCCGAAAAATATATATCGTTGACACCATCCTTGGACATCGTCTTCATCGTCACAACACAAGGGATACACAATTTGGGATTTTGTTACTTTTGCACATCGCATGCATAATTCCATTACGTCCATGTCCATGTCACATTTTTGAAGTTTTCGTATCGTTTCTGAACTCAGATGACCATAGTATTCACTGTCAGGAGCATTTGCATCTTCTGATGGACGGCATGTCATCAGAGTAAATGTGCAAGCAATTACCAGCAGGCAAAGAATTTGAGAATGCATCAACTGAAATAATTTTAGAAAATATTAATATTCTGATTTTTGTTTTTTTTTTTTTATTTAAAGATAGAACAATGGGTTATCAGAAATAGTTATACAGATATAAAAGTAGGTTAGAGTTTGAAGTCACAGAGTGTTTTCTCAGGTCTCAGCAAAATCTAATCTCTTGCGGCGCCTGTAGTCTTGAGTCAGACAATGCGCAAACTTACTTATAAAAGTATAATATCGGTAGTATATGTACCTAGTTGTTGTGAACAGACATTATTAGAACAATTTATATTATTGTATGTTACAAAATTCATTAGATGGATGAGTTGTGTTTCAGCAGTCAGTTTTCGTTTTTGAGAGAGAAAAGAGGAAAGTGGAAGCGAATGTAATGGTGGACGTGTTGTATTACTCAGGATTTTATGCAAAATTAAAAACGTTAATAAGTATATTTCGTCGCCCAAAATTGACTTTTTGAGTTTGGTATGCAGTCTTTTGTTTTCGGGGCGCTCTTTCCAAATCTATCATCAGTTTGTATCTATCTGATTACATTCCTGAGATATTTGACGTAAACGCCAAATGTTGACACATACGTCAAATTTTCCAAGGAATTATTTCTTTTATTTCTTTGTTTTTTGACATGTATATGAATGTACGTGTACGAAAAAAAAAAACTGCCAAAGTTGCATAATGGACTTTTGACCCAGTTAGGTTGGTATTAAAAAAGAAGTCCACGGGCCAAAAGTCAGTTGGTTTGAAAATCCAGAATCCGCAATTATGGACTGTTGGCCAACCCAACTGAGTCAAAAGTCCTTTATGGCCTTCTGGCCTCTAGATTTTTGGCCCTGCGCCTCAACAGCAGATGGAGCCACGACCATAACAACAAATTAAAAGTCGCCACCAAAAGTAAACAAAAACGTATGTGATGAAATAGTGTTACAATCGTCCCTCCACTATGTTGCAAATGACACACCGGATAGGACAGTTGTTACATTTAACTTTCACTTTTTTTTCAGAGCATACACTCGAAGTTGTAAACAAAAACCTTGTGTAGGGGAGGGCGGGACACAGAGTACACCCGGGCAAAGAGGACTTTCGGTTTAAAAGGATAAATAAAGTGACTGAGCCAAAAAGTGGCAGTAGATTGACAACAAAATTTAAATGGGTGACATAAGTGAACGCAAAAACGAATTGATTGATAGTCCTGTTCAGTGAGCTGCTGTAAACTGCACTAAAAATATCAAGATTTTACTGATCAGTGAGACATTTTCAGCTCTTAACATATCTAGACTTTCTTCATTTGCTGTTCATGCAGGTATTCTAGATTAAAACAGATCACTTTAGAGCAGGATTTTCTGCAATTGATCTGCCATTTCGCAGCTGTTTGCTCTGTTATGCACTGCTCTGACCTGATCTTACCTGACTATTCGACAAACTTCGCTCATATGAGCGAAATGTTTGTGTTCTTTTCGTGTTCGTATAGGCATATAATACAAACACTGATCTACACGCGATTAGATTTATAAATTACCTTCATATAAATAGTTTAACATAATTTATTAACTGTCAGCAAAATTGCATTTAGTTCTTCACTTTCATTAAGAGGTAAATGACTTCACAAATAAAAATAATAACCTTGACCTTAGGAGCAGGTACAAAATAAAAATTGATAACAAAAATATTTTGACTAGTCAGCCTGTTATAATTAAGCCACATGCCGGACTTTGTTCAAAAAAATATACCTAAACCTCAAGTCGGAGGTCTGGGGCAACGCTTTGATATGCCTGGCGTTTGTATTGGACATATTTGGTTGATAATGATGTGTGATGATTGATGAATAATGAGAAAATGCAGGGATGGCGAACCAATTATTCTTTGCTGACGATAGATCCTTTATATTTGCAACGAGAACTTGATGTATAGTTTTGGAGGGAAATGGATATCGCATAAGCGAAAAGTAAATAAATTGTTATCTAAAATAAAAAAAATATATATAAAAATAGTGACACACCATGGAATAGCGCATATAAAATATGCAGGTAATAAGTATACAGAGCTGTAAAAGAATTAAATCATTTGGTGATTGCATTAATTTGAATGCAGACTGGCAACCAGTTGGATGCCCATTCATTTTAAATTTAGCGATTTGATTCAATGAAATCAAAATGAATTCAGAAATCAGCGTGTGAGTCTAACTTGATCTCTTGTGTTGGAATTTCTTTTAAGTGAAAGCGAGAAAGACGTTCACTTGAGAAAAAAATCGAATTGAGTTAAGACTATGAATTTCGCTCCTAATTAAGCCACTTAAAAAGAATTTCTCTCGCTGGGATTGTGATATTGTTTTTTTTAATTTTCATTTTAAAGCAAATGGGAAGTAATCATTCTGCTTTCTAAAGACTATCTGAACTCATTAATTTTATTGAAATTGAATTCTGATTTAATTTTTAATTCAGTGATTTAAGTCACTGAATGAAAATGAACTCAGTCATTGAATGCAAATGAATGTATTTTGAACATGCTAAATTCTGAAATCATTTCAAATTAACTGATTTAAATCACTGAATTCAAAGTGAATGGTACTGATTCTTTAAGCTATTTTGAATTATGTGATTTTAAAATGAATTCAGATTTCATGTGAATGCATTCAAAAATGTTTTTTTTAATTCTTTTACACCTCTGATAGCTATGTATGTGACAATCATATAAACGATAAAATGAAATGTCTGTAGAATTAAAGTTTATTTAAAATATGTCAACAGAAACGTATTGAAAGTGATTCACAAAATAAAAACATCAATTCATTTTCTGAAATTATTTACCTACCAACAAAGAATTTGCAATTGAGACAAAATCTATTTAAAGTACAATTCTTAAATGGTATTTTGAATTTTTGATAAAATCGTTTCAAACATTGGATTTCTCAATTTATTATATGTTTGTTAAAAATATTGTACCTAAAGGAAGCTCCTGGAGTAAACAAAATTTGTTCGACTGTCTTTTTGTATGTGTCGCAAGCTTTTGACAAGATATGACTCGAAGGCCTCAAATTCAAATTAGGACAAGTCCTGTCCGAAGTATTACATACAATTTTCTTAAAGAATATATAAAGAACAGACGTTAGACGCCAAACGAATATTCTAACTTTAAAGAAGTAGTTGCTGGGGTACCACAAGGTAGTGTTCTTCGTCCAATTTTGTGCGCAGGGACTTTGATAAGTTTCAAAGAACTAAGTTTCAATCGAGAAAAAGAGGTGGTTTTAGTTCAGCTAAAGTCTCAGCACGCGTTTTACGGTTCTACCCACAGAAAAAATTTTTGTTAACAATGATTAAAAAAAAAATTATGCTTCTTATACCGTGTTTCATATTTCAAAGATAAATGAAAATATTAACGAAAAATATGAACAGATCTTAATCGTTCAACTATCAGACTCTTCTCCTAACACAGCACAAGAATTATGGACCAATACGCATACCAATTTTGAACATCTATCCCAAAATAATCTTGGCGACGCATGCCGTTGACAAAAAATAAGATTTTTAATGTTTTAACCGTGTTTTAAGGTCCAACTAAATAATAATTTTTTTTTCTCAACTAATGAAAGTTAATTAACACAAGAATTTAAACTCACTTTAAACAGCATTTTGAATTATGTTGGTAGAGAAGATTGTCGCCAAAATTTCAAAAATATCTTTAAAACTGAGCGGGATAATTTTTGAAAAGTGTTTTATTTATTTATTTTCGAATAATCGTATAAACCGCTAAAAGCACTAATATTAAATTTTTAAAATTTATTTATTTTCCAGGAATTAATCTGTTTCCAAACACGGCTTCGTAAGAAAACTGATGCTTCTCACAAGTTGTTTGGTTTATATACTAACTAATATCTTGCTTTAAAAAATAATTCCCCACCTTTTATAATAGGTTTTCTCTCTTACCCAAGAACAAATGAGATGAGTATATAAATATAAGCAATTTAATTAAAAGCACACGTATTGATCTCTCAGCAAAAGTCTGATAGACATTTACAAACAACATTTTAATCAATATAATAATAAAAAATACAATTTATTAATGGGAACAAATCAGAATTATATACCATATTGTTTGTGGTACACCTATACTCATCTTATCGCCAATGAATAAAATTTGAAATCTATTAGAACTCACTTGTTCTCACAGTTATTTTAGGGACAGAAAGACTCTCTCATTAATAGAGTTACACTAAATTTTAAATAAACGAATCATTAGTATAACTTAAACTACCCATAGATAGAGATTAGAGTGTGGGTATAGTGCCAAATGAGTTAAGGCAGGCGTGAGGCGTTTACGTTTCAACAAACAATGAAAAAGTTTTCTGTCGATTATTTTTATTAATAATAAAAAAAATATAATCAGCACAAAATTGATATTTTAATCTTAACGTGTGTCGGGAATTGGATCATCCATTGAACCTTATCACTATACCACTCTGGTCAGTCCACACACAGTGATTCCATAAATACATAAATCTTCTTCCAAGCTCTCTATAAGCGGATGCATAATTCTTAAAATATTTCCTCTATAAAACTCCATGGGGTGCGTTATCTGCATAAATGTCTCGTGCTAATAATGCTGCTGTTTATGATGGCAATAAAACACAATTGACATCATCCATTAAATAAGTAAAAAAAAATAAACATGTAAATCGAAGTTCAATCTTAATTGCTCAAGCTAGATTGATAGGACGCCGCGCGTCGCCGCCGCCGCCACCGAGAGCATTATGTTAATAGAGGGATCGCGCATATTGCATTAAATTGTAATTTGTTTTTATATTTAATTTTTAAGATGATAAGACACACACAAATGAAGTGTCGTACATCAAACAAAAATCTATGGGGAAGTAATATTTTTTTTTATGGAAAAAAAATGAGTAATCATGCGATGTTTTACTTCCTGTTAATGTTTCCTTGAGCTTTAGGCATAGAATGTCAATATTATGCCAATGTTGAAGGATCATCATTGTATTGATAACAAAATTATACAACAAAATGTTTGCTTACTATGTTCGTCGTAATATCTATTGATGATAGGGACTTTAGTTAGGTTAATAAAAAATAAGTAATTTAATGCTATAGTATTGCAACAATTGGCAGAATAACTGCAAAATAACTACAACAAATTTTTCGACATGATGCGAGAATATGTTTCATTTTCTGGGAAGGTATCCAATGCTGATGGAGATAAGGAGAGTTTTCTACGAGAAAAATAATTTGCAAGAAGACGACATCAAACTGATTGTGAATGGGGAAAATTGGATTCGGTTATATGAACTCACAACAGAAGCGATGGCATACAGAAACAGAATTATAAGTGAAAATTTCTAATTTTTTTTTTTTAAATAAACTAAAAGTTGTTTGAAAAATATATATCATAAAGTTATTATTATCTAGTCCTTTTAAACTAAACTAAAAGTTATATCCATTTTTGATTTTTTTTTAATTCCATTTTATTAAATTTCCGTTTTAACTAAACTAAAAGTTATATCCGCTTTTAAATTTCTTTTTACTATTTTTTTTCGTTTTAGCTAAACTAAAAGTTGCAACTAAATTCAATTATGTACCTATTAAGTTAAATTATATAAAAAAAAAATCTTACAATATTTTTCAAATTCGAATGTTTAAAAAAAAAAAATGTAATATCAAATAAATAATGCCACTCGGGCAGACGGCAGCAATGCCATGCTCAGTATTATTCAATTATAAACTAAATGTAAAAACTTAAAACTAATATGAAATGAATAAAAACTATCTATCTGATGCGAGATTTTGGAGAAAATATGTAATTATTTATTGAATGGCAATTACAACCCACACGCAACGCAGTGTCATAAAAGAGTGATGTCTCATCTCACAAATGGTTAGAGCGTCAAAAGATGAAGCAATTCAACGCCCAAAGAAACAGGATTCTGGAAATGTGCAATAATTTAGGTGGTGCGATTTTATATTGAAACTTTTGCCAAATTGTGCGAATCAGTGAATGGACACCTGACTCAGTCATCTCAACCGCTGTATGCAACCAATTAACTTCTCATCCGAGTCTTTTAACGCCCATATGCTACCGCCTATACAGCGAACCAATCTCAGAAGTAGTTCAAATCGTCTTAATGCTTCAGACTCACCTGGTTCATTTTACACTATCAGTCTGACTTTATTGCCCGTTTTAGATACAGATGGCGATATGGATTGTAAAACCATATCAAATCATCTTGTATCAGCAGATCCTTGTCCTAGAACTCGAGGCTGTCCCTAGGTTAGGTTAGGTTAATGTGGCTGTCAGGAAGACTACTGACACACTTAGACCACAGATAGGTCCGTTGTGATACCACGAAATGAGCGAGAGAGTACCTCTTTAATTAAACCAGTTGGAGCTTCTTAAGAAGCGATGTAAAGATAGAATATCTACGTTCGACAAATCGCTAGGATCGTCGAAAAAGAAATTACCCAGGTGTAATTTACGTCTTTGGGAGAGAGCTGGGCATGTCTTAGGCTGTCCCTAAGCCTAAATCTATTTTTATAACGTGTTTGAATCCAGATATTGTTGTTGAGGATATTGTCTCCCACTTAGTATCAAATAAATGCATTCCTAACAAAGCATCTGTAAAATGCACAAAGATAAGCAAGTTAAAGAGTTTAGTTTCTTCTTTTAAAAAAGTTGCCCATCCCACACTTTTCGATTCAATCATTAACAATAATAACTGGCCATCTGAAGCTCTTATAAAAGAATTTAAAACTGTTCAGAGAAACATATTTTATCCAAGATTTCGTAAGCAAAGAAACTGAATAGGATTATCCTCTTTTATCAGAATGTAAGAGGGTTTCGCAGCAAAACTGCCAACTTATATATTAACTCTCAAGCTTTAACAGAAACCATGGCTTAATTCTAGCTTTTTGGACACCGAAATATTTAATCAAGATTTCTAAGTTCACAGAAAAGATCGTCATGTTGATAAACATAAAGAAGTAGGAGGAAGTGTTTTGATCGCAGTTTGTAATCGTTTTTTATTTACATACGTCTGTTTTCCGTTTAGTCTTTCTATTGACATTGTATGTAAATTAAAATTAAAAATAGATTCTATGCAGTTATATGTTTTAAATGTTATATTAAACCAAAAAGTTCAAGTGAGATGTATAATGAACTAGCTATGGCATTAGATTTTATTATTGACTTGGCTTGCTCCAACAGCAATATTTTACTTCTCGTGGATTTTAATTTGCCCCATATAGAGTGTATCCCTCCGGAATATGGTTCTTATCAAGAAGTTTCATTAATTTTTTCACAAACTGAGATGGTTTATTTATTCTACTGACATACAGCAAAAGTAAGCTGTATTAAAAATTTTAAAAATCGAGTTCTGGCATTACTAATAAAGACAACTACCATTCATCCTCCTACTATGGATATATTTTTTGACTTGAGCAGCTACCTTCTCTGTTCATATGTGTGTGATTTTTGAAAGCCAAATAACTTTCGTAACTCCTTTGTTGATACACATGTTAGTATTGATAAAGATTTGTATAAAGACGTAAACACCTACCCAACAAACAAATTTTAACACAATCCCTGTTGAAAAAGAAAGGACGATTACTCTGTATGGCCCAGACGGTATTGTTCTGAAAAAAAAAAATGCTTTATAGAGTATTAGCTAGTGCAGTCCTTGCAATTTTTATTTCAGATTTCTCTGAAATCTGGGAAATTTCCGTCATACTGGAAGAAATCATTTCTTACACCTGTTTTGAAAAAAAGTGACAAATTCGACATTAAATTCTATAGACCGATTTCTTAATTGTCCTATATTCCAAAGCTTTTTGAAAGGTTGTATGTGGAAGCCTTTCATTTCAATATAATATGTAAACAACAACATGTTTTCGTGCAAAAAAGTTCTATTGTTACAAACCTTCTTCCATTATTGCTCAAATGCAGTAGAAAATGGTTATAAAGTCAACTGTATGTAAACAGATTTTTCTAATGTATTTGACCAACTCAGCCATAATATTATTGTTTTTAAGCTGCCAGCATACGACTTCCCTTCTCTTTTTATTTCGTAAATCAAATCGTACCTAGAAAATAGATCTTTACCAGGTCAAATATAGAAACTCCTTTTCAAGTACTTTCGTTCCCCATTCAGGAGTGCCCCAGGGAAACCATTTGGGCCCTTTCTTATTAATTCTTGCTATAAATGACGTTTCAACTTGTATACGCTTTAGTGAGATTCTCATATTTGCAGACGATATGAACATTTTTAAAACAATCAGGTCTTCTAATGATCACGTTCTTCTGCAGGCTGATGTTGATAGTTTCAATATTTGGTGTAATAAAAATGGGTTCATTCTTAACCCTATAAATTGCCAAACTATTACCTTCTCAAAGAAAAGAGTTCCAAATGAATATTGTACAACACAAAAAATATTGAATTGTATACAAAAAAAAAAAGACTGGGAAGATCAAGGTCTTATACAACGTCTCCTTGGTTCTATAAAAGAGAGCCTTACTACTTAAATGCCATCTGAGCCGGAATAAACAGCGATTGGCAATAGTGATACTTGGTTTGATCTCTGCACTGAAGTCATTCTCCGTTGTTATAGTGGATCCCAGGTAGACGAAGTCATTGACTACATCAAAACTATATCTATCCAACGTAACGTTGAGATTCCTTTCTCGTTGATAGCATATATATTTCGTTTTGTCTTTGTTAACAGCAATTTTTGCCGCCCCCGATTCAATACTGGCAAATGCATCAGCAACAGCTTGCTTATTTCGGCCGATTATGTCATATGCATAACAGAGTAGTTGAAGGGACTTTTGATAAATTATACCAGTGGCGTTGACATGTGATTTACGTAAAATTGCTTAAAGAACGATGTAAAATATGTTTAATAGGTTACATGATAACGGGTCGCGGTCGCCCTGCCTTAGACCTTTCTCAACATCAAACGGCTCGGTGGTGATCTTAGCTACTTTGACAGAGCAGCGACATTTCTCCAGACTGTAAAATTCAGAATGGCAACAACGAGATTTGGCATGGGTGACCCTAAGGCCAGGATTACACACGTAAGTTTTACTTACAGCTTTACGCAAGTCTTCCAAACATATAATACACCATAGCTGAACTTACAGTAAAAAATACTTACATAAGTTTGAAAACTTACCTATTCAATAAGCTGTTAGCTGTCTTTTTTTGCTCCCAGCTCCCAGCTATCGTATGTTGTTCAATTTACCGTAAGCTACTCACAGAGTTGATTATAATAGTATTTTTTCAGAATTTAATCACACGAGTAACTTAAGTGAGTAAAGCTCACATGTGTAACCCTGATAGCCTAAGACGCTAAGACAAGAAGGAGTTCCGGAAATCTACGTGCAGATGATAATGGATATATACGCGTAATAAAATAAATAAATAAATAATAAATAAAAAATAAAATAAATAAAGTCAAAACAAACGTTAGGTGCACTTCAAGAGTCGAGTCACCAAAAATGTTCCACTCGAAATTGGTGCAGGAAGCATCTTGTGTCCTTTCCCCTTTTTAATTAATTTCTATTAAGTGACTAGAAATTCAATAAGTTTGACATTTTTTGAGGTCATACTTATATTTATTTTGATTTATTTATTTAATTCATTCAACAGCCTTTTTTATTCAAAGGTTTAAAGCAGATTTTAAACATATATAGTCGAAACGTTACTGTTAAAATAGCAGAACATTATTAAGATTAAAAATGAAAATATAATAAAAATACATCATTTTCTAAAGCTTAAACAGCTCACTTACGGGTTTCCATATAATACTGGCTCACTATAAAAGCCGGGAATTAGGTATTAGATTTTTTCCACTTCCATGATGATATTCTGAGCACGTGATGATACAACTATTTCCCTTAACATTCCTTACAATATGTAATAATTGTAGTTATTGCATGAGAAATAAAAACAAAATAAATTAAATATTCACTCAATTTTAAAATTGGCCTTCAAAGTTTACAAATAGTCAATAAGTGAATGAAAAGATCATTGATCTGACTCGTAATTCATTGCATCATTACCTACTAACACGAGTCTTGTAATAATAATAATAATGTAAAACAACACTCGTAGGTACACAAAAAAGGAAGTGATATAAGTTACATGCGGTGACTACGTTTACAATTTATAAATTCTGACGAATTTTTCCGCATGAATGAATATTCTATGTTGTTTTCTGTCTGGGCTACTCGGGCGTATGCGCAATTTATTTTGATTTTCCTTTTTGTTATTCAAATTTCATTTATAGTATTCATTTATATTTATAGCTACAAACTGCTTTTGATACTAATGAATTTTGAAAATCGTAGCTTAGGTATGCGGTGCTTGAAATAGACGCAATTCGTGAGTAAATGCGGAGGCGCTTGTGTGCTGACTTGCATAATAAAATGGCGCTTTAATTATGAGTTTTGAAAACGCAAATAATTGTTGTGTGGTGTGAACAATATACTTACAATATTATAACATGATATCTTACAATGTTTGGTAGACATTTGCGTTGATTGAGAAGATGCTTCGGTATTTTTCTTTAAACGAGGTGTGCTTGTGGGTAGCATGTTGTGATTGAGTGATCGCAGTTGTTATATAAATATAGAGTAATGCGAGACATATCTATTCTATATTTCTTTCAATAGAATAGAAAACACTAACTGGAGTTTAAATTGATTCAATTGACTCCATACTATTTAATAAGTAAAGCTTAAAGAAACATTTAAGGAACTAGGTACAAATTTAGTAATCTTAGTGATCATACATACATTTTCCGTTTGTATTTCTTGTGAAAATTACAATGCATTTAAAAAATGATGAAATTACAAGTTATTTTTTCAAAAGGTTTGTTTTTTTGATACCAAATTATATAATCTGTAATATTCTGTCTCACTATAATCAATTAATTATCTTTAGTACTTTCCGCATGCGTTTTCCAGTGAAATCAGATTTTTAATATAGATTTAAGATTTAATTATAGAGAGTATGAAAACTTGAACGTCATAATCAGTCTATTATATAAGAATTATGTTGTGACGCGATTTAATAAGGCGCGTGTTGAACTCTAAATGACTTTTTAGTGCAATCAACCGGGAAGTATGTCTATACATAATAATCCTTGCGCATTTTGTTATCATTTGGACAATGTTTAGAGATTGAAAAATAATTTTAGAATCAGAAAATAACATGTATGATATCTATTTCGATTTATTTTCATGTCGAAAATGTGTACATAAAATATGAGGCCAAAATATGTTGCACAACCCCTAAATTAATGGCATTATTATACCCATGCATTGAAATTATTTGTCTTAGATTAAAGTTATTTTGCTCGAGGTTTGGCCAATGTTTTAAATCATTTTGGAAATTCCATTTTTACTATATAGCTTTATAATGTTTTGAGTTGATAGCTGTATCTAATTAAAATGTACTGAAATAAGGAAATAGTACCAAAAATTAACATTTCTTCGGTTGATATTTCCTTGACGGTTATTGCTATTGCCTTAAACCTAAGTATGTAATATATATTATTAAAAACAAGTTTCTACAAAACTACACATTTATGTATTGATTCCAGAACAATTATCAAATTACTTGCTCTGCTGAACGGGTAAGCCGATTTACTTCAAATTTAGTAGGTAAGGTTTTTAGGGTAATATGCCCACAGCTTTTTTTATAGGTCACTGTAAGTCTAAAAATAACGGTACCTCATATAACGGTTATACAAAATTGTATTTGTCTCGAAAACGCCTCTTACGATTTCAACCGAATTTCACATGTGTAATAAGGTGTGAAGGTCTATAAAATAGTGAAAACCAAACTTTAAAGAACATTGGTTTTAAGGGACCTGCCATATAACGGTATTTTAAAGTTTCGACTATCTTGATAACGGCTTAATCAATTTTGGTGAAACTCAATACTAAAATTGTCTTAGCTATTTAAAATAACATGGCATAAAATGATTTTTCAAAAATGTTTTTGTTAAGTTTTAAATAATTTTTGAAAAACTGTTTTTGTGAATTCAATATTTCAAAAACCAGTTGACGGATTTTAATGAAATTTAGTTTCAAGGTGTAATAAATTAAGTTTAAAAAATCTGCATACTCGCTTTAAAAAAAAAAATCGAAAAAATATTTTTAAAAAATCGATTTTTTCGAAAACCGGTCCAACGATTTTGAATTTTTTTTCTTAAACTCACATTTAGTAAAAAAAATGTTTGCATACTTTGATTTTGATTTGAATCTTCGTAAATTATGGTTTTCAAACTTTAAAAAAAAATTCATACGATTTTTTCCTATATTCCGTAATCTGCCACAAGAGCAAGTTTGTGCGACCCAGTCGTGCCCTTTATTTAAGAAAGATCTAGATGCTTTGAAAAAAAAACTTCAATATCAATATTTTGCATAAAAGCTAAGTTTTAATTTTAATTAATTTTCAATTTACTTTTTTTTGTAAATTTAATTGGAAAACGGCTTGGCTTCGATATCAATGGAACCAATTCCTTCAACAACGTCCAGTGTCTCATCATTTGCTACTTTAACACCTTCAGGCGAAAACGTAGTGAACCAATCTCGTCGAAATGTTGTGTGCCGCGTTGCTGCTGAATCCGCTAACCATAAATCAGCATAATCAGCTGAGAGAATGTCATCCACAATTGCATAGGCAACAAATTTACTTCCCCGAACGTTTTTATTGCATTTGTTGTCATTTTAAATTCTGGACAATCCCGCTTCAAGTGACCCATTTGCCTGCACTGATGACATGCATATTTTTCTTTCGATCCATTTGAACGCACCTTCTTTTTGTTAGCGTGTTTTACACTAAACGCAGCTTCATGTTCCTTTAAATTTCTGCGCTGTGTTGTATCTCGTTTGGCCTTTTGTATTTGGTCTTCTTCAAGCTGTAATTTTGATAGAAGCGTATCCATGGTACGGCATTCCTTTATATTGTACCAAACGGTTCGAATTATTCGACACATTTTCAAATTGTCAGAGAACGTTTCCCCTTGATCCTCTAACTGCGATGCAATCTGGCGTACTTTTGAAACGTGTGATGTAATAGCATCATCTTCTTCCATTTTCAGGCTAAAAAAGTCCTCGTACAACATCATTACTCGAACGTCACTCTTTTTCTGATGAATACATGTCCATCAGCTCCTTCGCAGATTTGCGAACGTAAGATGATTGCTCTTACCTTACCATCACGCTGCAACCATTTACTCTTGATATTTTGTGTTGCGTCATCATTGGGTTTCGAATCTGTTTCATTCACAATTCCGATTAAATCCAGACTTCGTAAAATCGCGTTCATTTGAAATTTCCAACATCTGAAATTGGTAGAATTTAAACGATGCGAAATAACAGACTGATCAACCCTTGCTTCCATTGCTTTAACCAACACAAATCTTCTTCGCAAAATAAAATTAAAATAATTCATAATTTTTTAGAGCTGGGTTAACCTATTTAAAGTTGACACACGAAAAAATATTTTATTGAAAGAAAATATAAAAAAAAACGATACCTTTATCAAAGAGTGAGAGTTCATAAAATTATAAGCAAAGTAAGTTATGACTGTGTTTTTGTAATTTCAACAATTTCAAATTAGTAAAAAACTCTTTTGTAAAAAATATTAAGTAATCATCGATTTATTTAAAAATCGATATAACGATTTTTGAATTATTTGTTCTGGTAAACTTATATTCAGGCAAAAAAATGTCTTCATACTTTGATTGTGGCTTGAATAGTTTTAGCAATTTTAAAAATAATTCATATGATTTTATTTGTATTTCTCATTTATATTAAAAAAAATTATTAAATTCAATTTTATTATGTGTTCCATCCAGTCGTGGACTTTTTTTATTTTTTACCTGATTATCAGAGCTGTAAAAGAATGCAGTATTTTGGTATTGCATGACGTGAAGTCCCAGGCTTTTAACTTATTTTTCGGAATGCATTCCCATTCTTAATAACAGTACTTTAACTTACAAAATAAAATCCCAGTTAATTTTGAAGTCTTTACTAAAATAATCGTTTAGAGCAGTCAAAAGACTTAAAGTTAAAAGAATGCAGTGCTTTTAACTGCTTGAATTCTTTGAAGTCTTTTAAAAGTATTTACGTTCTTTAACTGCTTGAAGTCTTTTTACTTGTTGAAGTCTTTTGACTGCTTGAAGTTTTTTTTACTACTGGAAGTCAATTTACTATTATTATTATTATTATTATTATTAAATTCAAATGCTTAGTATAGTAAATTGACTTCAAGCAGTAAAAAGACTTCAAGCAGTCAAAAAAATTCAAGAAGTCAAGAGACTTCAAGCAGTCAAAAGACTTCAAGGAGTAAAAAGACTTCAAGCAGTCAAAAAACTTCAAGAAGTCAAGAGACTTCAAGCTGTCAAAAGACTTCAAGCAGTCAAAAGACTTCAAGCAGTAAAAAGACTCCAAGCAGTCAAAAAACTTCAAGAAGTCAAGAGACTTCAAGCAGTCAAAAGATTTCAAGCAGTCAAAAGACTGCAAGCATAGTAAAAAGATTTCAAGCAGTCAAAAGACTTCACGCAGTCAAAAGAAAACTTTTAAAAAATTTCAAAGAATTTAAAAGTACTGCATTCTTTTTACTTTAAGTCTTGACTAAGCGAGACTTCAAATATACTCAAAAATAAGTCTTGTAATTCAATTAACTGCAATACCAAAATGATTGCATTTTTTACAGCTCTGCTGATTATGGTAGCCAAATAAAATATTATTAACATTTATGTACATACAAATATTTTACCTACATAACGTACGTACTTAGCAGAGCTGTAGAAGAATGCACTTAATTCGGAATTGCAGTTAATTGAATTAAAAGACTTATTGTTGAGTACTTTGACTTCATCTGAGTACTTCGAATTAAAAAAACAGGCCCAGTTAGTTAGTTTTGAAAATTATAATTTTTATTAAATTCAAGTTCTTAGTATAGTAAATAGACTTCAAGCAATAAAAAGACTTCAGGCAGTCAAAAGATTTCAAGCATTCAAAAGAATGTAAGACTTTTAAAAGACTTCAAAGAATTCAAGCATAGTTTTAAAAGTACTACATTCTTTTTACTTTAAATCTTTTGACTGTTCTTAACGATTATTTTAGTAAAGACTTCAAAATTAACCGGGATTTTATTTTGTAAGTTAAAGTACTGTTATTAAGAATGGGAATGCATTCCGAAAAATAAATTATAAGACTGCATGGGACTTCACGTCATGCAATACCAAAATACGGCTTTCTTTTACAGCTCTGGTACTTAGGTAGGTATAGGTAGGTAAGAATTGCGGCTTATTCTTAATCTAGAATAAATCCAATTAAAGCTAGGGGCGCCGTTTTGATACCAAAAACTCATGAGACATATCAATTGTATGGGGTTTAAGTTGGGTTATGATGTTTGTTGAGTACATAAGTACCTACTTACTACTGCCCACCACTAAACATTATTTGAAACTCGTGGTGGCAAATATGCTTCATTATATTTTGACAAAAAAAGTTATCATTATCAGGTTCATAATATGCCTTAGCTATTAAGCAAATAATTTTAAAATTAACCTTTTAAATGTTCTTGTTTCTGGACCCAGTTTAAACAAAATTAAAATAACTTTAGTTTTGAGCTGATTTTTTTTTTTGATACTCCTGAAAGACCAGCGAACTATATACAATCAAAATAAAATTGAATGGGTATTATGTTGCAAGAAAAAAGTCTCTTCTGACGGGCATATAGCATGCACAAAAAAATGTTTTCGCAATACAAAAAGTATACATAATATAGTTTTTTTTTCTTATCAATCAAAATTCATGTTGAAAAATTTTAAAAATGCTCCAAAAAAAAATATCAGTCATTGAATGTTTTTTTTTTTTAGACATACACCACCTACTACACTCGTGACAAAAAGGTTTCCGGTCTAGACTGATGCCATTAATTTGATTAAACTTAAGTAATAAAATTCGTATTAATTTTTAAGTTATTTTCGTGTTTTAAATTATTTTAGTAATCAAATGATAACCAATTCGACTAAAGATTACGTAAGGTTAGTTGGTGACATTTGTTCCGGTCAGAGGTGTCTAGAAACTTAAATGATAAGAACATAATAAATTTGAAATGATGTGAGGTTAAATTGACTAAATGACATCGTGTAATTAACAGTAAATAAGCTATAAATACTAATACACATGACAGTGATTTCGTTATGGATTTTTTATCCTGTTATGCAAGTGTTTTGTTTGTTTGTTTGTTTTTTTTTTTTGTTTGCTATTGCATGTCTCAGGCTCTTAACTGATATCTCAAAATACATTTTTATTTTTAAAACCAATACTTTAAATTAAATTTCAAAACATAGATGAAAAAGCACATATTGAAGTAGTCTATACAGACGTTGCAACTTGCAAGAAAGAAGCAAAGAAGAAGTGCGCCTAACTTAAAGCAGAGTTTACGAAGATCATGTATCAGTAGTATTTACACCAACTACTGATTCAAACCAGGCTCTTCAGAAAATGCGACATGCCAGTATTAGCAAAGGAGCAAATTTCTTTAAAATTGTCGAGCAAAGAAGGAGAAATTCATAAGAGATTTGTTCACCAAAGTTCATAAACAATATGCTTAAAGAAAACTTCTTGTGGATGACGACAAAATTCTTCACAGGTGGTGAGAGTTCTGCGAAGGACTTTTAAATGAACGGTTTTCCAGACGATACTTTCCAACTAATCCACAAAGAAGTGCCTGGACACCACAGTCAAAGAAGTCATTGAAAAACTACTAAAACAGAAAAGCGATTGGGCCAAACCGTGTGCTGTCTGAGCCAAATCAGTAGATAATGTATTGTAACGTGTTCTATAAAATGTTCTCCGTTCTATTTTTTTGTTTTACGATGAGTAAACTCACTACTGTGATTCCAACTTAAAGTGACAGCCACAACGAAGTTAACGAAACCCCATTTCTTAACGAAAGACTATAGACTAGAAAGCTTCAGAAGGCTGTGACTGGCACTGTACTAGAAGATTCTAAAGCGGAGTGATGAATGGTGCAGCCACTATAAATAAGAGCGCACCATGCGGCCAGAAATCAGTTTGAATTTGAAATCAGTCGTGTACAAGTCGGTAATTCAAAAGTGATACAGTTTGAATTTAAAATAAAGAAAGTAAAAAAAAGGAAATAAAGAGTGTTTTGAAATATTAAGTGGAATTAAAAGTGAAAAGACGTAAAGTGAGTTGTATTAAAACGGAAATAAGTTTTATTTAATAAAACGAGCCTAGATAAAACCTAACAATATGGTATTTTTTAATTTCTTTAGATAAACTTGCTTATACACACATTTATGGGTAAAATTCTCTAATACTGTCATAGAAGAGATAACTCATATAATTATCGTTAACTGAATATCCTTAAACATGCTTTGAGTTTTAATTTAATTTTCTATAGTGTCAAATCTCAAAATTATATTAAAATATCAATTTTTCAAACGTGTAGACTCAATCGTTATATTTTGTAAAGTCTGTAATACCGCGACATATATTTTTACATCGCGACTAAATTATGAAATCATCGAACGCAACAAATTCTAAAACCGTTTTACAAAATATTTATTATTTTCATATACCACTGTTTGTTTTAGATGTAGTCAGGATGTTCCAAAACCATCCCAAATACAAAAATGGAATAAAACATTGTGATCTTGTTGAGATATTACAACAAGAGTAAGAATTTTTAAAAAGTATAAATCTAATAAAAATATTTAATGCTTTAATTTCAGAAATTTTTCTAATGGTGACCTTGACTCGCAAATCGAATCGGCAGTTAGAATTCTCGAAAATTGCGGATATTTACGATACATAAATAAGGGGTACAGAACATTGGGTCCTTTTGCAAGACTTGCTATGGCTAAAACTTTAAAGCAAAAGACGACAGCCTGGGAGAAGATTCAAGAGAAATTATGGGAAAAATAGATGATGGACAATTTTGTTAGTATTTGAATTTATTAAGCTTGTTTTCGAATGAACCATGTGTTTCGAACAGAAATTTAACAAAAAAATAAACAAATTATGAAATTAATTTATGAGTGGTGTTAAACGCACTTAGACCTTAAGGTCTATTGTGCACTCATCTTTATATATACTCAACGTTAAGCGGATATCTGGTGAAAGGGTAGGTTTTATCCGTACTGAGAAAAGTAAGAAAAAAAATACATCTAGCTTCGTTACGTTATAATAGCAATATTAAGAAAAATTATGAAAATCGATACGCTAGGACACATTTTTATGTATTCCTTCGGCGCACCTCCCGTAGGTCAGGACTTTTAGTAAGTTAACTACTTAAGCAGCCTGAATAAAATTTTGAAGGAATGGCTTACTGGACTACTACATCAATATGGAAAAATACTTTCCTATATAAAGTTGTTGAGAAAATTCAACATACAAAGCCTTAAAAAGCATCATATCTTGAAGTCAATACACAAGTGTCCTTAGGTCAATGCAGGGATTCGAAAGAGTTTTGGGCACTGACAAGTAAAGTGAATTTTAAAAATCCGGTCTAAGTACCAACATAGAAGTTCTATATGAGAACTCTTCTAAATAAAAATAAAATCTCGACTACAGTATTTTTTGTAGATATTTGCTCTTTTTTCAGCTAATTTTACTGGACTTATATGATTTGCCAAAATCTCAGCGCCGATGCTGTTTATACGATGTTCCCCTGATTGCTCTTGAAAGCTTTGACTGTAGGCACATTATTGCAACTACGAATATATATATAAATTTCCCTTTAATTGGACGAACTCATTGGTAGACAGGCCTACTAGTCTAAGAGCCGACAGCAAATTTTGGGAGTGATGGTATAGCCAAAATGTACATACCTATGTATACTGTTAGTTGTACGCGACCTTATATCTAATTCAACCGTCTGCAAGATTTTATTTTCATATTATATATATCATATATTTTATATTTATTGCCCACTGATATCAAATAATTCAGTCCTAGACGATTTTCTTTCAGCCAAAGGGGTTGCCAGATGCAACCGAAAAACCAACTTTTGATGTCTAATATATAACCAAATGAAAAATCCCGAAAAACAATTTGGCTGAAAAAACCGTCTGTGACTGACATTTTAGTAATAAGGAAATTTGTCTTGATTTTTCGGTATCTCATTTATTTGGTTATACATTTAAAAACAAAAAGTTAGTTTTGGCATATAAACTTTATATATAGACATATAAAAGTCTGCCAACCCTTTGGAAACCGTCTGTGACTGACATTTTAGTAATCAGAATATTTTTCTTGATTTTTCGGTATATCACTTATTTGGTAATACATTAAGGAAAAAAAGTTGGTTTTTGCATACAGAATTAAGAGGCGTCTGGCAACCCTTTTGCTGAAAGACAATCGTCTGAGACTGAACCCCAAGTAACAATTTTCCTCTCTTAAGAATCTTCAAGAATCTTGAAAGAGTTAATCCAAAGAGCTCATATTCTAAAAAAACATTTTAATAGCATTCTATAAAAATCTTGAAAGAGTCTATTGAGTCTTAAATGGCCCAATTGCGAAGAATTAGTTTCATCTCATATCAGAATTATTATTCTCTCAGCGAGAATACATTTCTCACAAGAAAACTTTCGATCTAGCAGCAAGAGTAAAAATCTGTTTTATGTTACTCTTTAAAAATTCTCATAAGACCTTTCCAGTTCTTGCTATGAGAAAGCGTTTCTCACTTTAAGAGTCTCTCAAAAGAGAGAAATGAGAAAAGAAAAACAGTAGCAACATTCTTCTTTGTCTTTCTTTAACATTTTTTATTATTGTTGAGAAAGACAGATATATTTTTTAAGAAATATACATATAACAAGATTGTATTATGTCGAATTCCTTAGTTTTTTTCAGATTTGATCGGAAAAGTTGACTTTTTTTCCTTCCTATGGATGTTGAAACAACAAAGTTGCTTTTTTTCTGTAATTGTGTGGTGTATATTTTATAGACGCGATCTAAACAATTCACTTAAGTTCACTTTATTAACATATTGCACTATTAACAACAAGGTTCACGTCCAATAGATTATTTTAAAATTATTTTATTTGAGAAATCTATATTAAAATAAACCAAACTACACAATTAAACGGCTCGTCTGACAGAAGAAAACAAATCTGTTAAGTATGTGTGCAAATATGTGTGAATCTTGCTATCAAATCGAGATTCAAGAAAAGTTGATCTGAGGGGAAAAAAAGCAACTTTTTCTTGTCTATGGATCATGATTTTCGGAAAAAAAGCAACTTTAGTCCGAAAAAAAGCGACTTTTGTCCGAAAAAAGTCAACTTTTTATTTCAAAGGAATTCGACATTAGAGTATTTTTAAAAGAGTTTTTTTTTTTGACACATCAAATATATGATTGATAAGAATCTTAATTGGTAGGTATTATATTTATTATTTTTCGCATTATGTGAACTAAATTCTCATTGCGGTTGAAATATTATCTGCTAAGATACCGTTTTGCCTCTACAAAAATGAAGCGCCCTTTGGAAAGCTGAAAGTTTAATTATTTTATAAATGTTTTTTAATGCAAATAGGGTTACCATTTTTGGGAACACTTATTGCTTTATTTTTTTTTTAATGAAACTTATTCATCTTTTTCAAAAGTTATTTTCTGGTACAAACACAAGCAACAGTTTATTTAACCATAAAATCCAAAATCCAATCCATGATCCGGTCATCGCAATCTTGATTTTTCGCGTGGTTCAAATCCTGTCATAAAACTTGACTTTAATGTTTTATCATTTATCTTATTAGGTATTGTTATAATTAGTTCAAAAACAGATGTCTGAACTAATATCGACTCAAATCCTATGGCTGTTGAAATATTTTCTTATAATAAAGACAAAATTATAAAAATAACTAGATATTCTATGGTTTCAAAAAATGGCTTTCATTAATTTATTGCATGATGACAATCAATTTTACAAAAGTTTACTTAAGTAAAATTGAGTATTATCATGAAATAAATTAATGAGAAATATATCTATTAATTTGTATTTAATTTTTTTGTTTTTCTACGGCTTTTTATTATTTTTTTGTTAATATATTTTTTTCACAAAATTGTATTTATTCTGTCTTTATTCAAATTCATGTACCAGTGAAGAAAAAAAACTAACATACCTACGTCGTAGGTACACATTATAAATATATTTTGCTGTTAAATTTTTTTACGAAGCATGATTTGATGGCCGTGTTGCCTAACACTAGAACTCTTCATAAAAGACATTTTCTAGAGTCGTTTTGACATACCAAGAAGCGTTATCTTGAAGTGAATGCCTTTTAAAAACAAAAGACTTTTTATAAGAGTTAAAATTCTTTAATAAGAGTTAAAATTATTAAACTGAATTGCGCGTGAAATCTTTTAATACAAAACAGTGTTGTAAGACAATTTTGTAAATAGGAAATTCCCAAAACAAAAAACCCACCCAATTATTTGGCATAATATAATCAAAAGTACCACGAATAATCTCTTATAGTTTCTGAGTTAAATTTCTATTATAGACAGGGTACTTTACATTCATTTAAGGCTGAGCTTATAACAATATAAGATCCACCTAGGTAATTGTTAAAGTGTGATAAATGATTTTAAATTTGTTCTTGATTTTAGGAAAGGTATTCTTCTAATTATCATCAATTTTTCCCACAGTAATTAGCTAAATACCTTAACGGTGGTTTTATAAGTGAACGGATGTTAAAAATGGTTGGTATTTTAACCATAGAGATTTTTATGAATCGCCTCGAAAGCAAAAAAAATAATTTAATTATTGAATTATAAATTAATACAACAAAACAAGTTGCCCCAAAAAAATACCGTTCTCATTATATTTTCGTATCATTAACTACATAACTACAACATTTAAATTAAAGTGGAATTATTTATAAAGAAAGCCCTTTAAGCTAATACCAAAATCGACAATATAGTTATTCATGTTATTTGTTATAAAGAACATTAATTATTTGATGAGTAGGATTTTTCGGGATTTTTAGTTTTATGAAATTTCCTATTGTAATCCCATCTAACATCACTTCAATTTTAACTTGTTTTGTGTGGTAGAGACATTTTGTGCCTTTACTCTAGTAAACGAATTTAAGAAGAATTCAATTCTTCACAAGTCAAAATTACTCTAGCAAATAATTTACTCATAGAGAGAAATTTTACACAAATGTCAAAAGAATTCTAGTAAGCCTCTTATTTGAAGTGGCTTAAGAATACATATCTTAAATCTATGTCAAATCCCACCTAAAGCCTATTTTGTTACAAAATTATCAGTGTGTGCTTTATTATCAAATGTGTGCTTACCGTAAAGGCAGTAATTTGGAAATTGTTAATTAAAAAACAAAAAGTGAAAAGTGAAAGTGAAAAACTAAACAAAATAAAAAAAACAATCGAAATTAATTTGCTCTGACACTTTCAGTTTATCATCTTCTTATTAAAATCTTCTTCTAAGACTAAAGATTGTTCGCCTCTTTTAAGACTCTTGTTTTAAAAACTTATCTACTTAAGATCTTGTTAGATTCTTGGCACAAGAAATTAAATTCTTTGAATCTTTTAAGAGGTTATGATAAAACTGAACTTCTTAGAAGAGTTTTGTTGTAAGAATAAAGAGACTGTAAAGTTCAAGTATTGTAATAAGAGTCTTTAGAGAATTTAAGTATGTATCTACTAGTAGAAGAACTATTGAAAGAGTGGTAAAGAGTTGAAGTGTAATTAAAAAAGTTTTATGAGAATTCAGGTTTACAAATTCTTATGGCAAAACTATTTAAAGACTAATTTTTATTTTGGTAGTTATGAAGAGTTTTAAAAGAGTCTTGTGAGAGGTTTTTCCAGATTTGAAGAATGAAACTCTCAAGAGTATGTTAGTTGCCAGTTGGGCTATTTGATATCAGTGGGAAATTATCTATTGTTTCCATATGCAATCACATAAAAATTGCCAGACGGTTGAATTCGATATAAGGTCGCGTAAAACTACCAGTATAGGTATGTACATTTTGGTTATACCATGACTCCCAAAATTTACTGCCGGCTCTTAGACTATATGGTTGCCAACATAGTTTCTTGGAAAACTACATCTCCACTAAGTTATTTTGTAGCTCTTCTTAGGCGATTTGTTTTGTATCTGCCTGTTGTAGATTGTGAGCATAACCATGGAAAACTACCACAACGTCTTTGGAAAAATGTTTATGCATGTAAGTATAAACTTTTGGAATATGCATTCAAATACTGAACGAGTGTCCCAGACAACCTTGTGCAATAGAAAACCAACATCGACGACATCAAGGCACTTTATTTCCAAATTTAGGTGCTATTGAAAATGTCGAGAAAGATTTGTAAAAGCCGATTTTGTTCCTTTTCTCATTAATTCTTCAGTAAATAGAGAATGAGGAAACGGATAAAAATTCAGTCAAGAAAATCTTTAAGGTCCTTATCAGAACTCTTTGATAGCGAAATCCTTTGAAATAATAGCATTGGATCAATAGCTACTGGCACAGAATTGATTTGTATGCTACTTTTCATAGTTGCCAAGGACAAAACTGTGTCATTTCGCTTGATAGAAAGCTAGTTGTAAGTACACCCAGTTATTTTATTCGCCAGATTGATCCAACAAATTCCCGTACTGATCGGCATAATGTGCTCCGTTTTTGGAAATGGATCATAAGCCTTAAACCAACTTAATGCATCAGCATTGTCGCGAGATATACGAGCTTTTATAGAATCTACCTGCTGTTCGCATATTCCTTTTTCAATTCCACAAAACCGTTCAACTTCTCCGCAAAAGTCCTGAGTATAAATCGTTAATCCGACCACCTTGAGTGAGTAAATCCCCCCTTAACTTTCTTTGAGCGCATAAGATCCTGCTCTATAGCCATGTCTGACATTATACCGCACTAAATAGATACTTATGATATTCATCTGCAGACATTCGATC
Source organism: Baccha elongata (assembly GCA_951217065.1). Classification (NCBI taxonomy): domain Eukaryota; kingdom Metazoa; phylum Arthropoda; class Insecta; order Diptera; family Syrphidae; genus Baccha; species Baccha elongata. Next base: position 18,148,463 of record OX578274.1, on the reverse strand, counting down.
ACTTAAGCAGTTTATATCTTGCAGATAAAAATGAGCGCTCTTAGCATACAAAAAGTGACCGCTAGCCTGAAAGAAGGGTACCATCGCTTAAACACTTTATTAATTTCCTATTTTTCGATAAATAGGGATTAGAAAAGGAAGACGCTTAAGCCGCAAACACTACGTAACCTTTGGTAGCCGTGCTCATAATAGTACGTACTCTATTTTATTCATACCACCCTTTGTTTCATAAACAGAGAATAAAAAGTATTTACTTAAAAATATATGCCTCATCTTTTTATTAAAATAAACATATTCAGCCCTATCATAGTTACCGATCGTAGGGAAATTGTCTCCGATTTGTACGAAAAGTACGAATTTTATATCATGGTAACCGTTCCGACTGATTAATCGCACAAGCCTCCAAAAAAAATTAAAATATGCGTTGAAAATGTCAAAATCATATTAACGCGCAGTGAATTCATGCGATGAATAGCGATAGTAAGCTTTATGTTTGTTCCGATTCCCTCCGACAACAAATTAATTGCGGAATTTAGTCCGATAATATGAAAAATAAATAAATAAACAAATAAACAAAGGGTGACTGCTGTATTTAAATGGCTTGTGACCAAGGAAACGAATATTTTTTTTGTTTGATATAAATAACAAACATAGATATTTGTTTTGATTCTTTTTATTATTATCCATGCGCCGACAGACGTTTTTATTTCTGTTACGATTCGGATACCATGAACAAAATAAATGTTCCGATCGGAACATTTCTCCGATCGTAGGTTTCTCTGAACGGATACGATGATAGGTCTGGGGAATCCATTCACGAAACGGCAATCGTACGTTAGACAGTTACGTTATATGTACGTTACACGTTCATAAAAGATGAGATGATGGCATACGACCATAGTACGAACATTGTATATACATTTCTATAGTATTTTCATGCTGAATAATCACCGCCTGGCCATCTTGAGAAACGTGTGATAAACACATTTTTAGGTTCGTGCATTTAATAGTTGTCTATGCTGTAACCCTGACAACAGTCGTAAACATATATTATTTTTGTTTTGTTTACGACTCTTGTCAAGGAAATATGGATTTTAGAGCCAATAAAATACATTATATATTATTAATTTGTTTCGTAGACGACTATTGTTAGGGTAACAGAATAGACACTTAGTAAATGTAAGAACCTCCAAATGTGCAGTTAACAACTTTCTTTAGATGGCGCTGCTCCATGGTTGTACTATAGAAATTTATATACAATGGTACGAACATAATTTTTAACTCTGTACTAGAATCGATTTTTAGAATGGAATAGTTTATACGTCAAAATGGCATGGTAAAAAATTTGGCTGGATTCACATTATTTTCCACCGGCAAGCCGCGCTGCAAAAGCCGCGCTATTCAGAAATTACATGCTTTTAATTTAAAACAAACTATTAAAGTTAATATAGTACAGACGCAGAGCTTGTTGGCTATAATTGTAGGTTTTATATGTTTTTCAAGGTGTATATACTTACTTTTGTGGCAACAGTCACAATCATAATGTGGCAACAGTCACAATCAGAGATGTTCTATATGGATCATCTTTTAATAATAAAACTACTTTGAATCATTGGCTTTGGTTTTTCTGTTGTGGTAGCATTGACTTTAATGTGTATGCCAAAAAAAGACATTTATTTGTTTATTTATTTACAGACGATATGTCAAGTTGTTTAGAATAATTCACAATATTTACATTTTTTATGTTTTTACAAACATCATTAAGGTACAACAACATTAATTTTCAGAATTACATGTATTCATAGTTAATAGTTATATATTACTATTTTTAAACAAAATATTTTTCATACTAGATTTAGAATTATTGAAATCAATTACACAATAAAATTTGTTAAAATCTCTACTCATAACATTAAGGGGTTTATTTAAACCATAATTAGTTCTAGATGAAGATGTGTAGAAAAATTCTGGATTTCGAGTAGCTCTTGGACGTGTATTAATGTTGAGTTGACTTAGAATATAAGTTGAATCAATGGATCCCGATAAGTTTTGAAACAAGAATATTACATTATGAACCTCTCTTCTTTTTTCAAGCGACGACATATCAAGAAAATTTAATCGACTTTCATATGGTGGTAAATGTTGCGTGACATTCCAAGGGAGGTGTCGAAGAGCATACAACAAGTAACGTTTTTGGACACTTTCCAGTTTATTAGTTGCAGTGTCATAATAAGGAAACCAAACACAGGTACAATATTCTAACACAGGATGAACAAGTGCACGGTAAAGTGTTTTAAAAATGTAAGGGTCATGAAACTCTTTTATAAGAACCTCATTATTAGTCCAAGTCGTCCCCTCGCTTTGCTAGTTACTGTATCAGTATGAGGATTAAACGAAAGTTTGCCATCAAAAAGAACTCCTAGGTCATTAAGCATTTCCACTCTTGTCATAAGAACATCTTCAATGAAATAAAAAGATAAAGCTGTATCACGTCTCCTCGAATAAGTCATTGTCTTGCATTTATCAATGTTAAGGTTCATTCCGTTTTTGGCACACCATTCGGAAACATTATCAATGTCGTGTTGAAGAAAAAGGTATCCATTAGAGTTCTTGAAACCATACAAAAGTTTAAAATCATCTGCAAATATCAAAATCTTGCTAAAAAGAATAGCCAAACGTATATCATGAAGAGAATAGGCCCATTTGGTAATTGAACAAAACGAAAAAGTAAGGAAAGCAAATGCCTCCTCAACAATCCATTTTTTTTAATGCACGACAATAAACACAAGTCCTGCTCAGCAAACTGCTCTAACCTACACTGAGTAGAAAAGAATATGATTTAACTGTTCAGTGAGACATTTTCTGCTGTAGATTTGCTTAATTTGCTGTTTATTCAGCTTTTTTTTTAGAGTAGATCAGAGTAAATTAGGGTAAGATTTTCTGCACTTGCTTTTGAGGAATGCAGGCAGATTGTATATAATGTATGAATGTCAGAATTAGCAGTTATTGATGTTTGTCTGCGATATTTTTGCATCGTGTAAGATCATTTTAAGAAAATATTTTTCGAAATACTCAAAAATTGTGGGCCGGTTGTACAAACATTTGAACCGCAGTTTAGCCATATTTTCTTCCAAACTCGGCTACTTCACTAAGATCTAGTTCTGGTTAAAGCAATTTCGTGACTTAACAAGAGTTGAACAGCAGTTAACCTGCCAAAATCGGCGAGTTAAAAACTTGAACCAAAGCTTAACTACGGTTGTACTACTGGGCCTCACTCAACAAATGAGTTGGGTTAGCTAGGACTTAACTCTGGGTCTATATTGTCCTTAAAACGTATTTCTGGCGTAAACTTGAGTTTAATCCTTAAACTGATAATGTCCCAGCTGAAAAAGTGTCCCTTAAAACATTAATGATTGATTTTATATCAAGAGAATCTATAAGGTCACCTTTCGATAAATTAAACAACATGGATCATCAAACATTCGAATTTTTTTTTAATTTCTATGATTTCGGCAACAGGAGTTCAAGTCGACCATGGATGTCAGTGCGTCTGAAAACAACCCTTTATCAAAATATCCCATATTTTATAAATATCCCATAGTTTATAAAACAAACCTAACGACTGATACTCACATCGATTACCAACCATGAACGAAAAAATACAAGATCATGAATGAAAGAATACAAGATTACGACACTTGGTTTTTTTCAGCTTTTTGTTGTTGTTTTTTTCACTTGTGACGTAAGCACAAACAGAAAAACAATTAAATGGTGGAATCTTGTTATGAATTTACCCCAACTAAAGGGAAAAATAGTGCAAGGTGCTTACGTCACAAGTGAAACAACAACAAATTGAAAATGCCAAAGTGTCGAAATCTTGTATTCTTTCATTCATGATACAAGATTACGACACTTGGTTTTTTTGCAGTTTTTTGTTGCTGTGTTTTTGTCACTTGTGACGTAAGCACAAACAGAAAAACAAAAAAATAGTTGAATCTTCTTATTACTTTACCCCAACCAATGAGAAAAAGAGTGCAAGGTCCTAAGTCACAGGTGAAAATTACGTCACAAGTGAAACAATCATGAAACGTGATCTTGATAAATAGCAAGATCTCAATTTGTATGGAGTTTGATGATCCATGTCTCATAATAAAAAAAGGCTTGTTTTAAATGTGGGTGCCCCTCAGGCTGCCGGCCGCTTAGGGCTGGTTTAGAGGCGATTATCTTAAAATTTACAGATGTTTACTTACTTTTGTGATTCACTGTTTGTACAACAAAATTATTTAATAAAAAAATCAAACAATAACTTAATATAAAATTAATATTTTATTTTCATTCAAGGTATTTTTTTTGTTTTTGATTAATTTACACAGTTAAATTTTTTGTTATAGATATAATTAATATAGCACTTATAAATTCAATAATACAAATATACAATGTACAAATATTTATACAATTTGAATACATACTTTCATTCCTCAATTGAAAACAAAAAGTCCTATTAACTCTATAGAAGAAGAATATTCCAATAGGACTTTGCTTTTGGAAGTTTCTGGAAAACATAAATCTACTTCGAATAAACAGCGACGTCATTAATTCGTTTTTAATTTTTTTTTTTTTTACTAGTCAGTCTTTAAACATTGAATTGCAATTTGTTATAATTAAGGTAAAAATTGCTTTCATTCATTTTATTTTTTTGCTTTTAACGATTCGACACAAACATGTTTTTTATATGATGATTTACATTCAATAATGACACTTTTTTTATTTTGTACTAAAAAGAAAGCAACAACAGTTTAAATTTGTCGTTGTTTTTAGAAAAAAAAATATTTTTGTAAGGGTAACAATTTGTATTTATTACTATTATTTTTCTTTATAAAAACAAAGAAAAAAAAAACAATCTTGATAATTTTGTTGTAGGTTTTAACAAAAATAATTATAAACTTTAAAATTTTATATAATTTATCTAACAATAAGTGATGTTTTGTAATTTTATTTAAGCATTGCTTTTGCTATTAAAATGAGGCACTTTTTGGTTAAAAATCATATACTTTTTTTTTTTGTATTTGTATTTTAATTCCTATATTAATATATAAAAATAACTTATTTACATTTTATGTTACATTTTTGTATGAACAAAAAACAAATACAATATAAGAAGAAACTTATTGTTAATGTATAATAAATTATAAACTTGCCTTGATGTTGACATTTGACAAATACGGAAGGTTGACAGGGGTTCTTGATGAATCAATAAATAAAAAAAAAAATAATTTTGTCAAAGCAGCTTTACAATTTGACAACTCGTTTTTTTTTTAAGATTTAATAATAATTTATCCCATACAACTAAACTGACAACAAGAGTTTAGTTATAATTTTTTTAAACTGAATTTCTTTACGTTTTTATGAAGCTTATGTAAAGTAAAATGAAAATCCAACGAATAAAATAAATTAAATAAATTTTTTATTTAAGCGGCTTTATTAATAAATTTTCTGTTTCTCGTTTACTCGTTTCATTTGATGTTACAGATTTGTTTCCGAGTGTACCTATTCCAGAAACAATGGTTGTTTTGAAAGAATGGTTAAACACTAAAGACTTGACGTCTTGGAAAAAAGAAATGTTAGTAGAATTAACTGAACTTTACATGAACCAAAATACAAAATAACAATGAATTCTTTAAACAAGATATTGGGACTGCTTTGGGAAACAGTTTATCACCTTTTATAGCTGACCTGTTTTTATGGCATTTTGAAAAAAAAAAGAAACAGTTCAAAATAATGCAAATTTTCCGCATATTTGGTTAGCGGTAACAACACCTGGGAATAAACCTTATATTTTGAACCTTATAAATAATCAATTTGCCACTATTAAATTTACTATAGAATAAGAAGAAATTAGAAGACTACCATTCCTGGATCTATGGATTTAGCGAACTCTTTAAAACAAACAAGAATTCAACATATTCAGAAAACCAACGTAGACGAAGCGATTCATAACGAATGATTCTTTTTACTGTTTTTCACACAAATATGCATCGATGAACTCTATGGTATACATAGATTAGTTAATACTCCATTGTCATTTATTTATGTTGATCAAACTTCAAGATCCAATGGACTAACATCTCCATATGAAGAATGTTTGTCTAGGGGATTATACCTCATAAGGATACCACGTTAAACAAATGCGCCAAGAACTCTACCTCAATGATGGTGTGGAAATGAGTTCAATAATGTATATACTTTTCTTATGGTTTCTATCAAATCTGTACACATTTAAATAAAAATGGAGTGTCTGTTTGTAATGTCAAAATAACAGTATTTTATTACACACATATGAAACCATACACAGCCCTTATAACAAAACACACATTTTAAACATTTTTGTCTGTCTGTCTGTTTGTCCTGGTTAATCTCGAGAACTGCTAGACCGATTTTGACGGGACTTTCACTGGCAGATAGATAACGCTATAGGCTGTTTAATTTACTCCCTAGATGACACTCAGGTCGCTTTTTTTTCTAGAAAAATGGTTTTTATTCGCGGTCAGAAAGTATGCTTGAAAGATTTTGACGGGACTTGCCACTTACAGATAGCTAGTGTTCTATTGCCGCGCCGGGTAAAAACTAGTAAATAATAAATTTAGAGAAACCCAATCAAAATTTATACATTAAATCTGGGTATGCAGAAATGTAGGAAATTTAATGTTCTATAAAAAGTTTATCCCTCAATTTTTTTTTTGCATTAGCAAAATAATTGAAAGTCGCCGAATGCATTTTGGAATTTATTGGTATTTAATCAAGAAAAAACTCAGAGCTACTGATATTCCGATGTTAAAACTGACCGACTACAGCGCTTACTACCTGTATTTTTATTGTAACTTCTTTCCTAATTGAACTAGAGCTTTAAAATTTTCTTTGTGTACTGCTCTCTGGTTAGCGTGCATTCAGTATAAAAATTGACCGATTCCAGCGCCCCTACATTATCATTTATCTTTATTAATTTTGTTTCTAATTGAGCCAGAGCTTTGAAACTTTGTACGTACATAACTCTAAGGCTACTGATATTTCGATGTAAAAATTGATAGATTAAAGAAAATCGCGTACTGCATTTTGCAACTCATTTATTTATTTATGTTGAGACCAGGAAAGTGGTGCTATTTGGTATCACTGCCAGACAACAATTACCAACTTGAAGAACCAGACGACCATTGCCAACGTACGAATAAAAAACCCAAGCGTTGGCGCTTTTAAAAATTGATACGCAGTAGCTTGGAAGTGGATTATTTGTATTAACGAGATTTTTGATTAAAACATAATTATTAAGAAAGTTCCTTTTTCATTTATTCTTGTATGACATTGGGTCATAACAATTGGCGACGAGGATTTGTTAAAAAAAAAAAAAAAAAAGAGAAGAAAAACATTCACAGTATGAGCGAGAATGAAGCAAAAATTCTCCAGCTTTTGGAAATACAATCAAAGCTCCTTGAGTCCATCATGAAAGACAAGCAGTCATCGACTCCGCAAATCGAAAAACCAGAGTTCCTCATGGATACATTAGCAAACGGCATATCAGAGTTTGCCTACGATCCAGCAAATGGAATTGTTTTCGAGGGATGGTTAAGTAGACACGAAGATGTTTTTACCGTGGATGGAAAAAAGCTGGACGATGCATCACGAGTTAGATTGCTGATGAGGAAACTTAATCCAATCGCTCACGAAAAATACGCTTCTTATATCCTCCCGAAGAACTCTCGAGAAATTTCATTTGATGAAACAGTCAAAACTTTGAAGACTCTCTTTGGTGCTCCCGAATCGCTCTTTAATGCTCGATTTCGTTGTTTGCAAACAATAAAAAATCCAACAGAAGACTTTTCTACCTATGCTGCTAGGGTAAACAAAGGTTGTGAAGACTTTAAATTGAGTGAACTGACTGCCGATCAATTCAAATGCTTGGTGTTCGTAACAGGTCTGCAATAATCTCAAGACGCAGACATCAGAACAAAGCTTCTTTCAACTTTAGAAGACACCGCGAGCGCGACAAATCTCAATTTAAACAAGCTGTTGTCGGATGTGCAAAAATTCAAAAATCTTAAAAAAGACACAGCTCTGATTGAGAATTCGTCGACATCAAAGCCAATGATCAACGTTGTAAAGAAAGATAAACATTACCCAAAGAAAAAGCAGCAGCATCAAGCTAAGCAGCAAAATAGCCACCCCAAGACACCATGTTGGAGTTGCGGGCAAATGCATTTCGCAAAAGATTGCGATTTCCAAAACCATAAATGCACCCAATGTGGCCGAACTGGACATAAGGAAGGCTACTGCAACTGCTATTCAACAAAAGCGAAGCAAAACGACGCCGGCACAGACAAAAACAAATCAAGCCGACGAAAATTCGCACCCCGCAACAAGTCAATTAAAGTCAACTCCATCAATCATGTCCAAAGACGGAAATTCGTGACGGTCAGCATTCGCATCCATCCTCAACGTGAGTCGCATCCAATCAAACTCCAAATTGATACTGGGTCAGACATCAGTTTGATTGACGTCACCACCTGGCGGAAGCTAGGACAGCCGGGTATATCTTTGAAGGGCCCGAAAGCAACAAGTGCTTCAATGGATAAAATAATTTTACTAGCTAAATTTGACTGCGAAATTCAGCTAAACCGGGAAGTTAAAATTTGTGCTCTTTTTGTATCAAATATTAACGCTCTTAATATTTTAGGTACAGACATGTGCGAGACCTTCGGGTTATGGAATCAGCCAATGAACATGGTATGTAGTCGCATCATTCAACCGACTATCGACGAAAGAAATGCGGCCATTGCCAGCATTCAACAAAAATACGTCGAACTGTTCAAAGCCGATCCATCATGCTGTACCAAAACAGAAATTGAACTCCATCTTAAGCCTGCCAGCAAGCCTATCTTTAGAGCGAAGCGCCCTGTTGCATACGCGGTACTCCCGCTCATCGAAGCAGAATTAAAACGTCTCCAAGATCGCGACATCATCACTCCAGTAGACTACTCAGATTGGGCAGCCCCCATTGTAGTCGTCCGAAAAGCATCAGGAGGAGTTCGCATTTGCGGAGACTACTCTTCAGGCCTCAACGCATCATTAGAGCCGCATCAATATCCGCTTCCATTGCCAGAAGATATCTTCGCCAAGATAGCAAACAGCCCTTTATATACGCACATTGATTTGGCAGATGCGTATCATCAAATAGCAGTTTCACCGGAATCAAGAAAACTCCTTACAATCAACACGCACAAGGGATTGTTCACCTTTAACAGACTTGCACCTGGCGTTAAGTCTGCACCAGGAGCTTTCCAGCAGCTAATGGATGCAATGCTTGCAGGTGTCGATGGTGTTGCAGCATACCTTGATGACATCATCGTAAGTGGGAAAGACTGGCAAGACCACTTGAACAATTTAAACACAGCGTTGCAACGTCTGAAGGAGTATAATTTTCGAATCAAAATTGAGAAATGTTCATTTTTTGTGCACGAAGTGAAGTATCTTGGTCACATCGTAGACAAAAATGGTTTACGCCCAGATCCAGCCAAAATTGACAAGATAATCACGATGCCAGCACCAACTAACATTACTGAAGTCCGATCATTCCTCGGAGCAGTGAACTTTTACGGTAAGTTTGTGAAGCAAATACGAGAACTCCGAGCTCCATTGGACAATTTACTTCGGGAAAATGCTAAATTCAAATGGTCGGAGGAATGTCAACAATCCTTCCAGAAATTTAAAAGCATTCTCGCATCAGACCTTTTGCTCACTCACTACAATCCAAATGTACCGATAAAAATAGCAGCTGACGCATCCAATGTTGGGCTAGGTGCATGTATCATGCACATATTTCCGGATGGAAAAGAAAAAGTCATCGCCCATGCAGCGAGAACACTGACGTCAGCCGAGACTGGTTATAGCCAGATAGAAAAAGAAGCTGCAGCACTCATCTTCGCCGTGAAGAAATTTCACCGAATGATTTTTGGTAGAAAATTCCTTCTTCTCACTGACCATAAACCGCTCCTATCCATTTTCGGCAACAAAAAAGGAATTCCAGTGTTCACGGCAAATAGACTTCAGCGATGGGCACTAATTTTGATGATGTATGATTTCAACATCCAGTATATATCAACAAAAGATTTTGGTTTTGTCGATGTTTTGTCACGTCTGATTGATGCAAAATCAAAACTAAATGAAGAAACAGTCATAGCCTGCTTGAGATTCGAAAAAGATTTTTCATCACATATGCTTGAAACAATCAAAGTGCTTCAATGTCACGCTTGCGCTCTCGCCGCTAAGGCTCCAGTTAAGTCAACACTTCAGTCATGACCGTTAACAACATCAGTGCTAGAACGAATCCATATTGACATCGCAGGACCGTGCGGCGGAGTGCACTACTTTGTCATTGTTGACTCCTTTTCAAAATGGTTGGAAGTCTTGCATCTTTCCAACTTGTCATCATCAACAATAATCAACGAACTGACGGGTTTCTTTTCTCGCTACGGTGATTGTGAACAGCTTGTCTCGGATAATGGGACACAGTTCACCAGCGCCGAATTTCAACGTTTCTTAGAGAATCGAGGTATCCAGCATCTACGGACAGCCCCATACCACCCCCAGTCCAACGGGCAGGCAGAGCGGTTTGTGGATACACTTAAAAGAACGCTTAAGAAACTCAAACAGGAAGGAACCAGTTCAGAAAACCTACAAACATTTTTGCAAACCTATCGGTCTACACCCAACCGCAATGTTCCCGATTTTAAGTCACCAGCAGAGTTATTCATCGGCAGAAAAATGCGAACATCATTAGACTTACTAAAGCCAAAACAACAAAAACCGGTCTATATAAACGAGAAGCAGAATCTGCAATTTAACAAACATCATGGTGCCAAAGAACGGAGTTTTACATCAGGTGAGAAGGTATAGTTAGTTAGTTAGTTAATTTCTTTATTTTATGAAAAAAGTGATACAATATTTTTGTTTCAGAAATACGAACATGGCGTCTGCCGGAATCAGGTGAGAAGGTATATGCAAAAATCTATCGAAGAAACAAGAATTATTGGGTTCCAGGCACAATCATCGAGAAAATTGGAACCGTTGGTTACAATATTCTTGTCAACGACAACAACAAGAGTAGACTTATTCGTTCTCATACGAACCAAATAATATCTAGATTGTCAGAAACCAACGAACAACCAGCAAACAACACCTTCCTTGATCTGATGGATTTATTTCAAGATAAACCATTATCGACTCAAGACAATCCAAGTCCACTTACTGAAAATCAGAATGTTCATGACTCATCGAACGTTCCATCATCGACTCAAGCTGATCCAGAAACCCTAAATGACTCATCGGACGTTTTCGAAGATGCAGAAGATTCAAGTTCTGAAATTTCAACACTACACGGATTTCCATCAACCAGTGCATCTCCAGAGGCTCAAAGGACGTCTTCGCGTGGAAGAATTATTCAGGCTCCTGCTTGGATGAAGGATTATGAATCATTTTAAGTGGAGGAGGTGTTGAGACCAGGAAAGTGGTGCTATTTGGTATCACTGCCAGACAACAATTACAGACTTGAAGAACCAGACGACCAGACGTACGAATAAAAAACCCAAGCGTTGGCGCTTTTAAAAATTGATACGCAGTAGCTTGGAAGTGGATTATTTGTATTAACGAGATTTTTGATTAAAACATAATTATTGTAGCATGCACCCTGTAACAACCTAGGTTAACGCCCTCTATCCGCGAATTCGACGAGCCGCAAAATTGCGCTGAACACATATGCGTTCAGTCGATTGCCACATGTCGATTTGGGACCGACCATTTCCGCTTAGCGGCCATATTGGGAGGACATTGTCTGTCTGATCTGATTGGAAGTAGTCATTATATCGTGGGAAACTGCTGGGGCTGAAACATTTAACAAGCTTTAATTAACTTCGAAATAAAAAAACCAATTCGTCGCAAAAAAAGGTCGGTAGAATGAAGTTTGCTCGTTCTGAGGTAAAAACTTATATTTTTTCTTGTTAGCCCATAAAATAAAAGTTGGCCGAGTGTCCTGTGGTCTTCTTCGTGCCCTTGCTAAGAACAATCCATCGAGAAGGACAATTCCTTAAAAGCGGGTATCATAAAGTTCACCAAAAGGATCCTTGCCGGTGCCCTGACTGCAGAATTGCGTCAAAGGGTTGGGATCTTCAGACAACCCTTTACTGATTGCTCCGGGTGGTTCAAGCCGCTCAATAAGAAGCCGAAGATTCCGGGCAGCTGTCAAGGGGTCCAGAGAGCAGTCTAACGCGTCCCGTATAGCCCCACATAGCACTTTAAGGCGGATAAGCAGCATTCGGATTAGCTATATCCTTATTTTAAGTTTTACTCGGTTTCAACAACAAGAAAGCATCTTTTTGTGCCGGAGGACGGGTTGGTTTAAGTTGCGAAAATATTTGCTTCCAACTTGAAAGTTGAAATTCCTCAAATATACGAAATATAAATTCTAATATATCAAAATGAAATCACATATGTATATCGAACTGGCTTTCGAAATAAAAATTAATTTGTCATAAATGAAAAAGTAAACATTTATTAAATTTGATCGATGGGGTGCTCTGAAAAGATAACGCCACCAAATGAAAGGGAGATCTGTCGCCTCGCGAACAGGGGGAAAAACGCGCCACAATGCTTGAAAGCCACGGTAGCGGCCCTTAGTATCTTCCGATTGTAAAGAAGATAGGTTTCTCTAAATGTAAGTGCCCTGTTTTATTTAGTCGTTATTTTATCTTCGCTCTACTGGGAGCTTAATAATAATTCCAATTTTCAACCATCCTAACCTTCCATCCCCCTTCATCCGGCACGAAAATATTATTGTAGCTACAGCCACCGGCAGCAAGAATTCACCCCTCCGACGAGCTATTAGGCCGAGCAACCGCGAGCGTGCCGCAGCTGCCTATCACTTCCAAATACGGTCCCTCCCAAGATAAACCTTAGGAAGGATCTAAAATACTACCTGTGTTACAATTGGCGCCCAAAAACGTGGAACCGAGATTGTAGGCATTCAGTGCATGCCTACATATAAATTCGTTTATGTCCACACCAAACCCTCTCGTGGGGGCTTGCGAATTTGAGCGTTACCAATTTAAATTACCCAACCGAAAGCCTAGTCGTTAAAAACTCATTTAACAGTCAGTACTTACTTTGGTTGGATAATTGTAGGCTGGTCACTCAACGTATTTTCAGTATGCACAAGTGAAGGAGATTCATCACCTATATGGGAACTTGAGTTTTTTTCATTTCAAGAAGTTTCAGTAGGGTAAGCATATTTAGTTCGTTTCCGAGTCGTGATTAGAATCTGTTCTGAGTCATGCGTGTCACACCTCATAGTCCAGAACAGACAACAGACTCCAAGTCTCCACAGCATACTTTTACCAGCACATTTGTAAAATTTTTCTTTACCTTTTTTTTTTATCAACAGGAACTAAATTTTTAGAAACCATTCATTTCCCTTTCACTTGGACGGGCATCTCATCGATCAAATTTTATGCATGATATTGTATTAAACTCTTACCCCATTTTCACTACCAGTGACTTTATATTTTTCTCTGAAAACCAAAACAATTTTTTCATTAACCTGTTCTCTAGTTTTTAAAAAGTCGAATCAAAAGTTTTAAAACACATATTTCACCATGAGCAATTTGAATAGATCGGGAACAGCGCCCAAACCCCCAACAAAAAAATATACATCCCAAGACTTATCTAGCAGCATAATTATTAATACAAAAGTAACTCGGGCGGGAGACACTCCACAACAACCGGGGAACAGTAAAAATACCCTAGCCACCCACTCTCCAATAAAAGTAACAATTTCTGAAAGCAGCGCCAACAAGAATACCACACCAGCTATCGTTCCTGATTATTCCCTACCCACTCTTCAGGAAGTTATGGTTTCACATTCTGGAACTGTAACTACTGCCTCAGCCACTGTATCTCATCCAGCAGTTTCACAGAACGTAATGACGAGTAGAGACCAAAGTGATGTAGACAACCCGGGCAATTATTCCTTATTAGCCTCGGGAAACAGGATAGTTGATTCATTTTTAAATGCCGCCCACCAAAATCTATCGCATAATAAGGCGATTGGCCTACGACCGCAATGAAAGATCATACAATCTGCGCAGCAATGAGCATAAATTCAAACCAGGTTATATAGTGTTCCGAAGAAATTTCGTGCAGAGTGACGCGACTAAAAGGCTCAACGCCAAGCTTTGTCCGAAGTTTATCAAGTGTCGAATCGTAAAGGTAATTCGTTGTATGAGGTAGAAAATCTAAACGGGGAAAAATCCAGCACTTTCCATGGCAAAGACTTACGAAAGTAAAGTAAATGTAGCTAAATAAAATATTGAATTGTAGGGCCATGTTGCTCATCCATATTCGTGCCGTAGACGGCTCGAATAGGGATGTTGTGTAGCATGCACCCTGTAACAACCTAGGTTAACGCCCTCTATCCGCGAATTCGACGAGCCGCAAAATTGCGCTGAACACATATGCATTCAGTCGATTGCCACATGTCGATTTGGGACCGACCATTTCCGCTTAGCGGCCATATTGGGAGGACATTTTTTTTTTTTTTTTTTTTTGTCTGATCTGATCTGATTGGAAGTAGTCATTATATCGTGGGAAACTGCTGGGGCTGAAACATTTAACAAGCTTTAATTAACTTCGAAATAAAAAAACCAATTCGTCGCAAAAAAAGGTCGGTAGATTGAAGTTTGCTCGTTCTGAGGTAAAAACTTATATTTTTTCTTGTTAGCCCATAAAATAAAAGTTGGCCGAGTGTCCTGTGGTCTTCTTCGTGCCCTTGCTAAGAACAATCCATCGAGAAGGACAATTCCTTAAAAGCGGGTATCATAAAGTTCACCAAAAGGATCCTTGCCGGTGCCCTGACTGCAGAATTGCGTCAAAGGGTTGGGATATTCAGACAACCCTTTACTGATTGCTCCGGGTGGTTCGAGCCGCTCAATAAGAAGCCGAAGATTCCGGGCAGCTGTCAAGGGGTCCAGAGAGCAGTCTAACGCGTCCCGTATAGCCCCACATAGCACTTTAAGGCGGATAAGCAGCATTCGGATTAGCTATATCCTTATTTTAAGTTTTACTCGGTTTCAACAACAAGAAAGCATCTTTTTGCGCCGGAGGACGGGTTGGTTTAAGTTGCGAAAATATTATATCGACGGGACTCGGGTTTCAGATTCTTTTGAGGTGGCAACCGACGCGGTTATATCAAGATCCTCTTGCCAGACGCCACGAATATCAAGTGCCTCCTTTTTTTTATGTATTTATTTCTCGTCAATCACATCTAGGAGCCGAAGGAGTTCGTGCACGGAATCCAGCGGCCCCCGAAAAGGGCATTATTGCAAGTGAGTACCCAATATTTCTTTATCTTTATAAACATATAAATACATTTTGGGAAGGACGCATTTGACGCTGTCCTTGACCGCGTGTGTGTGCGTGAAATAACCCCCCACAGTTGGGTGAAACCTAACCCCAAATTAATTGCCATCCCACAAGGAACTAAAATCGGAAAACCTGTTAATTTAAAAACCCGGGTTAGAATAAAAGTTTTAAAGTTTTTTTCCACGTGTTTTTCCGGTAAAAAAGTGGTGCTTTTTTTTCACAGTTGAATCTACGTAATTTTTTTTTTGTTATTTGCTTCCAACTTGAAAGTTGAAATTCCTCAAATATACGAAATATAAATTCTAATATATCAAAATGAAATCACATATGTATATCGAACTGGCTTTCGAAATAAAAATTAATTTGTCATAAATGAAAAAGTAAACATTTATTAAATTTGATCGATGGGGTGCTCTGAAAAGATAACGCCACCAAATGAAAGGGAGATCTGTCGCCTCGCGAACAGGGGGAAAAACGCGCTACAATGCTTGAAAGCTACGGTAGCGGCCCTTAGTATCTTCCGATTGTAAAGAAGATAGGTTTCTCTAAATGTAAGTGCCCTGTTTTATTTAGTCGTTATTTTATCTTCGCTCTACTGGGAGCTTAATAATAATTCCAATTTTCAACCATCCTAACCTTCCATCCCCCTTCATCCGGCACGAAAATATTATTGTAGCTACAGCCACCGGCAGCAAGAATTCACCCCTCCGACGAGCTATTAGGCCGAGCAACCGCGAGCGTGCCGCAGCTGCCTATCACTTCCAAATACGGTCCCTCCCAAGATAAACCTTAGGAAGGATCTAAAATACTACCTGTGTTACATTATTAAGAAAGTTCCTTTTTCATTTATTCTTGTATGACATTGGGTCATAACAATTTATTAATAAATATTTTATTTATTTATTTTGGAATTTATTTATTTATATCTGGAATTTAGTCCTATGGGCGCATGCATAAAGAATAAATATTCACCTATTTTAGGAATGGTTTTTCGGTTTACTCTAACAAAATCGCAAGAAATTGGTTACCTGAAACGCGATTTGTGAAAGAAGGAGTAGTATGAGTTAAAATTTGGTCTTAGTAGTATGGGTAAATACACCATTCGACTGTTAAACAATTTTGGAATTTTATGGAAAATCTGTATATGAACAACATAATGTAAGTCTATTGCAAAAAAATTCACTTTTAAAGGCGTTAAAAGTAACATAATGAGACATATTGGGAGAAGTTAACTCTTTCCATGTTACAATTGCTACATTCATGGAGCCATAAATCGTGTCTCTCCTCTGTCCGGCTCTCTTCCCAGACGTCAAGGCTTTTAGCCTTTTAGTATGTCAACTCCTTAAGGAGCCTAAACAATATTTATAAGAAATGATGTAGGTCCCTGCTCCCGCACTCTTCATTTAATGACTTGACTTTTAATTAATATAAATGGATTTGAGATGCAAACAAAAAGTTAGTTAAATGAGTTTCGACCGCTAGGCGAGCCTAGTAATGATAAATATCTTATTACAGTCAAATCGTTCGGTGAAGAGCAGTTGAAAACGCAGTTGACAGAGATATGCAAATGAACCACCGCTTGGCTCAACCGCAGTCCTCGTTCTCCAGAGATGGTGGGATAAGAATTTAGATAATTCTTACCTGACGAGGGAGTAAAAATTTTTCTTTTTAGATATTGTTTTTGTGGAACATTTATATCGGGTAATATCTTTTATGGATGGTCCCGTCTATCTCATGCAATGTTGCAGAGTAGAAGCTTGAAATCGTCAATTTGCAAAGTTGCGTGTGAATACATTTCGTATGAACCATTTGCAATTGCTTTATTTCTGTACACAATGCCTTTCATAGAAGGCAAAACCAAGGAAGAAGCAAGACGAGAGGTTTGTTTTAACCATTACTGGTTCATGATTCATTTTTATTTTAAGATTTTGTGTGTATACGGGACTCTTGTATCGGCTCCTAGTCTCTACGGATGGTTCCGATTGGCAGACGCGATGTGGCCAGGGAGAAATTGGAAAATCGTCCATGTGCAAAATTGCCTCTGAATATATACATACATATCTTTCGAGCCATTTTCGATTGGAAAATCAGTAACCCATTTTAATATTTCATCGAATTGAAGTACCTAATTGTCAAAATATATTAAATCATTTGAAAATAAAAACGATAGAGAAAAGATGTTCAAGAACATTAGAAAATTCTTTCAAAGAAATAAAATAGTGGCAGGAATGATAGCCTATGGAACTATGTGGCCATGTGGCAGTTTGATAGAGCAGACTGTGGTGGAGAAGAAAAATTTCAAAACTTACGATTGGAACAAATGTTTAAGGTAAGTAATTGATGAATTTATTTGTTGTTAAATTTCTGTTAAGAAAGATTTTTTTTATTATTAAATTTTAAATTGTTTTAACCATTACTGGTTCATGGTTCATTTTTATTTTTAGATTTTGTGTGTACGAGACTTTTATAACGGCTCCCAACCTATACGGATGGTTCCGATTGGCAGACGCGATGGAAATCGTCTGTCTGCAAAATTGCATGCGAATACATTTCCATTGAGCCATTTTCAATTGGGTTATTCCTATATACCATGCCATTGCTAGAAGGCAGAACTATGGAAGAAGCCAAAAGAGAGGTTGGTTAAGAATATATTTAATTTTTATTTTAAACGTCAATTTAATTTTATTTTCTAGGTAACTAAAAAATTTATAGACACATAAAGTCTCGTTAATGATCTTCCCGGCTTAAGATATGATCAACTTCGGCTATGTACGACCACGGTATCGGGTGGTTATAACTTCGTGCTTAGATTTGATCTGGACACCATATCTGGCGTATAAACATCAAGAACAGAAGTGAATGACGGTAAGATGCTGTACTTGACTTGGTGACTTGGGTGGAGCAGACAACGATGCGGGTGGGAGCAGTCGAAACAAATGTTTAAGGTAAGTAATTGATGAATTTATTTGTTGTTGAATTTCTGTTAAGAAACATTTTTTTTATTATGAAATTTTAAATTGTTTTTAGTAATGGTTCATGGTTCATTTTTTTTTTTAGATTTTATGTGTACGGGACTTTTATAACGGCTCCTAGCCTCTACGGATGGTTCCGATTGGCAGACGCGATTTGGCCAGGGAGAAATTGGAAATCGTCCATGTGCAAAATTGCTTGTGAATATATACATAGCTTTCGAGGCATTTTTGATTGGAATATTCTTATACACCATGCCTTTGCCAGAAGGCAAAACTATGGAAGAAGCCAAAAGAGAGGTTTGTTGAGGATATATTTTGTTTTATATTTTAAACGTCAATTTAATTTTTTTAGTTAACAGTTAACTTAAAAAAATTTAGAAACGTATTAAGTGTCGTTAATGATCTGGCCGGCTTTCGATCTGCGTGGTACATGCGCTGAGTCGGTCTGCGCATTGATGCAGTCGCAGCAGTGTCGCGGTCGACGCAGTGGCTAATGCGCGAAATAGGTTAAAACCAGCAATAGCAACGTCAAAAGTAATCAGCACGATGCACATCAGGAAACTTAGAAAAAAAAGTCGATTCAACATCGTGGTGTGACAAGTGGCAAAAATAATTGAAAAAAAAAAAAAAAAAACAGTTACAAAGACAAAATTAGAATAAAAATTCGAAGTGAATTTTGAAAAGTTGAAGAATAAGTGGTGTTTTAAAAGAGAAAGAGTTTCTTTTATTAAAATAAATCAAAATCAAAACTAAAAAAATTAAAAACCGAATATCCCTTATGGTGGGAAATGAACATAATGTTATACCAAGCAAAATGGGAAACGGTAAATTATCGTATGATCAAGCTTTGCAACAGCAAAAAATGACGTTACAGCAACGGTCTTCAACAACTGACGAGGCGTCCCAAGCTGGAGACATTTTACAAATTGACAATTTTAAACATTTTTCTGCTCTTCCAAAAGGAATTAACACGGATTTCCAACCAATATCCCGGAGCCCACCAGAACTTCATAGTCAACCAGGCACCAGTTCAACTGTGCATCAAACAACGCCGCAAAGAATGGAAGCGGCAGCAAATCTAATGCAACTAGGAGGTACTCTAAACATAAACGGGAGAGACTATGATATGGAAGGATGGCAGCAAGTTGGTGGAAAAAAGCGAAGAACATCCAGAAACTCCCTTTCATCTGTAACCGTAAGCAGAGATTCATCAATCCAGAGACAAGACGATAACAGATTTGGAATTCTAGACAATATGGTCATTTTAAGTAATAATGGTGGTAAGTCGCCTAATAACCAAGCCTCTAAAATACATATTGTTGATAACAGTTCAGAAAAAGTAGATGATTATGTACAAAATATAAATAAATTTTGCCCACCAATAATTTTATATAGAGCAAACATAAAAAAATTAGTTGATGACCTAAAAGTATCATTACCTGACCTAAAAGTAAAAGTAATAAATGTAAATCGTTCCAAGAGTAATCTATTTGTGTTGGCAACGCTTATAAGATCAAAGAATATGTCATTGTACATTGGCCTTAAGCCTAAAATCCTCATAACTCTTTTGATCCCTTCTGGACACTTGAATTTGTGACAGCTTGAAAGCAACAACTAAAAAGTAACTTAACTCGTGTAAATTTATAATTTGATTTTCATTAGAGTGTATCTAGTTTTATAAAAACATTTGTGTTTTAATTCACGGAACACAACAATTTGTAAATAGTTTACTTAGGGATTCTAAAGATGTAGAAGCTCATTCTCATACTCCTAAAGAACTAAAACGAGTAAATTTAATTTTAAGAGGGTTAAATTTTCAGTATAATCGATGAAATTAAAGCTGAAATTGAAAGCGTGTAAAGTGTTGAAAAGTGTCTCAAAATCTGAGACCATACGTCCCAAAGAACAAATTGATTATAATTTGTTCTTAGTCAAACTTCTTCCAAATATGCAGGCACAAAAAATAATGGGGATTAAATATATATGCTATTCTAAAATTACTTGGGAAAGGCCAAGGGGAAATAAAGGTGTGATGCAATGCAGGAGGTGCCAGGCATATGGTCAATTAGCTAAAAATTGTGCTCGCAGGTACAATTGCGTAAAATGTGAGGGTGACCATAAACCTGGAGAATGTAAACTTGTAAAAGTCATATTTTCCAAAAATTTACCTCAACGGTAATATTATTCATTTCAAGCTTTCTGTGCTAAACTTGGGTTTCATATTCAACAAAAATTTAACATGGAATAATCACGTTAACAAAACCATTGGTGCAATTTATGGTTGTCTTAGGCGCTTGTGGAGAGTTTCGTTTTATATACCACAATCAACTAGACTTATGTTAGTAAAAACTTTACTTGTGCCAATTATAACATATGGGATCCCCCTTTATGCTGGTATGGACTTAATCAGCAAGCAAAAGTTAAATGTGGTTTTTAATGCATGTGTCCGTTTTGTGTACTTTCTTAGAAAATTTGACCATTTATCGCACCTATCTAATTGTTTTCTTGACATGCCTCTTATGTCAAATTTTTAATTGAGATTTGTATTCATAATAATTTAGAGCAGAACCTCGTATTTTGGAATAGAAGCATATCCTTCTACTCATATAAAAGTAAATGGGTATTAATAAACTTTACTATTTACTACAAACAAAAAGCATATCCTTCAAAAAGTCTGAGTTAGGTCAGTAGCAGACTCACCTCTGAAGTAAAACGTTGTGTTGTTGGTATTAATAAACTTAACTATTTACTACAAACAAAAAGCATATCCTTCAAAAAGTCTGAGTTAGGTCAGTAGCAGACTAACCTCTGAAGTAAAACGTTGTGTTATCCATTTATATCACGAAAAACCCTTAAAGAAGAATTAATAATTTGTGTAGGCACATTTTTTTACAGCATTAACCTAGTTTAAATGCGTCTTTGAACTCTTTGTAAACGGGGATGAGTTGGAACGAAATGGAATTCAACTCGGTCATACTCAAGCAGTGGTGTTGAGTCAAAAATTAAATAAATACCTGGGTTGAAATGGTGAATACACAATTACTTCTGAATGTGATCAAATGCATATTAACGAATGAATATTTGTATTTGAAAAGTATACGCATAACTTTAAAAGCAATAAAAAACAATTTTCTTGAAAATTCAATAATGCCTACAAAGCAACGCAGGTATTCTCCTGTAATTTCAACTTTTCCGCACTTAGCTCAACTTCTCAAGCTTTCAACTAGTTTGCTGAAATACCTGAGTTGGAACTTCGTTGCAACTAAAACTCGATCTTTTGACCCTGCATATAAACTGGGTAATTAACCTCTAGATTATTTATATGTTTATTTATTTTTCATAACATCGGAGGAAATTCCGCCTTTCGTTTATTATGAATACGGCCCAGTAACCTTGCACATTGTCTCATATTTCTTTTTCGATTTTTTTTCATTAATAAATTGTCATACAGTTTACGTAGAGTTTCATGTAAAGACATGTATTTAATTCTTTACATAATATAAATTCATTTTCATTAAAGTTGGAAGTGCTTGTGATAAAACATTTTAAAAAAATTTTGAAAAGAAAAGAAGTCTAAAAAGGGTAAACTCATGAAAAAAAAATTAAGTTTGCAAACACTGGAAGAACATACAATAAAGCGCTTTGACAAAAAAAAATCACATTAATATTTTCATCATATTTACAGTACAAAAATTGATAAATGATCATCGATACCACCCTGTCCTATTCTATTTGTCAAATGTTCGTATGATATTATTTGATTACTTTACATAAAATATTTTTAATATGTATTTGGCACATCGTTTAACAGACATTTTTTTTTTGTTTTGTTTGTTTGTTAAGTGATTTCATATAAAAAAACCCTTAAGACTTTAACAGTGAAAAAATTAACTATTAGTTTCTTAAATTTACAAGCTTAACTTTTTACACTAAATTAACAAAAATCAAAAATTATTTCTTACATGAAAATCTCGAACTGTTACGTGAATCCCCGACTGGGCGATTGAACTGGTGACGGTGGTGGTGGCAACGGAGAAAAATACGTTGAACTTCTTGAACTCGGCGATGGCGGACAACTTTCGGGAACTATTCGCACATCGCTGTGATAATGTGATCGCGGTGTGGGTGGCGGTGGATATGGTTCACTATCGTAGTTATATTGGGCTGAGGTAGACAATTTTGTGGCACCACTGCCACTTCCGCCGCCCACACAACCGCCATTACTGTTATTACTATTGCTTTTGCTGGTGTAGTTCGAATCGCTTTCGTCACATATGTCCGTGGAGCAGGGTGTCGGTGGGGGTGGCTGGTTGATGATTTTGTAATGACGATAAGGTCGACGACTGCGAGTTGCTGGACTTGGCGGTGGATTAATGGGATACGCAACCATACTGCTACCATTTGTTGTTGAACTGGACGCCCCCGTGATGTGGTTGCGGTCGTAGCTGTTCATACTGTTTCTGCTGGTTAAAGTAGACATTCTGACTGCATCGGCAACTGATGCTATTTTTGAAACACGTTGGCTTTTGCTTATAGTCGGCGAGAGTGGATCGGATGCCTGATCGTCTTTTGGTTCGTTACGATTCTTTCCAAGGCGCGCACGACAAAACTGAAGAATGTAGACAATCGAGAAGATGGTTATCATTGTGGCAACAATAAGGATCATAAATGCTTTTTTATCAGAAGCTGGAACTAAAGGTCGTGGGTGAGCTTGTCTACAGATGTCTGGATTTTCATCAGCTCCATCCGCACAGTGGTCCCAGCCATCGCAAACGTCTGAAAATGCGATACAAACTTTGTTGATGGGGCACTGAAAATCTTGAGGTCGCTTGCAGCAGTCTGCTTCGTCATGCCCATTGGCGCAGTTGGTAGTTCCATCACATACGAGACTCTTATCAATACACTCGCCTGACTGACAGCGGAATTGATCTTGTCTACACGAAGGACACCCAACTTCGTCTGATTTATCAGGACAATCATTTTGACCATCGCAACGCCAAGACGCTGGAATACAGTCCTTGTTGTGATCATTATTCGGTCCACTACCAGACACCGGCGCCGCACAGGTAAAGTAGTCTGGCCCACATGCAGGTAGAGCACTGCAATTTTGCTTATCTTCCAAAAGCATTAAACCTTGTGGACAAGAACAAATATCCCTGGACCGACCTTCTCCCGATGCGATGCAAATATGCGAACACTTATTTTTAGCCTGTAGACATGTATGGTTACGCAATAGTTTGGATTCTGGTGTCCAAACAGCTACAATGTCCGTAATTTGGGAAAGACGTTGTATCTCAGGCCTACGACCTTCACCGGTTATTGTTACTCGTTCAACACCAGTCTTGTCATCAAGCCAATACACGAATCCTTGTAAAGCTGCTATGGATATGACTTGGCTAATATGAGTTGACACTAGAATTTTCCTGTAGCAAAATAGGAATTAGTGGATAAATCTTAACTACCCATTTAGGTAAAAAACTTACTTATTTTTGCCATTTATGTCCATCGAGTCGATTCGCTTGCCATGTGCATAGAAAACCATATCAGTTTGTTGATCTACTGCCAAAGCAGTGACACCTTCCAACTTGAAAGCTAAAATCACACGTTCTGCGCCATCAACTCGTGATCGCATAATTGCTTGCTGACTGCCAACATCTGTCCAAAAGAGAAGACGTTTCATTGCGTGCACAGCAATATTTCTTGGTTTTTCTGAATCACCAGTGTCAATGACTCCGATTGATTCACCTTTAAAACTGAAAAAAAAAGTGTTGTAAAATTTATTTCTTGAGAGCATTAATTATGTTTCTGTACTTAGTGACATTGATTGTATTTGTATGGGAGCAAGTCCAAAAGAGAAGTCGTCCAATAACATCAACTGCTATATCAAACGGTTGTGATCCAGACCCAACTAATGTTGTTACACGAGTACCATTTACTGGGGACCATTTAATGCTGTGACTCCGTCCTTCGACCTTGAAAAAATATGTAATATATGTATGTATGTTAATAAGAGTTAAAAATCATGATAAGTAGGAATTGAGAATTTGGGGATGTTTTATAAACATTTTTTTTTTCGTTAAGAAGAAAAAGAACTAACGGGCTACGCTGAGTTGGTTTAGGCACAGGTAAATGTGAGGACGTTTTGTTCTATTAGTAAAGTTTAAAAAAATCAAAACAAGAATCATTTAATATTTTTTCAAAATGATTTCTTGAAAATTAAGTTTGTTTATTCGAAATAAACAAACTAAATTTGGCTCCTCATTTCCTCAAATAAAATTAAATTTTCGACAGTAGATTTTCTACTCAGTGAATTTATTTTGCTGGGCTGTGTGTCAAAAGCGTTATATTTTGTATCCAGTGGCTAAATTATGACACTAGTGTGATGAATATGAACTTCAAACTTTTAGCCAGTGGATAATTAATTTGCTTTGCTTATGACGGAGTGAGAGAGACAGTCAGAGTAATGTGTTTGTATTGATCATTGGATTGTTTTTACCTGCTTTTATCGTTTGTTTTGATAAATCAGAAATACAGGAGTAAGTGTTCTGCAAAAAGAATGCTGCACATTTATTTAAGTGTGAGTTATTCATTTAATAATGCGTGCATTTGTATGACGAAAAATCAAAACACTTTTGATTTTGTCTGATCACATTATACGTATTCCAACTCACCGCAATGATAATTTTGCAAGTTTTTGTTTGGCATTTTATCATTCTGCTTTTGATTGTTTGCAATTTACCATTAAGCAAGTTCTAATTTCGCAATGTGATTGTTTCGCAAAATTCTTTTCTGGCATTTTATTATTTAGCTTTTAAATTGTTTTGCCTTAGGATCTTTTACATGTTAATGACAAAACAATTTAAAAGCTAATTGGAAGACCCTTCAACAGATGGCGCACACAAGTGGAAACGACCTTGGTCAACTTGGGGTGCGAAGTTGGAAGCGGCTAACTAGGAACAGAGCTGGCTAAATCTCGAGTATGAAATCCTGAGTCCCAAGAATCCAGACTGAAAAAATCCCGACCTTGAATCGGGATTTTTATTTCGTAGGTAGAGTACCTACCGGAATTTTTTACAATAGAGATTTTCAAGGTTGTGATTTTGTCAGTTTTGATTGGATTGGGCTTATCTTGGAAATGCTTCAGTTATACTTCTTAAAAGAAGGGTCCAGAAAACATTGGACACCAAAGAAATAAAAATAAATTTTCACTTCTATCGAGGCTCCCATGACCCATAACTTTTTTTATTGTAAGTTCAGATATAGTGTAAATGTTCTCGTAATTCGCTGACTTTTGTAAGCCATCAGTAACACTATCATGTGTAATCTTGGATTAAAACTTAACGAAAGGAATATTCGTTGACATCAACGCTAATGCAATACATTTGATTTTTTTTTTCAAATAATGTTTTTCCTCTCTATAATATAAGCCAGTCTATGGGATGTTTTTCGGGCTATGTTTCTTAATGATATGTTTTAATTCGACGAGATGAGGTGGATGCTTTAAAGAGATAAGTACCACAATATGAATCTCAAGTTAGCCTTATCTGAAATCTAATATAATTTTACCGGAAGCTTAGTTTAATTTTAAAGTTTGGCCGAAAGCTTAGCCTTTTTATTCAGCAATTTCGAGGTATTCGTTCGGAACGGAAAAGTATCCGCCTTCATACAAATCTTTTTATGAAATGTTCAAAAATGTCACTAAAAAAACCACCTGTTAGCACTGCCACCTGAAATTCTGTTCTGTGTTTCCTAAAAATGTGCGTTGGGAACAAAAATTCCTGCTTAAATCCTGCAATTTGTATAAAATCGCAGAATTTTCCCTTCCGAACGAATCCATCGATTAGATTTTTTTAGAAAAATTTAATAAGCAGAGACAAGCACTAAAAGAAGCTATTACATATTTTTTCGCATACTTAATTAATGTCCGAACCATTTGCAAACAACATAATCACCATTTGAAACGGGATAGACACAAACTACTGAGAAAAGCATGATTTAAAATACATTAATGTTTATCAAATTTGAACAAAAAATTGCATATATATAAACTCGCTACCACCCCAAATCCTATAGAGACAGGGGGGTTGCAGCTGCAGGGGCAGCATGTTTCTCAGCATTTTTCGGAGACTCAAGAGACAAATCTTAATCGGTTTGTATTTCGGCAGTAGCTGGAATGATTTACATGGCTCACACGTTGTTGGATGGATAAAATGTCAAACTAGGTCATGGGAAATTTCTGGTCAGATGTGTGGTAAACACTTTCAAAGTTGCATTTCCATTTATGAGATAGAAAAACTATTTATATAAATGTTGTAGTTAAATGCGATGGATAAGAAAAAAATCTGGTTACGATCCAATTTTAATTTAACAATTTTATGTATGAAATCATCATGCAGCTACTTGTTGTATACTATCTGTTACTGGATTGTTGTAAATACGAATTTCCATCATTTAAAGGAAGTACTATTATTTTTATTGAACAATTATATTTTTAAAATCTGAGACTTCAAAGTGATCTGCACGAATTAGCTACAAACATACAAATATATACGTATGAATGTATATTCCATATAAATAAAAGAATAAATTTAATTTTTTCGAATTCTTCACACGTTTAGATCAACAACAAACACCAATACTAATGTGTGTTTAAAACTAATATCCAATCAAGTATTCACTGACAACATTAATAAATGAAGTGTGATTTGCAATTTTAATGAATAGATATTTTTAAAGAAAAAGACCTTGATTCTAAAACAAAAAAAAAAAAAAAAAAAAACAATATCTATCTTTAAAAACAAAAACTCACCCAATACAAATGATTCATTACTGGATCATATTCCACGGCACGAACATTCTTTCCGCTTACTGGAAGTGGAATGTCGGGACAATCCGAAGTGTTTGGCAGCAAACGTCCAAAAGAATTTCGTTGACTGAAAATGATGTAATTTTTTGGTGGCAGACAGCCAACATTGTCTTTAGATAACGTAAAGTGTGTTGGACAGCCACAAGTTATGGACCGTCTCCCGGGCAGTGCCAAGCACAAATGGGAACAACCACCATTGTTTATTCGACAAACATTTGTTCCGGTTTGTCGGTTATTGTAAAAAATTAACAGAGAGCTAATATAAGTCATGTCGTTATGCACTAAACTCCTGTTATGACCAGTTATCTTGTGTACTCTTTCGATATCGCCAGTATTCCAATCACTCCAATATACGTAGTCTTGATAGAGTGACACAGCATATGGCTCATCAACATCAGTTCCTACAAGTACATGTCTCTTTTTGCCATCAGAATCAGCAGATTCAATTTTGGTTGGTCTGCTCTGTGAGGCCCAGTAAAGGCGTCTTGTTTCTGGATCCAAAGTGAGTCCAGTAGCATGATTGGCAGCAGATATTATTGTCATCAATTCGGAACCATCCATTGCGGCTCTTCGAATGGAATCTGACGGGGACTCCGTCCAATACATATAACCTTTCTTTGGGTCTAGAACCAAACTGCGAGGCTCTTCAATTCCTTTCCACAGCAACACTTTTCTGCTGGTGCCATCTAATCGCGCTACTTCAATACGCCTCGCTTCGGAATCTGTCCAATATATGTTGTGTGCGAACCAGTCTACGGCTATTCCCTCTGGACGAATTAATCCAGCGTCGACAATTCGCTGCACTATCGACCCATTTAAGAAAGCTCGATAAATGCATTTGGATTTCTGATCTGTCCAGTATATTCGACGTTCTGCCACGTCAACATCTAAAGCATGTGCATCGCGAACATTTTTGAAAGGAATAACATCGTCGTTATGGTTTCCTTCGTTGTAGTCGATAGAAATCCGCCCAATGTGCTCCTGTCTCGAGAACAGAAGAAATGCATCTGGAATAACACATGTCTTCTTGTCATTAGCTAGTTCGTACTCGATGGAACACCGACAGACATAGTCACGAGGTCGGTTTAAGCAAAGATGAGAACAACCTCCATTTTTTATTGCACATGCATTGGTTCCCTTAACTTCCCTCAAACGGGTGACTTTCAAACCCATCAAATCTGGAAACTGGTCGACAACGGTTATACGATTGTCTCCGGTGATCTTATGAGCTCGGTCAATGGATCTTCGCTGCCAATCGGTCCAATATAGATAGTCATCTAATAGACTGAGACCTAAAAACAAACTATTATTAAAATGAATGAATCAAAATACAAAAAGAAAACCTTACCAAAAAGATGCTTTAGATTCTCGCTTATCACAACTCTTCTATCAGACCCGTCCATACTGGCAACTTCAATCTTATCTGTCTTGCCATCACACCAGTAAATAGTTTTCGCTTCAATATCTAAAGCGATTCCATTAGGCCAACCTAAATCCTCTGAAACTAGCACCACTCTTTCTGAACCGTCTAATGAAGACCGCTCGACTTTTGGTTTCTTTTCATTCCAATCGCTCCAGAACATCCATCCCAGGCTTGGTGCCAATGCAATCGCTCTAGGTTCTTCCAAGTGCTCATAAATTAAGACTTTTCTCGCTGATCCATCTAGACGACAAACTTCTATACGATCAGTCTCCGAATCGGTCCAGTAAAGATTTCTAGCCAGCCAATCAACTGCCAGGCCATCTGGATGTTTCACTTCGGATGTCAGAAAGTCTTGCATTCCTGTTCCATCAGGATGAACTCGACGTATCGCGAAGAGCTCCACGTCAGACCAGTAAATGTACTCATCCACTGGGTCGTAGTCAATAGCAATGGCATACTTCACTTTACCAAGACTAAGTGGGAATATCGTAAAGTCAGGTAAATCTAATGATATCTTACTAATCTGAGTTCGTTGTACAAGAAACAGCATCTCTTGGGATCCATTGGCACAAGTGAATGGCGTAAGAAGTTTTACACCCGTTGGGCATGCACAACTATATCCCTTGGCATTGGTTGAGAGTAAACAGAGGTGCGAACAGTTTCCATTGTTATGAGCACAAGGGTTATCTTCGAAAGGCTGCAACGAACGGTCCCAGGCTCTTACAGCGATAGGAAATTCCGGGGTATCGATCAATTCCTTAAGCTCCTTGGTAACTAGGTCATATGTGTTAATCGATCCGACAGACCAGTCAGTCCAATATAATCGCTGATCAAAAAATGTTAAGCTGTAAGGATATTTAAGTTCTTTGATCACTGTTTTGCGACCACTACCGTCTAAATTCATCACATCTAAGAATAACATCTTCCCATCGACCCAGTAAATCAATTCATTTTCCAGATCCACTGTTAGCCCATTTGGCCAGAAAAGCTCATCTTTTACTAAAGTCGTTCGCGACAATGGATCACCATCCATACTGGCGCGTTCTATCTTCGGATTATCACCCCAGTCGGTCCAAATCATAAGGCGACTTTTCGGAACCAATGCAATAGCTCGTGGTTGATCTAAATCCGTCCAGAATAGAACTTTCTGATATTTTCCATTTAGAGTAGCTACCTCAATGCGATTGGTTTCGCCATCTGTCCAATAGATTTTGTCAGTGTACCAATCAATAGCCAATCCTTCAGGCTTGTCCAAACCTGATGATATGATAGTCTGTTTTAGAGCTTTCGAGGAAGTCGTAGCACTTACATTGATGCACTCAATTATCTCGTGCCCGCAATCTGCCCAACATACTAGATTCTTTTCATAATAAAAATCAATGGCCATAGTTTCCATTAGATCTTTGGCTATCACATCAACTGCCGGTGTCCCAACTAGTCGGGTGATGTTGGCTACTTTTATATCACGATATGTCGTGAACAGAAGAGTCGCTGGGGAATTGTGAACCATTGGCGTTGTTGATAGTGCTGTCGTCGTTGACGTTGTCGTTAAGCTGGTGGTGGAAGTAGATTCGGTGAGAACTGAAAGTAAAAAAAAATATGTTATTAGTTTAGCAAAAAAAAAATGTGACTTTTTACATTGTATTTTTATTTTCAATTCTAGATATTTACTTGCCAACACTATTTGGTAGGAGTTATACATACATAAATATTCAAATTCATGGCTGCCAAGCCAATCATCAGACTTCATCAGACTCCTTTGTTACTGATATGCTAATCTATTTATAATCTAATGTTTTTCCGAAAGTCAGGTTCGAGTTCTGGACTAGACAATTCAAATAAGGTTTTTTTTTTCGAATAAACACGAGATTTTAAATTAAGTATACGAGCAAACCACTTACAAAGGATTCTGGCAGCCATAAAATAGCTTCAATTTCTGCAATAGTGTTGGTGGTGTTGAAAAAAACCACAAACAAAAAACTTTTGGGATCGTAACGTTTTCCCGTGTTCGTTATCCCGTGTTAAGTTTGTCTGAAGAAAAAAATACTCTCAGTTTGATTTTTCTCCGGAGAACGATTGACCGTGTAACTTTTGCCGCAGACATTTACGGGATTGCAGGCAGGGAAGTTTGAAAACAATTGAAAAAATCGGCTCGGAAATTTTAAGAGCTATGTTCGTTCTGGTTCTTGCTCTTGCAAACTTTACTTTGGAATTCGTTTTACGGAATATTATAATACAATCAAGTTATTTATTTGTTCGCGGGCAAACGTTACACGGGCAATCGTTATATGGAATATAATCCAACTGATGGCCAGTTACACAATCGTGGTTCAAAGTGGTTTATGTTTTTTACCCACCGATTTTGGAAGATTAACTATGGAAATCCGCGGTTTAAAAATTTGAACCACGTTGCTCAACGATTGTACAACCGTCCCTGAGAGTTTATTTTTTCGCGGGGAAACGTTACTCACTACACGCTCTGTTGATAAAACCTTTCCTTTAATATAATTTCGAAGTTAATTGCACTGGGGGTTGGGCAAAACTTTGACAGTGCAAACAGAGCAATAGCCTTGTTTTTTGCAAGTTTATAATAATAGACTTGTGTGAAAAAAACGTAAATGGATGATTTTAATCGTTTTCGGCTGGGAACACGAAAAGGAGCTTTTAGTGGAGAATATTTTCAAACAAATACAACACGTAAATAAAACAGCATAAGTTAGCTAACTCCAGATAAGTATCGAGACTTAGCTAAGTCCCGATAGAAGCTGTATTATCGACACAAATACATGTAAATTATATCGGAACGTCAAATTTCGTCGGCAATGGTGTGTGCTAATAACCAATTTCGTTTTTTTCGACAGCTCTATATGGAATTGAGAAAAAAGGAAAAAAAACACGGCTGATGTTTGTTAAAATAACTCGCATCAAAAATCCGATGCGTATGGAATTGCAGAATGTTCCGTTTCGTCGAATATTTTAATCATTTTATTTATGTGTACATATATGGTTAAGTAGGTTATGTGTTGGAATGTCAGAGAGTTCTTCTAAGTCCTGGAAGAAATGTCTTCCTAG
Source organism: Baccha elongata (assembly GCA_951217065.1). Lineage (NCBI taxonomy): Eukaryota > Metazoa > Arthropoda > Insecta > Diptera > Syrphidae > Baccha > Baccha elongata. Next base: position 18,116,671 of record OX578274.1, on the reverse strand, counting down.
ACCTTTCTTTGTTAAGAGGCACGCTGATGGCAGTGACAGAGGCAGTATGTATCTTCTGTGCAAGTTGTTTGTGCTGCGTTTCATTTCATTTGCCACAGGGGTCAGAGGATCTAGCAGACCAAGAACCGGTCGCATTGGTAAACAAATCGGCAGAGCTCATAATTATTGACTGTTCACTGGCAAAGTTCACGGTGGTGCTATGTGACATACTTTTATACATTGTTGTGTTTGGATCTTTTAAAGTTCTTGTTGATTTTCTACTTCATAATGAATGGTTTGTCTGACACTGGAGACTTATTTTTATATTTTTGTGGATTTTAAAAATCTATTTCCCGTCATAGTGGAATAAAAGTAAAATGAGCAAACCCTTAAAATACAAATTGTTTTCTCGAATCGAACTAGACAGCTTATTATCCTTGGTATTTTATACAAATTTACAAATCAACCTGTGTATACATGCCAGCATTTAACATTTAAAAACAAAGTACACAACACATTAATTAATCAAGCCACTTGTCTATCACATACATTATGTCTGGAAATGTTCTGGTTTGTAAAGGTTTTTTCCTCGATACATTATGTGGTTGGAAAGTAATACACGACATTTACTGTCACATACATTGTTTTTCTTCAGCTCACATACTCCACAACAGCTCATGTTAAAATTAAACCGAAACAAAAAAAAAATCTTCACAAACCCCCATTCTAGTACTTGAGTTGTGATCCCCTGACAAAACTTTTTCTTCGGATTACCTGTGCAATGTACATATGTGTACCTATACGTGTCCGCTGCCGTTGTCCAAATAAAACATAATTCCTCCTTAAGAACTTTATCTGTCATTACTCCTACTAAGCAGTATAAGTATTGTGTCCCTGCAGAGAGTGGGTCGAAGAGGTTGATACATAAGAAGTTCATGAATAAAAAATTCCCTCATTATGGACCTCGCTCGTTAGAATTGAATAAAACCTTGAACAACTATTATGTTAAGTCGTACTCTCCAAACCAACAAACGGAACCAGCAACCACCATCCTGCTCCTGGCACACGCTGTTTTTTTTTTCATCATCACCATTTCTATCATTCGACAAGAAACCTACAACAAAAATAAAACCCACAGCGCACTTCCTTCATGGAACAGCATCAGGATCAGGAAAGCTGTAGCTGGCAGCGAGATTCCGGTGCTATATGTAGAGGTAGTATGAAAATGGTTGGGTTTGCATTATAATGCAACAATCCCCTAGCAAAATCAACTAGGGCTTTGGCTAAGGGGGGAAGGGGGTTCAAGGGTGGTTGATGGATGTGCACAGCATGCCCAGTGAGGGCATGAAGAAGGTGTGTGCATAATTAATTCCATGCATGTGGCAAATTACGGGAAATCATTACTTTTCACATAGGGGAGGTGGGAAGGTTCTTGGGTCTGCAAACAGGGAGACGGATACTAAATATGAACTGCAAGCCATCACATGGACTGAAAAAAGGGTTTCGAGTGCCACCATCTAGAGTGGTTTCTACAAACCATCCATCCAATGCAATGCAATTTTTATAAAATTTTTTGCAGTTTTTTTTTTATCGTTATTTATTTATTTCCTTCTAGGGCAGCAAAAAAAAAACTGATGGCTTCCCTGAGCCCTGAAGAACAAGAACGTATTGCTCGCGGAATTGTAGGGTGGTGGTTATTGTGGCAGTCAGTCAGTTAGCCGGAAACTTCAACATCCCCTCATTTAGGCTCTATACCAACCATCCCCAATCCCCATGCATCTCATTCTCGAATCCATCATCCTTCGCTCATCATAGTAGTTACCCACTTACGCTGGGGGTAAATATTGCATTTCAACATTTTATTATTTTAACGGATAAACTTGCATCCCCTCACTTGTGAGAAGGGAGGTTTGGATGTTCGTGATGGAAGGCCAGGCCAGGCCACCAGCAACAGCAAGCAATGGGTGCATTCTTCAATTTTTCATTTTTTAATTAAAATTTTGTTTCACCAGAATAAAAATTAATTATGTTGAATTTAAATTAATGCCAACCAAACCAAACCAACCAACCAACCAAGGAGTTGCCTGTTTCCTATGATGATATTGGTGCCTGTGCTTGGCCATATTCTGTGGAAGGATGCTTTAGTGCAGATCGGGGAAGGGTTAAGTTGAATGTTGAGCAAGTTGAAGGAAGTACACCAAGAGGCGACATTAAGAGGGGTCGGAGAACGAATCGGGGGGCTATGGATGGTTGCTTGGTTTGGTTGGATGAAATGGAAGCCATATTGTTGCTATTCACCGCATGGATGCCGTTATAGCTCAATTTCGCCTATTAAGCCTTGAAGTGTAGTTGTTGGTTGGCTTGGCTTGGCTTGGCTTGGCTTGGCAGGCTGTTGTGACCTCTTCCATGCGTACATTAATAAATAATATTATGTGGAACTTAATATTGTTGTGATTGCTGCAGCAGCAGAAGTAGCTCCTGCGATCCTTATAATGCAATTGCATATAGTATATATATTTTTTGTTGCACTGATGCATAAGACTTGTCCTCTACTTCTCTCTAGTCCTGTTTTCCACTTGTGCCGTTGTTGATGGTTGGATGAGTCCTTAATTTTATTTTAACTACTCTTGGGTTTAACGGTTTATTTTTTTTTTTGTTACTTATTTTTGTATACATATTAATATATGTAATGTATATATATTTTTAAGGCATAACGAATGTGGAAATTAATGACAAACTGTGAGGTTGATTCAGTGGTCAAGTGGTGGTGTTGATTGCTATGGTTGTATTTATAACACAGCATATTTGCTCACTGAATCAGTGGTTAGTTTGATTAACTATAAAAGCACTGCGGATGTTTGGAAAATGACAATTTAAAAGGTAGTAGATGCAAAATTTAATGTAATTTGTTGCAATTGCGAAGGATACCTACTATTTATCAATTTAGAGAGCTAATTGGTTTGTGGTTTTATTAATATAATCAAGGGGTTATTTATTAAATCTCTATATTTGAGAACAACACCAGGGACAGGTTTATAAATCATACTGAATCTGCTGTCTCTTGAGCTCTATATGCAAGAATTTGCAATACAAAGAACTCTCAGAATAAGCCAATTCAATTGAAATTTTAAAATTTTAAAATTCTAAGATGTGAAAATCAATGGAAACCGCACAACACGCGTTTAATAATGTAAACATATAGGTTATAAAAATAGCTTCGGAAGAAGTTGGAGTTGGGACTGCTATTGCAAATTGGATTAAGGAAATGCTCAAAAACAGAATCATTAAGTTACAACTGGGAGAAACTATCGTTAAGAAAACGGTTACAAGAGGAACACCACAGGAAGGTTTTATTTCACCTCTTTTGTGGCTACTTGTTGTCAACAAAATACTCAAACCCAATAGCATAAGGGTTGTAGCTTATGCTGATGACATTATAATTCTGATATCTATTTTCTTGGGCAGCGCAAAACGGCCTTGGTGTAAACCCAGAAAAAACCGAGCTAGTGATGTTCACGAGGAAAAGGAAAATGGAGGGATATATTCCCCTTCAACTTAATGAAACTCCTCTGAAATTCTCCAAATAAACAAAGTATCTTGGAAATCATTTGGACTGCAAGCTAACATCAAAGCGTAACACAAATGAATAAATTGAAAAAAAAATAGTTTGTTTTCTGTACTTAAAAAAGAAGAAGGGTGCCAGAATGTGACTTGAAACAATCGAGATTACTCGATACAATCGAGACTGAGATGTTCTTTATATGTTTCAGTTGAACCAAATAATCAGTTAGGTACATAAAAGGACTGCCTGTATCCGATTGTATCGACTGAACTCGATTGTATCAAGTTACATGCTAGCCCCCTGATTTTCTTAAATCCGAGTGCTTTATTCATTTTTAGTTGTTTTGTTATATTTTGGAAACAGCCAATATACAAACATATGTATAAACCTTTTTTTATATTAAATAAAACATTTTTCTTTCACAAAATACTGCTTCCCTTAAAATTAGTGGAAATAGAAGCAGACTGTGGCGTATACGTGTTTTTTTTTCAAACATTGAAAAAACGTGAGCTTCAGCTTTGATCAGTTAAAATTAGAAACGGTAAAAACATATAATTTATTAAATTACTTTGAAAGGCTTAAATTTGTAGCTTATATAATTTTATTTTTATCGTACCATTAACCAACCAATTTCGAGAAAAAAGTGTTAAATTATTACATCAAAATCGGATGAGCAGTTTTCAAGAAAAATTGGAACGGGGAATACGGTCGCAAATCATATCGTTAATATAATATGTATGCAGCGATCGTCCACCCCATATTCACTTATGGATCAATCATTGTGTGGAATGCAGTAGAAAAAGCCAGATATATCAGGAACCTGACTAATGTACAGAGATTAACCTGCATAGGAATTACGGAAGCGCTGAGAGGTCAGAACTCAACGAGACCATAGATTACTTATCAGATTTTAATAAGAATTTCACCATTCAAATTCCAGAACTACAAAAATAAGAATCTAACTCGAGTGAACAGTCGATCCCTTACTACACAGATAGATCAAAAACGGTGAAAGGTACAGAAGTAACGGTTTTTTTGCGAGGCTCTTAATATAAGAGAATCAGTGTAGTGTCTTTCAAGCTGAGATTGCGAAGAATGATCAACAATCGATAACAAGCAGTCAACGATTGCAATCGGTATTGCGAGTGTCGATTATGGTCGAAAGCCGTCGATTTTCCGATCGCTACTTGTCGACTTCATTTTCGTGGTCGTTGTCGTTGCCGTGTTTGCTTGTGGTGAAACAATGGAAACTAAGATCCTGGGAGGGTTACTTACAGGTCGTTGCGGGATTGGCGAAATATCTGAAAGGAGCTGTCAGGATCCAAAAGAAATAGGGACCATCAGGCAACTGCTCTGCTACTGTTGAAACCTCCAAAAAAGTCGACTCCGCTTTCCGGAAAATAGATTTGTTGGAAAACTAGACGATCTGACTCAGGTCCCCATGCCAAGATTCATTAAGAGCACAAGTTGGTTTGCAACAGATCCAGTCTGAAGAATCAGAATTCAACAGGCTAAGGACTACAGCTATTTAAGAGGATTACAATGGACCTTCAGGCACCCCGGGTGCACAGAACCGCTGGCTTCTGTACACCCCATTTAACCTAGCCTAAACCTAAGGTAACATGTGAAATCCTGTCAAAAACTATCACAAGATGAGACACACTGTCGATGAGACCCCCTAAACACCGTGAGATCGGTAAAAAGCTAACACTAGTCAAAGTCACTGCCTAATAATCTAAAAAAAAATAAATTAAGTGGCACCGTGGCTTACACTCTCAACCAATCTTTTTGTGTGCATTGTTAGTTCTACAGGATTGGAGGTAACCTACAATTTTTCGTCGAATCCGAACGACTAAGGAGAGATGCACTTTTCATGACAATGATAATCTTGGAGGATTTCTCGAACACACATCTCCGGCTTTGTATTCGACACACTAACCACTACGCAACGGGGTACTTACTACCTTATAATGCGTTTCACCGATTTAGATAAATTTTTGTATATGATGTACATACATTCTTATTGAGGTGTCTGAATGGTTCTTAGCTCTAGTTACATAGTTTAATTTGAATATCATTATCATTATATGTAGTTAGTTAGTTCTTAGCTATATGTATTTGGAAGGTCACGGTATTGTACAAAGAATCTTTTTTTTTCTTTTATTTTAAAACAAAATTCAATATTTTTGGTCTGTTTTCAGTATTTTTTGATGCAATATTTTTTTTAAATGATGACTTTTTAGGATATGGGCGTTATTTCTTAATTTCTTAAATTCATACTTTGTGAGTGTAAGTGTATACAGAAACAAGCCACGAAGAGCAACTACAAATCTTGGTCGACGTACGCAAAATAGTCGGGCTGTACGAATGGAAGAGCATCTGACCAACGTTCTGCGTACAATGCAGATGAAATTATTTTTTTCAAAAATCAGGAGAGAAAAGAACAACGTCTGCCGAAACAGCTTGTTTACTTATGAAAAAAAAACTAAGTTCTAAATAAACACCTTGTATTTGAAAACCACCGCTGTCATGGAATTCAATGACAGTTTTTTTTTTTTTTTGTATTTTGCAATCATTTATATCGAGAAAAGTTATGTTGCAAACTATAGGAATAATTTTGCTTTGTGGCACAGACTGAGAGTACACAATTTGATGATTGCATTTCAATCCTGGTTTGTGTAATTATTGCAAACATTGAGATTAAAAACGACGCGTCGTCGTCGCCGCGCCAGTGGAAGTGATAACCTAAACAAATTTGTAAAATATAGGTTAAACCCTTATTTTGTAATCGTATTCATAAAGGGAATTGGTACAATAGAAAAGTGTATGTTTTTAATGAGTTTTAGACGGTGTTTCAATTGGTGCGGGGAACTAACTTTACGGGAACTACTATTCACCACCATTTTTTTGTTGTAAATTCCCACTAAAAGTGAGAACTAATTTCATCTGAAGATTGTGTGAAGTTAATTCCCATCTATAATTTTTATATTACATAAGATATAAAGGTGAAAATATGGGGCGACTTTAGTTCCCGGTGTCTCCAACAGTTGAGATTTTTAAGGGGGGAATGCTGTCCTCTGCAACCCGCCTGCTTGGCCCACTATAGGATTTGAGGTGAGTGCGAGTTTGGGTGGGTGCAAGTTTGGGTATGCAAAATGTGCATTTTGAATGAAAAGTGTAATGTCACCCAAAAGAGTGCAATAATTTCACTCAAAGTGGGAATTTACTTAACAAAAAAAAGTGAAAGTAATGCCCACTAGTGGTGAAGTTAGTTCCCTGCACTGTTTAAATTGTGTAAAAAGTATAAGTAAAATTTTATCAAATGGCTTACTTTAAAGATTTTGATTATGAGATAGCACATCAAATAGCCTTTTATATACATAGAAGTTATTGGAAGCAAGCAACAATAAAACTTTAATCCATGGCGATGGCTTTTTCACTGTAGTTCTCTCAAAAAGAGATATTATCCCCACTATTAAAAAAATTGACAGAGAACAAGGCCTTTGTGTTATAAGATTAGTAAAAATAAAGGTGGTTATACAATATACATATTAACAAGTGCACTGTACTTTATAAAGAACAAACCGAATTCGAAACTATTTAAGTTTTCAAATTATTTTTTCTTTAATTTCAAACTCATTTGACAAAACATACATACATAAGAAGAAACTATGTTTGCTAAGTTTTTCCAGAAATATAAAAAAATGTAATTGAAAATTCAAAGAAATATAAGTATTCACATGACTGCGCATCGGAGAGTTTATTCATTTCTTAACGTTTAAATATAAAATTCTCTTCTCTTTTTTTTTTGTTAAACTTAAGTATTAAGATGCAAAGCTATTCTTTGGATGACCCAAAATGCAAATATATGTTGGATGTCTATAAACCACACAAAAAGAATATCCCATCCCCTTCTCTTGCAAACCCAACACAAGGATATTTAAAGAGGACCGCATGTTAGATTCAAAAATGACCGTTTCGTTTGCTGGTGGACGATGATGGTTATTCTAGTCAAATTTACATTTCCATTATTGCACACAAGCAGGGAGCAAGAAAATTTTGCTCCTCTTTTGTTTCAATCCTTATTCGTATTTTATTATGTGCATTCATTGGAGTTGAAAAAAAACCTCCATACATATATTTAAATAATAATAAAAAAAAAACGTTTCGTTATTCTCCTCGTACGTATAGGCTCATTTTTAAATTGTGAAGCTCTCTAGAGCCCACCATCGCTACAACTTGCTCTTCACTGAAAAATGAAAAAAAAAAGATTTAAGTAAAAAATAAATCTACATTGGCCTTCGACCAAAATGAAAATGAGAAAAACTCCACAAAAGAGGTTAAAAAGGGGGATGAAGGGGAGCTTGGTGCCCTCGCTTGATAAAATACAGAAGACCAAAACACAACTATGCTGCTGCAAGCTCGTTTGCCTTCTTGATCGCTGTTGGAGTACCACTCTTTACATTTGAATGGAAATCGGAATTGCTGCGAATTGAGAGCAGGGTTAAGTTTATCCACATGTACTACAGTCCTTTAGTGGTGGCTCTTTCTATAAAAATAAAACCCTCATAGCAAAATTTCAGTGAAATTGTGTTTAACTTTCAAGTCCCTGCCACCACACCACCACCTCTCTGCTCCCCATCAAGTTCTGGCTTATCCTGCATCTGCTGCTGTGGCGCTCATTCAACATGCAACTACCAGAGGGATATGAATATTTGCTGAAGCATCCAATGGCACAGTAAAAGAGTGAGTATATTTATAAATTTACAATTTTGGCTTCAGCCGATCTCGAAATTGCTATGCCATCAAATTCGCCATATAACCTTAACGTTCGTCATCTTACAACACGGTTCCAAGTTGATATTATGCGCACAAGATCCTTCCATAGAGACAGGCCCATTATGGAGCTTACCTCTTCATGGCCAAAAAGCAGGAGGAGGAATACGTGAGCACATTTACCCGTATCCACTGTTGGTATAATTCTTTTCCTTCACTGGGTGATTATAATTTAAATACGATGATTAAATACTTTGGTTACTTGCAGATGCAATGTTGACGAGCGGACGACATACATCCATCGTTTTGAAGATGGAATGATGATGAAGGCGATGGAGGATGAACGCATAACGCGTTCTTATATCCCAAGAACGAGGACGTTGACGATGATGATGGGTATTGTCGAAGATTTTGTTTGTTTTTCCCTCGTTGCGATGCAATTATTACCCTGTTCCTTGTTAAGTATAGGAAGGATGTCTAGTGGGTAGCAAACCAAGCAAGTAAATGTGTACATATACGACTTGATGGATTGCACTATATTTAAAGTGGCGGCCAGTTAAATAGAACCACTTGAAAGTCATATTATCCAGAAGTGGAGTTGTTCAAGTTTAAGTTTTTAAATATAGTTTTCATTGTAAGTTTTTTTTTTTTCCTTTAAAGAAGGACTATGTTTTAAGTTTTAAAGACTGCTGTTGATATTATTTAACAAATTTACAACCATTTTACTTGTGTATAAGTTTCTTTACTTTTTATGAAGTTGTAACATCCTTCACTCCGGAGTTGTTTGCGTCGCTTCTTCTTTGGCCTTTGTATTAGATGTATTGTCTTTTTACACTAGAATAATATTGGTCATGATTGGGATTAGGAGGTGTTTACTCAGATCACAATAAAACTGCGAAGTTAACTACAATTAACTTACTCATTTTTAATTTGTTTAAATAATGAAGTACAAATGGCGTTTAAAAGAAGTCGGAGAACAAATATTTGGTCTTTGATTCGAATATCTCTTGCCACTACCATCGAATTTTTGTTTTTTTCATTTGTGAATACGAGTAAATAGATGATGTCGAAATGTGCCGGCACGAGAAAATAAGATTTAATATTCGACACATTGTAATCTGACATACATTGCCGGTCACTTGATTGAGGCCACTTTTTTAGCAACGGTTTTTCGCGATTTACCTATAGGTAGGTCTGTATAGGAAATGTTTGAACCAGAAATATTTATTACCTGTAAGTACGTACATATTTTCCAAAAAAGAGAAATGTTACAAAAAGTTGGGTCACTTGATTGAGGCCATTGCGAATATTACAAAAAGTTGGATCACTTGATTGAGGCCATTGCGAAATATTGCATTACAAAAGATTAGATCTTTATTTTTTCTAAACAACAGCTTCAAATATTTAAGAGAGAGTATAAAGCCATATATTTTTAATAATTTTGAAAACAAATGGGGTCTAGAAAGAAGTTGATGGTGGCAGGAAAAGTCGATATGGACCTAGAACTTTTAGTCCGAAAAAAGCATGAAAACTTGATAAAACTAAAACCATTGTAAACAGTTATCTTGTAGACATCGAAAACCATAAAAAAAAAACAAACGGGCGCACATCTGAAGCAACAACATTTAGAAAAAATGCTTAATTAGGCTGCTCACATGAAATTTTACTCTGTCAGCGCCTAACATTAGAACAATAAGTGCACGCTCTCGCCTGATGATTGTCAAGTGCAAAAGTGTAACGGCTCGCATACACATAAATCCGTCAAGGGCCGAAGTATCATCGAACATCGTCACCCGAACTCGACAAATAAAACATACATACGTAAACGAGCGAGAGCACGTACACCGCTTCGGCATCGAGCGATGCGATGAAAGCCTTGGATTGCCGATCAACTGACAAATTTGAACTTTTTTGAAGACGTCCATCTGAAGTAGTCGCCCGAGTTGTTTCTGCCCGAAATCGGCCGATAATTCGATTTCTGTGTACGCGAAGTGTAAGGAAGGCTGACTAAGATTGGAACAACCTTGCAATCTTGCGATTGGTATGCGCGGAGGGCCAATTGTAATTGGCCCTCTTAAATATCTTAGGTATATCCAGTAGTGCAACATGCATTTTCTGTGACGACCAAGAAGAAACGCCGGATCACATGCTATGCAGATGTGGGGCGGTAATGCACAAAAGATTTAAACATCTGGGAAGTTACCAGTTAGAAGAGAGCAGTCTACCCTCTCTCCAAATACTCCAAATATTATCATTTCTGAAAGAAATCGAGTTGGAGGATGAGCTGTAGATTGAGCCAGTGCACCAAAACCCTTATATATATTCATTCATTCAATGTCACAACCGACCGAAAAGTACCCTTTCTATCTGTCAAATGACACGTTACCCATGATGGACGGAAATGCACGGATGTAAAAAACATATGAAACATAGTTAGCTGTGAAATTTGGCTAATAAAAGGCATAACTATGGACGATATAAGTAATTTTGTTTGTGTTTCTTTTTTAGCTCCGACATAATATCACAGAGCTCAACTTGAGTTTCTTTTTTGTTCAGAGCTTACTAGAAGCGTGCTCTATGAGCTTAGAATAAAATTATAGAGTAGACGCAGCACGAAGCTATTCTGCTTAAAGTATTCTCGACATGCTTAGTCTCTGCTCAGAGCTAAAAAAGAAAAACACCAATAGACAAAGTTGTTTTGTACCCATTATACCATACTCTGCAAAAAAAAGCATTCATCCTGTTTATTAAAGGCAAACTATGCGAAAAACGGTTGTGATTTGTTGCGTTTTGCAGAAGATCCGAAATCCGATGTGCTTTTTCTAAGCAAAACGAAACTCAACGATAGACATTACTTATACATTACGAAAGCTATCAGTAGTTAATTAGGTTTTTATATGCATACATCCCAATGCGGATCACTACCAAACCAATACATAAAAGCAAAAGTAAAATCTCAATTCGGATAGATTTTCGGCTTCATTCTAGAATTCGACTTAATTCCTGGTGCAACAATATTTCATTTTCTTGTTCTCGCGTTTCTGGTGGGGTTTCTTCTTTGTCCTATGGACCTAATGTTAAGCGACATTTCCTAATTTATGAGCAATAAGCCACACTCGAACATTGTCTGCAACAAGATAAGTCAATATTTGCAATTTGGGAAAGTTCGGACGTCCAGAATGTTATTCGAGTTCTTGAATCGATCATAATGTGGTCCTGGTGAATTTTATTGATCGTTAATAAATCACATTAACCCATGGGCCCTTTTTTTGTCTTGATAATTCTTGCTTCTTCGTCTGTTATCGGTGTTTTCGTGAAAGCTTTATATTTCAACAGGCTCAGCATATCTAGGAGGAGCGAGTAGCTCATAGAAAATACTTTTGCATATGTCTTCTTTTTGCTCTGTAGGAAAGTGTGCGAGTCCTATTGCTGTGGTCTTTGTCAAATGACAACACTACACCCAAACACTCGCTGCACTTAGCAATCACCATAGTTTTGATATAGAAGCTTGCTGGTATTTTTCTACTTATTCCATCCTACCGTCCTTGATGCCAGTAATGTCCACTTTATAGCAGTGCAGGACTTATTCTAATTCAACGACTGCAAGTGGTGTGTTAAAATTCTTGAGCAGATCTGAACTTCGTTTTATGTATATTAATCTTCAGATAGGGTCGTCAATATCCGAAGCAGTTTATTGTTTTCAAACACAGCTTAAAACTCGGTTACTCGATTACTTTGATAACAAGTTTCATATAAATGGCTTCTACTGTAAATCATGTAAGTTTTATTTATGTGTCATGGTAATTAAAAATAAAATTGGAAATGTAATTAGTTTCAAGAAACTCTGCAACTGTAATATTGAATGTGTCACCATATTATATAACCTCCTTTTCACGAGATGAATTAATCAATCATCATCATTCTTAATGTGGTCGTAAATGAATAACATTATTGTGTACTAATCCATCCATGACGGACAACGGAATGGATGTCTCCGCATGAATCTCTCTTGTCACGATAACTTTTTTATTATATTTTGTATCTCCTCATTTCTGAATTGCTGTTGCTGTGAATCTTTAAAAAAAATTAAAATCTGAATCCTGATACCAATCTTATAGTAGGTACTATGCTGGAGATATATCCGTGTCCGTGTAGTTCCATATAACTTTGGAAAATGTATGTTGGCATTATTTAAATTACCATCACGCAGTTGCACAAGAATAATGATTCCACTTTATGGGATGTGTTGTGTTGTGTTGTGAGTGAGAGCTAGCAGGCAACTTTAACTGGGTTTTCGTCGTAGCAGCTCCGATGATGCTGCAGGCTAGGGAGTTCGAAATATGTCAGCCACTCGACGAAAGGATGTACAAACATGTTCAAGTGCCTAAATGAAGGAAGGAACTGCCTGTGTGCCTGTAATAGCACACATAACAAAACACACACAAAAAAAAGAGATACATGCACGTATGCTGCAACAGAAGTAACATGATGCGAGTCTGGAAATTATGTGCCTAGTGTTGTTTTAGAGTTCTGATTTCGAGAAAGAGATACGTCGCCCCTTATTGGGACTTAAAATACTTACATATACAATACATACGGTGGGTACTGTTCAGACCTGAATAATATAAAGTCAGCAGCAACAGAGTGCATCAGACTCAGACATTACTGCATCAAAATTGTGATATAGAAAGACACAGGCCTGGCAGGCCGGCTCAAGTGGACTCTAATGAATGCGAATGCAATATTTACTCTGATCCCAGGTAAAACCAAATAAAACTTGACGCGCTGATAGATGCAAAAGATTGATTGGTGATGGTCTGGCGTGCCCACAAGCTGTTCCGTGAGGTATAATTATTATGTGGGAGCTGAAAGCAAAATGCTTTCGTCAATATTCAATGAGTCTGTCGTTCATCGCAGGATGGATATGTTGATTGATCAAGTTGGCCGATATATGTATGTAAAACTCAGACAATGCAAAAAGAACAATGTTTTTGTAGTTTTGTCTCAAGATATAACTCATTAAATTATGCGAAGAGTGGGGGAAAAAGATTACAAAGATCCCATTGTATTTTATGCAGACAAATGCATATTGTAGTTACTAGGCTGACATGACTGGATTCGATTCGAAGATCAAATCGAATCCGGATGGAGATTTAAATATTCGAGTTCGAGTTATATGACCACTCCAGATCAAAAGATTCGATTCATAAAAAACAATAAAGGATAGTTCATATGAGAGCAACCAACGACCAACGCAAAAAATTTAATTTTGCGGTAATTAAATAGCTATTAATTAGCAGTCAATTCAGGCAAAAAAATTTAGGTTTCTGCTACATTTGCCCTGCCAGCTTCACACACGTGAATATTCGTTCCATTCACATGATAATTTTATATTTGCTACGAATGAGTACTGTCAACGACATATCAAAACAAAACAAATAAAAATGAGGTTATTTTCGGCGGTAGTCGCGCGTGAACAATTAATTCGTTCGGATGTGGATCGTTTGTGGAAGGCGAATACAAATTGACAGTTCGTTGCAATCACCTTGTAATTCGCGACGAAAAATTTACTTCATCAAAATTTACTTATTTAAGGAATGAAAGTGCATATTTTAAAGACGTAAAATATTTTAAAATTCATTTTATTTCAACTGATAGTGTTTTAGTCAAGAAATTATTTTTGAAAATACGTGAAATCTCGTTTCATTCGTTGATCGCTCTCATATGAACACTCCTTAAGAGTGTTTTGTTTTAGGTCTGTCAAGTTAGCATTACAACAATAAAATTTGTCGCGTGACTGTTTTAGAAAATATCCCCTGGTAATGCTAACTCGACTGTCAAGTTAGCACTAGCACCCCAAATAAGGACTAAATGTAATCGAAAATTAAAAAGGATAACGAAAATAATTGTCGCGATTATTTTTTTAAATAACACAAAAAAAAAATAATTTTTCGGTCAAGTACAACAAAACTGAAATTTTTTGCGTTATCCTTCTTAAAATTTTATTATTTAAAAAAATAATTGAGCGACAAATTTGTTATCCTTTTATTTTCGATTACATTTAGTCATTTTTCTGGGGTGGTCAAGTTAGCATTACCAGGGGCTATTTTCTAAAATAGTCGCGTAAGAAATTTTATAGTTGCACAACAAATTCACGACAGTTAATCCAATAGTTAAACTTTTGAAATTTGAAAGTGGTAATGTTAACTTGGCAGACAAATCTTCTTGCGAATAGACTTTCGACTTTTATTCGAGTATCGAACAAAATGTTTGTTGTGACATTTTAAAGGTTGGTACGAATTATACTTTCTCGATGAGATAGATGGAGTGTGTTGAAGAGTATTTAGTGCAAACTTTCATTGGCAGAAACCAATAAATTAATAGTCGATGCTTTCTAGTTTGAATGATATTTTTACTTTCTGGTTTCATAGTTTTAGTCTTTCTATATTATAAAAGTAGAAAACTGTTTTTGGACATTCCTATAATAAAAAATATGTTCTTGAATGACTTAATAATTGCAAAACATATCTATTCTACAAACAAATCCCATTTTACTTTTGTGTTAACTTTGGTAGCTGCAAAATAACAAAATTTCATTTCATTCCAAGTGACAGTTCAGTTGTACCATATTTCAAAAACAAAAAAGCGGATGCCAAAGCAGCAGAAAATGGGTTTCTTGATGAGAATTTTTCATATTACTTGCAGACGTTGACAAGTAAGAACGTAGGTAACTATCTATGGATTAAATTATGTTGCGAGGGATAAGAATATAGATAATAAAACTAAAATCCATTAATTTTTATGTATTTATAAGATTTTTTAAATTTACACACACACATTTACAAAAAACTTTTCTTCAAACTGTGACTATTTTAAGTCTTAAAAGTTAATATGTGTTCCTGTTAATAAAATCCCCATGACACCCTTTCGATTACCACATGTAGGTTCTACCCTCTATTGTCTTTCATTAAATCCTTCTTCGCATGCAGTAACACTCCTTGAAAATATAGCATTTAAGGCTCTTTTCTCGAGTGCATATTTATACAAAAAAAAAAAACAACCAAGTGAAAAAAAATACAACATCATGAACGCAGGGATGTTTCTCGCGTTTATATTCCTGAAACAATAAAATCAACTAAAAAACGACGCAGTAAAATTTATAAAACAAAATTTAAAAAAAAAAAATATAAACAAAAACCATATTCTTAAGCAGAAGAAAAAACTCTCAAGTATACTTGACAAGTAAGGGAATTTTGCGAACGACGATGATGATGATGATGACGAGAAGTTTACATGAGGAGCAGCGCGAATACTTGCCCTGGTTAATACCCATCTACATGTGAATGTTATTTCGTGTGAACAGGAGTGGATTTATAAAACAAGGAGCCACGAGGTACGATTTTATTATTACAGCCATATTATTCACATTTCATAAAACTCGAACAAAAACAAGTTTTCGTTTTCGTTAGAATCTGTCAAACATGTTTAAAACTAGTTTTTATAATTAATTTATATTTTTGACGTTTGAAAATAAAACAAGTTTACGTCTTCAAATTAATTTCGTGTTCTGGAAAACTAATCAAATTTTGCACTTTCCAGTATATAGTTTTGTTTCAATTCTCTCATTTGCGTTGAAGATTAAAATAAGGCGTTTTAGTGAATTATTTCAGCAATGTTTCCCAATGTTAAGGTCGAAATTCCGAATACCAAAAAGCCCCAAAACCCAAAACACAAAAAAAAAAACAAGATCCCGAAAACTCAAAATCCTGAAAAAAGTTTTCCCGAAATCTCGAAAAATTATATTTAATGAAATAAAGGGCACGACTGGGTCGCACAAACTTGCTCTCGGAGAAAGTTACTTTCGTGTTCACGACTAAAAAATTCAGTTTTCTTATATTTTGATATATGTATATATATTTTTTTTTAATCTTTTGAAAACAAATGTATTGAACAAAAAAAAAAAAAGATTTATATGAAAGACGTCACCGTAATCAGTAAAAAATTCAATTACATGAAATTTTATCATAATAAATAGTATTTTTCGAGAAATTTAGAAGGTGTTTTTAAGGTGTTTCGGCTCATAACATTCGTTTGTTATTAGAATTATCAATTTTCAAAAAAAAAATTACTTTCTAGATTGACATAAAGTTGTATTTTCAGCTTAATAATAATAAATTGGGCGACAATGGCACAATGGATGGAATGCTTGTTTACCCAGAGGTTGCCAGTTAAATTCTCACTCGGGTACAAATATTTTTTTTCTTTTCAGCATACTTCCCAGCTTATGCTGGACGTAGTCGCCCATGAGGTATGCAATAAAAAATAAAAATCAACTAACTCTCTATCCATTGTACCAAAACAATACTTTCCTATATTTTTATTCCTTCTTATTAGTGTTGTGCAACTCCTGTTGCATTTAAAAGGCAATATTCCTTAAAGACACATGTTGAAAAAAAAAATATATCGAAGCAATTTCATTACAACAAAGATTACTATCAAAAACTGATAATTTTAAACGTTTTTAATACATTGACAACCTATAGCCATCCTTCTATATATTTTAACACTTTTTGGCTTGATAGAAAACAAAATATATTTTGACTTATAGTATTTAGTTCCGGAGCAAGCCAAAACAAAGATTAGACGCACTGCAGGAGTCACGAAAAATTTTACAATAGAAATTGATGCACATCAAGGAAGCATCTTGAGCCCTTTGCTCTTTATTACAGTTCTTATGTCGAATTCCTTTGATTTTTTCAGATTTGATCGGAAAAGTTGACTTTTTTTCCTTCCTATGGATGTTGAAAAAACAAAGTTGCTTTTTTTCTGTAATTGTGTGGTGCATATTTTATAGACGCGATCTAAACATTTCACTTAAGTTCACTTTATTAACATATTGCGCTATTAACAACAAGTTTCACGTCCAATAGATTATTTTAAAATTATTTTATTTGAGAAATCTATATTAAAACAAACCAAACTACATAATTAAACTGCTCGTCTGACAGAAGAAATCAAATCTGTTAAGTATGTGTGAAAATATGTGTGAATCTTGCTATCAAATCGAGATTCAAGAAAAGTTGATCTGAGGGGAAAAAAAGCAACTTTTTCTTGTCTATGGATCATGATTTTCGGAAAAAAAGCAACTTTAGTCCGAAAAAAAGCGACTTTAGTCCGAAAAAAGTCAACTTTTTATTTCAAAGGAATTCGACATTAATTATCCACTTGAATATAAGGTGAGAGACTCAAAAGTAACTGAGTTATTCTTTGCTGACGACGAAGTCATCATAAGTGTAAATGATTCATACTTGTAACGAGCACATGATGTTTGGGTGAACGCTTTTAGGGGGAAATGGGTATCGAATAACCGCCAAAAAGACAGAATACTTATGCTGTCCATTTTCTGATCCGCACATTTATTTGAACGAAACAGTGCTTCCCAAGTGAAATACACAAACTTGCTCTCGCTGCAAGTTACCTGGGGACTTAACTTGCGAATTTAAAATAAATTAAAATACAAAAAAAATCGTGTGAAATTTTATTAAAAGTGATAATTTTGTATCTAAAGATTTAAACCAAATTCAAAGTTTGCAAAAAACATTCTTGCCTAGACATACAATTACTTAAAAAAATATTTTCGAAATCTCAAGACCAGTTTTTGAAAAAATTGATTTTTTTATTCGCATTTGGCAATATTATCAATTGACAAAGTTGCACCGCTCGCCAAGATCAATTAGATAATCGACGTGCCTTGTCGGCACGTCGATTGGGATACAAGAAGAAACAAGGATTCGTCATCTACAGAATCCGTGTACGTCTTCGAGGTCGTAAGCTTCCCAGTGCCAAAGGGTTTTACTTATGGTAAGCCCAAGACCCATGGTGCCAACGAATTGAAACCTTCTCGTTGCCTGCAATCTATTGATGAGGAACGTGTTGGTTTGAGGGTACTCAACTCGTACTGGGTTGACCAGGATGCTTTTTACAAATACTTTAAAGTCATTCTGATTGATACGCATCATAATGCTGTTCGTCTTGATCCAAAAATCAACTGGATCTGCAAGCACATGCACAAGCATCGCGAATTGCGTGGACTTACATCTGCTGGCAAGAGCTCCCGTGGTATTGGAAAAGGCTACAGGTACTCTCAGACGATTGGAGGTTTCCGCCTTGCTGGCTGGAAACGGAAGAGCCGTATACATTTGCGTAGAAAGCGATAAGCTATTCAAGTTTACTGGTGTTTTATATATTTACCTTAGGATAGTGGTAGAAATAAAAAGTTAATCCGTCAACACGTTTTCAAAATATCAAAATTGCTATGCGATCTTATTTGAAGTATCAAGTTGTATTTCAGTATATTTTTTTATTAATTTTTTGCTTCAGCCGTTATCGAAAAAATCAAAATTTCAAAAAACCGTTATTTGGCAAGTACCGTTAGAATAACTTTTCTGAAAGTTTTTTTTTCATTATCTAACTGGACTTCTACTGATTCATTTTATATGAGAAATTTGGATCTATGATCAATAAAAAAGCATCTGGTGATGAAGGCATCAAACATCGCGTAAGCGTAGAGTGGACGAAGGCGCGTGCCATCTGCTGGGAACGAAAAATGCCATCTTAACTTAAATGAAAGCTACTGCAGATTTGTTTTTAGAGCTAACAACATTTAAAAGATGGTTGGACAATGAACAAGTATGAGATCATATCGAAGGCAAATAAGATGAAGATGCTTCGAATGGCAGCAGGGGTGACAAAGCTTGATCGGATAAGAATTAAGAAGAGATCCGTAGAAGCTTTCTCGCCAAAAATACCATCGCTGCTGGTAGTAAGGAAAAACGCCGAGAACACCGTCCAAAAGACACTATCATACATAGTTCCGTTACAATCGCGAAAGAAAGGCATTCAGTTGACCTCAAAAGTAATACAATCTATTACCGGGAGGATAGCCGACGTCTTCTGAGGTTAACCGGAAGAAACGCCACAAACGAATCTGCAATGAAGTGGTGAAGTGGGAAAATTATGATCCTATTTGTAATCATATATTATCGTCGGAACAGAAAAAGAAAGAAGAAGAAGATTTCCCAAAACTCATGTGAGTATTTAAAAATTTCTAATCTAAAATTAAAAATGTTTAACTCAACACTTCATGATAAAACTGATTTGCTTGCGACATGTTTATACTGAGAAAGTGAGAAAAAAATAATTTATATTAAATGCGCCCTTGTATTTGCACCATATGCACTGCATTTATTTAAAAAAGAGGATTGAGGAAAAGGGGCCATTGCAAGGAGCACAAAAAAAACGTCGTTGTCGACGTCGATTTGAAGAAGCTCTTGTTAATTTAGTCATATACAAGAGGAACGCAGACTACGACGAGAACGAAGACAACGACGATGGTTGATGACGATGACGACAACGACGACATTCAAGCTATTTGCAGAATTTCGCACGTTTTATTGCGAGTAATGCTCCTTAGCAGTGATAAGGCTATAGTGGTAGGAGGATTCATATGTCCGCTTGTTAGGCTGTTGACTTCGTTCGTTTGGCACAGACCAGGCTACCATATATCGACTTACTTTGGCACTGAAGCAATGGACACATCTCGTACTTTTTGTTTTACTTGTTTTTTTGTCTACTCGGATTTTTTTTTTTATATGAAAAGAACCATGTGCCAGGCTTGTGGATGAACTACTCAGCTAGTGGTGGCGCTGGACACGTAAGAGGGGCTACCCTCGTATAAAAGCAGGCACTCTACAGGAGTCCGTGTGATGTTCTCGCGGGGGAGTCCATTAGTCGTGACCAATGTTGAAATGCATTAACTATGAAGGTGACGCAGCAACCAACAGTGGTTCTGGCTATGTATGGTTGGGTAGTCTGGTGTTGTGGCCATTTGATTCAATCACGTTTTTTTTTTTTGCCATGAAAAAAGTTGAAGAACATGCGGATAGTGCAGTACTTTTTTTTATATAAAATAAATGGAGGCGTACGAGCGACGCGGCGGCGTAATAGGGGTATACTGACACTTTTATATTTTTACTTACTACTGCTGCTGTTGATGTATTTATATGGAGCTGGTTAACAACTTGATGTGGGAATAAAGTTACATTACATTTTGTAGTGTAAACTTAAATTGGAGAATGGTTAGAGCAACTTCGCATATATGAGTGTCTTTTTACTTGTTTTCGGGACTGAGAAGAATATTTAAAAACAAAAAAATAATTTTGCGTTGAAAATATGTTTTTAATATTTAATTGAATTTTGTGGAGGTGTTTTTTGTTTTGATAAAAAAAGTTTCTTTTTATAGTTTTCAAGCTAAAAAGATTTCTTTTTTGATAATATAGTTAAGTTAAATTATAAACCCACCAAAACACTGTGAACACACAAAATAAATATTTTAATAATTTTTGAATCAGCTGGAGTTCGTGAATCTTTACAAAATGATGCAAATTTTTGTTTTAGTAAACAGATATTTTTTTAATTTTAATTTGAAAAAAAAAAATTTGAGGGTGTTGAATTAACACTAACCAGCGTTGAACGTTAGGTCGTATTTTAATCCTTCTTATCTAGTAGATAGAAGATAAATATTCTTTTTGTTTTAAACACCTGTGAAGAACAATGTGGTTTGCTTTTCTATGCTTTGACTCAGCTTGAAAGATATTTCCTCTTGGTTGTTAGGCGAGAACCTGTAGAGGTAGACTCAATATGAAGTCTAGCTAGAGAGATTAAGCTCTTTAGCCTACAGTTTTTATATGCGGGATCATCCCAGAGTTAGAGTTGACCTCGAGTTAACTTTGATGGAAACATGTTTTTCCCGAGATCCCAGGTTAATTCAGCCAAATTAATGAGTTAACTCAAAATCTCAAACTAAATGGAAACTGGAGATGCACATTATCATGAAAATGATACTCTTGAAGGATTTGTGATTTTCGCGGAAGAAGCAGTGTCCCTGCTATGGTTTGTCCAAGAAATATTGACAGTACAGATATAGGACGTTAACATAAATCTATCGCATAGTAATAGCTCTAACAGCTACATATGCCGTTGTAAAGAATGCAATCGTTTTTGAATGCAGTGCTTATAAGACATTTATTGAATTCAACATAAACATTAGTTGTGTTCATTGAATTTTATCTAGGGTCGACCCAGGTTTTTTTGACAGCCCCAAGAGATGTCAAAAAAAAAATTAAATTTTTTGCTTGTTTTACATTCTACAACCTAGAACAATAACATTTTGTTTGATTTGTATGTTTTCTATTTATTCTCATTAAAACAAATCTATAGTTTCTTTTCTTTGCATGGCAAAAGTAAAATAAAATATTCAATCCAGCGAATGATTGTAAACATATGTTTGACAGCGCACATGTCAATTTGTTTGCAAATCAACTCAGGGCCCTTTGGGGCGACTTCAGAGTTCAACGCACACAACTATTGACTTCAAAATCAAAAATTGACGTCAAAATCAAAAATTCGAAATTACCATTCATTTGACATCAAAAGAATTGAAATTTAATGCAACTATTTGAGAATTTATGCAATTTTTGAAATCTTTTGCATTCTGTGTATTCTTTTCCATTCTTTATTTACATTTGCATAATAATATGTAATAAATATTACAATCTTTTTAATGTCAAATGTATTGTGATTGCTATTTTTTAAGTTGAAGTTTGAAAGTGAAGTCGATGAATGCAAGCTTTTCTTTGAAGTCTTTACTTCTTTAATTTTTATAATTTAACGCTTTTGTTTAATGTTAACAGCCATCATCAACAAAGCCATACGAGCAAAACAACTTCAAAGCTGCTTAATGAGATCATATATAGCTTTGCGGAACCATAAGTCTATATCTAATTTATTCATCTTTATCAAACTTGTTCAGTTGTGCAGAAAGGAGCTGGCCGCTGGGAAACATTATCAGTTGCGTAATCACCCTCATTACGATAGTCGTTTCTATTTCTTGCAATCATTAAAAATATTTGAAATCACTTAAAGTTTTTTTGCAATCATGTAATCAAAAATGCCACCATGAAATCACGAATTGAAATCATAGTGAAATCACTTGAATCAGTTTGCAATAATTTGAAATCAGTGAATTCATTTGAAATCAATGCAATCACAAATTTTTTAAATGAATTTAAATACTGTTTGAAATCACTTGAAATCATATGAAGTCATTTGAAATATTGCAATCAATGAACCACCAAACAGTCTAGTGAGAAACCCCTCGCACCATTTAGCCAACGAGCTGATTCATTTTAACATGTTTTACAACATCAACATTGTTAATTTCGAATTTTCCCCTACTTTTGAATTGTCATTTCAGGCTCCGGCTCGTTGGATTTTCAACTTTCAGAAATTTCAACTGAGTCTTCGGATCCACTTGGAGCCATTTACACAACGAAGCATTTGGCACGGCTCGGAGCCATTTTGATCCATGGCTTCATCGTCTCCAGCTGTAGGATTTTCGTAGCCATCCCCAGTTGGAGTTTGCATGAGGGAAAGGCCCTTATTTTATGATGTGACGTCACCAAAAAAGAGGTATGAGAAAACTATGCATGTGAAACTAAAATTGATTATTAAATATGTAGTTGTATTTTAAATTAATTTTAACCTGATTTAACTCCAGAGTAAGTAATATTGCGGTTAAAAATTTACAATAGGTATGAAAAAAAAAAGAAATCCATTTCTCCTTAGGAAATTAAGAAGTTAATATACAAACTAGGACTCTTTTCTTTATACCCATCATCTTGCACACCAGAAGAACTCAAAATATATAAGATTTTATCTGGCTCCCAGTATTTCCTTGTATTTTTTTATTTTTTATTTTCCTGTCTGACTTATGTTCCAGAAGACAACATTAAATCCCAAAAGCCAGAAATTAAACGAAAAGCTAAGAGAAAAAAAAACTGATAATAATAAGATCCTTCTCAGTGGATGGCTCGAAAAGGGTCGTGCCATACTACATTACCAACTATTCGACCATATTTTCACTCCACCTTCGTCCTACCATAAGTCAGCGATGAAAATGACGACGATGAGTAGGACCATCACAGATCAAATTGAATGAATCATTTCCCTCGTCGCCGTCGTCTTCGTCATATTCTTCTCACTGATTATTATAAGGCTTTGTTTCTTCAGTCTTATTTTGTTTTTCCAAATCCCTATCCTCCCTAAAACTTATGAAGAAGAGACAACACTGTGTAATAATCATTGATGTAAAAATTAATGTTCATGCACATTCGCTCGTTCGTGTAGTTGCAAACTTGGAAATAATGCGATAACAAGGTGGGATGGACACAAACCATGATGGATGTGGCTCTGGATGGAGCCATATTTATATATACCCATGGCTATGAATGAAGCTCAAGAAGATACATATCTTCTCTCTTGGTTGGAAACAACAGAACAGAAAAATAAAAAAATAAAAATTAAAGTATCTTGCTAACCATGTCATTTGAGATTGCTCCTCACATAGCAATTAACGTAAATTTTCGAATACAACGATGGTGCTTTAAATTGGTAAGAATGGATTGGGATGAGGAGTCAGGGTGTTTCCGTCTGGCATGGGTTCGATGGTTATACATTTTTAGCCCAACTAAATGTAACTGGTTGATGGTGAAGTCGCTGAGAATTTTGTATGCCGATCAACGGCCGGCGGGCTGCAGCGTATACACATACAACTCATGTCCTGAATGCTAAATGCATGACTGTGTATACACCTTAAATCGAATTCGAATTCGATTCGATTGGAATATATTTTGCCAACCTTGAGTAAATAGAATTCGAATTGACATTCAATTAGGTGCTGGGTTAATTTTAAACAAAAGCCATGTCATAATAAAGCAAATAGCAATGTAAATGTTATCTTGTGTTCTCTCCCTGGAAATTGGTTTCCCAGCATTATATTGATCGGAATTTCGACAATCGTTCAGCACACCCTTCACTCATTCGACTGCCATCCGTCGCTGTCGGCGTCGTCGCCCGATCATGTTGAAGTCGAAAATACTGGAGTAAGTATTAATTTGCAGAGGGACAACATTTCAAGATACGAGTGATGTGATGTCGTTCTTATTTTCAACATCTCCATATCATTGATGTATTAAACGAGCAGGTAAACAATTGAAATGTTTAATTCATTTTGATTGATAAGGAATTCGATACAAGAGTTTTATGTTTTAAGTTACACAAATGCATTCTTTTAGTGCAATTTAATTTTTTTTGTAATTGTGTAGTCAATTTAATTTATTACCAATTAGTTGAACCGCCTTAATCTTCTTATTTTTCAAATATTTAGATATTTATTTTATTTTAAGTGGACTTTTCTAAACTATTATTCAAAATTAAAGCATTTAGCGGCCTATAGTCCAAGAAAATATTGCGTTTCGCCCGGTGCTAGCTTGTGGGCTCGTCAGATGACATCCAGCAAAAAGCACCTGGTCATTACGCAATTTAACGATTTTTCTAGCACAGCTTACATAACTTTTTTGACAAAAATCAAATGTGAACTATATCAGCAAGATCACGGTTGCAATCATTTTCAACTGGAGATGGTGTTTTTGTTTTGCCTTGTGACCAAGGCTAAGATATATCTATTCTATATTTATTATGGCTTTTCATCTTCCGAATCAGTGCTTTTAGTTTCTTTATTTTTATATATATATATATATATATTTTGCGCGCATTCAAGGGATTATGAATATCCTTTATATGATTAACACAGTACGAGCGTTTAGGATAATTGGATAGGGGTTGTAAGGAGATACCGATGCACATTGATTTTTAATGCTTGAAGATTAAAGTGGAGGGAAAAAACATAGCCGGGTAAAGCATTCCACATTCTTGTAGTGCGGCTAAAAATAGAATCTCTGTACTTAACTGTTTGTCCGAAGTTGGGCTCAAGGGTGAACTCATGGGCATTCCTTGCAGTACGAGTATTGCAGTTGAATTGTTTCATGGGAGGAACGCAACAGGCTATTTCG
The DNA here is from genome assembly GCA_951217065.1 of Baccha elongata. Taxonomy (NCBI): domain Eukaryota; kingdom Metazoa; phylum Arthropoda; class Insecta; order Diptera; family Syrphidae; genus Baccha; species Baccha elongata. The sequence goes on along the minus strand of OX578274.1, from coordinate 18,091,384 downwards.
GTGGAGCACTCTTTATATAAATAAGGAGAGGCAAGAAACATTACGGCGGTGTTCAAGTGACACAAATGCTTAGTCTCATCTCCTATCATTTTTAAGGCTCTTTTTTGGATTCTATCAAGGAGAATCAAGTTATAGGCGCTCGCTGCCCAGACATATGAGAATTGAACTCTATAGTTTTGGACGAATATACGCCTTATTTCTTGCATCATCGTAAGAAACCTAAGCATTTCGCAGCGTTTTTGGCGACGTCAAATAAGTGTTCATTCCACAGAAGGTTGTTAGTAACATACATACCGAGAATGGAAAGCTTTTCGGTTTCCTTTATACAAGTGCCACGCATAGATAATGGCATTAGGGGTATGTTACACTTTAACGGAAAAAAAGGCAACATTGAGTTTTTGAAGCATTAAATTCTACGCGGTTGTTGATTCCCCATTGGACAATGTTGTCAAAATCGGAATTTAATGAGCTTATCATACGCTGCCGCTCCAGTTCTACAACCGAAGAGCTGGGTTGTGAATCTGAAAAAAACATATGAAAAGCTGAGGGTGCTGTCGTCAGCGAAACAATTTAGTGGATTAGAAGTTTCAGACAAAAGATCATTAATAAAAATCAAGAAGAAAGTCGAAGACAAAACGGAGCCCTGAGGGAACACCAGCATTTATATTGAAGATTTCAGACTTAAAACCATCCAATACTACTTGTATTGAACGGAAAGAAAGGTAATTTCTAATCCAATAAACTAGAGATTCATCAATACCGAAAGCATACATTTTCAGAAAAAGTGAGTGATGCCAAACTCTATCAAATGCTTTTGAAATATCAAGCGCAATACTTTCTCCAAAACTATGTAAAGATTGGTTCCACTTTTCGGTGAGATAAGCCATCAGGTCACCAGTTTTTTTTTTGTATAAATTTTGCGCGCACTCAAGGGATTATGAATAGGCGTTGAAAGGACCTATTGATACGAAAGCCGTACTGCCGGTTATTAAGGAGCTTTCGTTCTTCGAAATATTTCTTAAGCTGATATTTTATTAGCGTTTCCATGACCTTCGAAAGAAGGGAAGTAAGTCCAATCGATCGATAGTTGGAGGGGGAAGAAGATTAGCCTTTTTTAGAGTAGGGCTGGACAAATGCCGTTTTCCATCCACTCGGGAAGAGACCAGTAGAATAGGACCGATGGAAAAGTTACGCAGTGGTTTTGCCAGCGTGGAAGCACACCTCTTCAGAATAATGGGTGAAATACTATCCGGGCCAGCGGATTTGTGTATGTCGAGATCCTTGACAACTCTTGCAACTGTACTAGTGCAAAAAAGACGGCAACATTTTTGAATTACCAAGTGAAATTAGTTGTCTTGTGTAATACGAACAATTTGTTTGTGGTTTAGTTGTCTTCATGATAACTCAACTAAGTTGAGTTGTGTTTTATAATAGGGGCATCAATTCGTCGTTTAAGCGAGTGGGTATATTTTGGTTTCCAAAATAAAACTGTAATGTTAACAAAAATAGTCAATCATTTGAATTACTTTTTTTGCATTAATATTCCTTGTTAATTTACACAAATTTTATTAAGAACTAATTTTTCGGATTTAAGCTGCCCGTGAAGTTTTAGAATAGGCGAGCAACTAACAAAGATCCAGGAATGCTTCACAGCAGATATTACTACCACCAAGGAAGTGCAATGAGATGAAACGGGCTGAAGAAAACTTAAAAACTACGAAATCTATAATGGAGCTTCTTACAAGAAGTAAGACAAGCGAATGTTAACTGCTTGAACAGAATGGTGTAGCTGTAGTTGTAGCTTGTAGAACTGTCAAAGTAAAGACAACGCCAATCTTATAATTCGCTCAGAATGTGTAGCTGTAGCTGTAGTACAAGTTGACCTACTGGCTGAACAGAATGATGTAGCCTGTAGCTTAAATTGTAGCGCTGTCAAAGCTTATTGCCAAAATGTAGCTCAAAAAAGTAGGAAGCTTGTTCAGAATGGTGTAGCACAGAACATCAACTTTCATTCAGGCATTTCGCTTTGTTTTTTTTTTTTTTTTTTTGATCGACAATGTCAAAAAGTAGCAAGCAGTGCACGGTAAAGTTGAAGTTTAGTGAACTTGTAGTACAGCTACAGCTGCAGCTACACATTCTGGTCGAATTATAGGATTGGCGTTGTCTTTTCATTGACAGTGCTACAAGCTACAGCTACAGCCACAACTACACCATTCTGTCGGGTTACTGCCTGAACAGAATGGTGTAGCCTGCAGCTGTAGTTTGTAGCACTGTCAAAGCAACTGTCAACATGTAGCTCATAAAAGTAGCAAGCTCGCCCACAATGGTGTAGCGCAGAATGAATATTTTTCAAAGCTTGGGCTTTCTTTTTTATGTTTTTATAATTTGGATTCGGCAAATCCCACAAAATTGGATTGTTTTTAACTACCTCTATAAATTCCTAGACTATTATTTCCGACATTTTCCTTTTTTTTTCTCAAATGTCAAAAAGTAGCGCGTAGCGCACGCCAAAGTTGAAGTTGAGTGAACTTGTACTACATCTACAGCTACAGCTACAGCTACAGCTACAGCTACAGCTACAGCTACAGCTACAGCTACAGCTACAGCTACAGCTACAGCTACAGCTACAGCTACAGCTACAGCTACAGCTACAGCTACAGCTACAGCTACAGCTACAGCTACAGCTACAGCTACAGCTACAGCTACAGCTACAGCTACAGCTACAGCTACAGCTACAGCTACAGCTACAGCTACAGCTACAGCTCCAGCTACACATTCTGGGCGTTATTATAGGATTGGCGTTTTCCCTACTCTGTTCAAGCAGTTACAGTTAACTTCAGTTTTAGCGTGCGCTGCTTCCTACTTTTTGACATTTGACGAACAAAAAAAAAAAAAAAAAAAACAAAGCAAAGCTTTGACAGCGCTACAAGATACAGCTACAGACTACAGCTCCAGGCTACACAATTCTGTTCAGCTATTAAGGTTGAAAGAGAACGGTATCAGCAGCATTCAGTTGGTCTAAGATATAGGCAGAGCTTAGCCATAACCGGGAGTCTTGCCGACGTTTTCTGAGCTCAACTTGATGAACCCAACAAGTAGATCTGTAAAGAAGTGCGAAAATTGTGCGGAAAATATATGAATGAAATGTTTTATTCGAGAGCTTCATAACATGAATAGAACTAAGATCTAGTGAATTGCACTCTAAACCAATCATATACCTAGTGTGCTTTGCTGGTTCTACATGACTGATGAGAGGGACATTGGTGTTTTGCTGGATTTCAACCCAGTTTTCTGGCGTGAGAGTTCCAAGAGGCACTATCTAAATGCCTTCTGTTTTTAACATTTAATATCAACAACCCAAAAATTTACAGTACCCAATAGTCTTATTAATAAAATCTCAAACCATCAATAAATAAGAACACGAAATCGGCTTACAAACGAGGCAATGTCCAAATAAGAAGAAACCTAACATAAAAGCAAAAAAAATTATACCAAACTAAACGAACAAGTACTTCACTCAATAAATAAACTAAAAAGGGCACCAAAGCAACAAACAAGAACCCAAGAGCTATTACAAAAAAAACATCCAAAAAACCATGAAGCGAGCCAAGAGAAGATATTCCTCGGTATACAAAAGACGTCGACAACAATAACGTCGTATCCAATCCAAGCCAGCACTCCACCATCCAGTACTCGTACAACAAAACTCTTCAAACTGGAGTAGGTATGCCCGGAGGAGGTAATCAGAGAAGAGGTAAAAATAAAAATAAAAAAAAAAGAGGAATACAAAAATACAAATACTATCTGTGGTTCGGCTTTTGCCGGTTCATGCCACATAAAGAGGAACATGTTGTACACAGTAAAATTTACATTTAAAAACTTTCCTAGGGGCTTTTGGGAGGAGGAAGAGGCTTACTCTACAACCAAGCATAAATCGGTTACTCTCTGTAATCTGTTTTCGAGGCGCGAATTTGTGTTCGAATTCCACTTATAAATTTTATGCTCATTGTGTTTGGCATAAAGATACTCTTTGGACACCGTCCCGATGCGACGCTTCCTATCGCAGTCTGCTTCATTGTCGAGGCAAAATAAAATATAAATCAGTTCTCATAAAAATATGGCAAGAGGAGTTGAAGAAGGTGCTGTTTTCAGAGTCGGAGGAAGGCAACTTGCAGGGAAACTTCGGCAAACAGATGAAGAAAGCAGAACGGCCATCCATTCGCACCTAATACATTTAGTCGCGGGCCAATTATTTGTATTTCATGTGGATCGGGTTCGGTTCGGGTGGATGGATACTTCCGTCGGCGAGTGTAATGCAGTGCGCACCATGCAAATGCATGCGTTGATGTCTGCAAATTGATATTTTATTGCAAATTGCAGGCAAAATGAAAATGAATCAATTTCGCGTGTCAATGATCTCACTTTGTTTATAAACGAAGAGGAGAATAGGGAAGAGCATTTAAGCATTTTTGTTTTGTTAGATTTATCTATCATTATAAAATATCGAGAAAATAAGTTCGAGATAAAAGCGCGTAAATATTTTGTTGATTTTCAAAGAAAGATTTTTCATAAGAATTGATTATAATGTGCCATAAATTGTATTTTTAATTGAGATTGAGACATACGCATTCTATGTGGACTTAGATACATACATCAAAGAAAAGATACAACTATACTTTGGCAGGAAAAAGTTCAAAAAGTTGTGAAAAAAAAACGTGAATGGAATAATTTGTAAAGACGATGTGGACCGGGAAGGGGATCCTTTGAGTTGTGCCCTCGTTCTAGAGACGATGACGAACCATTTGGTTGTTTTCTTGGTAATTTCAAAAATATATACATTTATCTAAACGAGATATTTTTCTATTATTGTGTTTATTTATTCAGAACGCGCGCGTTTGATTTGAATTGAAGGGAAATGGTTATTTGCTGTTGTGGGTGGAAAAAGTTTTTATGATGTCAAATATAAATTTGTCGGATGGAAATATTTGTGTAAAATTTTCAGTGAAATTATTTAACATAAAATATCAAAGACGTCAGGGTTTGTATTTTTCATCAATAATTTCCGGGGTTTATTTTTTCATTTTAAAATTAAGCAACCATTTTTTTATTGGAAAACTGGAAATTGCACTGGAAAATTAGACAACAAAATTAGGACAAAACTAAATTTTGGTGGGAACCTATGTTTTGATGTCTTGAGCGATTCCTACAAAGCACACTAAAATTAGAGTATGAGTTTAAGAAAACAAAAATTTTAAAATCGTTGGAGCGGTTCTTAAAAAAACCGATTTTTTTTTTAAATAATTTTTTGAAAATATTTTTTTAAAAAAATTTAATAAAAATTAAATTTTATTAAAAAATGCGTTTACAGGTTTTTGAAATATTGAGTTAACAAAAACTGTTTTTTTTTTTTATTATTATTATTTTAAACAAAACAACACTTTTGACAAACATTTGTATGTCATCTATACACATAAATAAAAATGGAAAAAAATAACAGTATTTTACTACAAGCATATGAAAGCATACACAGCCCTTATAACAAAACACACATTTTTTTAAATTTTTGTCTGTCTGTCTGTTTGTCCTGGCTATGCTCGAGAACGGCTGGACCGATTTTGACGGGACTTTCCCTGGCAGATAGATAATGCTGTAGCGCGCAACTTAGGCTATTTCATTTGCTCCCTAGATGGCGCTCTAGTCGCTTTTTTTTCTACAAAAATCGTTTTTGTGCCCGGTCAGAAACTATGCTTGACAGATTTTAACGGGACTTGCCACTTACAGATAGCTGATGTTGTGGGGAGTGACTTAGGTTATTTTAATTAAAATTATCTAGATGGCGTTGGGGCTCCCTAGGTGGCACTAGGGTCGCTTTTTTTCGCATTCTTATATATGAACCGATCAGAAACTACTGGACCGATTTTAGCAGGACATTCACTGACAAAAGCTGTTGTTGTAGGAAGTAACAAATTATCCCAAAGATGGCGGTTGGGTAACTTTTTTGAAAACTCTTATATAATCTGCGGCAGCAACTACCTACCAAATTTTAACTAAATCGGCCCACTCGTTTATTCTGTAGGATTGAAAGACTGTAAGATAGATTTATCTTTTATTTACTTTAGATGGCACTCAGTCCAGGATGAATTTCGGCCTTAACCCAAACAAGTCTGTTCCTAGCTAGGCGCTTCCAATTTCGCACCGCAAGTTGGCTGAAGTCGTTTTCCACTTCTGTGCGCCATCTATTGGGGGGTCTTCCAATGCTGCGTACACCACCATCCGGATTGGACTCGAGGACTCGTCGGGCTTGTGCGTTAGTGTCCATACGCTCCACGTGATCCAGCCATCTCAGCCGCTGTATTTTCAGCTTCTTGACCAGGTTAATATCGCTGTATAACCCGTATAGCTCGTGTTTGAATCTTCTTCTCCATAATCCTTCGATACAAAGGACCAAATATCACTCGAAGAATCTTTCTCTCAAAGCACCCAAGTAACTTTTAGTTCGAGCCATTTAACGTCCATGCTTCCGTCCATACAGCAGGACTGGAATGATCAAGGTCTTGTAAAGCTTCTCCTTCGTTCAATGAGAGTGGGTCTTACTACTTAAATGCCTCGAATGAGCCCGAAGAAACAGCAATTGGCAAGTGTAATTGTTCATTTGATTTCTGCACTGATATCGTTCTGCGTTGTTATAGTAGATCCCAAGTAGACAAAGTCCTTGACTACTTCAAAATTATATCTATCTGTCGTTACGTTTTGCCCGAGTCCGCGATGTTGAAATTCCTTTAATAGCAAAGCCAACTAGTATTGTGTACAGTTCTTTGCAATCAGACAATCTAATTTAAAAGATTTCGAATTATTATTCAAGTTTGGACTTCATAACAGGTTTATGAGAACAAGCCACACACTCTGAAAAATCGCATAGAAAATATCAGACAAAGTTCCAGTCAAAACTATTCAAAATGTTTACCACAACATCCTTAATGGCGCCCTCTTGACCGATATAATCTTTAAAACAAAACTTAAAAAGTATAAACAAAATATTATGAAATTATCTCGTTTCCTTTTAAAGATATGAACAGAGCGTGTTGCTCGACCACCCCATCTTGGGTGTAATCGCAAGATACATATATAAAAAAAAAAAAAACATTAATCATTCCACATGCGATAATCACTTTTGTTTTATCTCATCGTTCTTCACACAAAAAAACACGACGAACCAACAAGTCAGGAGATAACTAAGCGATGATGGAACAAAGTACATGCAATTTACATATTACTTCTTAATCGCATTTAAAATCTTACAACACTGGCTACCTTAAGTTATAATCCCTTAACAAGACCATCACAGGAACCATGAAACAGACCCATTAAAAGGGACTTCTTCTTCTCCAACAAGAACAACAAAAACAAAAACAAAAATTATATATAAAAGGAACAAAAGTGGGAACGAAAAAATAAAAAATAAAAATAAAAGCAAAAAACCTTAAAATGTTTAAAGTTGGTGGAACTGGTCTTGGCCATCCATACAAATGGTTTTTGTTAAAAGAAGCCAGCTCTGCATTGCCATCAGATGTTTGGAGATGTTGGAGCTCCTGCTGCTGTTGATGTGAAGAGCCTCGTAGTAGAGTTCCGTTCGGTTCGTTTAACTTGAAACATTAATTTTCCGTATAACGAGATTGTAGTTTACGGCTCCATGCTATTGTTGTTGTTGGGGCATGTCTTTAGGTTTAGCTTTGGATTTGTATTTTTTTTTTTTAATATAATCCCTGGATAGTTTAAAAAAAAATAAACAATAAAAAGACTAAAAATAGCCAAATTAAATATTATTAAGTGGAGTGTATATGAATGAAGTTCAATTTTAAAGGTTTTGTGGCCTGGAGGTAGTTTTTAGTTCTTTTCAATTTATTCTCCCCTTTTTTTCTTGTGTTGCCGTTTTTTTTGCTCTTCTGCTTTTCAGTTATTATTCTTTATTTCAATAGAACCCAGAAGGAACGATATAGTTAAAGCTAAGGAGGGAGAGTTCTTGTTTTTTGTTTTATTATTTTTATAATAAAAATTCGCACGAGAGAAAATGTAAACCTCTGGCATCTCTGTAACTACTGCTGCTGCATCTTCATGTGGTGGAAATGCAAATCCAGTGATTAGTAAGTAACCTATAACCACTAGAAGTAGAAGTGAGGAGACTGCCTATAGAGGTTCAAGTAAAAAACCACTCAATCTGAATTCCCTCCCATTGAGAATGCAATTCAATAGATTTTTCCATTCGAGTTGAATGACGTGCGGATGGATGCTGTACGAGTTGCAAGGCAACAAGAATATATATAGATACAAATAAAAAAAAAATAATAATAATAAAGCCTATACCATTAGAAACAAAAGCTGTACATAACTTTCTAGCACCTCCTATTGAGAAGCAGGTACAAGTACCTAGATGTACCTATGTACATGAAATATGCATTCATCTATATTGAAATGCATTCGACTGGATTGAAAAGGTGGTAATATGCTCGAATTGATCCAAACTAAACACAAATTACTCGAAGAAGAAAACCGAAATGAAATTGCAACCACACTCAGTGGAATGTTGCGGGCGTGCGGTCGGGGAAGACCGGGAGACCTGCAAAAAAAAGTCGAAGAAGAAACAACGAAAAATATTGAAAAGAGTATCATCATCATCAGCATACTCACACTCATATAGAATGATGCTCTTCATCGATCCCGCACAATGGATATGGGATTGGATTGAAGCTGGAGGAGGAACGTAGGCTCGAAACGACATCCATAGCTACACCACAGCAACGGCAGCAGCAGCAGCAGCAGCAGCGGGAGCCACACCATAATATTGAACTACATCAGAACCGCAAAGTAATTTATCACAAAAGTTCACATTTCAATGATTTCCAAGTGCGAACCCGTAGGGGCAAAGGCGAAGGCAAAATGTGGACTCTGAAAGCGATATTACTGTACGATAAGAGTGGGAGGGGGTGGTGGGTTCTTCTCACATCATCATCATCATCATACCAGCTGCAGAGGCTCATTTTCATCTGCATCTCGTGACTTCCCCATCTCTTGACTCCCCAGGTTGAGTAATTTAATTTTTTTTATTACAACGTTGGAGGAGCATTGCTTCATCTCCAATCATCTGTGCCCACCATAATTTGAAAACAGATGGAATATGTAACTTACCAACATACATACATACATATAATGTTGATATTGATAGATTTTGATACTGTTGGTGTCATGTGACAAAGCATTGAGCCCACTGAAGACTCATGAGTTTTGAGGTTTGTCGGATGAGAGTACAATGTACATACATATATGATGTATGTTGTTGTAATTGATTGCAAATTCTTTCCCAAAGGCATTGGGCCAATCTCTCTGACGTGATGTGACGTTCCGTGTCGGGTTAAGTTGTTACATATTATGCATTGACATTCCTTGGGGCAGTATTTAATGATGTAATGACGTAGAGATAGGCATAGAAATCAGAAATGTTAAATGACAGGTTTTGAAAGATTGACATATCTTTGTTAGGTTAAGTTAAAATTTCATTTACACATATTGAAAAGTCATTTATATTTGTTTGATATCTATTCTAAATAAATAGAATCCCTTTATTAAAAGTGTATTGATAATTCTACACCAAAAGTTATTGTTAAAGAATTGACATGAAACTCCATTTGATTAAAAGCAGCTTGGTAAAATGGTTGGAAAAAGACTTAGATAAAACTCGCTCCAAGTAGTATCGCCAACATTCTGCCTGGACTTTTTTTTAATAACTTAAAATTTTATAAACATATTTCCAGAAATTAAAAACTTTTGGACACTGCAGGACACTATCAGGAGACGTAGATCACCAATCAGGCGAAATATTTCTAAGGCTGGATCAATCGATTCCAGGAATCAGTATATATAGGTAAGTTACTGCCGCCTGAATATTGAACGCTTACAAAGGAAGATCGAGGAAACAATTGTCCAGATGCAAATTATAAATTAAAAACCAGGAAATCGAAATTTTAATTGGGGGAATGGAGTCTGTTGTGACCAGAAGCGACCGAAGACATATAGGGACAAAACAACCAAGACTCTGAAAGCAGCAAAAAAACCATAGGAAAGAATGGTGTAAAATGCGAACTTCAGTGAAGGTAAATAACGCTGAGAAACGCAATACAATATCTCAACAGTACCAGTAAAGATTGCAGGATAGTAAGCCTGGTCCAAATGCATTCAAAAACGTGAACAGTATAATTGGCAACAAACAGCAAATGTAACTTCCCCCCAGGGTAAATTCGAAGCTTTCGCCGAATATTTTGGAAGAAATTTCGTAACAAGTTGACACAATGTTTGTGAATTTGTAGAAGAAGTGAAAGCAACGACCCAGCCAGTGACCCAAATCAAAGTGATGGATTTACCAGCCTCGAAGAATTTGCAGAACTAGTCAACCAAAGAAGTCAACTGTACCAGAAACATTTTCCAACTTCATCCTGAAGAAACTACCACAAAAATGATGATTTTCCTGTCAAAGTTACTAAATAATTGCAAAGTATAGTTTCTTACCAGATGGAATACCAAAGAAACGACTCAATTACTGGACATCAACCTATCACACTCCTCAATAGCACAAGCAAAATACTGCATGAACTTAATTTGCGGAGACACATTTTTATAAGGCAAAACATCATCTTGAACACTCTAACTTAACCCACAACCACTTTTAAGGTTTCAAACTGATTTAACGCTCGCAATAATATCATCAGAGGACCACCAAATTTTGCATCCTCACCAAGAAGCAGATGTATCCATTTTGACAGCCAAGCCAATCGTCAAGTACTTGGGTGTTTGCTTTGAAGAGAAGCTACTTTTTAACAAACCCGCTAAAAATATATTGGAACGGATGAATTTGGCATTTTAACGGATTCTTTTCTTAATGGTGGATTTACATGTCTCTGCACCTGCAGAACTGCAGAAAACTAGAGGGAGAAAGAAGAAACGCAATTGAAAACTTTGCTTGTTTCATAGAGAGGGAAGACGAAAGTGCAGAGATCTTTATACATAAATTATGGGTAAAGATAAGAAATTATAGGTAAAGATGAACATGTTCATCTTTATTATGGCAACTTCGTCTGCATCTATAATTTACTAATGGCTCGAGACCGGGATAGGTGGAGAGACTTGTTGAAGGAGGCCAGATGATAATGATGAAGTGTGAAACTTGAATATTTTCGTGAAATAAATACGTAAAATGAAATATTTATGAACTACAATAATATATTTTCAATCAAATTTGAATTGATAATGTGTAATATAACTGCAGTTCTGCAGGTGCAGAGACATGTAAATCCACCATAAATTTCTTTACTCAGAAGACAAAATTGCTTCTCCATCTAAATCCTTAGACTCATTTTAACATACTGCTAGGTTAACCATTTCAAATACTGGCATGCAGAAACTGGGAGTTTACGAAAGGTAAATCCTTAGGATTTTTAAGGGACTCCACGCACGGCACAACAGCAACAAACAACACTACGAAGTACCGCAAAAAAACTATTAAAAAAAACGTGGAAGACCATACCAACGCACTTGTAAGGGCTATCGCGTCAGCGAACAGATACACAGACACACCGTACCACTTTTTCAGTTACAGTTTTATAAAGGTATTTTTTTCCTTTAAAATAGTTTAACATTGTAAGAATTAGTCCCCTTATGTAGATGAGCGGGTTTTGGATGGCTGTCTAAGAAAAAATAATATGGCTATTTGATGACCAGTGTTGGTTTGTTTCAGGTAAATTAATCACAGATGCGATTCAGTGTTAAATAAGAATGGAAAATCACTGATTTATCATTCGATTGAGAGCTACGAGATCTGAATATGCACTGCAGAAATCACCAAACATTTTAAATCTAAGTTGATGTTGGTACACCAAGGAAGTATTTTTAGTTCTTTGCCCTGTATTAATGTTCTTCATTATCTACTACATCATAAAGTCATTCTTTGATGCATATAAACATGAAGGTTCCAGGGGAAAAACGTCAAAAGTGCATTTTTTGAAAAAATTAAACTAATAAAGACATATTGTGAATACCCACTTATTATGATGTTTTATTATTTACTTTTTGTAAAAATATGTTATACAAATTAGCAAAAAATGTATAGATAAAGTAAACGTTCCGATAAAAACGAAGAACGGCTGATAAAAATGAAAAATGACACAGGTCCCATATTCAATTCACTTGAATAATTGTCTTAAATGCTCTATTTATGAAGTTGAAACTAATTTATTATTTGGATAGATCCTTATGTGTTAAAAATCTGTTTCTCTTATTTTTTTTTTATTTTCCTTTAAATTTATGAAGTAAACTTACATATACATATTTAATTTTTCTCGAAATCATTTTGAGTGGACTTGTGCCGTATTTCCCCTGGACCCTTCACATGATTTTAGGACGGTACGCATGTTATTTGATTTTTGTTTAAATTGGTGGTTACATTTCTTCTATGTTTGCGTATTGTGGGTTTAAAATCGGCTCACTTCCAAAAAAGATTAATTAACAACAAGTTATTTGATTCCACATACATTGTCGCATTGACCAATTCTTTTCTCTGACATCAATAGTCAAATCATTTCAAGCAAGAAATAAAAAAGTGTTGGCGTTGTTTGTCGACTTCAAAGCAGCGTTTGATTTAGTAAATCGTAATGCTCTAATATACAAACTTACACAGTTTGGTGTTTCAACCAGATTTCTACATGTCATCAAAAATATGTACACAGATACAGCAGCTAACGTTTGGGATGGATCACATTTTTCTGAATGGTTTAGAACTGATTCAGGTGTCAAACAGGGATGTCCGCTTAGTGCACTTTTATTTGCACTGTTTATAAATGACATTGTTAACCACCTTCCTGGAGGAATCAGAATGGCAGGAATCCAAATCAATGCGTTGCTTTATGCTGATGACTTGGTCATATTGTCAGAATCGAAAGAAATTTTAGAATTGATGATTAACCGGCTGTCTATGTACTTGCAATCAACACTGAAAAGTCAAAAATTATGATTTTCTCGCGATCTGATCGGACTGAAGCTGGAAACAATTGGAAGTACAATGGAAGGAGTTTAGAAGTGACAAATAATATAAATATCTTGGAGTGAAACTTAACCCAGCGCTGAATTTTAATAAGCACCTCGTCGGAAAAGCCAAGGCGTCTCAAAGTCTCATAAAGTAAACATGGAGAAAATTTTTTTCAAATAACTAAATACATTTTTCTGTCAAATACCAAATCTTCAATTCAGTTGTGAAGTTAACTCTGTGTTATGCAGCTCAAGTTTGGGGAATGGAAGAGTATGAAAAAGTTGAGAAACTTCAGAGAAATTTCATCAAACAAGATATTTACCAGCACTCTGAAACTACAAGCTGATTATCTCATTAAAGTGTTAGGTTTTCGAGATGAGCGATTAAATAAAATGATTCTGCTGTACGAAGTAAGAAACAAGGACTGGTGGTATGATAAATGGCAACGGATAGCCCACTGAATGTGGTCAAGATTTACAAATTGATCCAAACATTCTTGGTGTAAAAGAAAAACTTTATAGAATAATTCAGCTTAATGAAGACTCACTCGATTCGGAATCAAAAAAGGAAATTCAAGAAACAAGGAAAATATAATGATTTTTCTAAGGAGTTTTAGAACTGGAGATTTTTGGCAATAAGTGCCACAAACTACTTCGGAAAAATATATTTAAGTAACTAAAGTAATTAAGTAATGTGTAGATTATTCATTTGACGCACAACTGTTTTTATCTGTAATCATATTTTCCGGCGTTGCCGATTTCCATTGGCAATTTTAGAATACTAAATTTATATTTAAGTTTTCGTTTTTAGGAATTTGAGAATCATAAAAATATCACTTAATTTCTAAAACAAGACTTCTCGGAAGGATTTCGCAGAAAAGTAAGGCGACACCTTCGGTGGAGTAATCACATAGATCTCTAAAAAACTGCCCGAATTAAGATTAACTGGAGATATATTTTGGTTGAGGCATATGTTCACCTTACTATCATCAAGGAAGTACGATGAGGATACAATACAAATTAAAAAAAAATGCGGTATCTACCACGGTATAAGAAGCAAGAACACATAACCTTCATCTTAACCTACTGTCACGTAAGCCAACCTCTAATGATAATATTTGTCATGCTAAATTTGTCATGTTAACACGCTCCCACAGAGAAAGTCGACAATACAAACATAGTTTCTCATAAAGCTACTCCTACCACAAGTAGTGATATAGTTACGACGTAAAAATTGTACTAGGAGACTCCAACGCCAAACTGGGTAAGAAAAAGTTTAAAACGAAAATCTTTTCACGACGACACCTCTCATAACGACCAAAGGCTGAATGACTTTACGGTAAGTAAATAAATCGCAGTAACTCGGGATTTACCCATTCCAGAATGGGTAAACCATCACATTGCAACCGATAAAAGGCACTATAACAAACTTCTAAACTTTCCGAAAAACAAACATTGACTTCGACCACTATCTTCTTATAGCCAAGATACGAATGCGAATAATTTTTTCAAAGTAAACTCACCTATTTACGGATGAAATCAAAAGTCCTTAAAGACTTCATGTCATCTTAAAGTATCATCCGTTTCAAAGTCTAATTTTAACATTTAAAGAGAAATACTTACACAGACTATCATTTCACTTTGAAAATACATACAAAATGTAAAAAAAAAACGAAGCATTATAGAAAACCAACATAAAAAGGACAAACACAAAGTCCTGTGCTCATCGAAGAGTAACAAAGTAATATGTTTACTAATGATCAAAGTATATTTTCAAGATTCAGTCCTTTGCCATCTTCTTATCCTTTGTCAATGGAGTTCGCATAAACACACAATTTTCTATTCCAAAGCGATTAACTAAATGTTATAAAAAAAAAAAAAAAAAAAATAAAACGCTTTACGCCTTTCTTCAAGTTCAACTTGAATGAGTCACACACAGAGAAGCCATAGGACAGGCAGAGGACCAAACAGCCATTGGCAACATACAGAGCACAGCCAGCGCGAGCGAGCAGAAGAACTTTGCTAGCATTAACGCCCACCACAAGAAGCAGCAAAACCGCTTAAAAGAGATTAAAGAACACACAAGTCAAAAGGGCCAAATAACCGACATTATAAAAGAGGACGACTCCGCTGTGATAAAATATGCGGCAGTGGTAGCAACACGCCGAAACGAACTGAGCTCCTGAGCGATGTTTTGTGTATTTTAGGTGAGTGTGATTGTGTGATAAACTCTTCTGCACTCACTTTAAGAGCACACGCTTCAATGAAGGATTTAAATTGCTAAAAGAGGATCCCTCTAGCTTACCCAGTCCCAATCCCAATCCAAATCCCAATTTGAATCCCAGCCCCACCAACCGAAAAACATCCATCCATATCTGCCATCCATCCGACCAGCTAGCGCATAGCACCCACCGCACTTCTTCTTCTTCTTTGTGACTGAGTAGGCACCGTTTGTGTGCCAGGATGCCGCCGCATAACTCCACCAGGACCCGCAAGAGGCGGAAGAATACTACCTACTGCTCTGCTGAGCTCTCTCAACCAAGAGCTTAATATTCCTACTATAAATTTATTTATCTGCTATACTTTATACTATGATGATGTACAACAACCACTGCTGCTTTTGATTCTGGTGCTTTTTCTGCTACTGGATGATGCACTTCTGCGACATTATGAAAAATGAGTGCTCCAGCTTCTGTTATAGTACGAGAGAGAGACTTCAAAGGACTCGTTCACTTTTCTTCTTTTAGTTTTTTTCTTCTTCTATTTTTTCTTTTTTTTTTTTTTTTTTGGTAAAGTAATTTCTCAGTAAACATTGATTTTTATGTCCTTGCTCCTGGCAGAGGAGCAGCAGTAGTTGCAACTCTGATGGCATCCCGCACTACGTCTCCGTTTAGACAGTAAATGACTTGGCATTGCTTTGTACCATCAGTGGGACATGCATGTCGTTAATGGTGACTGAATTTGATGTCAAAGCCATGCAAAAGGGTTAAAAAGAATGAATGTTTGTCGTCGTTGTCGCGTCGCACACCTTGTCGGCTTCGTTGGCGGCGGCATCAGCATCGGCATTCAGTATATATAATCCTACAAAGAGTCCTCGACATCCTTATTGCCAAGTTTTTTAATATTGCGGGTATTGATTTTCTATCGACTCAGGCAGCGAGAGGGTGTAGGTTAAAATTTATAAAATTCTTCTTGTCAAAGCATTCCTTGTTGTTATTGTTATTGTTGTTAAAGAGTCAGAGCATGATGTGGAAGGACATTCAAGGATATTATTACTTCCAAGAACCCTTTAATTAAAAGTTTCAAGTAATGGAATGAGATTGATGTGTGTTTAATTTAAATGGGCGGCGTTAGAGAGGTGGAATTGTCGATATTCAAGGGTATACCACCTAGAGTAAATTTCTTAATACCTATGTATGAAATATACATGAAAAATGTCCTTTGATCTCGTTTTTTTTTAATGGTAAAATTACTTTTTCTTGTTTGTACACATGTTTGTCAATATAAACTAGCATTTTAAAAGATAGGTACATGCCTACATTAAAGAAAAAGGGATGATTTCATGTACATCTACTTAACAGAAAAAAATTCTGTACCAATGGACTTTAAACTAAGGACTTTCAATGTAAAAGTAAATTAATAGTTATGTTAATAAAAAGAAGAGCTTTCGAACGGTCAAAGAGGATATGATATCTTTTTAAACCGAATATATATATGCATGTGCAAATCACCTACAGAATAAATAATACTCTGGGCAAAAGTAGCGTTTAATGTGTCGGACTCTGATGCCAGAGGTCTGGATACAAATAGAGCCTAAACATCAACTTCAGGGACAAAGCCTCTTAGATGATTTACGCCTTGCCACCAATAAAATATTCAATTAGCTCCTCTCTAAAACGTATGAGTACGACGTTAAAATACTCCTAGGAGATTTAAACTCTCAAATTAGAAAAGAAACATCGTTAAACATAGCCTGCATGACAAAAAACGAGGTGCTGAGCCTGAGCAGCACAGGATTTCTCAATCCTGATGCTCCAACTCGCGACGGAAGACACTCCTCTAGCATACTGGATGTGCGTACCTTCAGATCAGCGAACATGGACTTTGATTACTACCTGGTCATTACAAAGCTAGGATACGTATATCTAACAAAGCTCTTAGGTGACACCATGAGGAGAAATATGAGGAGGAAACGACAATCTGATAAGAACGTAAGAGCTTATTCGCGAAACAGATTATAACCAGCCCTAGCATTAGCACCGTCCAAAGTAATCAGCTAAATGGTCAGCAACTTTGTATCAAATACAATGACACCAGCGCCAGCACCATTTGACATTTCATTCTATATAAATTTTCTCTTTTGCAGTTTGGTGCCACTGAACATCATAGTTGGAAAGTTGTCAGCAGTGCACCAGCAACAGATAAATTAGGACTTTGGTCTTACGACGCTGTTGGCGTTGCTGGTGCTGTTCTAGTCTGTATTGAGCAATTGAAATACATTGGTTCTGAAATAATGGCGGCAGCTGGTACTGTAAATGGATTAATCTGTTTCGCGGTAAATGCCAATTTGTTGAAGATTTCGACATCATGGGAAGAAGCAAGCAAACAGTTACGTGTGCCTTAGCAGAAGCGAGCCAAATGGGTCTTGTTAACGAGTATAAAACGAGGAATATGCTCTCATCAACAAAAGTCTAATCACACCGCGGATTTGGTGAAAACTTGAACATTGATAGGTATTTCGCCAAGACTGAGGCAACGAGCAATATAGGCAGAACCATTTCTAATAGAGTGATTTGCTTGAAAAAGATCTCTGCCAAATTGTGGTATGAAAGCGATTTCCATTTAAACAAATTATGCGCTAAGATTTCAAAAAAGTTGGGATTTCTTAGAAGACTACGAAATTAAATTTCAACGAGTTGTGCTCAGACAATTTATAATACAACTGTGCTCCCTCATTTTAATTACTGTTCTTCAATAATTTATATGTGCACTGTCAAAAACCAAACAAAGTTGCAAGTCTTACAAAATCGATCTATGCGAATAATATTGAAAATCAACAGGTATACTCCGATAACTGAGATGTTACGATCTCTTGGATGGTTAACTGGTAAACCAACGTTTAAAATACAATGCGTTTATAATGTTTTTTAAAATAAAGTTAAATCTATATCCTGTTTACTTACAGAACAACGTACAGTACATAACTAACGAAAGATATGCACTTAGAAATGAGGGAGACTTTCGATTACCTTTGTATAGGCGAGCGCAACCACAGAAACATCTTCTATATAAGGGACTACAGTTGTTCAACCGACTTCCGACAGATGTTAAAAATTTAGTAAATTTAAATTTGTTCAAATTCGGAGACTAGAGTTTTACGGAAAAAACAAGAAGTAGCAGGCAATACATGTATGTACGTACAGATACGTTCATTAAGCTTAGAGGGGAGATGTTGGATACACAGTTTACTGCTCATAAATCGTAAATAAAGTAGTGTTTTAAATTTAAGAGCATTTTATAACAAAAAAGAAATACCAAAAAAACAATAAAGTTCAACGAACACAGTGCTTCTGGTTCTGATTCGAATTCCAGAAGCAAATTTCTCATACCTATTTCCAGGAGAAGAACTGTCATGTAACCATGTGTGTCAAGTTAGCATTACCACTTTCAATTTTCAATTTTCAAAAGTTTAACTATTGGATTAACTGTCGTGAATTTGTCGTCCAACTAAAAATTTGTCGCGCCACTATTTTAGAAAATAACTTCTGTTAATGCTAACTTGACAGTCAAGTTAGCACTACCACCCCAGAAAAAGGACTATTTATTTATTTATTTATTTAGCAACAAACACCACAGGGGGTAGGGGATAGGACCGCCTCCCGTCTCCAGTTGTTTGTTTAACTTTATTAGCTTAATACAAGCAAACACTTAGAAACTAACAATAATAATCAAGTCTAAAAATTCTTAAATCTAAAGAAAGCTATAGGTAGGGTTGGAGGGTCTGTAGAGGGAGGTTTTTAAGGAAGTGAAGAAAAAGCTTTGCATGGTGTTGGAACGGTTTGGTTCCAACAGGAAAAATTGTCATGAACATGCACAAGATGAAACAATAAATTGGTCTTCGTGATGGCAAGTTATAACCTTTATTTGAATGTACATAAATATTTAATTTCAATAATATAAATTTTTTAGTTATTCACTTACAATAGTTTTTTCCTTCTTAGATTTAAGTTGCTTAAGATTTAGGTTAATTACAAAAATATGTGTTTTTACAATGGCGTGGCGGCTGGTACAAACGATGGCGGGATAGTGACGAATGCACATGCAAAATGCAATTTCAAGACAATGGCGGATATTGAACGACGCCATTATATTAAGTTAGGTCGCGGGAGGTACCTTCACCTTTGCATGTCAATAAGTAATTTATTGATTGTCAGCATTGCCAACACTTTCCCCCGGTAGGTTCTTCCGTGGACTAACGCTTGTAACTTCTAAGGCAGCCAGCTTTATCACCGGCCTTTCGTAGACGCCCGACTTGGTGTGGACAAAGGCACTGCGCACTTGGCCATCTTTGGACGTTCTGACTTGAACTACACGCCCTTTTGGCCAGCAGTTCCTCGGATTATTTGGGTCAGTGATAAGTACTACATCACTCACTTCTATTGGCTTCACTGACTTGAACCATTTTGCCCGACGAGTCAGTGTGGGAAGATACTCTCGTACCCAACGCTTCCAGAAGTGTTCAGCGAACTGCTGTGACTTCAACCAATTGTTTCTTAGCACCCTAATGTCGTCGTCGAATATTGCCAGTGGTTTAGAACCACTCGAAGAGCCCAACAAGAAATGATTAGGAGTAAGAGCCTCCTCGTTTTCACTATCGATTGGAATATACGTCAATGGACGTGAGTTCACAATATTCTCTGCTTCGATGATCATGATACGGAGAAGTTCTTCGGACGGGTTTCTAGTTGGCATTATCTGGTACAATGTAGTTTTTACGGATCGCACTAGTCGCTCCCAGCTACCTCCCATATGAGGCGATCCTGGAGGGATAAACTTCCACTTAGTGTTTGTTGAGGTAAAGGTTTCAATGAGTTTTTCTTTGTCTACGCTTTGAAAGGCTTCTCTTAATTCTCGCTCGGCACCGACGAAGTTCGTCCCGTTGTCGCTGTACATTTCGATGGGAGTTCCGCGGCGTCCAATGAAGTTTCGGATCGCCATAATACAAGAATCAGCAGATAGAGAGTGTGCTATCTCTAGATGGACTGCTCTCGTCGTAAGACATGTTAACAGCACACCCCACCTTTTTTCAGTTCTGCGAAGTATTGTGACGTTCATGGGCCCAAAGTAGTCTACTCCGACAAAAGAGAACGGTCGACAAAATGAAGCGAGCCGCGCTGGTGGAAGTTGTGCCATGATAGGATGAAGTGGCTTAGCTCGGTTGTTTTTACACGTTTGACAAGCCCGTCTTGCTGTGGTGAGAGCAGCTCTCAATTGAAATATATGAAACCTTTTTCGAATTTCGTTAACAACCGTCTCATGGTTCTGGTGGTTGTACTGGCAGTGTACGTCTGTAATTATTAAGTGTGTCACTCGATGGTATCTCGGAAGTATAATAGGGTTTTTCATGTCTTCATCCACGTTTTCTGACTGTTGAATCCTACTGGTTGCTCGTATGATGCCATTGGTATCCAAACTTGGACACAGTCTGTAAAGTACACTGGACGGTTCTACCGACTGGTTAGCTTGTAGATCTGCGAGCTCTTCACCGTATGTGCTAGCTTGTGCTTCTTTTATAAGTGAACGCTCTGCTAACTGAAGCTCGTCTTGGGATAGGAGTCCGTCTGACTTTTGGAGGTTATGTGCTTTACTTCGTGCGTTATAAATAAACCGGAGTGCAAAGGCTGTACTTCTTAACAATCTGCTCCAGCGAGAGATTTCATGATATCGAAATATAATTTGTCTTGCAGGCGTGTGAATATTAAGGTAGCATGTTTTAAGTTCTTCTTCGGTGCTCACTTCACTCTGATTGGTTTCTTCAGGCCAGTTGTCGGGATGTAACTTCAGGAAATGTGGTCCAGTAAACCACCGACTTGACACTTTAAATTCAGGAACCTTCTCCCACTTTGTTCCCTCATCGGCTACATTCATCTTCGTGGGAACCCACCGCCAGTTTGATATTTCAGTAAAATCTAATATTTCGCTTATTCTGCAGGCCACGAATTGTTTATACTTTCGGTGGTCAGATCGTATCCAACTAAGTACATTTTTTGAGTCTGACCAGAAAACAGTCTTGGAAAAAGGTTTTGTATGGGCCTTCAGTATACAATTTGCGAAGCGGGCACCCAAAACAGCAGCTTGCAACTCGAGTCTGGGTATTGATAGACTTTTCAAAGGTGCGACTCTTGTTTTTGCGCCAATAAGAGAACACTCTGTCATGTCAACGGTTTCATTTCTAAGATAAGCGACTGCAGCGAACCCGTTCTCACTTGCATCTACAAAAACATGTAGCTGCTGTTCGGAGTCGATTTTAGGGTTATTAGTAATGTAGCATCGAGGAATTTTGAGCGTTTCTATCAAGGGTAAGTATTGGATCCACTTCTTCCATTTTGTGTACTCAGCTTCTTCTATCACTTCATCCCAGTCTACTTTAGAACGCCAAACGTCTTGTAAGAGAATCTTGACATACATTAAGAAGTGCGCTATCAATCCCAGAGGGTCAAAAATCGTCATTAGAACTCTAAGCACATCACGTTTTGTGGGACGTTGTCCACCGAAGAGGAGTTCGTTTTGACTAACGTTGGCAGTCAATTTGTATGTAAAACAATCCGATGATGTGCACCACCACATTCCCAAGACTTTCTCTGTGGTTAGTTCGGCGTCGATATTGAGATCTTTTTTAGCTATAGGTTCAGCTTTGAGTGCTTCGAGAACTGACGGTGAGTTGGAAATCCAATTCCTAATTAAAAAACCACCCTGTAAGTGCACAAAACGAATCTCTCTGGCCAGTTGAACTGCTTCCTCTTCAGTCGGTACGCTGTCCATCAAGTCGTCGACGTAATGGTTCTCTTTAATGGCTCGTACAGCTCGCGGAAAGGTTTGACTGAATTCATCAGCGTTTTTGTTTTTGACAAACTGAGCGCAGCAAGGAGAGCATGTCGCTCCAAAGGTCATAACGTTCATGACATAGACTTTTGGTTCCAGTTCGTCACTTTTGCTCCATAGAAACCTTTGAAAATTCCGATCTTCTTTCCGTATCTGCACCTGATGGAACATTTCCATAATATCTCCGCATATTGCTCTAAGGTTTTCTCTCGATCTATATATGACTGAAGTGAGTGAGCTTAGTTGATCCGGACCTTTGAGTAGCATTGAATTTAGAGAAACACCTTGTACTTTAGCTGCCGCATCCCAGACAATTCTCACTTTTCCAGGTTTGTTTGGATTGTGGACCGGAAATATCGGAAGGTACCAGCAACATTGGTTTTCAATGAATATTTCAACGGCAAACAGTTGTCTTGCATAGCCTTTGGAAACGTACTCTTGTATTTTGTTTTCGAGTGTTTCAGCTAGCATCGGATCTCGTCTCATGCGCTTGTGAAGACACGTCAACCTCCTTTTGGCCATTGGTAGACTATCAGGCAGATGGATTTTATCAGTCTTCCACAAAAGCGATGTCTCGAAGCGGCCTTTTTTACGGATAGTGTGTGTGTTCAACAGCTCTAATGCACGTTTGTCTTCCGTTGATAAGATTGCCTTTTCCAAATTTGTAGTTCCAAAACTTTCACTGAAAATAAACTCCTTCACCAAGCGTTGTAACTCTGAATAATCGCATTCACATCCATGAAAGCTATGAAAATCGTTGAATTGTGCATTGCTTGTGGATTTGTTTTCAGAGCGCCCGTGTATCATCCACCCTATGCGTGTTTTTGTTGCGATGGGTTGATTCGAACTTGCTTCCTTAAATCGCAGAGGAAGGCTCAACTTGGAGTTGTTCAAGCCAATGAGTAATCGTGGAATCGCATTCTCATACGATTGGATAGGCAGTCCTCTCAGGTGCTCGTATCGGTGTTGAAGGCACGCAAAGTCAACAGACTGTTTGGGCAACTGTAAATTTTTGACCGTGTGTACATCAGCTATAGTAAGTCTTTCTGCATTTGGAGTTGTACCAGATATTTGAAAAGAAATCATTTCTGATTTGTCTTCATACCTATGAGTATTCCCAGTCCATTTTAAGCAGAGCGGCCGAGGAGTTCCTTTTACGTTCAGCTCTCTAGCAATGTCTTCATCCATCAAAGACAGAGAGGAGCCATCGTCTAGAAATGCGAAGGTGTAGACTTTATTATCTCTATAGTACAAAACTACAGGCACAACACGGAATAGGATGATTTTCGAGTAGTTGCTGTGGGCGTTGCAGTGCATTTGGCTGTGAATTAGAACTTGGCCGTTCTTTGCAGTTGGCTTTTCTGTTTCATGGTCTTCATTATGCAACAGCTTATGGTGCTTAAATCTGCAACCATTTTTACCACAAACAGTAGTGGACGTGCACTTCTGAAAGTTATGCTTTCCTAAGCAGCGTCGGCATAGTTGATGTTCTCTTACTGCTACCCATCTAAGATTTCGGTTGGATCTCTGAAATTCTTTGCAGTCAACGACAGAAACACACTCTCCTTGGCATACACAACACTTGGGTTTAGATGGTGGTACTGCTTCAATGTTACCATAGTCGTCGTGGGCATTGACAAAACCTTTCTTTCCATCTTTCTTTCCTGGTTGCTTATATTCAGAAGCGAAAGATGATAT
Organism: Baccha elongata; assembly: GCA_951217065.1. NCBI lineage: Eukaryota > Metazoa > Arthropoda > Insecta > Diptera > Syrphidae > Baccha > Baccha elongata. The sequence continues at coordinate 18,067,516 of OX578274.1, read as the reverse complement.
ATCTGGAATAAGGACGCTGTTGGCAGCCTCAGCCAGCTGGTATATCCACATACTGAAATGGGAAAGGTTACAATCTGGTATATTTCTCTTGTATTTTGCCCAATCGAGGCGTATTGTTGGCGGCAATTTATATACGAGATGGTGTAAAATTGTTGCGTTATTAAGATGAGCTGTTAAACCTGAAGCCTCTATAGTTGCACATAGATTTTGAACGATGAGTGCAAAATTTACTAAAGTTTCAAGTTTGTCGGCCTTTGGTGCTGGTGTCGATTGTATTTTTTGAGTTAGCGCGTGAACAACCAGTTCTGGATCCCCATACAGCATTTTGAGAATTGAAATGACTCGAGGCACGCAGCTTGGCTGTATTAAAAGACTTCGCACTGCTTCCAACGCTTTTCCCTTCAACGCTTTTTGTAGCCTTACCAGATTCTCTTCATCCGTGAATGCACATATCTCAGTGCTTCTGCAAAAGTTGGATATGAACAGTGGCCATTCGTCGGGGCTTCCTGCAAAACTTTGTAAATCTCTAGATATTAACTGACGAGAAGCAATGTTGGCTCTGGACAATCCATGTTGGCTTGGTATCCATAGCGGAGGAAGACCAGGTGTTCTTATGGCTGAAGAGTACTCGTGATGAGGATGACAATTACCAACTGGCTGAGTCTGTTGAAGTTGTGGCGGAAATGTATGAACATTTGTTCTTTGCTGTTGCCAGTCATTCGTTGAAGGCGGCTCAGGTTGCCATACGGGTTGCTTGTGTAAATTTGTCTTCGGCTGTGCAGACGAATGTTGTGGTATTTGACGACCCTGTTCAGTAAACACTGGTGCCTGACAAATCGTTGTTGAAGCGAGGCAGTCTTTTTGTGCATTGTAACCAAGCCAGCTTTGGACTTTGGTTATTGAAGCAGATGTATCATCCTCATCAGACCCCGAAGCATTGTTAGCCAGCTGATTTAGAAGCTGATACTTTTTCTGCAAATATTCGTCGTCCCTTTTTGCTTTTAATTCCAATTCCTCTCGATCACGTTTCGCCTTCAACCGCCTCTCTTCTTCTAACATCTGTAACTCCAGTTTAAACTTTCTTCCCGAGGACGCCCGAGATCCCTTTGAGCTTATAGACCATCCACTCTTAGGACAATTACCGTGGGTTGTGTTGCAAATAGGCACATAGGTTTGTGAAAGTCGGGTGCTATTCATAACAGACGAAACCGGAGTATTGACGGATGACGCACTAGGATTAATGTTGTTTGCAGGAATTAACCCAACACTTGCTGAGGATACATTTGTGTTAATGGGAGCACTAAATTTTGGAGCAGTTCCATTGTGATATTGGGTAGGGTACGGAGACCTATAGACGTCTGCTCCTCCAAAGGCGGAAGAAGCACCTAATGTGGTTGCACTGAATGGAATTTGACTGACCGTGGAAATAATCGACGCACATGACATGGCGGCAGTGATGGTATCAATACAACGTGTCGACGCACCGGCATTAAATCGAGTTGGACCAGCAGTGTCATTTGGCGAAGCAGAACAAGACAATGTAGCAGGGAATGTGTCCACACAATAAGTAGACGCACCTGCTTTAGGTCGATTTAGACCAACAGAGTAGTTTTGCGAGACAGAAGAAGACGAAGCGGTAATGACTGTGTCCACACAATTGGGAGAAGCACTTGCAGTAGATAGAGTTTGACCAGCGGAGGAGTTTTTCGAAGAACCAGACAAAGAAGCATTTACTGTTAACGCACTTGTATTAAGCCGAGTTGGACCAACCGAGTAATTTGACGAGGAAGAAGACAAAGAGGCAATGACGGTGTCCACTGGTGTCAACGCGCCTGCTCTAAATGGAATTTGACCAGCCGAAGAGTTTTTTGAACCACAAGACATAGCGATATTTATGTTGTCCGCACTTTGGGTCAAAGCACCATCTATTGGAGTAGTCATAGTAGCATTTTGCGTTGAATTGGCATAAAATGCAGTGCGTGAACATGAAACATTATATGGATGGCTCAACGTTGTGTTCGTTTCAATTGGGGTAGCACGCACAATAGAAATAACGCCGGCAGCATTGGTTTGCGAAGATAAAACAATATTTTGGGCAATGGCGACATTAGGGGCTTTTATTGGTTCGAAATTGATTATATTCTGCCCAGCAGACACAAAAACACTTTTGGAATTATTAGGTAAAAGAGCAGACTTACCCGTCGTGCACATGGCGCAGGTCCATGGTTGATTCTCGATGGAACTATTAACTCCTGCGCATGTATAGTGGCTCCACGATTCACAAATGTCGCATTGGACCATGTCTTCAAAGGAGTCCGATTGATCGCAATTGTAGCAATTAAATTCTTGTTGAATTGTTGATTTGCGATTCTTTTTGGGCTTGATGAAGACATCATGGGTCTTTTTGGGTGGCATCTTTGACTGGACGTGGCTTAGGCCTCTTGATAGCTGGGTGCAAATATTGTTATAAATTGTTGGAACGGTTTGGTTCCAACAGGAAAAATTGTCATGAACATGCACAAGATGAAACAATAAATTGGTCTTCGTGATGGCAAGTTATAACCTTTATTTGAATGTACATAAATATTTAATTTCAATAATATAAATTTTTTAGTTATTCACTTACAATAGTTTTTTCCTTCTTAGATTTAAGTTGCTTAAGATTTAGGTTAATTACAAAAATATGTGTTTTTACAATGGCGTGGCGGCTGGTACAAACGATGGCGGGATAGTGACGAATGCACATGCAAAATGCAATTTCAAGACAATGGCGGATATTGAACGACGCCATTATATTAAGTTAGGTCGCGGGAGGTACCTTCACCTTTGCATGTCAATAAGTAATTTATTGATTGTCAGCATTGGTTAACCGTAGCATGCGGGTCATGGGTTCGTTACTTCCATAGCTAGTGCGATGAAAGTTTATTTTGAAAAGTGGTATTGAAGGAAGATTATTGGGATTGGTCTGGAGGGAGATTTTTTGGAGGAGCGCGGGGCAATCGATATTTCAGCTGTTGAATAAGGACAATGTCAGCCACTTGACGATTAAATATAATCGAAAATTAAAAAGGATAATGGCAATAATTGTCGCTTTTTTGTCGTAAATAACTTATGCAACTAAAAAACTGGTAATGCTAACTTGACAGTCAAGTTTATTTGATTATTTAAAAAAAAAAACTTGCGCAACAAATTTTTTAGTTCCACGAAAAATTCGAGACACAAAAACTGAAATTATTTGCGTTATCCTTTTTTTAGATTCGATTAGATGTGATGTTTTTTCTAGGGTGGTAATCCTAACTTGAAAACAGTGGCGCGTCAAATTTTTTAATTGCACGACAAATTCACGACAATTCATCTTTTGAAAATTGAAAGTGGTAATGCTAACTTGACACAATCATGTAACCAAACATTTTTTAAGATTTCTTCCGGATGCTTCTGACTGTCTAAATAAATAGGCCATTCGTTTTCAACTTAACTGTCATTCTGTCTATCGATCTTTTTGTCACAAATAGATTGGCTTTGTAGGTGCATAGCATGTACTGTATGATATGCACCTACTGTATGCTATGCACCCTATTACTTTTGATTAACTGAAATGCACAAATATGTTGAGTAAGTAGAACAAAATAATTGCATTGCGAGGTGCATTAAATCTTTTCTCTCCGACAGAAATCGTAACATCGCACCAAGTTGAAACTTCTTGAACTTATAATAAAAACATTGCGACGCAAATCTTTTTTATAGAATTGCGCACTCAAGGGATTATGAATACCCTTATAATGATTAAACACATTGCAAGGATTAGGGAAACTGAAGAGAAGATGACAGAAGATACCGACGCACATTAATTTCAAATTGAGTCGGGTAAAACATACCATATTCGTGCAGTGCGGCTAAAGAAAGAATCTCTGTACTTAACTGTACGTCCGAAGTTGGGATCTAAGGTAAAACAGTGAGCATTCCTTGCAGGGCGAGTAGTACGCTTGGTTGGTTAAAGCGACTAAGATCCCCATAGGTGTTCATGCAGAGACTTCTGCAGAAGCTATCAGGATCCATAAGAAAAAATAAAATCAGGCACCTATCTACTGGGAAACAGATTTAATATAGATATGAACAATCTAACGCGGGACGGTTAGATGTCCCTCAATTCAACAAATGTCCCGCTAGTCTCGCAAAAGAATAACCAGTAGTGAGCTTGATAATTTGTATGTTAATTGTGAGAATGAAAACCCCTCAGAAACTGCAAAAAAAATTGCGGAAACGCGTTTAACATTAAAGCCGACTACTTCTCTAAATATGAAAAAAGCAAAATGTTCGTTTAATGAAACGAACATATTGAAGATGATGATGTTTTGGTATGGTTAATTGAATTCTGTCTAAACTGCAATATTACTCTTATTTGCTGAATTCAAAAAAACCATTGGCTGGCAAGAATTGAAAAGCAAAAACATTTTAGTTCTGTTTGTTCTGGTCCAAGGGAATTGAATCGGGAATTTATTTCTTTGTCATATCCGGTCGCTCCAGCAATGCAAAACAGTAGCTCAAATGATGATAATCCTGTACCTATACTTGGACCTCTTTTATTTTTTAAATATATATATGAATGATATTACACATTCTATTATATGTATTTCACTCCTCGAAACGACTTTATGCAGATGATATTCAAATCTATCACAGTTGTCTACTTGGTTCAGAAAATTGTGCATATGAAGTGAAAGAAGATTTCAAACAAATTTCAAACTGGGCTGTTGATAATGGTTTAGCATTGAATTGAATGTTTGGTTATTTCAAGAAATAAGATCGATTCTTCTTACTTTTCACCCTTATTGCAATGCACCAATCAACTTTGATGGATCTGCTTAAAACTAAGGTATTATAACCACATCAATTAGATTGTAGGTAAGGAGTATGGAATATTTTGGACATTGTAGACCTCTCAAAATTTCATAACAATAAACCCACGTTAAGTATTAGCAATATCTTCTGTTATTCCCGTGTTGATATATGGATGCGAAATTTATTATAACTCTGACAGTAATAGCAAGAGAAAACTTGCAATAGCTTCTAACAGCTACGTTTACAACAATATAGCTTCAGGAGATAATGTTTGTAAGGTATATCTTATTGTGATAGAATATAATCAATAAAAAATAACTTATAAACTTATTAAACATAAAACATAAAAGATCACGTTTTAAAAATTTCTCAAAATAAATTTGTCCCGTAAAGGTACCTACCTAACTACGAGTACAGACTTGTTTTGAAACAGATCCGGTCCGGAGAATTAGATTCAGAATCCAATAGGTTAGGGGCCACAGCTTTTTAAGAACTTTGGAGCTTCAAGCTTTTGAGTAAGCTACAACAGCCAGATTTAACCTAACCATTTTCTGCTTTAACAACAGAAGGCGAAATTGAGTTTTCGAGCAATATATTCCACGTGTTTTTTTATTCACCACGTTGCCAAGATCTAAATTTAGTAAGCAGAGTAGCCGCTCCAGCGAATATGAAATGCTGTCGGTGGAGTTGCCTATTATGGAAGAGAGTCAGACATTAAGGGGATTATTTTCTTCAAGATATTTCTTAAGCTAGTAGTTTACATGACTTTAGAAAAGTCGTAGGTACGTGCAATCGGTCGATAGTTTGAGAGGGAAGAGTTCCTGAAATCCACGAGCGGATGATCATGGATATGTATGAGCATGTCAAAACAAAGATCACTATTGAAGTTATCGAAAATTTCCGAATCGAAGTTGGTCTACTCCAAGGAATCGTTTTGATCCTCTTGTTCTTAGTCCCTGACTATCTACTTGAAGATGATGTAAGAGACCCGAAAGTGACTCAGTTGTTCTTTGCTGACGATGGAGCATAAGTGAAAATGAATTATCCTTGCAACAAACACTTGATGTATGGGTGAACGCTTTAGAAGGAAATGGAAGCCGCATAAGCGCTAAAAAAGACAGAATATCTATGCTACCCATTTTCTGATCCATCCAGGCCTACTGCGGACATTTATTTGAACGGAATAGTGCATCACAAGTGCAAAAATTTTAAATATCTTGGATCTACGATTAACAATATAGCATCCTATGATGACGACATCAACCATAACGTAAGGTTAACGTGGGATGGATGAATTGGCGTGAGAACTCTGGCATTTTGTGGGACCGAAAAATGCCCACTTAGCTGAAAGGAAAGCTCTACACAGCAGTAGTTCGTCCAGCGCTTACATATGGTACTAGAAGTATGAGAGCAAATTGATGACAAGTGAGATGAAGATGCTTCGCATGACAGCAGGAGTAACAAATGTAGATCGAATCCGAAGTAAAAAGATTCGAAGAAGCCTTCATGTTAAAAATATCAACGTTGATAAAATACAACACGACAAACTCAGCTGGTACTATCACGTATTTAGGAAAGACGGTGAGAACCCCGTCCAAACGGCACTTTCATGTAATGTTCCGTTACAATCAATAGGCGAAGTGGGGAAGCTGTGTTGCAACGTTGAAAAAGGCGAAGAAGAAAATGTAAAAATTTGGTTCTTCGAATATGACCGTTACATGTCTTTTTTAGCTTATTTGAATTTATTCCAGCTTTCCTGAGTGGCGTTTGTAACAAGGGAAACGAGCTTCTCTTAACTAAAAAAATTGCCATCGAGTCTACGCCACGATGAGAAAACATCGTGAGCAGTTAAAGTTCCTTAAAAATCATTCAGACTTTAACAAAAAAATAAATATTTCATTTAATGATTATAGAGACACAGTGTTCACAAAATACAGAAATAGGTTTTACAAAGCTAAGAATAAAATTTTAGTGACAAAAATAAAGTTCCCGAACAAAATATCAAAATGATTTATTTAGGTACTCACCACATTGTTGTTTTAAAAGAACTCCTACAAATAATATCACAATACTTTGGCATATCCATTCTCCTCCAGCTAATGATGGCTTCCAAGCCATTCTCGTTCTCATTCCCGATAGAACTAGTTCAATAAAGTTCACTAAATTCGTCCTTTTTTAACATTCGGCGAAATAATATAATTTTTTTAGATTAACAAGAGAAAATGCATAACGGAAAAAATACGCACATTAAATACGATACGATACAAAGTCCCGCACAATAATAATGCAAAGAGATGCAACACCCAACGATAACAGATGACTGTGAGGATTTTTGTGAACGAGGTCCGTGTTGTGTGTGACGAAAGGTGCAAGGACACTTTTTGCTAAAAGTTGACTTGACAGATGTTGGTGACTTTGTGTTGCTCTTGCCGTTGGTGATATTTGGGGGGTTTATGATGCTAGAAGTTTGTTCTCTGCGCATAACCTAAAACAATTCACATTTTTCTGTATTTTTTTATTTAAAATTTTGCTGCTGAGATCAATCAGATTCTTCAATTATGTTTTTTATTTCACAAACTATTTCTGTAATCTCGTTTATTTAAAACACTTTTTTTGTTAGCTCCAAAAATGGCTACTTCAATAATTCAACTCCCACACTTGTGTTTGTTTTGTTGTTACAGGATGTTGTTTTTTTTAAAGATGGCTGGATGAGATATATGTCCCTGTCGCTGTCCTTCATGAGAAAGTTAATGCAATGTGGAAGGGGAAGGGCACGAGATGAGAAAAACAATAAACAAACACAAAATTGTAGTAAAATATTTCCACACTTCACACAGTAGAAAGAAAAAGAAAATTATCGTATGAAGAACTAGCACTATTCTAACAAATACTGAACCTAAAATTAACGGGTGCGAGTGAGTGCAATAGTGTGAATGATGAACACAAAAATATAAATTTTCGGCACTTTTGATCTTTTTTTCACTTTTTCTACACAAAAGGATTTCTTCGAATTTTGTTTGGAAAATTTACTTTTTAATAGATAAAATAATTGAATTTAAAACGATTAACTATTGCACTTTGAGATGATCCATTAAATGGAAGACTTTTTGTAATTGTTTGGATGTAATTCTTGTTGATAAAACGCGAAGATTATCGTCAGAAAATACGCATTGCGCGAGATTATTACATTTACGTCTACTCGCTGTCAATCCTGGGAACACTTTGAAACTTGAAAATGAAATATTGAAATGCAGCCAACAAACAACACTGCCAGCAAAGAAAAATCTTTGGCAATGAATGAATACATTCAGGGGAAAAGTATTGGTGAAAATGCAACGGGAATGAAACAAAAATGGGTGATGTCAGTGAATAAAATCGATTGTAGGGCACGTTCAAAAGTACGATTCTATATATCTACGTTTTAGAAATCTTTTAAGACAAACGCTATGATGTGAAACGAAATTTTCTTTCGACCCCCATAGAATAACTTTTGCACTTTTGCTACACACTTTCTAAACTGCAGAGATTTTACTCTGTATGCGTGCCCGTGCATTTCAAATAAAATCTCAATCTGAATCTGAAAGAAAGTACCAAGAAAGAAATGCGACCACAGATTTCTATAACAAAAAAAGAGATAGATATCCAATTTCCTCACAATTCTACTATTCGAAATACAATAGCAATTATCAGAATAAAATAATCTTTGAACGAAAATTGGATATTTTTTCCCAAAAGAATGTTTGAATCAACTTCGACTGGATTTTAAAATACTACCGCTCGGTTTACTTCATAGTCATGCATTCCATGAAGGCTAATAGCGTTTTTCATTTAAATCTCAAAGATTTGCCCTCAATATCAAGAACTGCTCTTTTAAATGAAACATTCCGTGTTTAGACTGGGAAATTTGAGTCTGGCGTGGTGAGTACTCTCGTGATTACACAGGTCCTCAAGTGAGGACGTCTCACTTGAAGCGGGTGAAATTATTGTGAAGTGAGACAGTTGTACGACGCGATTTTTTTGCATTATATAAAAGAATTATTATCCATAAATTATTATTAATGCTTCTGTTTGTTTCCTTTTCCAAGAATTCATTTTCTATCATTCTGCATTTAGCTTAGTTATGAAAATACTGCGATGTTAACACATCGACAGTCAAGCAGATAATTACCTAGTTTATATGCATGGTTGAAGCGAGCTTGAACTTAGGTTCACCCATTTGTAAACGGGGATGAGTTGGAACGAAATGGAATTCGACTCGATCGCACCCGAGCAGTTGTGTTGAGTCGAAAATTAAATGAAATACCTGGGTTGAAATGTTAAATACACAATTATTTCTGCATGTGATCAAATGCATATTAACGAATGAATATTTGGTGTTGAAAAGTATGCGCATAACTTGTAAGAGCAATAAAAATATTTTTTTCTCGAAAACTCAATCTTTTTGCCTTAATGTCTACAAAGCAACGCAAGTATTCTCCTGTCATTTCAACTTTTTCGCACTTAACTCAACTCCTCAAGCTTTCAACTAGTTTGCTGAAATACCTGCGTTGGAATTTCGTTTCAACTAAAACTCGATCTTTCGACTCTGCATATAAACTAGGTAAATGAACAAAATGAGAAAAAACTTGAATTTGGAATTGGAACAGTACTTACGCTTCCGGTGTGTAGAATTTGAAGCTGCTTCACGAGAGTACTTACCCCTCATGACCGTGTTTAGACTGGGAAATTTTAGACCGGACAGAAAGTATAATTAAATACAGATAATAACAGGATTGGTATAGTTCATACCCAATCAACACATACCAAGACAAATCATGTCTGGCACTATATACCGTTCCAGTTCATTCCAAATACAGTTCATACCAAATGTAGATTTTCTATTAAACAGTACCTGGGTGGCCCGCTTCTCGGTTTTAAGGACTTTCACTCCCTTTCTGTAGTCAGTCCGCGCTCCGCTCACGCAACTTCGTTGATACGCTTATGGTATGCCAAGTCGTCTGGCAGGCGCCTTTTTCAGTTTATCTTCTCAATCTTATCTTCTCATACTTTATCTCATTCTCTTTGAACTCATTTAATCTCTTATAACAGTAGTATGAAAAAGAAAATCTACATTTTGGTTTGAACTGTATGTTGGTATGAACTGTATGTGGGTATGAACTGGTACGGTATGTAGTGCCAGGCATGAATTGTCGTGGTATGTGTTGATTGGAGTGCGTTGACACGCTCATAACCACAAAAAAACACGAACAAATGTTTTATTTTATTTTATTAATTTATTTATTTATTTGTTTTATTTTTTTTTTTTTTGTATTATTCTATGATTCTAGACTTCAGCTGTGTACTAGACTTTAAAATAAACCGGTCCCAAATTAATTACAAGTTGAAACCACTAAAATGTTTTAGTGAGTAAAATTAACAAATTACGAAAATTAGTTTTTTTTAATGGTTTTATCAAAAAAAAAAATTTAAAATAATAAAGAAATAAAAAGCAAACTGTGACTTGATATTTTGGACTTACCGTTAAGAAGTTATGGCCGTTTTTCATGGTTTGATACTTTTTTAAATTGTAAATTTGTGTTTGCGGGAAAAGGATTTGAATACATGTAAGTGATTTGATTGAAGACTTTTGCAATAACCCCACGATACATAATAATCTTGTTTACGGTGAAAAATTTAAATTTGAAATAAATATTTCTTTTATACATATAAATTTTATACATATAAACGAAAATACAATTTTTTTCGAAAAAATACGATCGATTTTGACAAAATGTCACATGGGTGATTTCTCGGCAACGGTACTCTTTCACAAAAAATGTTTTCGAAAAAAGCTTTTATACCGACTATCTTATTAATGTATTCACAGATCTATGAACTTTTATAGAAAAAAAACTTGCCACAAGAGCAAGTTCGTGCGACCTAGTCGAGGTATGTTTTAGAATCGCATTGGCAGCCTACTCACAGAACACAGAATCTATAGGTTTTTTTTTGCATTTTTTTCTTTTATTCTTAGCATTTAAAACATGATATTCTGTTACGCTTACCAAATCACTACAGTTCAAATATACATATATTTTGTTTCTTATTTCTTGTTTTTAATTTTATATCTGTATATAATTTAATCTGTACATTACAGAGAAAAAAAAAACTTTCACAATTTAATATTTATGAAATTATAAGGAACAATAAGTATTATATTAATTGATTTACACGCGCTACGGTAGATACAATTGATACAAATTATTTTCTTCAAAGTTTTTTAATATTTAGTCTTTCTACAAGTTATTAAAAAATATACATATATAAAAAAAGATGAAAATAAAAAGGAATTATGACAGATGATAATTTGACCAGCGAATATACAAAATTCAGTTCCTTTTTTTCAGCTTCCTCAAAAAACATTTAGCTCTTAGCATTTCTGTTTTTCTTTTTACTTTTTATTCGTACACACATCAATTAATTCATTACTTTATTTTTAAGTTCTACAATTTTTTGTCTGTTGATTCTATTTAACACACATTCAAATCATCTTAAAACAAAATAACACTCTAGTTTGATGATCTATAAGGAAGGAAGGTGGTTGGATTGTTTAGCAAGAGGTGTAGACAGTTTGTAGTATATTAGTAGGTATGTATAGTAGAGGTGTATATCATATTTATTAATCATAACATTATACTTTATACTTTAAGTGAAAAAAAAAAACAATTGGGATGAAGCTACAAAAGAGTTAGGTATTCATTTGAGAGGGCACAAAAGAAAAATTACGCAAAAAAACAATATCCTACTATTATTAAATTTCTATTTAAATAATAATAAAATACTGCTAATAGATTCTAATGACCACTGCTGCTATGTTGTAGCTGCTTTTTACTTGACTGCTTGGCATGCTTTCTATGATGACTACCTCCGTTTTTGTCATGAACTGCGCCTGAAGCCATGCTGAGGCTTGTTGTCGGTGGGTTTGTACCCTGGCTTACTGTAGCTGGACCTTTAGGTGGATAAGGAATTCTAAAGAGTTGAATGTGAAGGTGATCACAAATCTCAAGGCAGACCTGAAAGAAAAATAAACAAATGATTAAGAATGTATGAAATCTTAAAATAATTCAAATAGTGGTTTATTATTTCTGTCTTCGTTTGATTTGTGTTGTAAACAAACTATCTACTTTGATTTTATTCCAACAATACTAATTCCTTTTTTCCAAAAAATTGGATCAAATTTGCCAGTGTTGTTCTTGTCAACTTTTGAAAATTTAAATGGTTTTTTGTCTGCAACCCTAGGATTGGGAAAGCTAAACGAATAAATAATTCTAAACAATTTAAACATGATGTCTTTAAACAAGTATCTAAATAGCCATTAAGAATAAACTATCACAAAGCCTCTATGTCTCTATATTCTAACTATGTGTCTAATTACCAGCAACTTTAAACTTTTATATCTAATCCAATTATCTTTTTTTTTTTATAAACAACATCTTCAATGTCTGTCTGTCTTCTAACCTTTTTTCTATATTTTTTCTATTATTATTTTTCTTTTTTTAGAAATTACTGAACTTTTAATTGATAAAGTATTATTTTTTCTATAGTATTTCAAGAGTTGTACCGAATAATGATTTGGCCGGATACCTGGTACCGAATATTCTGTAGCCTTTTAGATGCAACAAGTGTTGCAACACTTGTTAGGAGGAGTAAAAAGAGAGGAAAGAATGGTTTTGGTACAATGGTTTTTTAAATTATCCAAAAATTATTCCAGTTCGTTTTCGAGTAGGTATTACTATTTTGTTGTATAAATAATAAAGATGTACCGATAAGTACCGCGTCGCGTGAAAAGCAAATTTGATGTTCTATGTAATGCTGGCTTCCTACATTTATCGTAAGGTTTGGTTTAGCAGCGACAATCGCGAGTGTATCATGTTCCAGATCAAGAATGTAAAAGGCGAAACGATCTGCGACTTTTTACATATTTTGGAATTCAGTAAGGCATAAACATGGATGAGGCTATAACTACATATTTGTACATTGGTGTTCAATGTTCATGTATCTCTGATTGATATTAGATATTGATTTATGGAATCTTGATCTTTGATCCACGCTTAAACTTATTTTTTGCTATGATAATCTGGTACAACTTGCTTCCGAATCATCTCTTCCGGTCATTTTCATGACCTTTGATCTTGAATAGTTTGACGCATAGTTTATTTCGAGGTCGACTTTTTACAAATTGCTTATGACGTAGCTATGTAAAGGTGTATAAACTGTATTTTTAACAGTTTCACTGTCCCCATACAAAATTTAAATTTACACCCCTACGTTTACAATAAAAATTGATTATAGCTTGGCTAACCAATGTATCATTATGAATACATATTAGCTTCATTACTATTTCCATTTAATTTAGTCAAATGCAGTCATTAATTCAAAATGTTGCGCAGAAAGCTTTTTTGCAATTTCGATTTCAAAAATAATAATTGAATTTGCTTGCGTTGCCAACACACATCTTAGCTTAAAAAATTACTTCACCGTTGCCTCTTTATTTCAAGCGATTATAGTTCCCAGTGCGTCTGGCTTCCGCCATAACTATCAACAAGGATAAAAATGTCAATCGCAAAGCGTTGCTGGTTTGAACTTTGTTTATAATTTTGCTTGCTCTGGAGTTGGAACGCCGATCTTTACGATTACACACCTAGCGAAAAAACTCAAAATATTGTACATAATGTAAATCCGCTATATATTTAAATAAAATTTCCTTTTTCCAACAAATAAACAAAACATAATTTTTTAGCGTAGTACCACACGCTGGGTATCCGGTAGTAATTAATATTAAGAATAATATTTATAATAACGAAATAAATTAATATTGTTGTTATATTGTACTATTTGTACTATAGAATGTCAGTTTTTATTACTGACCATTCTGTTAATTTTCATTGAATGTTAATTAATTAATTTTCGATAAGTTGTTGTTGTTGTTCAAACACATTCAATGAAATAAATTAAAGTGATAATATCATTTAGTTTATACACATAGAGATATCATGTGTAAGTTTCAAATACTGCTCGTAGGATTTCGTTACTATAGATTTGTTTTTTTTTTTTTACTCTTGTAGCAATTATTTTTGAGTTAAAACGCAAGAGAAATAAAGAAAAACAAATGCAAATGTATGCAGAAGAATTTTCTTCTATTCGGTTTGATTGATTTTCGTTACAGGGAATTAGGGCAATAATAATTACTCGATTCGCTTGATTCCTCTTGATTCCTCTATGTTTATAAACTCAATGGTTATATTCTTAAAAGTAAGAAACACCTCAGGGAAGAGCTTGCAATCAATGCACGTAGAAAGATAATCGCTTTACGGAGTTGTATAAAAAATATTAAACTTCAACCTACGACATGGACTGAATACAGTACCGAGCTAAAACTTATTGGCAAACTTCCGCACCTCAATTATATTCCTCTCCCTCCGGAAATCTATTTTTATTTGTGTTGAAACGAACTTCGTATTGTTTAGCAAATTTAGAAATCAAAATATACTCTGCTAAATTTCAAATCATTACATGACATACATTTTAATAGGTGGAAAGATAAATAAATAAATCTTACTCACCTGCGAACAATATCGCATCAGATCTTGGGTTCCCCAAATCAATGTAAACCACAGTAACCAAATTTCCGGTACCACACAATTGAAATATTGATTAAGGAATAACAAAGCCGGTCCCAGTTGAGACCAATCCAGGTACTCCATTTCGCTCTTTGTCATATGAGCTATCTGAAATTGTACAAGAATTTAAAAATTTAAATTAAGAATTTGGTAAGAAATAAAAAATAACTTACCACAAGTTTATTGGTTACTTTAGCAGCAACCATACCAAAGGCGAGAATATACAACGACGAATGCAGTTCGAATATATTTTGTGGTGATTTTTGTGCAATTATGAAAGCGGGCAAAACCACCAACGATAGTGGGATGCTCGGTGACAGGACACTGGTGCCCTTTTTTTAGAAAAAGAAAAAAATCAATTAAAATGTTCATTTAAAATCTGAAAAAAGCAAATCAGGAGAAATTCTGGGCAAATATTATATCACTCTGCCCATAATTGTCCATCATTTGTTTTTAATGCAAAAAATACTTCTTTTGGCTTTTTTTTTTGTTTTTTTTTTTAATTTGCTTTGAGAAAAAAAAACATAAAAATACGATGATACTTGACATTGAACATAAAGAAGAGTGCACATGCAAAAGAATAAACCAACCCAGTTTAATAAGCCTTAAGTTTAGAAAACATGCAATAAAATAATAAACCATCACAATACATATTAGAGTTAGAAATGATTGTATTTTTTGTTTGTTAAGTGGATCCATACACTACTTCTAAATCACTTTCACTGGTGTTGTACTACAAAAATATTTTTTTGTGAATAATTTTATAGCGCACAGTTTAAACTAAAAAAATAAAATAAATTATAGGATTAACCAAACTTATAATTGCACTAATTAGGTTTTTTCTGATCATTCAAAAGGGTAAACAAAAAAATAATCAATTTAATTTACCAAATTTTTCTAAACACTGGAAAACATGTAAATTTGTTAAGACATTTTTTTTTTCAAAAACGAATAATTTCGTGTTTTTTTTTATATTTTTTGTATGAGTAGAAATAATATTTATATACTTAACAAATTTACAAAATATTTTCGCAGGGTTGATTTGTAATTTTTTTTTTAATTTAAATTAAATTTTATAGAAAATTTTAAATTTTGATTTTTCTCTATTTGCTTACAGCAACTGATGATCCATTTTTTCCACAACCTCCAGTCATAACGACTTTTGCGTAGCGCAGTGCTAGTAATGTATCAATGCCGGAGGCAAAACAAAGGGGCATGATTCTTACATCGTGTCCTGTGTATGGGAGCTAAGTAAATTAATGATATAAAATTTTGTTTTGCATTTTCTTTTTTTTTTTTTGCTGGCATTTCCTGTTAAAATTTGATTGCTTGTGGAAAAAATTTTGAAAACAAAAATGGAAAATTAAAACTAAAATAATTAAATTATAATAAATTTTGTTTGTGCTTTTTTAATTTCCAGAAGATATTTACTGCTTTTGAGTGCCAAAAAAAAATAAATAAATAATTATATTATAGTCAGCTTGAAAAAAGATTCTAGAAAAACTGTGTACACGCAATATTATGTCGCTTTAGCAAAGCTGATAGAAGATTGATAAGAAACAAAGAGAAAAAAAAATAGATAACCATAACCGAGAAAAAACAAATATACATTATATTAAATGTGTGTCCTTTATGTCTTCGTGGTTATTTTTAAACCTCCTCGGTGCCTTTTTTTATTAAGGCTTTAGTTTAACCTCCTTATAATGACGGTGGGAAACAAGTTAGTGCAGAATGGTCTTCAAGTTTTAAAGTAGAGTGGGATGCCTTTACTAACAACCTTGCAATCAAAGTGTGTTCCCACCAAGCCACTTCAATGATTTGACGGCAGCGAATCTATTTTCTTCACAAAATCAAAGAGACCCCTAGAATTTTCGCTGACCACGTATCTATCCTGCATTCCTTATGAGTTTGGCTTGCCGAGTTGGTGGTGTTTAATGTGGTGAAACCTAGAGCTATGCGATTTTGGAACTATTTAGTGCAGAAGAGTCTCCCATGGACCGATGGTAGTCGGAAGTAGAGTGGGATGCTTTTACTATCCACTTTGATGATATGGCAGCGAAGGACTTTTCTTCACGGAATCAAACAGACTACTAGAATTTTTGCTGACCACGTATCTCTTGAGTATGATGTTGCCTAACTGATAATCCCTCGCATTTTTTAAAGTAACGGCTAGGAAATAACACTTTTCTAGTCTGCTAAAGTTTGAAGATAAGACACATTTTTTGCTTAATAAAGTAATTCATGCTAAGAAAATACTTTGCAATTAAAAATCAAGTACGACTGTTAAATTCTAAGTTGACTTTTTTCCTTAGTGTAATTAATTTCTGTCTTTAATGGGTTACAGCAGTTTTAAAACTCTTCACAGAACGATTTGACTGTAACAGTTCGGGCTTTAGCCCATGTCACGTGTGCCATTTTAAAGAATGACCGCTAAATCGATCAGATTTTGATTTTGCATTTGATTTATCGATGCTTTGTTCTCAAATTTGTTGTCGCGTTATCATGTAACATAATATCTAACATCATTTTTGAAGCAATTGTAGTGGCCTGTTGGTTGTTTTGAATCGAAAACGAAGAAAATGGGATTTACTGTCAATGAAGACAGAACGAAATATATGCTATCAACGGGAAAGTTAAGAGAATCCACTATTACAACGCAAAATAACATCAAACGAACTACTCTTGCCAACCGCTGTTGGCATTTAATCAAGGAGAAGTTATACCTTAATCCTCGGAAGCTTGCTGTATGAGGTAGAAGCATGGTGCATGGGCCTTGAATGTTTCGGATAAAAACTTACTTGGGTGCTTTGAGAGAAAGATACTTCTAGTGATTTCTTGTTATATCGAAGGAATTAGGGGAACAAAATTTAACGACGGGTTCTACGGGCTGGCCAAAATACAAATTTTGATATGGACGGGACTAGTGGAGCGTAGGTACAACAACGCAACAGTCCTACGAGTCTTCTTATCCAATCCTGATGATGTACTCAGCATCGGGGGACCCTCAACAGATGGCACATAGAAGTGGTAAACGGCCTCAGCCAACTTGCTGTGCATAACTGGTTGCAGATTGCTAGGAACAGTGCTGGCTGGAGAAGCATGTTGGTTGGGGCCGTAGTACCTTCTGGGTTCTAAGCGCAATCTAATCTAAGGTAAGTAATTTGTTTGATGTTTATTCTGTTGTCACAAATAAGTTCAAGGAATTGTTTAAGATTTATTCAATAATTAATACCAACTAATTAAACTGCCATTTTAAATTTTAATAATAATAACTATCGTCATGTAATCTTATTAAGAACTAAGGTCCAGTGATCAACTTTTTGTGAGTGTTAATAATTCTACAGTAGTACAGGCGACCTACATTTGTCTTCTGAATTTGAACGGCTATAGAAAGGAAATGCACTTTATCACGAAAAATAAAACTCTTCGAAGGAAAAACTGTTGGGTAAGTAGCTGTGTTTAACTCCGGTGTAATACTACGCTACGAGAACTTAAATGTTAAATCTAAACATTTTAAAATATGTAGATATACTATATAGCTCTGTTTCAGACGTTTCCGAAACTACACATTTCAGCTCAACATAATGTCAGTTGAGTTAATTAGATAGTTTTAGACAACATGTGAAACAGAGCTAATATCACAAGCAACATTCAAGTAATACTTTTCAATTCCAAATTGTTTTCTCGCAATAAAAACATCTCCCCAACAATACCAAGTACTTACAGTACCTAACCTATCACTCTAAAGGTTTATGTTGTACCCTTCATTACCCACTTATCACCCAAAGTATTTTAAATATAAATTCTTATAAAATGTTCACGGATAAAATGACGTATCTTCTTGAAGATAAAAGAGCACAATAAAAGAGCACTTAAGCTGATGTTTTTTAAAAATGCATAAATAAAAAGAAGATGTACAGTACACACGTCAACATCACAAACTGTGCTATAGGTTTGTGCTAAGAATAAATGTTTATTTTAAAATATGTATAAAATGTCAGCTCTTTTAACACCACAAATTTACCAAATAAAATGATGAAATGAGATTTTTTTGGAAAAAGAATATAAAAGTGGTGTGTGGGTGTGCATCTATTCCAGAGCCAATCTCTTGTGTTAGTTGGACATACAGAACAAAGAACATTAAATTGTTATCCTTTTGAAAATCGAAAGAGATTATAATATTTTTGATGAATTATTGTTTGTTTCTTTAAACCAAGCGAATTAAACTACAGCATTATGTAGATTCCATTCCATTTAATTATTATGATTTACTAGATCGCCAGTGTTAAAATGTTTGGAAAATTAGTCATTTTTATCCTGGATGAGAAAGATTTATTTGTTTAATAGAATTTAAATGCTTTATGGTTCCTAATTGTAATCAGTGTTATAATATTTGTACAATTTATTTTTTTTTTAGTTGGACTACTACAACAACTTTCAGAATTAATATTTATTATAATATTTTTTCTTACAGCAACAGATGAACCGTTTTTTCCGCTTCCGCCTTCAATAAACATTTTTGAAAATGCAAAGACATTCAAAAAATAACAAAATGTTATTCCCACAAGAATTATATAATTCCAATTACTGCCAACAATTGGTATCTGTTAAAATGAAGGAAAGTTTTATAATATCCTTTTATTTGTTTTTTGTATGAAAAAAAAACTTTATCATTGTTTTGCTGAAATCGAAATAAAAAAAAGGGATATGGAGGACCCGAGGAGGAGAACACATACATCGCAAAACGAAACGAAATAAACAAAACGCACAAGAAAAAACGAAAACAAAAATATAATAAAAAATAAAATAAATACAGCAGGCTTCATAACATTCCTTACACAAAAAAATTATCTTAGTAAAAAAATGTATTAATAATATATATATATAATATATGTATACTATATCATGCCATTATGGACACATTTTCTGTAGAGAGGGAAATTTAATAAAATAAATAGTTGTATGTAGTAAGTTCCCAAAATTTAAACATTTTTTTTTTAATTTAAATTGATCTTTTTTTCATATTTTAATTTAAACTTGCATTATCGTTTCATACAAGTTTTATAATAAAATATTTGATATAAAAGCTTAAATATAGCCAAAAGATTGTATTTAAAATAAGATTGGTTGTTATTATTTTTTCTTTTATTTTGAGCCCATGAGAGACTTGAACTTACTGCAACTGTGGAGCCGTTCTTTCCAACACCGCCTGCCAAAATTACTGAGAATATGTAAAATAACGACAATAGACCACAAACGATGGTCATTAGGGCAAGTGCTGTCCATATTTGAATGTTAAATATCTATAGGTATAGAATTCGAATTGGGAAATTGATTTTTGTTTTGTTAAAAAAAAAAATTAAACTTGAATGTAAATTGTAATTTTGTTTTTAAACTTGAGATATACAATATTTGAAAATCGAAGTGATATGAAATATCTATTTCTTCTAAAAATTGAGGGTTCCTGATAAGAATTTCAAATGATGCACTTGGTTCTCATGCATAATAATATGTTGGATAATATGCGATTGTTTATTGTTTGACGATATTTAAATTATGTTTAATGATTTAATATAAGTCGAATGTAAAGACTTAAGGTTTTCAGTTTCAGTAAAGATTGGTTTAGATCTAACAAAACATCGCATTTTTGAGCTACATTATGTATGTACTATTAATTAATAATAATAAACCTTCTGAGATTGTATTTAATTTAATTGCTTCAATTTTGTAATGTTTAAATTATTAAAAAAAAAAGCTCCGAAGGACCACCGCCTAGTGACTAACACTCTCAAACAATTCTTTTGTGTGTGTTGTTCTACAGGATTGGAGGGGACATACGATTTTTCGTCGAATCCGAACTACTAAGTTGAGATAGACTTTTCATGACAATGATACTCTTGGGATTTGTCAGTTTTTAGTTTCTTTTTTTACTCATGACACGTCCTCTATTCTTCTAATATTCCGTTGGAAGTGAGTTCCAAAGACGGATATTAATTATACAAAAACTGACGTAAGGGATGAGTCCGGATGAGTATCGTAAATGGATAAGTTGCCCAGATCTATTTGAGGAAGTAATTCTTATCCTTTCATAAAGAAAATTCGGTTCGTGCGTTAGCAAGATGTCTGAAAGTAGGACCAATATGCGAAACTCAAGTAGACTGTTTATGTCATGGTGAACACTTTTCTAGAAAAGTTTGATACGCGTTCGTATCTGCGTAGTCCAGAGATATATATAAGCCCAAGTTTTTTTTTTTGCCTTTTTAGCATGTTCGAATAGAATATTGTTCAATAAAACAGGAGGAAAGTAAGATAAGTTTAATGGTTTTTTGGAAATGACTACGACGCATTTCAACTTTGACTAGTTCAAAAGGAGAATATTTAATCGGGACCAGTTCAAAATTCTGTCAAGATCTTCATTAACGCAGTAAATATAATGTTCAATGAGTCTAAGTGGAAAACTTAAAATCGAAACTGCATACAGAGATATTAGGCTGTATTTAATACTGGAGGGCAGTGAGGAAAACAAGGGGGCCTAATATTGAACAGTACTGCACAAGGTTCAAAGTTAAATTCGCTTAACAAAACAAAATGTCCAACGGAGTCGAATGCTTTTGAAAAGACTAACATATCAAGAAAAGAAACTTTGTCATCATCCATTGATTGTAGCAAATCTTCCATAACATTCACTAGAGATGTAATGCAGCTGTGTTTTTTGCGAAAACCGGATTGCTTTGGTGTTAGAAGTTTAAATTTATTTATTTTCTGTAAAATTCTTTCGGACTTTTGATAGGAACGATGGGTTTGTATGAATCATTCAATCAATGGGTATGAATCATTCTTAGAATTCTTAGTCACAGACAGAATTTTCGATTGTTTTCATTGTACAGGGTACTCACCAGTTGTAAGAATGAAGTTAAAAATATGCTTTATATTAAGTGAAAAAATCGAAAAGATTAGTTTTAAAAACGAAGAGTGAATCTCATCCAGACCTACAGTGTTTGAATTTATTAATACTAAACTTTCAACTATGGTTGAATCGTCAATAGCCTTAAGGACTTATCTTCTTAATATCTTTACATCAGATCAGCAAAGTGCTGAAAATCACTTGACGCATGCTAAATCAATAAGCTTTATCTCAGTCTCAAATCTCCTTGTTCTGAGCTAATGTTCTCAATTTTTTAAGCTAATTCCAGCTTTCTCATAAAAGCTTTCTTATAAAAAAAAATGTACATACGAAATCTCCAGAAAAATGAGATCTGACCTCTGAGGCTGAGATAAAGCTTCTGCATACCACCCAATGTCACCGATGATTGCTGCCCAGAGAATTGAAACCATATAAAAAGACTTTTCTGTACACAAATAAGCAAATGTAGTCTTCCACCGTATCCACTATCCATCCAATTATGCAAAAGATGAATGCCAGAACCTACTCATGTACAAACAGCTCACAAAACCGGTTATCACGTACTGCCCATTTGGTTCACGATGACAAAGACATAAACTGACAGTGTTCGACACAAGCTTCTCGAAATAAATAAAGTAACATAGTCACCAAACAATAAGGCATAGTAAAGGTATTCGAGGAGCGATCTAACAGCTGATGAAAGGGGAAAAATGTACAACGGGTAATAGGGCAAGAAAACGCAGTATTTGAATGGGGAAGTGATATTTTGGTGAAATGAAGCTAGGACTTGACTATCAGCTCCTTATGCCTGATCCTTATCTTTACAAAGGCTATGTCCTGAACGAAATACCGATTCATATCGCTGTTAAATGTTGCATATAAGATCCTACACTGTGTGAGCGTGATACGGCCGACGTTCTAATACACTTTGTTCGGCAACTACCAGCACGGCTTGCGACCAGATAATGATGAGCAGAAAGGAAGAGCTAATACTGGGTCCTTCCGAAAGATGAGTTTTTCCACGAAGGAAGGAAAATGTAGGAATGACACAACCGCGAACTCTGTGAGCTGCCTTGAAATGTTACTGAAGTCGAAAAAGCCAAAAAAGTCTAAACTAAATTAGATCGGCTACATTGAGAGAATGGACAATAATGATCCATCCAAGAAAGTCTGCCAATAGAAGACTCCAACTTCGATACTAAAAAAAAAACACCGAGCAACCAGGATGATTTCAGTTTTTTCTCTATAAACTACCAAGAATTTTATACAGATAGGCTGCTTATCTTATACTTATAATCGTTACTTCATACCGTACAGGACTGTAAGATTTCACAGAATCAATGAGATATTTTCTCTATCGCCAGTAAAAATGAAAAGAAATAAAAGGGTCAGTAAGAATTATTCGATATAAAGTAAGATATTGTACTTGTAGTGATATCTGGTGCTTAATTTAAGAAAGTTCCACTTTTTCTAAGCTTTTGTGTGTGAAGGTTGGTCAAATAACTTTATTTATTCAAAGCGAACGATGCAAAAATATTCATCCGAGTCTTTCAAACATATTTTATCATTAATATGTGGGAACTGATCTTATCAAAAACTCTACCACCAACGTACTCGGTGTCACCGTACACCCATTCCTAAAACGCACTTAGGAACGACTGATTGGACGACCCACAGTGTACAATTATAAAGCCGAAGCTCAACAAACATCAAGAAATAAACTATTCTTGTTAGTATCTTGTTACTTTTTTGGTATCTTTTTTAATCGATTCCTTTCTATAAATACGATGTTTTGTAGACTCTCTTCTTTATCTTAAAAACCTATACCTGACTGGGAAATAACAGCATTCACAATTTCCTCTATTTCATTATTTCATAAAACAATTATTTAATTTAATTTAATTTGTTCTTGTAAAAATAAAGAAATAATGTATTATGTACATGTAAATATGGAAAATAATACAATAAACATCATTTGAACTGTTCAAACATTAAAAAAAATTAATAGTAAAAAAAGTGATATTGTGCACATTCAGAAAAATATATAGGTAAAATAAATAGAACCATAACAAAATAAAAAAAAAGAATAGTAGAAAAAAACATCTACTTTCTTCACTTTCATGTAATAATTACGAAACAAAATCACACAATGTGAAAACATTTATATAATGAATTTGAAACGATGTGCATTTTTAGAATTTTTGTCAGCACACTTTTTTTGTAAAAGTGGTAACATCAATGAGAACAACAAAAGAAAGAAATAAAAAAAAATCACTCGTTTCGTTTTCGAAGCCTAAATCTCCTGGAAAATGTTCTTTGGAAAGTAAATTGTTAAAAAGATTTATTAAAAAAATAATAAAATTTAAGGAAAATTTTACTCAAAGTCAATTAAACGACACTAACCTTAGAAACCCAAATTTCTGGACCGAAAATAGCTGAAACTACATGAATTCCCATAATGGTGATTTGAGCCTCTGTGACATCGATCTTTCCAAATCGTAGAGTTCCCGAGACATAGGTTTGCCAATGGGCGCAGTAGAAAAGTGTTATGGCACAAAAACACTAAAAGTAGAATTTACAAAAATTTTTTTTATTAATTTTGTTAGTTTAAATATTTTGTTTTACCTGGAAGAATAGCCAGTTTGGAAAATGCCCTAATTGGCATGATATACACGCTGAGAGAGCTACAAATATTGTTGATATCGAGTCGCAACCATGATCGAATAGTTCACCCAGTGGTGACGATGTGTTTGTGCGGCGGGCCTGTTTACCATCGATTGAATCTAAACTTTGATAGACAAACAAACCAAAGGCACATAGCAGACATGCCCATCGGGGCGGAGGTGATGTCCCATCGGGACTATATCTGTAAAAAAAATATTAAAATTATATTATAACTGAATTTATGTATTTTATTTTGGCTAATGTTACTTTTTTGAAATAAAAGAAAACGATATATTAAAATAGGCTTTAGCAAGGAGATGTATGTCTTTAGTAGGTACTGTTTTTAGCCTGGGCAAACATATATACAACTGAGAACTTGTCCTTGGGATGGTAATAAACCCACCAAAAGGCTTTAGAATCGCAGGTGTCGGTCAACTGTCAACTGCATGTAAGTCTGGTGGCGGAGGAGGCAGGAGGAAGTAGTGTCTGTAATCCGTACTGGGCGGCTAAAGGAGTCTGTTTTTCTTTATTAGTCGGCCTTATTCGATATGTGGTTGACTAAAAAACATCATGATGTTATATGCTATCATATCAATTAAAAATAAATTATCAAGAGCTACTCATTTTCTGGATAACACAATCATCATACATATATAAGAGTAATTGCTGTGGCAGCGATAAAGGTCAAAGGAAATTGAAGCGTAAGACCGGACAGGAGGGCGAAGTTGGATGGTCTCAGACACTGGTTTTTGGCACTGTCTGCAAAAATGGAGATTAAAGAAGAAGATACAACAACGAATTGTACGGGCTGTGTAGCGACACCAACCTTGTCACAAAAGTGAAAAGTAACTAAGGTGGCTGGGTCACAAAGAGTGAATGGACACCAATGATCCGGCCCCGAGCATTGTTTTCGGGTTTCAACAATGGTCGAAATGGACAGCTCTTCGAATCATTGGAAATTCTACTGGGAGTGAAGTTGCACCAGCGTTGGAACAGCGGAACAAAAGGGCATTTATTCGAGGCCGTTTAAAAGGCTTGCCCATTTATACATTGCCTATGATAAAGGTATGTCTTCTGGCAAAAAATATCAGTGACGACGTATGCTAATCACAATCGATCGGTCTAAGAATAAGTGCAAAAAGAAATAATATAATTGCTCAAATGATGAATTTTGATATAATCCAAATTTTAATGGCCGAATTTGCCATTCTTTATTGTAAGTGTATGTGCCAGTCTTTTCAGCTCCAGTTATGAGTAACCATTGGTTATTTCAGTTGTTAATCAGAGACTTTGTGTGTGTTTCTGTAGTTACCAGCTAAAATAACAATAGTTCAAACTTAACCAGAGCTAAAAAGACTGGCTCTAAATTTAATAAAAATCAACAAGCTTGAAACATAATTGGCGTATTAAAAGTCTATTTATTTCATAGAACTATTCAGACAGCGTTTTTATTACCATTTAATTGCTGCACTAATATAAAAGTAGTAAACCAGCTAGAAAACATTTCATCGCTCTTAACTAACTAATCCATATAATCGGCAATCAGAAAAATACATAACTAAAAATAGATTTAAAACAAGTGTATAAATTGTCGTGTGCTTTTTGTTCAGTTGTGTTCTATTTCATTTTTACAAACAACAAATTCAAATCTTTTCGCAGATACCCAAAGTCACAATTTAAACAAATTATGTACATAAATGCTCTTGTGTTTTATCATTGAACTTTTACTAATCGTAGAAAATAAAGCACAAGACATTCGAAAATTAGAACAAACGAATACATTTTATGTATGCAAGTTGTTAGCCTTATATAATTGAACATTGAATATTGTTGACCCACCTTCCCCTAGATGCCTAGAGGATATAAAACTTTTATAAATTAATTATTATCGATGAAATAGCTCACGAACTATTCTATGAACCAAACCGATGGGAAAGTATACAGCACTCTTCCATTTGAAATTCAATTAAATCGACCAAGTCCAAGATAAGAGCTCGACCCTCTCGCATAAATCAATAACAATTCGCCTTTTAGTAAGTAATTCAATTTTAGAAGGTGGATAGATTAAAAATAAAGCGATATGATGAACATGACCGTCGTTGACGAAGTGACAATCTGAGGAAATTAAGGTTATGGGGCCCTGTAAAAAAACAACAAAGAGGAAATAACGGACTTTATATTTAATCAAGTTGCAGGAATCAATAGTTATGTTCGTTGAATTTTACCCAGGTTCGACCCAAGTTTTCTTGACAGCCCCAAGAGCTGTCAAAAAACCTGGGGCCTAACTCTGTAATTCGATTAGAAAGTAAAAACTGTTCGAATATTGTTTCCGATTCTAATTTCAAATGGCACACTATATGACTTTCGAATCGAGAGGAAATGTTGTAATGTCGAATTCCTTTGAAATAAAAAGTTGACTTTTTTCGGACTAATTTCTTTTTTTCCGAAAATCATGATCCATAGACAATATAAAGTTGCTTTTTTCCCCTCAGATCAACTATTCTTGAATCTCGATTTGATGGCAAGATTCACACATATTTGCACACATACTTAACAGATTTGATTTCTTCTGTCAGACGAGCCGTTTAATTGTGTAGTTTGGTTTATTTTAATATAGATTTCTCAAATAAAATAATTTTAAAATAATCTATTGGACGTGAACCTTGTTGTAAATAGTGCAATATGTTAATAAAGTGAACTTAAGTGAATTGTTTAGATCGCGTCTATAAAATATACACCACACAATTACAGAAAAAAAGCAACTTTGTTGTTTCAACATCCATAGGAAGGAAAAAAAGTCAACTTTTCCGATCAAATCTGAAAAAATCTAAAGAATTCGACATAAGGAAACCTTAGCAACTTTCAAATGATTGTTCTGAGTCTCACTGTTTTTTTTTTTTTGTCAAAAATGACATTTTAAATTCAACTAAAAGCCAAATATTTCTTTTTTGATTATTTAAATTGTTTTGTTGATAATAATTGCGCACGTTCGGGTGCATACCAAAAGAGCTATCTGGATACGCCTGTATCGTATGAGT
Organism: Baccha elongata; assembly: GCA_951217065.1. Lineage (NCBI taxonomy): Eukaryota > Metazoa > Arthropoda > Insecta > Diptera > Syrphidae > Baccha > Baccha elongata. The sequence continues at coordinate 18,040,412 of OX578274.1, read as the reverse complement.
TTGCGAACGACCAAAACCGGATAGGTGTCAAATGACACACAAACACATATTCGTAGTCAGCTGTTTGCCAATCCTCCCTTGGCTTCGTGAGTATACTGAACATTTTAGGATACTTTCAGATTAAGAATATGGTCGATCAGTCGTGTTTTACAGCAATAGTAAAGTATGCGAACCACAATAGTTGTGCACGCGAACGCAAGCATTGAATTTCATTATGGATATCTAAGGATTCTGTTGGCTTGATGAAGAAGTTTGTGAATTCATATAAATATAATCAGATTATCAGATACACATAATGGGCTTATCAAATAAAAAGTAATCTGATAAAACGAAAATTCAGTGACGGAATAATTTAATTATACAAAATATTTTTCTAGTTTTGTAAAAAATGTTTGCCTTTAGATGTTGTTATCGGGTGTCCCGGAACGGAATCATTGTTCAATTACAATTTTTGTAAGGATCCAGATCTACCGTAGAACGGTTATGTGGTGTTTCGAAAACAAGAGAAGAGCGAGCAAACTTCATTATGGCCCAGAGAAAGTAACTGAAATTTTAAGTGTCTACCCTAAATAGAAAAAGGATGAATTCATTTAGAACAATGTTTCTTCATACCAAGAACGCGCAAACAAAAATCCGCCAATAGGGAATTTTACCATCTTGTCAAAAGAAAAAATGACAGCTCCCACTACCCGAATGACAGATTGAAATATGTATCGAACTTTTTTTTAAACTGACTGTCAAGCTCAAAATCTTGTAAGAGTATTTTATAAATAATCTCTTTTTTTCCTGTGAAATTTGAGATTTCCGTGCACAACATTAAAATATCCGCTTTTAATGTCTGTTTTTAATCAATTTGTCAAATATAAAAAAAAAATTTAGCTGTCATCCGCGTACTGCTGATTTTGACACTCCTCTGCGAACGACAAAGAGATAAATCGTTGTTACCTAAAAAGCCCTATAAAATGTTTTCATGTGTCAGTCTTTAGATCAAATCTTCCAAATTTACGAGATCGGATGTTTCTTGGTGAGATTTGCTCTTTTTCCCTTCTTTTCATTTAAATGAAACATCAAAAATGCAAACAGATCAAATCTTTTGCAGGAAAGAGCAAATCTTTTCGTAAATGAGAAACGCTATTAATGTTAGCTTCTTTTGCTAGCTCGTCGTCGTCGGAATGGAGGTGGAGAGTTTATAGCAAAACTGATAAAAAAATTAGTAAAATACTTTCCGCAAGAAACTTTACCTTTACCTTATTCTTCACCCTTTTCCCAATCCATTATTTTAATAACTTTTATTCAGAAAAAAAAAAACATCTTTCTGACAACTGGATTCGAACTTAAAGTCGGTTGCAGTTCCAACAAAAACACCCTGCAAATATTTTGCTTTTCCAAAAACCGATATAAATGTAGGTTAAAATTAATATATACCATACATAACAATAATTTGATAACAAAATGTGTTTTCGGGAGTTAGGTAATGGTTCTACGACCGACAACAACACCAATAGAAAACCTTGAAAAGAAATTGAAATTGAAACATTCGATCTGAGTTCTTATCAAAGTTTTAATGAACAAAAACTTCCGCAATATAATTGCTGACATAACGATCATGAAAAGCTTGGGAAAGTTCTTTTTTTTTAGAAAGGGAGAACTACTCTCAGATAGACTTAAATGTTGACAACACCAATCAACATACAAGATTTTTGCAAAGTAGCACAATTTGGACACAAATATCTATGACCCTGATTAGACCAGACCTTTTCCGTACGTTTCGTCATACATCTTTTTGAGATTTTGGATGAGGGGTGTAGGAACGAAGGAGGAAAGAAGTAACAAAAGCACGTATGAAAATTTTAAGACTTTCTGGTTGAACTCTGACGTTTCTTGTTTGACGAAAGGAAAGCGAAATTGAATTGTTTAGAATATTTAATATTGCTACTGTTTTTATATAATTTTGTTGTAAATGTGAACAACAATTGAAAAGAAACTATTAGCAATGATATTTAACAATAATATTTGTTTTTTTTTTCAACCAAAAAAATTACAACTTCCACAACTTCGCTTTCCGGCGTCAAACTTTGCTTTCCGGCGTCAAAATTACGAATGGAAACGGGCAAATATCAACGAACCGTCTAATCACCATAAAACGTACCTGTCGGAAAGACGAAACACGTCCCGTACGAAAAAACGACTGGTGTAATCAGGGTCTATAATTCGGAAAAAAATAGATATTGCCACATTAAACGTTAGCAAATAAAATTCATTCATTTCATTTATTTCATATGAGCTAATATTACAATATACTTCGAGATAAATCTCATAGATAGTATTAAAAATTACTTTACTAAGAACCTTAATATGGAAAGGCATTTAACCGAAAAGCTCTTGAAAGCAAAAACCGCTATAAATGTAGCATGGAAGCAATGTTTCAACAATAAAGATATTGCTCACAGCAGTAAGTTTAAAGTCTTTGAAGCAGTGTCAGAATCGGTTATGTTTTATGCGGCTCAGGTGTGGGGTGGAAGGAAATATGAACAAGTGGAAAAACTCCTGAGGTTTTATATAAAACGGATTTTTCGGCTTCCCCCATGTGCTCCAAACTATATGATAATGTTGGAAACAGGTCTATCCCCTTTGTTTATCAAAACGTTAAAGCTACAAGTCGATTACATCCTTAAAGTTTTAAATATGCCACATGATCGTCTTCCAAAAAAAGTAGCCCTCCAAGCCATACAAACCCAAACTGGATGGTTCAAGGATTGGATTGAATTAGCCGAACAAATGGACTTTGAGTTAAATTTCAGTGACCCAGTATCATGGAAACCTACTCTATATAGTTTTATCGCTCGGTTGGATGAAGCGTCGAGACAATCGTACATAGAGCAAGCAGCAGGTTCATTGCACAGAACGATTTATAGCAGGCTTGACTACAACCTCAACCAAAAAAACTATTTTCGAGACGATTGTACAATCGAGCAAATTTCGAATATGTTCCGGCTGAGAGGAGAGCTTCTTAACTTAAATTATATTCCACACCGCCAAGACCTACCGTTACTATGTAGCCTTTGCAATATGGGGGAGCGGGAGGATGTGTTTCACTTTGTTGGAAGGTGTGCGGTTCTAAGAGAAACAAGAAGATACACGTTGGGCAGTGACTATTTAACAGATGAAGCAATATTGGAGCTCCTTCACGAAATGGATGTATACAAGTTGTTTAGGTATTGTAAAACAGCACTCAGGTATAGAAGCCAAATTTTAAATGAAGCCTTTTAGTTATAAACTAACTTTAATTATATTAAGACATATTTAGTTGTCAATCAGGCAGACGGCAATGCCATGCAATATTGATTGTATTATGTATAATGTATAATAATATTTTTTAGACAAATTAAAATCAAATCTAACTAACTATTAAAAATTAAATAACAATAGGTACATGTGCACGAAAAAATGATGTAGATATATTAAATTCATAAGTCGAAAATGCAAATCAATAGTAAAAATAATAATTTAAAAATTTTGAAATTATTATAGAAACATTTTTAAAATATCTTAAATTTAATTGGACATGTGTTTGAGTAGTTCCCTTCGAAATCGCGATGACAAGATGGTTCTTTGCAAATGGTGTGGAAGATTATTCCACAACCTAATTGCATTGACAAAGTAAGATCGTTCTTCTACAGGATGTTAAAATTGCTGTAATACAAATTTCAGGCCTCTGGGTGAATGAAGGAAGTTAAAATTTTCATACAAATACTCAGGGCAATTATTATGAATTATATCTTGTAGTTTCAGAATAGATTATCTATCCAAACTCATACCAAAAAGACAAGATTTTTGCTGTGAAATGCTTATATACCTTGGCAAGCCGTAGATGAACCTTATACAGTCATTGAACGCAACATTTACTTTTCGCTTGCAATGTATACCAGTCTAAACAAGGGTATACATTGCAATTGATGCAATTGAATAAAAAAAATGGCAGCAACATGACTTCACCAGATGCATTTTCATATTCGAAGTCAGCAAGTTCGAGAACGTTCTGAGACTACGCAATCCACTGTAAATTCTTCTAATGGCATCTGAGGTAGCCTCACAACAACTCATTTTACTATTAATAATAAAACCAAGATATTTCATTCGTTCAACATAAGGTAACATAAAACCATTTAGGTCAAGGGAAGGAACATCAACTAGAGGTATATCTCTTCTTGAAAACGCCCTACCAAACGATTTAAGATGATTCAATTTAATTTTGTTTAACTCAGCCCACCCCTGAATGTGGAACAAATCTTCATTAACTCACACGACGCAGTCTTCTAACAATCCAGGTTTAATAGCAAGATATATAGTGACATCATCTGCATAGATGTGTACATTACAATTAACAATAAAATCGGGAAGATCATTAATGAAGACGGAGAAAAGTAGTAGAAATTAATCAATCCCAATTTCCAAAATCCCCAGGTACTGTTAAATACGAAAAATATTGAAATCGATGGCCTACCAGGAGGCCCCATTTGCCCACATCACATAATCATTGTATATAAATTTCTATAGTACAATCATGGAGCAGCGCCATCTAAAGAAAGTTGTGAACCGCACATTTGGAGGTTCTTACATTTACTAAGTGTCTATTCTGTTACCCTAACAATAATCGTCAACAAAACAAATTAACAATGTTTAATGTATTTTATTGGCTCTAAAATCCATATTTCCTTGACAAGAGTCGTAAACAAAACAAAAATCATTTATGTTTACGACTGCTGTTAGGGTAACAGAATGAACACCTAGTAAATGCACGACCCTAAAAATATGTTATTCACAAGTTTCTTAAGATTCATCATGAAAATACTATAAAAATGTATATACAATGACATAATATACTTATCTGAGAAAATTTAATTTTAATATCTAGAATAACACATTCTTTACCCTCGAAATTATGAATACATTTGTTTTTTATTAAAAATTACATTTTAAATTTCCTATACAAAAAAGTAGTAGGTAAGTCGGGATTTTTAAGTCCGCCTCAGACGTTATCGAGAAATTCGATATTTTAAAATGCCGTTATTATGGCAGTTCAATGCCTATACTTTTATGGCAGGTATCGTTATTTTTAGACCTTCAGTGACCTACAAATATACAATAAAAACACTACCTTTACAAAAAAAACACTTCCTTACCTTTTTTTCTTTATTTTTTGCAGAATTTTAATAATGAAAGCGCACTCCTACTTTCTTTAAAGTTTAATCAAAAATTAATTTTTTGGTTTCTATCTATTAAGCCAAAAAAAAAAAACAGATTTTTTTCCTTTTTTAACAGACATTAACAGAATTTTGAGCCTCTCCCATTATCAGTCAAAGGGTTATGTTAATGATAAAGTTGCTCTACACGTCTAAAACCTAATGCATTCATACAGTTTTTACTCAACCCAATAATTTAATTGATTTCCTCGTCTACAGAATTATATGGGGTTGGTTGGTTAATAACCCTCCATTTGTTTTGTTGGGAACAAATTATATGCGGCAGTCCTAAACAATTTATTGTCTTTATAATCAAATCCGAATTTTATTAAGAGGTCGTTGGGTTACTCAGCAATAGTTATCTACTAAAGTTTGCTTCTACTTTCAAAGCGTGATTTTTTAAAAAAAAGCTCACATCGTCAAGCTTTATGAGGTTTAGAGTTTGAATGAATAAAAAAACTTTCTACAAACAGATTCCGAGTTTAAAATGTTATGCCATAATGATTCATAACATACAATTATTCATTTGATTAGACATCTGAAAGTCGTTGACAGTTATAAATGTATTTTGTGTAAAACAGGAATAACGCACAAGTGAAAGCTTAATATTCGATTAACTCGATTAGATTTTATATTAAAAAGATGATAATGTATGTCATCAAGATATTGCACAACAAATTTTATAAATGTAATAAAATGATTTTATCTTAGAACAATATAAAGTAATAATAGGTAAGCCAAGATATGTAGAGCGAATAAACACAAATGCTCTAGTACAAGAAACAGAGACATACCTCAACTTCGTTTATTTTTGGTAAAAAGTAGAAGATCAAGATCTCAATATCAGTATCACTCATTGTCATTATTATATTCTTGATTTTAAACAAAAATGTACATTAAAAATTAAAATCACTTCGTCATTCAATATTAAATCAATGTGCAAATTGATAAAAGTTCTTTTATTTTACTCACATATTATATCACAACCTGATGAGGTTGCAACTATACTGCTAGTCAGTGTCACACATTTAGCCAGTCAGTAATTCTCCTATTACTCAATTCCATGAACACGTGATTCAAATAGCGTGCTATGAATGTAATCAGTTTGATATGTCTGTTCTTTTTTTTCAGTTGACATATCTTCCATCATTAAATAAAGAATAACACCCTAAATAATCAGAAAATATTATATGCAACTAATGCAAAAAATAGTGAAAACATTCCAAAACAAAAGTAGGTAAACTCTTCAAGGTTTGCTGAATCGTGTTTTTTGATAAGATTACAAAAAAGATGTATGTATGTAATTAATAATTATAATAATAAGTTATCAAATTATTTTACAAAATTTATAACGCAATTGAATTTCTTGTCATGTTTAAGAGTAATAATGAATATCTGAGTAAGTAAGTTAATTGATTTGTTGTTCATTGCTAAAATGCATCTTATCGTAACTCCAAAACACGACAACAAAATAGAGTTTATAAAATAAACATTGACCTTTGTGTTTATGTGTCACTGGAAAAATTAATTTAAAATTAATGACAGATCATTCTATCATCTTAATGCGGCCATTCACTACACAAAAAAACTGCACAATTTCACGTTTGCGCAGTTCATTTGTATTGTGAATGGGGTTGTTTAAAAAGCAAAATAACTGCTATGAACTGTAATAAAACACTACCACACGAGGCAAAAAAACTACGGTTGTGAATTGATGTCACTAAATAAAGTTTATCAATGTGCTCTTTTTAAATATGCTGAAAATTCAAACCTTAAAATGGTCGATAGATTTCGGAAGAAACAAGCAAAGAAGAAGTGTGCCCGACATATTAAAAGAGTAAGGAGAGCCTGTATCAGGAGTTGGAAGAATTAACTGCACCGGCTGCTGCTGCAAACCAGACTTTTCAGGAACTGTGATATGCCAACATTGACAAAGGCATGTCCGTCAAGTTAGCACTACCTCTTTGAAATTTTAGAAGTTCAACTATTGGATTAATTGTCGTGCCCTATTTTTTTTTTTTCAAAATAATTCAGAGTAATGCTAACTTGACAATCAAGTTAGCACACTGACACACCAGAAAAAGGATCAAATGCAATTGAAAATTAAGAAGGATTACGGAAATAATTGTCGCTTTTTTGTCGTAAATACGTCACGCAACTTAAAATAAGGTACATTGACTGTAAATTTACGTAACCTTACCTTTATATTTTCTTGAGCTATGATTCATAGCTCAGTTCTTTTGAAAATCCATAAAAAACATGTTGAAAATAGTGCTAAAGACTATCTGTCTTTGTCCTCAGCAAAGTAATTTAATGGATTAGAAGTTTCAGATAAGAGGCAGTTGATGAAAATCAAGAAGAGAGTTGGAAATAAAAAGGAGCCTTGTGGAACACCAGAATTTATTTTGTTGATAAACCGTGCTTTCAAACATTTATTCACTAATAAATTAACAATTTCAATGAATTTACCTGAAAATATGACTACGACAACAATGTTTTTCACAAATGTCACTGACAAATTGAACAAAGTTGAATTGGTGGATGTGATCACCTTACGCAGAAGGAAAAACTGTGGTCACAAGTGGTGATCAAAAATGTGACAATCAACTATCGATTAAACCAGGACTAAATTAGTGAGTTAGCTCTGAGTTAATTCAATATTTCAAACTGATTGAAAAACGTTTTTCTATCAGAGTTAAAGTTAATGTAACCCTGGAATAATCTTGCACTGAAAAAACTGGACCTTAAACTTCCTCATCCAAAAGAGCTTTGACTATTTTCTTCATTCAAGTCAATTGTTTTTGTTTTTCAAAACGTTTCAAAAGTTGTACACAACTCTTTCACTTGAAATATTTATCGCCTTATACTACTCAAATTCATGCACACAATAAATTAATCATTAATTATGACGTATTTGTTTTTGAAGCTACTGCTTTTTTAGAACCACCATTTCGGAACCACTGAGCTAAATGATTTTGTGGAAAGTTTTAAAAAATGTACATTATTATCAATGGAGAAAAATAGATCTTTTAACAAGACTTAGCTCCGAGTCAAGAAGTCAACACAACACAATAGTGTCTCAGTGTCAATATAATTAAATGCCGAATCTAAAAAGCGCTTCTGCAGTTTGTATCGTAGGTATACGATTAACTTATTTTACAGCTACCTAAACAGACTCTTAATGTTCTGCTACTTTTGAAATTCTTAATTTTATATTTGAAACTTATGTAAACAATTCAAAAGCTAGCTTTGACTAGTTGGAAGTGGTTTTTTGTCATCACTGCTTCAGCAAGTTTCTTGATTTTATTGAGATTTTCTTTTCTTGACAAAAATCTTACATTCTATACTTTAGATACCTAATGAAATATCTGTCTTCTTATTACTAGTTTTTTACTTATAATCAAATAAGTTGCATAGAGGGTCATGTTCCATTAGAAAACACATGGTTTTGGGAGAAGAAAAACGACAGCAATCGGAGACTCAAATCGACACAAAATGCTAGAACACTTTTATATCGATTAGTAAATGGAAACATACATTTAATTCCGACGTTTGGTGCATTAAATAGTTTAATATTTATTAATAAAATTGCGTTCAAGTTGTTGTACAAAATAAAGTAACAACAAATTACAATTGGAATATGCATTGAGTACCTAGCAAACACCAAAACAGGGGATGCATATGTTAATGTGTTCACAATCATCATAATCGTCTGATAAACAACAAATTAAAACACTCATCTTTTCACAAAACAAAACCCACTCCAAACCAATCTTTTTATTTGTTATATCAGCAGCAGCAGCTGTATTAATCTACAAGCTAACCTCAAATAATACAAACCTAATCTAGAGGGTGGTATGATGCGCGAGGTGGTCGTCGCCTGGGTATTTTATGTGTTTTCATTCAAATTTATGAAACATATTTTAATACTTACGATATTAGGACCAGAGTTGTTAGTATATTTATAACCAGTCCAATTATTGTTATTAAATTTGGCGCCAGCCATAGCGGAGTCTTCGAAACCAACCAGTTCCACCAGGGCTGGAGTAGCGGATCGAGGAGACTCGTACTTGAACAAGAATATTTGTGCTCGGACAGCTTTTTCAGCTGCTGCGAACTGAGTATACGAGAATTGGAGCTAAATTTCATGCTTGAATTCATTTAATCACCGACCCGACGATGACGGCGACTCACTTTTTTTTAATTTAACTTAATTTTATTCAATTTTAACGGCACCAGATAACTACTAATTGTTATTTTATGTTTTATAGAAAACCATTTAAACAATTTGCGTGTTTGACTTTTTTTTTTTTGATTGATTTTTCTTTTTGTAGGTTTTGCGAAATTCGATGAGAGGACACAGGAGCACTTTTTTCTTCCACTTCACCACACCGCTGTCACTTTAAAGTTTATGGTGCTGTCAGTTCATTTTCTGCTCTCCGAACCGAAGTCCGAAAATCGAATGATTTCATTTTCATAGTTTTGTCTCTTTTTATTTTGGTTGACATAAATGTCTTCTAGGTAAGACAATCATGCGTTAGAAAGAGATGGTTAAATGATTTCGTATTAGAATCACTGCCACATAAAAAGAAGTAGGCATAAATATACCAGAATGGATGAGTTCAAAGTCAGATAGTCAAAAGACTCATGACCAAAAACAAAAATATACAATATTTTTGAAGGGAAATTTATTTTTATTGAACCTTTGTCACAGGTCATCAACTTATAATCCTCCGTCTCCTCCCGTAGAAAAAAAATTTTACACTCGCTTTTCAATACGTGAATACGTGTGAACAGCTTAATTCAAAATTGTAAGAATGTATGGTCTAGCCAAATTTGACAGTCCCATTTGAAATGCACGGGCACGCATACAGAGTTAAAACTCTGCAGTTTGAACTGGCCAATGGTTGTGGCAGCAACTGATACATGTACGGAATGGTGCACTGCATAACTTTTTCGGAAAAGATTATTATCGTCACAAGAATTAAATTATAAAGAGGTTTGCATTTTCTTTTTCTTTTTGGGAGGAAGTTATAATTTACTAACCTCTTTCCCAGGAAAAGCACTTCTGAAGGACGGTTTTCCTTGTAGTACCAATAGTTCTATTAATTATATTTGTTTTAAATACAAAAACTAATCACTTTGATAAAAGATAACTTTATATTTTATATTAAAAAAGATAAAATTTGCCCTTTTAAGGCGAAGGTTGCAAAAATTTGCAAACCAAATACAAAATTTCAGACTGTCATTTAACTGTCAGATTAAAAAGTAAGTAAAAAAAAAGACTTAAGGCGGTGACTTGTGGTAAAACACTTGCGATGGTGCGTTCACACTATGTGCTAATTTTTATTTTGATTTGTAGTTAGATAAATAAACATCTAAAATAAGTTCAAAAAGAATTTCGTGATGTTTTACATCATTTCATATTGAAATCGTAGTTAGAAAAATGATTTTAAGAAGCAAAATGTTTATTTCGAGTTTATTTCCCGCTCCAACGGATGCCAACGGATTATTTTGAAAATTTTATTTGAAAAATTCAACACAAAATGGAGCCTTTTTAATTTTTCACCAATCGGCAGTATTTCATGAATGTAGTGGTAGGCCAAACTTGACAGTCCCATTTGAAATGCAAGGGCGCACGCACACAGAAGTTTAATAGTGCCGACATTGTATATACATTTCTATAGTATTTTCATGCTGAATAAAAATCGCCTGGCCATCTTAAGAAAGTTGTGAGTAACACATTTTTAGGTTCGTGCATTTACTAGGTGTCTATTCTGTTACCCTAACAACAGTCGTAAACATATATGATTTTTGTTTTGTTTACGACTCTTGTCTAAGAAATATGGATTTTAGAGCCAATAAAATACATTAAATATTGTTAATTTGTTTTGTTGACGACTATTGTTAGGGTAACAGAATAGACACTTAGTAAATGTAAGAACCTCCAAATGTGCGGTTCACAACTTTCTTTAGATGGCGCTGCTCCATGATTGTACTATAGAAATTTATATACAATGCGGTGCCAATTTGAAATTTTGTAGGTAAAAGTGGGTGGAGCCTCCTGAGTTGATGTTCTATTTATTTATTATTCTATGATATAAACTCAAGTACTAGTCGATCAAGTTACACAATAGGGCTTTTTAGGTAACAACGATATATCTCTTTTTAGTAGTAGTAATCTCTTTTGTGTAGTAATTTTAAGAAATAAATATAAACATTGAGAGAATTTGTCTTTCCACTTATGAAGAAAAAACTTAAGGAATAAATCATCAATTGTTGGAAACAGGAGCCGATTACTTCAAGGAGAGTATTAAATTGGAAAAAGATAAACAACAGTATGGAACTCTCCCAATATGCTAGATCCTTAGATCCATGTAGCAAAATTCGATATTTATCGAAAATTGAAAATATTGGAAGAGATCCATACCTGTTTTCGTATGAAAGTAAGATATTTCCAAAAAATGTTACATCTTATATTACCCACAGGTATTTACGACTGTGGACAACTAATTAGAAACATAGTTTTGCTGCGCAATCTCACATTCACAACAGCAACATGCCTCATAATAACGGTATCCTTGGTGGTGTTATAAAAGTGTTATCACCTGATGTTTTGTGACAGCATCATTTTTGCTCTGATAACTGTAAATTATGCAACGAAATAAAGTTAAATTAAAAAAAATTTTGTCGTTGCTGGTCAACTAATTAGAAACGTTCTATTTAGATTCGATTAAGTAAAAATAAAAATTAATTTATAACTTTGTATCAGTAAGTTAATAATCGACAAGTTGTTATTAACATTTTAAGAGTATTTATTTTTAATTTTGAAGCTGATTATAATGGAAAAGTCAAAGAGTTGCGATTCTGCTACCAGAAAAGCTATTGTTGAGATGTGGAAGTTAAAACTATCTGATAGAGCCATCGCGACTCAATTGAACTGCTCTGTCAAGAAAGTTTTCGGTGCAGTTAAGCATTTTCAAACATTTGAAACGATGGAAAATGTGCCGCGAAAAAAGAGAGCCCCTAAAACATCTCATCGAGTAGATCGAAAAATTAGAAGGCTGGCAATACGAGACCCAAGAACAAATTCTACTGAAATTCAAAGACAAATTTCAAACGAAAGCGAAGCTCCGATATCCACGCGAACAATTAGAAGAAGATTGGTTGAAGCTGGGTTGCACGGGCGAGTTTCACGAAAGAAGCCATTAGTAACCCTACGGCAACGTAGGCTAAGGATAGAGTTTGCCAGGTCACACGTCCTCTGGACAACAAACCAATGGAAGCACATTGTGTGGAGTGACGAAACTAAAAAAAATCGGATGGGTCAAGATGGTGCACGATAAGTTCGACGCCCAAAGGGAACAGCATTTAATCCAAAATACGTTTTGCCAGTGGTCAAGCATGGAGGTGGCTCAATCAACGTCTGGGGTTGTTTCTCTTGGAATGGTGTAGGTCCCATACATCGAATCCATGGAACGTTGACAGCTGTAAAATACATCGACATTTTAAAGGAACGACTGGTGGATTGGGCCGATGAAAATATGCCAGTCGTATGGAAGTTTCAGCAAGACAACGACCCCAAACACACCGCTGCAATAACAAAACAATTTTTTAGGGACAGTTCAATCACTGTACTTGAATGGGCATCGTCAAGCGCCGACCTCCAATTGAGCATCTTTGGGGGGAGTTAAAAAAACTGTTGCTCTGAAAAACAACACAAGTATGGATGTTCTTTATTCGAATATTGAAGACGCTTGGAAGGCGATACCCGTGGAGCACTGCAGGAGACTTATTGAATCAATGCAGCGAAGATGTGGAGAGGTTTTGAAGCAAAAAGGATTCGCAACAAAATATTAAACGTGAATTTTTGGGTAATGATAACTTAACATACCAAAATATTGATATTAAGTATGAACTTTCACTTTGTTTCTAATTAGTTGTCCAAGACAAAAGCCGTCTTTTTTTCATTAAAGTGCCATCAGAAAAAAATATGAAGTTGAGTAATAGTTATTTTTATATAAAAATGTAATTTAAAATAAAATAATTATATTCCACAAAAAAAAAAATAACTTGAATAAATAATTAAGTGCAGAAACTGTTTTCATAGTGTAATATAACAAATGTGTTTCTAATTAATTGTCCACAGCTGTACTTTCAAATAAGTCAAACTGTACGGGAAATGCGAACAACAACAGCAACAGTGTTTGCAAAGCTGAAGGACTCTTCGACTCAGGATGGCTGAAGGAAATGGCTGGAACTTTCGTCACACGAGCGAATGTGTAAATTGTGTTGGGGAAAGTACTTAAGTTTTCTATAAATAAATAGTCAAATTGCGTTTATCAGTTTTTTTGTATCTATTCAGGTTTTGCATTCCCAGCGCCGAAATGAAAAACCTTTGGAGGTCTGTATCATTACGGAGAGTGGAAATGTAGAATCTGCCCACTGGCAATGCAAAGCAGGTCTGTTTGAGACATGCACTCATGTGGCGATAATTTTGTACGCCCTTAAGGGCATACAAAGAGGATGTGCAACCTCAACAGAACCAGTAATCACAAACAAATGTTTTGGTGTCGAAATAATTTGAAAACAAATTCACTACACAATAATCGAATAGTTTTTAGTAACAACCTTAACAATGTTTTTGTGTTGAATAGTTTTTAATGTTAATAATGTTTTTGTCACTATTTCGGCCACTTTTATATGTATATACAGATGTATTTGTTGGTTTTGCTAATTAAAATAAATTTTTAAGCCACGGAAATCACAAATTTCACACAAAAAAGAATACCGCATTTAAAAATTATTTCCAAATTGTTTTCTGCAAGATCTTGAGTTTGACAGTTTGTAAAAAGCGCGATACATATTTCAATCTGTCTTCGGCATAGTGTGAGCTGTCGTATTTTTTGACAAGATGGTAAAACTCTCTCTACCGATTATGCGATCAATCGACTGTGATGGTCGTTGCTTTAGCTAGCCATTGCTGATCAAAAACCGCAATAGATCCAATGTTGGGTTGGTATTTATATTTTGCGACCTAAAGCCATTTTTTGGTCTTTATTGGCTGGCCTATATGTAAAATTTAAATTATATAAAGGTAATACCACATTATTCAAGAAATTTAATATAAAAAATTCAATGTGCAAATAATTATGCCAATGACTGTATACTTGTAACAAATACCTACAAGAACGTGTACGGCGTATGAGTGTTTTTTTTTCATTAAAGAGAAAATATCATTTGTACAATTTTTTTTTAATTCGAAAATGTTCGGAGTCAACACTTGTTTAATTTGTTTTAGGAATAACAACTGTATGGCAGGGTATACTTACGGTGACCGGATATAAAATTCAGGTAATGAAACAGTTCATTTTGAACATATGTTACACTCTACAAAAAAGAAAACAAAAGAATATATTGAAGTAGTGTCCTTCTAATACACTTTACATGAACAAAGTTCATCATAACCAAACAAAATACAAATGGCGCGTTGAATAAAACACATTTGAGTCGTAAATTAATAAATTCATACTTATAATTATATATATTTCACCCACTCGTTTTAACTAAAAATAACCTTTTAAACTTGGGTTTTATAAAAAAAAAACATCTAACGTCCAATGTAATTTTCAAGCTATAATGCACGTAAAGCATAATTAATTTCTTTTTATTTAATTAATTTATTTTTTTATTAAATGTATATTTTGTTATGTATATAATTACTATCACTATAGTAATAATAATCATCATCTTTCATAATAAATTGGCAAATACAAATTCTCTGTTTCCTTTAGTGTCAAAATGTTATGCATTTAGCATTTACAATACCTAACTTAAAAAAAAATTCAAAGTTTTCTTTAAAAAAAATAATAATTTGTTTGTTTACATTTTTAAAAAATTATTTATTATGTAATATATATATACATATATATTTTATGTTGTGATTATTATAATAATAATAATAAAAAAATACATTAAGTTAATATCAAAAAGAAAATATATTATATAAATCAAAAACACAGTTAAAAAATATTTTCTAAATGTATAAATGTAAGTATATAATATTTTATTAAAAATTGTATTTTAGTTGTCCCCTTTTTATTTTTTAATTTAAATTTATAATTTTTATCTCGTCATTTACACTTTTGATCATCTTCGAGTTTTTTTTTTAAATTTTTAATATTACATTTCAAATAAAAATGTTTAATTTTTGTTATAATTCAATCGTAATGCAAATAGGTTTTTATTAAACGATTTTTAGTTTTAATGGCAATTGGTTTATTTAAATGTTAATAAATTTTGATATTTGAAAAATAAATTAAAATAAGAAAAACCACTCAAAACTAAGACCAACAAAATATACTTTTTATTTGTATAAAATAACAAAAACCGTGAATTGTTAATTTTTTTTTATAATTAAGTCGATGATGTGTTGGTATAATTATAATTTTTGTTTACATAAGTTACTCGTTTGTAAGACTTGCGTTTGTTTTGGAACAGTGGTCGTCTTTAAAATTGTCAATGAATACATACTTTGAGAT
This sequence comes from Baccha elongata, assembly GCA_951217065.1. Classification (NCBI taxonomy): domain Eukaryota; kingdom Metazoa; phylum Arthropoda; class Insecta; order Diptera; family Syrphidae; genus Baccha; species Baccha elongata. The sequence goes on along the minus strand of OX578274.1, from coordinate 18,024,628 downwards.
TTCTTGTTCGGGAAGCTTCAACAAACTTTGACACTCGAGTATCTATCCTGTGTTTGTGAACGCCCAAAAGCGGATGGTCAGCTGTTTACCAAAACTCCAAAACCTACGAACCTCATATTGATTCATATTGATGAGTGTGCAATACACATATCGATGGCAACAGGAATTTATATAGATTGTGAGCACAGTAATTGTTATTGTCACTTTTTACAATCTCAAATCCAATCACGACATTCATGAACGTACATATCTATTACATATTTTCCACAAATTATGGTTCTAATAAAATATACAGTAGTTGATCACAGCCTATTTAATACACTGTTTGTATTAAAAAGTAGAGCACTGTGAATTCAAATCAGATAGTAAGGATAAATTCCTAACCGCATTATTACTGCACCATCATTTAGAAACGCAATTGAATGAAAAAAAAAAAATTGACTGCTGGCTGAGTCAGCCCAGTGAAACGATCCTGATCTATTTAATGCCTGGTATCAACCGAAGAATTAGACAGTTGCATTCCTTCTCTGGAACAATTCAATCTTAATACTTGCGCTGCAAGGAATGCACTTGAAATTATTCTAGAGCCCAATTTCGGACGTACTGTAAAATATAGATTCTTTCTTTAGCTGCCCAACACGAATGTGGAATGCTTTGCCCGACTCAATTTTGTTCTTCTATTGTGATACTTAAGACATTTAAAACCATTGTTCATCGGTATCTCCTTTCATTTACTCCTCCATTTCCCTTACCAGTCGCTCTGTGTTTAATCATCATGAGGGTATCATAACCCCTTGAGTGCGCGATTAATCACCCTTATTGCGATAGCCGTTTTAATAAAACGCCACTAAAGCGACACGGCTCCTAAGTGTTCTGCTGATCTCTCTTCTTACTATTATTTCCATATTAGCTCTCAAAAACCAACAGATGTCCTCTCTAAATCCGTGTCGTTTTACTGGCGCTTTAGTAAAATGACTATCGCAATAAGGGTAAATATAAAAAAAGGCTGCTACATCAATGAAAAAGAGGCTCCGGGCCTTGAAAAAGCAAAAAATAATCACACCAAATACTGGTTTTAACCACCTTTTATATTTCACAGCTGTTTGCTGTACTCTCAGCTGATCTGATCTGACAATTTTTCCGATGAACAAACTTTTGTCAGAAAAAATGATAAATTATTGCAATGGCCAAAGAACATGAATCATTTAACAAGACTACATTAAAATGTTATTAATATGCTGTCTCATTTCAAAACTAATACGAAGCACTCTGTTAAATAGACTGTGAACCACTGTATGAAGAACAACACAAAAGATTAAGCAACATCTCAACTTAATAACTTTTTTTAAATACCACGTTTTAGTTGTTATTTTAAAAAAATAAAAATATATAACAAACACAGAAACAAAAAAACAGCACAATAAGTTTTTGAATGTCGTTTTATACATTTTCATTTTCATTTATAGTTATTAATTATATATAATTATTTTTGCATAATATTTGTATGTATGGTCCATTAAAAGAAATATTATCAAAAATCGTATTTACATAACTAAAATGCATAATTTGGGTGTTTTTTATATTAATTCAAAATAATATAATTAACAACAAAACAATAATTATGATTTTTGTATTCACATTCAAGTTAGTCACGAAAAAAATGATTTTTTCTTTTTAATACATAACTCATTTAAGGAGTGAAGCAGAGAAGCGTTGAAAGAATAAAAATACAGAGAGCAAGTTATTTTCTAATTAATTAAACATGAGAATATTGATTCTCTTATGGATTATTGTTTTAGCACCTTTTTCTTCAATTGTGTTATTTTATTTTAGTTTTGTTTGCTTCATTGTATGTTTTTGTTCACTTAATTTTGAAATCGTTTTGTTTTCGGCTTAACTTGATATGCGGCATCAATTTCTTTAGTTTGAAAATCTTGAATTATTTTAAATGTACACTATACAAATATGTACTCAATAAATAAATATGGGTCAACGAATCCAATTTTTGCCTAACAATTAATTTATATTTTTCAAGATATTTGTTCAAAAATGGGATTTGATTTTTGTTGCTAAAAGCCTCTTTGATTTAAAACTGCGAAATGCAAAATTTAACATTCAATACAAAAAGTCAAATTTGTTTAAGTTTTCTTCATGGAATCAGAAAAGCGTTTACATTTCATTTTTTTTTAAAATGTTATTATAGCAGGGGAGCCCAAGAGGAGATTTCGGGATTTACTCGAGCGCGGCAGATTAACATAAGGGGGAATTTTATTTGTCATTTTCAGTCATAAAAATTTTTTTGTTTAAACCGTCAGATTAAGAAAACCCCTGCAAATAATCGTCAGATTAAGGGTCGGCACGACTAGGACATCAAGCTTAACCATTTGTTAAAAATCTGACGCGCTCGAATATATCGAAATGGTGATTTTTTTTTTGCATTTTCAAATTCAATGGCGTTATGTCTGAAACGTCAGTTTTTGAAATGGGAGCTTCTCATAAGTTCACTTAACATCCCCTCTGAAAATCTGACGCGCTCGAATAAATGTTTGTTTTACCATTTTTTAATGCGTCAGAACAGCTACCCCCACCACGAAAACCGGCAGATTAACATACAAGTGTCATCAGAGACACTTGGGGTATATCCACTATCAATATCCGACGAGCTCGAGTATGTTCATATAACTGTTTTTTTTTTACATTTTTGACAGCCTGTAGACGTTCTCCTCAACAGTCAAAAGGAAATCGCCTATAACTTTTTTTTCTAACATCTAATCTTCAAAATAGAATAGGTCCCAACGACGCTCGATTAAATCCCCATTTAGCATCGTCGGCTCCCCTACTACTAAGTATTGTTTTTAGCTTGAATTCGTACACGTTGTAAAATCACTGTTTTGTGCAAAATTCTGAACCAACAGGTGTGTTGAGATTATTGACTCAGTTGGAAGCTAACAAATTTAAGAATAATCACGATTGTTCGCAATCAATTACTTTCACATGCAAAAAGGTACAGCATGATTCAGCGTTTTTAACAACAAGTGATAGCTGTGAACACCTGGAATGCTTCTTGCAGTTCGAAATGATGTAAACATTGATAGGGTTCATGCGAGGCAAGTCCCAAAATTTCCATTAAGAGACTATCTGATTTTAACTATCCTCCGTGGTCACCACGTTATAGCTTCAAATTTCGTTTTCTTGGTGCTACCTCAAAAGCTGGACATACAGAATGGAGCAATATCGATAAATGCTTCGGAGTGGCTCGACAGGATCTGTTGGAAACAACTTAAGGCTTATATTCAAGGAAAAGGGAGAGCACTGCCAAAATAAAAGAAAAGAAGATAGAACAAAAGTTATTTATTAAATAAAACATAAAGTTTTTTGTGACACCCCGTGTTTGTATTTTCTTCTTGATTTAAAAAACCTATTTTATTTACATCGGTTAAATCTTAAATTTGACATATCGCGTTTTTTCCTGTCCCAAAGCAATCCATTAAGTCAGTTTTTATTTCTAAAATTTCCGAGATCTCCTTATGCTCAGAAATATAAACACAATTTCTCAGCAGAGCTGCTCACAAGAAATTGAGGATGCATTTATTTGGATTCGCTTGCTCAGTATGTTTTGTTCCAATGAAATAAATTGACTGAAAAGAGATTGAAACCCTCTTGCACTTTATTGAGGAACCGTGTTTAATATTTCATGCTCCTCTTCAGTTGTGATGACCAGTGATGAAGGAGCAAATTTGTTGAGCGCTTAGAAATATAAACTAGACTATTGACCGAAACTAGGTGAGCTAGTTCGACAATTTGTTGAGCCGATTTTATGAACTGACGTTTTATATGTTAGGTTATGCCGCAAAACTTACAATACCATGTGAAATGGTGAGAATTCCTAAACGAAATTCCAGCGTAAAATATGTTAAGCAAACAGTTCCTAAACGCAAATATACGTTGTTTCAAAATGCTATTGGCACTTTCTTCTAGCACAAATGCTGACGCATTTTAGCAAATAATGTCAAAATTATGTTGCGCTCATCGATTTGCGTTTGCTTTGTTTTGCCAATTTTGCGATTAGGAATTTGGCCGTCTAATCTTACAACTAACATTACCATTATATAACGGTACTTTCAATGGAGATAGGGTTTCTTTGAAAATACAAAACTGTTGTGCTTTTTTGTGTAAACTATATATTTGATGGCTAAAGCGATTTATGGTGTGATGATAAATAAAGGCAAACAAAAATGCCTAAACAAAAATAAAATCAATTTTATTTAATATTAAGAACAACTGCTATTTAAAAAGCACACATAAAATAAGCCATTTGAATATTATATTTGTATGCTTATTCGCTTAATATTGGTGTTGATTTCTTATAGTGTTTTTCTTCATTTGTAGTAAATATATAGGTTTAGTTCTTTCTTAATTTAAATTCTATAATTTTTACTTTTTTTTTTTGTTCTACTTATGAAATATATATTTATATAGATTTTTTGTGTGTAGATATTATTTTTTGACGCAAAAACAAAAACACTTAAAATCATGACAAAATAACATTGTAATCATTAAATTAAAAAAACAAACTACTACAGTGCGATGAAGATTATCATTATTCATTGTTTTATTCTGTTGATTTAACATATTTAATGATTTTAAAAATCAAATAAATATTGTCGACTTATTTAAATCTAACAAAAAAATAAATCAATTTGTTAGATTACGTTTTTTTTTTTAGTTTTACAATTAATAATATAAAAATGTTATTTTTATTCTGTTTTCTTTCTATTCATAAGGTTCTCTTCTTTTTTGTTGTTTAATATTTACGTTGAGTACTATTATTTTTTTTTGTTTTATAAAAAATGTAATACAAAAACTATTTATTCTTTTAATTATATGTTTTGTTTTATATATAAAAATGTATAATAGAATTAATAAATAATAGTAAAGTGCTAGTGTGCGGGAAAAAAATGCTCAAAAATATTGTATATTGAGAGAAGAATAAAGTTATGTATTGTTAAAAAACAAAAAAAAAAAAAAAACAAACATAGAAACAATAGAAACACGCTCACGTTTACATCGATTTTGCTTTTTTTAACTTAAGCACTATTTTTTTTCTGTGAAACTTTATATTTAAATAAAAATAATAATAAAAAAAATAAAATAATATGCAGTCCATTAAAAATAATAAATTTAAGAGACAAAATACGTATTAGATTATCATTCTAAAACATAAACTAAATAATCATAGTCTGTTGTTGTAGATTACACATGCAGATCTTGCTATCATCTTTGTGGTTTGTTATTATTATTATTATTTTTTTTTTGATAAATAATAATAAATATAAGACTATAATGGGTATTTGTGTCGGCTCTAAAAATTGGTAGTGGTAAATGGTGCTGCTACTATCATCTTGTGTATCCTATTATGAATGGTATGGCGTAACATATGTTGCTGGGAAAATTCCTTTCCTGTTGCCAATTTCACCGTTCCACCAATTATCATCTGAACGATCAGTTACAGTGATGACGTCACCGCGTCTAAAATCTAATTCACCAGATTCTTGTGGCACAAAATCGTACAATGCTTGGACGAGCATCTGTAGAGATGGAAAAATAGAACAATAATATAAAAAAATGATGAAAGTATAGGTGGTAATGTTTTTGTCGATAAAAATAATTTTAGACTGCGTCAATGATTACCAGTCATTATGTTAGAAAACAAAAACACTGTATGTTTCAGGTTTTAACATATCATAACAACAGCTTCGTAAATACCCTTTAATTTATCAAGCATACTACAAATGTAATGTTTACATTGACAATATTATAATGTCGTATGGTTTATTGTTTCTTTCAAAGATGTAATCTGTTTCATTTGATTGGTTGAATCAATAATATTGAATAAAAACTTAATGTTCAAAATTATTTCCTGAAAAAACAGTTGCAAATATCTGTTGTTTCTAACAACATGACTGTGTTCAGGTCAGATACAGTTGACTTGTTACAAGTGATGCAAACTGTACATGTCTACGTTTAGGAACCGACTGTTATAATGTATGTAAATGGGAAAAAAGCTTCTAAAGGCCCAGTTTTTCAGAGCGAGATCATCCCAGGGTTAGAGTTAACCTCAACTTAACTCTGAAAATACGTTTTTCGGTTAGTTTGACAGCCCGAGTTAATTCAAAGTTAACTCAAAAACATGTCTCAGTTAAGATTGGATTAAATAAAATTGAAGTTTTTGACATTATGCTGAAATATTTCCCGCAGAATATAAGTTGTACTTGTAACCATTGGTTACATATTTGTTTTTATTATAATGTATAGCTATTTGCTTTATTGTGTTTGTTCTATTTTTTCATTGAAAATCACTAATTTCGATAAACATGCTAGCATTAATATGCCATTTCCAATCAAAATGTGTCCTTACTGAAAAATTGCTTCGTGAGTTAACTCGAGATTAATTTGTTCTCGGGATTAACTACCTCTGATCAAGTCAGGTTTATCCCAATACTGAAAAACTGGTCCTTAGTATTATGCATTTTACAGGGTTCAGGCATTAAAAACAAAAAAAAGGCAAATAAGAACTTCGAAAAAGGCAAATCACCATTTATTATCTCAACCTGAATCAGAAGGTACATGATTGGTGTTGACGCATGATAACTGGCGCGATAAAGTGAACGAAATTTTATTGAGTTAACGCATCATTATGGTAAGAGTGGGTTCTTTTCATAAAAGAAAATGTTTAAAGAAATATGTTTCTAAGAAAAGTGGGAGTGAATGGAACAATATACTAATGCTGAATATTGTTCCATTCACTCTAACAAAACCCGAGTTTCGGAAAGCAGAAGCAGAAGGCTGCATCTTATATGCAGGATTAAAAAAATCGGGGAATAATAAATTATTATCAATCAAGTTTGAATGAATTAAATGTATCCTAACTCTACTGTAGGTATCTTCGAAATGTTAAGATGAGAATGTAGATGGCGCGATAACGGCCGAGTGTAACAACTCTGAATGTTTTGACGTCTTTTTAAAGTAATAGACCCAAACTTAAGAGCAAAGTTGAATTGAATAATATAAAAAATTGTTAAATTTAATTATTTTATTTTTAACTACTTTGTGTTTTTATACTGTTCAAATTAATTTTGTTTTAAACATAGTAGTTGTCAGTTTTTTATATTTTCATTGTTTCAAAATATTATTTTAGTTCTTGTTCAAACTTTCAATTAAAGAGTTGTATAATTAAATAAATATAATTTTCTAGTAAATGTGATTTTCTTTAAATCGAAGTTTCCAGAAGATTAAAATAAAATTCTTCAGGTTATAGGCCCAACATTGCTGAATTGCATGACAAATCAATATTGAGAAGCTTGTGAAAGTCTGAGTCTGCCATACATTTTATTCAATTGATATATTTCTCATTAATCAAGTTTCGCCCAGTCAGCCACAGTCATGGACACCGTCAAGTCTCATTTGGAAACTTTAACAGAAAATCCACAAGGAAATGTGAACTTTGTGTCATGGAAGTTTAAATTAAACTTAACTTTGAAATCAAAGGATTTATATTTAGTAGCAACAGGAGTCAAGGTAAAACCCGAAGGTCAAGAAACCAGTGCATCAGTTCAAGCATGGACCAAACAAGACCTTGAAGCACAAACCCTCATAGGTTTAAATGTAAGCAGTAACATCGCTATAAAAATTGCAAATTGTCAGACAGCCCACCAAATGCTCAGTAAATTAGAAACGCTATATGGGAAAAAGTCAGACCTTACTATTGAAGGCTTGCAAAGACAGTTTTTCAACTTTAAGTATGATAATACTAAATCAGCAATTGAAAACTGTATGAAAATTCAACAATAGGCTGAGGAATTGTCTGCGGAAGGTGAACCGATAAAAGAGAGCTGGATTATGACAAGAATATTGGGGATCTTACCAAACAAACTGCATCATTTTCGTACTGCATGGGACAATGTCAGTGGTGCAGACAAAAGTCTGACAATAATGTTTGAACGTCTGAGACTGGAAGAAGACAGATTGACTGAATCTAAGGAACCCGAAGAGTCATTTGCCCAAAACGCTCTAATGTCAAAGCAAGGACCAACATTTTCAAGAACACACTTGTCTGGAAGTTCAACATTTGAATGTTTTAAGTGTGGTGGAAAGGGTCATATGAAGAAGCATTGCAGAAATAAACCGTGTGCTAAATATTTGGATTATTGTAGAAAGAATTACTCTTGCAACAAGTGTAATCAGAAAGGGCACTTTGCCAAAGACTGTCAAAAAGGAAATTCGAATATTGACACAGACAAATCCACAAATGAATCAAGAAATTCTAACCGAAGAGCATTCATAACTGTTGCCCTAACAACTGCAAATGTGGATCAAATAAGTTCAAACCAAGACAGCAGTGATTTATGGTATCAAGACTGTGCTGCTACCCAACATATGACATCACAAAGAAGCTGGTTGAAAAATTTTGTGACATTTGAAGAGCCATCCATGGTAATAATTGGAGATGCAACAAAATTGAAAGGTACTGGTACTGGTGACGTTGAACTCGAAGCTTTTAATGGAAAGAATTGGAACAAAATTGTTTTGAAGAACGTACTCTACGTTCCAAAGATGACATTCAATCTTTTTTCTGTAACCCAAATGTTAGACAAAGGCTATAAGCAGACTGCCGACTCAGCTGGGTCAGAATTCAAAACATCAGATAATGAAATGACTGTTGCCATTGCACAACGGGATGGAAATTTATTCAGAATGATGTTTCGTCAGGAAATTATTGAAAAATCTTTTGTGACTGTCTCAATTAAAACATGGCACCAACGACTTGCCCATCAAAATGTCAAATACGTCAGAGACATTTTAAACAAACATCAAATAAAATACATTGATGATTGGAATAACTATGTTTGTGCTGGATGTGTTTATGGAAAACAACATCGTATATCTCATCCAATAAATCCGAAAGTTGCCGAAAATGTCTTAGACTTAATTCATGTTGACTTGTGTGAAATGAACATAAGATCTTTGGGAGGAGCCAAATATTTTCTTTTACTTAAAGACGATTTTTCACATTACCGGACCATTTATTTTTTGAAAGCAAAGAACGAAGCTGCTGGTAAATTAGATATTTTCATGAAAATGGTGGAAAATCAGTTTGACCGGAAAGTCAAATGTTTAAGATCGGACCACGGTACTGAAATCAAGAATGCTGACACAAGAAGACTGCTAAATGAACTTGGTGTTTTTCATACAAAATCAAACGCTTATACACCTCAACAAAATGGAAGAATTGAAAGAGAGATGCGTACTGTTGTAGAGTCAGCCAGGTCAGCTATACACGCACGTGAGTTGAGTGAAAATCTTTGGGCTGAAGCAATAAGTTATGCTGTTTTCACAATTAACCAGACTGGAACAAGTTCATTAAAAGGGAAAAGTCCATCTGAACTTTGGTTTGGTCGCAAAATTGATGTAAATAAATTAAGATCGTTTGGAACAGACTGCTATGTTTTAATCCATGATCACAAACGATTCAAGACTGAAAAGAAATCAAAGAAAGGAGTATTCGTTGGTTATGATTTGGACTCTCCAAGTTACAGAATTTACTTGCCTGATGAACGAGATGTAACAAGTTCTGTTAATGTAATATTTGATGAGAAAACAGACAACAACTCTACAAATATTGAAGTTACACTTGAAACAAGACAAAACCAAACAAGTTCAGAAGCAACTTATGATGAATATGAATCAGAGAGTTCAAATTATGAAAGCCCGGAAGGAGAAAGTCTAGAAAATGAAACTCCAGAAAATGAGCCACCTGAATTACCTATCTTAAATCACAATAATTCAACTCGTGTAAGTTTACGGGATCGTCGTACATTAAAAAAACCTAAAAGATACAGAGATTGTGAAACAAATAATATGGCTATGATTGGTGAAGTCGAAGATATTTCCGTATCTGAAGCTTTGAAGGATGAAAACTGGAAGAAAGCTATGACAGAAGAATTTGAATCTCTTATAAAAATGAAAACTTGGGACTTGATTGAACCACCAGATAATATCAACCCTTTGACTTGTCGTTGGATATTACGTCAAAAGCAAGATGGCCGATACAAAGCCAGACTTGTTGCCAGAGGCTTTGAACAGAAAGAAGGAATAGATTACTCTGACACGTTTAGTCCAGTTGTTCGCTATGTATCGATTCGTCTGATCCTTAGTCTTGCTGCATCTAAGAATATGAAATTAATGACTTTTGACGTAAAGACTGCATTTTTGCATGGAGACTTGCAGGAGGAAATATTAATGTACCAACCAGAAGGATTTCAAGATGGAACCAGTCGTGTTTGCAAGTTAAATAAAAGCTTGTATGGCTTGAAACAAGCACCTAAAAACTGGAATGAGAAAATAACAACTTTTTTAAAAACTCTTGGACTTATAAATACTGATGATGATCCTTGTGTCTATTACAATCAGGATAGAAGTATGATACTTGCTTTATTTGTTGACGATGGATTAATCGCTTGCTCTAGTAATGAAAGCATGATAAACATTTTGGAAAAATTAAACCTCAAGTTTGAAATTACATTTGATGCTGCTTGTGACGGAAAATTATCATATTTAAGCATGCAAATACAAGACAGTAGAAGAGGAATTTTTGTTAATCAACCAAAATACACGGATAAAATATTACAACGATTCAAATATAATTTCGTTAACCCTGTATCTACCCCTATGGAACGTGGAATGATAACTGATGAAGAAAATTTGATCAATGACAAGCCACTTGAAAAATCAATGCCATATCGAGAAGCCGTAGGAAGTCTATTATATTTGGCTACAATATCCCGTCCCGACATAAGCTTCGCTGTTAGTTATCTGAGCCGTTTCTGCAACAACCCCAGGACAAGCCACTGGAAAATGGTCAAACGTCTATTCCAATATTTACAAGGTACAAGAAACTACGGTATATTCTTTAATAGAGATGAAAAACTAATTGCTTATACTGATTCTGATTATGGAGGAGATACTTTTACACGTCATTCAACAAGTGGCGTACTTATTATAAGAGGAGGTCCAATTGTCTGGTATGCTCAAAAACAACATGTGGTTGCAACATCGTCTGCTGAAGCAGAATATCGTGCGGCTGTTTCATCAATTGATGATATTTGTTGGATTCGTCGTATCGGCAGAGAACTTGGTTTTATAAAATATAGTGAACCAACAACATTGTGTGTTGACAATCAGTCCGCTATACATATGCTTAAAAATACACACGAAGGAAAAATAACCAAGGGAAAGAAACATATTGACATCTCAAGAAAATTTGTTCAAGAACATATTGGAAAGACAGTGAACTTGCAGCATGTCAAAAGCTCTTATAATTTGGCTGATATTTTAACCAAACCTTTAACTTGGAAAATATTTCAAGAACTTCGAGATAAAATAATTAAGGAGGAATGTTAAATTTAATTATTTTATTTTTAACTACTTTGTGTTTTTATACTGTTCAAATTAATTTTGTTTTAAACATAGTAGTTGTCAGTTTTTTATATTTTCATTGTTTCAAAATATTATTTTAGTTCTTGTTCAAACTTTCAATTAAAGAGTTGTATAATTAAATAAATATAATTTTCTAGTAAATGTGATTTTCTTTAAATCGAAGTTTCCAGAAGATTAAAATAAAATTCTTCAAAAATCATATCTACATAGGTACATTATGTAAAAATGAGTTTGATGTATGTATGTTTGCCCTTTTATATCTAGAGTTTGGCAACACCGAGTTTTTTATGATAATTGTTTTGCTGGATATAACGGGTGATTTTTTAGCTGGTTTGGTTTTGGCAACACTGGTTTTGACAGCTGACGTGTGTTTAGTACCTTGTGTCACTGTCAAACAGCTTCAGTTTGGTTTGCAATTTAACCATGGATCGTCTTACAAATGAACAACGCTTGAAAATGATTGAATTTTACTATCAAAATTCGTGCTCGGTTCGAAATGTTCGAAATGCTTTTTTATCGAAAAATTGTGTTCAGCGATGAGGCTCATTTTTGGTTGAATGGGTACGTAAATAAGCAAAATTGCCGCATTTGGAGTGAAGATCAGCCAGAAGCATTGCAACAGCTACCAATGCATCCCGAAAAAGCCACTGTTTGGTGCGGTTTATGGGCCGGCGGCATTATTGGGCCATATTTCTTCAAAGATGATGCGAATCGCAGCGTTACTGTCAATGGTGAACGCTACCGAGCGATGATAACAAACTTTTTTTTGCCCGAAATGGAAGTTCTTGACTTGATATGTGGTTTCAACAAGACGGTGCCACATGCCACACAGCACGTGAAACAATGGCGCAATTGCGAGGCGAGTTTGGTGAACAGTTAATTTCACGTTTCGGGCCGGTCAATTGGCCGCCTAGATCGTGCGATTTGACACCATTAGACTATTTTTTGTGGGGGTATGTCAAGGCTAATGTCTATAGGGACAAGCCCGCTTTGATTGACGCACTGGAAGCCAACATCCATGCATTCATTCGTGAGATACCGGCCGATATGTGTGAAAGAGTATGCCAAAATTGGACTCAGCGGATGGGCTACCTGAGACGCAGCCGCGGTCAACATTTGCATGAAATTATCTTTAAACATTAAATTGCAAGGTTCAAACTATCGATTCAAATAAATATTTCATTCATTTTTTCGAATTTTTTGTGTTTTTTTTTTTTTTTTTAAAGTTCTAAACCTCTTAAAAAATCACCCGTTATATTCTTTTTAAGCAGGTACAGGTTTGTATGTTAAAAAAAGCAATACCGTTTTAATAGCGAAATTGTCAACATTAAGCAGGCGAACGTGCATACTTCAAATCATATAATTTTTCGAGACACGTATGTAGATACAATCAGATTGAAAACTAATATGCGAAGCCAATTGCAAAATGTTTCATAGATCGATGATTTTTCAAGGATATTGGAGAAGGGTCATGTTGTCTACAGATGCTACACACTACACTATAATTATTTCAAAACGATACCTATTTAGCTATCGTCTAAATGCTATCGTTTTGCCTTAATCGCTTTGACGATTATTGGCTAACGTTTCCAACTTTCAGTCAGTATTTAGCAGCGGAAATAGAAATGAAAATCATAATTCTGCATTCTTTTTACTAAAAAAAAAATTAATTTAGATGGACAGATGCACGACGGGAGATATAAAGCACGACTACTATCTGAGGGCTGATCTTAACAATCGGGTGCTTTTATATTACTTTTGTACCTGTAGCTTGACAAAGATTCATGGGACTCCTAACGGAATTTGTTTAAGTCCTTTTCACAGTTAGGTGTCGAGATGACAAGATTTTGGAACTAAGTAACACTGCTAAATACCGAAAAGTGTTTATATCTGATTAAGAGTTTATTTCACAATGTCTAAGTAAGTTTCAAATAAACAGAACTTTTTTTTGACAGAAAACAACGAATTTAACTATTGAGTATTTTACTTTTAACTTAATCAGATATTGTGAAACAAGCCCTAAGACAAAAGATTGTAATTTATGTGCCTAAAGTTTGCTTAGATATTTACAACAGACTCAAGCTTTAGAGCTTGCATACAGGAATCCAATTGGATACGTCGTTAGATATAGATTATCAACAATTGTATACCGGGTTTGCGTTTATTTTAGCATATGCTCACGCAACATTGCTCTTTCAAGTTGTATAAAGGTCAACAGTATGGGAATTATAAATCTCAAGGTATAACAACGGATCTAAGGGGGGGAACAAGATCAACCGCCAACCAACTAAGCTAACATAACCTGCCCTGTGAAGAACCGAAGCAGAGTTCCTAGCCCTAACTGTAGCTGCTAAGGTAAGAAAACCAATTTAATTCAAAATCTATTTAAATGATCTTCGTTTTTTGAAAGAAGACAATAAACGTACTGTATGTTATTGAAATCGACCAAATATCGTTTATTGCAAACAAACAAATAACTAAAAAAAAAAAAACTTTTTATGCTTGCAAAAATACGCGGTAGACTTTTTTCCCTATTTTTACTCACAAAAAGAAAATTTTTAAAAGTGGTTTCAACTTGTAATTAATTTGTGACAAGTTTTACCTTTTTTAGTACTAAGGTGACTGGACTATTGGAGTATTATGTTTAAGACAGTAGTTAATGTCAAATTTTTCGACCCATACGTTTTGTTGGTGATCCAGTTGAATGTCACATTATTTAATGTAGATAACAATTCTAACAATTGTCTTTCTGAATAAATTCAATGTAGATAGATTTTTAAGTTGTTTTCAAAAATCTAAATACATTTTAAATAAATAATAATGCTGTTTTAATTGATTTGTATTTATATGTTAATGTATGTATGTAAAACTTTCTTATAATATGATTACATAAATGAAAATATACATAATTGCAAATAAATTGATTATTAATTATTGCAGTCATTACTCATAAAATAACAGGAAAAACATTCCAATGAATGAAATGTATGCATGATTCATTTTAAGCATTCATAAATCATATGGGCTGGGCTGACTGTCTAGCGTCTATACATACCTCTTCTGGGATCATATCTCTTAATTTAACATCTTGTGATCTTGATACTGATGCCGATCTGTGGTATTCAACTAACTCATTCAATGAATTGAATTTAACCACCCAGAGGAAGAATTTACCTTGTGCGTCACGTAGAACTTTAAAATGTTGCACACCATCGGGGCATCTATAGTATAGAAAAATAAAATAAATAAAAGAGTTACAATTAATACAAACGCCTCTATCTATATATCATCTCTACATCAACAAAAGACCAATCCAACTCACTTTACAGATAATGAAAAATCTCCGGGACTTGATTCACTTATTCGAATTAGAAAAGCGCCTTCGTGTTTGTTTGACAATAATTTCTCAGCATCTGCTCTCGTTATTCGTCCATAATACCAACTGTATGGATAGAGATAAGAAATTTAATTAAAGTCATATATAATAAATAGAAAGTTTCTTAGGCCTTACTCGTGATTTTTCATTTCTATATAGTTACTGGGTATGAGGCCTTCTCTGCCATCGAGCTCAGCACGATACCAGTTAGAGTCATCTTCCATATTTAATATCTTAAAATAGAAAATACACAAAAATTAAACAAAAAATAAGACTAACAAAACCATTTAACACGAAATACATTATAAAATGTCTCGTTTAAGGTGCCAAAATAGATATCCGGCGTGTTTTGTCAAAACAAAGATTCGTGTGGAAACATAAAAAAATATTCTCAAAGCTCTTTTTTGTGGATGGCCAGATATTTCTGGGTCAAATATTTATTCGCCTCATTAAAAAAAAAAAAAAAAACAGACATGCAAACAAAATAAAATGCCCAACTTGGTCGCATGAAATGGCTCTTATAGCGAATTATAATGGCTCTTATAGCGATCTTTTAGGCGAATTATATATTGAGTTAACAAAAAATAAAAAAAAAACAAAAACCGGTAGGTATGATTTTTGCTGACTAAATTATTTGATTTTAATCGGTCGACTCGTTAATCTCAATCAAAACTTTTGAAAATAATTAGTAGACTTTTGCCAAAATCTCTCAGAACTTCGATGCCTCATCGTCATCAGTCATCACTTATGATACTTAATTAAATTCCATTTAATTGAGTAATGTTTTAAGGGGTGATTATACGGTGAAACTCATCATCTGACTGGGATCTCGTGAATCAATTATGGTTACCAGTTTTATTTAAATGAAAAAGAAATTGTTGACAGGGTCTATTGGAATTTTGATTAGTATTTTGTTAAAGGTGAACCAAATTGAGTTCTGAGTGTAAGTTGGAACTTCTTTGATATATTGTTAATGTCCACAAAGAAATATTTTCCAAGAATAATAATTTTCCTAGTTCGAACCAGGCTGGGACATTCCTTGAGAAAGAGATTCGAACACTCATCCTGGCACATGTACAAAAGTCTAATTTGCCTAATCGAATTCAGTTCATATGGCTTACCTTTTGAATTTTACATTTAAGTATTCCAGTTTGAAGGTGAATTCGACCCAAGTAACACCGCCAATGAAGGCAATTTTTGCAAGTTCAGCTGCCATTTTATTGTCATTAGTCACAGTGTCCTGGGACCTATGGAAGAATGACAATATTTACCACACTATTCACCAATTTCGACTTCGTGGCAATTCAATAAAAATAACAAGATTTTCTTGAAATAGATTGAGTATTGCGAGATTTTTAGCTGCCTAGCAAACACCTCGGCATGAGAGAGAGTAATCCGGATCCAGGTCGATTTATTTTTCAAAGGATTAAGGCCTGGAGTCATATGTAAAAACTCATACATTTATGGCCCTGTTTTTCTTTCATATGTTTGGACTTCAGGGTTAAAATTAATGTTAATGCTTGATAGTCTGTCTTTATTTCTGTCAGTGAAGTTCGTTATATTTTTATTACCGCAATTGCTTCTTTTCTAGTTGGTAGTCTGTTTAAGTTTTAAATTATTTTTGCTAGAAATTAATGTTTCTTTGTAAACAAAACTCAACTTTTAGTAAGTTAACATTTAATAAGCAACCATTGTCAAGGCAGAATGTAGGAGTTTATTACTATGTGTGTGGTCAGCGTATGCCACAACTTTGACAACGCATATATTTGGTGTAACTAAGATCTAATTCAAAACAAGTTAGATAGGAAGTATTCCACCCTGTGGGTTGCCTCTACATATGTTCTAACCTTTAACTTGTTGTCACTCATTTTAGCGTTAACCATTAATTTTAATGGTATCAGTTCAGTTTAAGAATACCTGATCTAGGGCTATTTGAATCGCACTGTTTTCAAATTCTTAAAGGACTCTTTTATATCTAAATCACAGAAGCGTTAATTCTTTGCCGTTAATTGATTTTTTGATCGAGCCGACACCTTCATAAAGTCTGCTTCAACATATATGCCTTTCATACATGCATGTTGAACCTGCAATATAATCTCCTTTTTTATATATAAGCAAAATGCGAATACCCCGATATTAAGTGCTAAAGTCTGTCGGACTCATTTTGGAGATCTGGGGTGGAATCGGCTAAGTAGGTTTTTGATAAGTGACAGTCAAAATCTACACTTTCTATCTGCGTAAGGTGATCATCACAGTGATAGCTAAAAACCAATCACAAAAATATTGTGATAGTCATATTCTCATGAAATTGACGTTTCATTTTTATTTGTGTGGCAATGTGACTAACTATACCACATGCATACAAAACATTATAAAATTTGTAATTTTTTTTCAATTTTAGTCACCAAATCATCAAAAACAATATTTCTTTTACCATATCAGTATACAACAATAAAAAAATGGTTAAATTTAGAATTATTGCATTTATTCACTAAAAAATAACAATTTCAATGAATTTACTTTAAAATATGACTACGGCAACAATGTTTTTCACAAATGTCACTGACAAATTGAACAAAGTTGAATTAAGTTGAATTGCTGGATGTGATCACCTTACGCAGAAGGAAAAATCAATTTGATCACAAGCGATGATCAAAAATGTGACAATCAACTATCATCTTACGCGATTCAATCCCTGGCTTCAAGTAATTAAATCGATGGGACGACATTGGGTTTTAAATATTGTTCCCAA
Organism: Baccha elongata; assembly: GCA_951217065.1. Lineage (NCBI taxonomy): Eukaryota > Metazoa > Arthropoda > Insecta > Diptera > Syrphidae > Baccha > Baccha elongata. The sequence goes on along the minus strand of OX578274.1, from coordinate 18,007,004 downwards.
CTCAAATGAAGTTTAGTCACATCTCATCGCGGTAGTCATTCTCTGAGAAGTTTTTAAATGACTTGTTTACAGTTGAACGGTTTTCCCCATCTAATCTATTGATAGGGACCTCTAGTAAGAGCAAAGAGAACAGGCCATAACTTGTACTTGAATGATTAATAATAATTACTGTTTGAAACTTGCATTGTATATGGGCATACATGAAAATATTCTTTTCGGTATAAAAAATAACATTAATTTCTATCCAATTTGAAGCACATTTTGGTACTAAGCTTTCCACCACCTGTTTTTTTTAGCAGGTACCGTAATTTTTAGATTGAGCACAAATGCATAACTGCTCTGCATATAAACAAACATAACTCAAGCATAAATACATTTTTCGACTATCAAAACATCAACGAAAAACCCGAGGTCAGATTTGTTGACGAATCCATTACCTTTATCATTATTGTAAAAGTATATACACTTTTAAATATCTTCATTGAAAGTAAAACAGCCAGCACATCTATGAATTCAATTTTAATTAAATTTTTATTCATCAAGATACTTCATCGATTGTCACCAATTACGCGATGCTACCCACTCAAACCCAACAACATTTTTATTTTATTTTTTTTGCATTTTAATTCACTTTCTAGAGTTATTGAGTTTATTGTATTCAAAGAGTGGGATAGAAAGTAAATGGGTGGCAAAATTTCATAATCAACAAATCGTAATAAAATCGATTACATTAATGAACACATTTCGCTTGGGCATTTGATTGGATAATATTCAATTTATTATTTGTCAATTAAATGGGATAAGAATGATATCATAGATGGATTGTTTTTACACATTTCTGCTGAAATAAATTTACTTTCTTAGAAGACGGAATGCACTCTGATAAAGTATTTCATGAAATTAGGTCAAATTAAACAAACTACGGAGAAGATTTAATTTTGATTAATGATTGAAACCACTTAGCTTATGAAAATTGCAACTGTTCAATAATATGTTTCCAAAGCAGATGACTAAAATAGTTGAGTCTAGGGTATACCTACATAAATACTTAGAATGGTACTGAATCGCTATAAAAATAGTTAGCAAAACAAAACTTGAATTGAGTCGGGATTAAATAAAGCTTTAAGTCGAGGAAATTATGGGAACTACTTAACTTTAAACAATATTTTAAGGAAATGGCTTACTGGAGTCCTTCATCAATAAGGTATAATACGTTCCTTTTAAAAAAAAAATTAAATTTTACTTGCTCCAAAATGGTTTTAATGTTGGTAACATGATTATGGAAGCAGCAAGTGGCAACTGTTGAACTATTTTGAAAACTTGATAAAATGGGTCAATTTTTTGAATAACTTGCCGTGGTTATAGTTTGTCCTCTATAAATTGGCAGTACTGGCCTTATGGGGAAGCTTTTTCAAAATCAGTAGCGCGCCTTATTTGTGCACCATACTGAATTGAAAGAAACCCCATTTAAAAAATGTTTACCCGCTAATGATTTTTCGATCGCATCCGACATAGATCCCACAACGACCTGCCTAGCGTACAGTTGAATACGCACTGATTGGCTAATGCATTTCAACCCTCTTTTAACATCCATTCGAACAGAGATACCTTTGTCAATTTGGTAACTCGTTTCGTATTTTTTTATATTGAGTTTCTGTTGAGGAGCTTTTGATTTTAGAGCTTAAAAAATACCTTTTATTGATGAAATGATAATGAGATATTGAGTTGAGATGAGCATATTACTAGTACAAAAGTGTTATCGTGCAGTGTTTTTGTTGATCATGTTTGTGTTTTTTATGTGGGGAAAATCTTAAAATGCAAATTACAAAAGTGTAGGAAAGCTGTTTTCTTTAAAGAATTTATTTGCGTAGATTCTCGTGCCGGTCGGTCGGTTGATATTTCGTATATATTTTTTCTTATTTGCGTAGATTTTTAAAGCGCGCGGGCAGTCGGTATTGATGTGTCGTGTACCTATTTTTGTGATTAGTGTTTTGAAATTAATGTGAAGTGAAGTGTTGTAGGTAATATAACTTTTTTTAAAAACGTACATTTTTTGAGAAGTTTGCTACTGTTGTGCTCCTTCATCTAGTTTATAATGGATTCAAAAACATTGAAAGACTTAAGCGCAGAAAAAAAAAAAGAAATTGTAGAAGCGACAAAAAAGATTTACAAGAACCTGCAAAATAAAATGGAAACTGTGAAGCAAGTAGCAGGCATTTTTTCGGTGTCTACAGACTTCTCAGCGAAAATGATACCTTAGGCCACAACTCACCACCAAAAAAGAAAAACCAATCTGGCCCCAAAAGGAAAATAGATGATTTTGATAAGTGCGCCATCAGACAAATCGTGCATCAGTTTTTTTTTTCAAATAATGAACTTCCAACGCTTGATAAAATACTGCATGAGCTAAGACTCAATGCAAATATCACAAAAATAAACAGATCTTACCTGCATACGATTTTAAGAAAGATGAAGAGAGCAGCAGCAGCAGCAGTAACTTCTCGAGTGATTAAATTACCTTTACTTATATATAAATGTACATATTTTTATTTAATAGATGAATTTATATTTATGTTTGTTATGCTTGTTTATTTATTTTGCTTGTTATATTAATCTTTATGAATAAATTCTTTATTTTTTGTTTGATTTTTTATTTAAAATTGATTAGGTCTACTGGGGATAACCTTCAAAAACGCGCCTACTATCTTACCTCCTGGTGGTGTGGAAAAAGATAAATTTCATTTCATTTTTATAAATAAAAATTAAGAAAATAATTTTAATTAAAATAGAAGAAAGGTAACCCTACATCATATTTTTTCAGTTTTTTCCAATTCAAAATGCTTACTACGGCAACCCTGTTAGAGCTTTTGAAAGAAGATAACCTTATGGAAAGCAAAGAAGTGCGAATGAGAGACAAACATCCCAATCTTCCCTGTACTGCCAATTTTTAGTGGACAGACTATAGTTTTCTACATTTTTTTTTTGAAATATTATGTGTTAAAGTTTGCTTACAAAATTTGTTTGAAAAATGACTCAAACTTCATTTTTCTTGCAAAACTTACAATATTTAGTTTGGATTTCGAGATTGCATTCAGTTGCATGGTTATTAAGGATAACGTAGAAAAAAAAAATTGAAAAATATTAAAATTTGTGACTGCAGTACATAAAAATGTGGCCCTGGGTATCGATTTTCATAATTTTTCTAAATATTGCTATTATTTCGTAACGGGTATAACCTACCCTATCATCCGGTACCCGCTTGACGTTGAGGCGGGACACCCTGTATACTGGAAAAATAAATACAAACAATTCAAAATAGTATTTTATAATTTGTTAGGAAGCATCTACTTAAGAAGCGAAATTTATTTTGGAACACATTATCCTCATATTAGAAAACTACTTTAAAGTACATACATGCAAAGCTAGATAGTTTATTGTTGTTGGAATCTTTCTCCTTTTTTCCAAGTTTAAAAATGCATGTTTTTTACAAAAGCATCTACGCTTTGCTTCAGGCATTTCATTTTGTTACGTCTATCATTTAACAAAAAAAAAAAATTATATTTATTCCAAATCATGACTTCAGGGAAGCTTCGTAAGTATTATAGTGAGTTATTTAGTGATTATTGACAGTGTTATCTAAGGTACAATTAACTATATTTTCAAGGATTTCGACCAAATAATTTTAAAGTTTCATTCACATGACAATTTTGAATTTGCTGCGAACAAGCACCGTCAACGATAAACCAAAGCAAATAAAACAAAGATGTGGTAGTGGCTGTGTACGACGGTAGTTGGGTGCGAACAATATATTCGTTTGAATGTGGATGGTATGTGAAAGGCGAATAGAACTTGACGGTTCGTTGCCTTGTAGTTCACGACGAACAATTTATTTTATCAAAAATTACTGAAATTACTGAATGGAAGTGCATATTTTAAAACTTTTTATATCTTTTAAAATTCATTATCTTCAAATGATGTTGTTTTAGTCAAGATATTAATTTTGAAAATCTAATTAAGTCGTCCATTCGTTCTCATATGAGCACCCCTTACGTCCTATGAGTGCAATTTATTGCACGGATGATGCTTACATGCTGCACTGGACATTTCGCGAGTTCACAAAACGCAGTAATATTCCAAAGCCAAAGGGCAGTTTCGAATTTTTTATTTTAGGCTGGAATGATAGCTTTTCTATTGCGGTTTAGCCGATTATCAGAATCTTTTAGTGGTGCTGTTCTATTATAATTTAATTTTTATTTGAAAAACATTTTATTTAAATCCACTGTGGCGGGCGAGCCCACATTGGTGTTTTTAACTAAGGACCAGTTGTGCAATCGTGGTTCAAGTTTTTAACCCACCGATTGTGACAGAAATTTGAACCACGTTAAACCACGATTGTTCTAAGTTTCCTACTGTGGCCCTTTTTGTGAGTGTCGTTTGACTTTATTAGAATTAGAAATAGTAATCATATCTCAGATAAAATTATTGACTAATGTAGTTAGTGTCTATGAATATGCCCCAAAACATTTAAGTATCTATTTTAATTAATAAGTTCTTAATTCTTTTTTTTACCAAAAAAAAACTTTATAGTTCAATTTTGATTACACCTTTCATAACGAATAATTAGAAATCCTTAATCTTCTTTTATCTGTTTTTTAAGCAGTAACAACTTTTTATGCAGCATAGGAAGCAACAGATCCTAGGTTCAAAAAGAAGATTCTCATAGCTCCCACTTGATACCTTGGTTCATGGTTCATTTTTATTTTTAGATTTTGTGTGTACGGCACTTTCATAACGGCTCCTAGCATCTACGGAAGGTTCCGATTGGCAGACGCGATGTGGCCAGGGAGAAACTGGAAATCGTCTGTTTGCAAAATTGCCTGCGAATACATTTCCATTGAGCCATTTTCAATTGGGTTATTCCTATATCCCATGCCATTGCTAGAAGGCAGAACTTTGGAAGAAGCCAAAAGAGAGGTTGGTTAAGAATGTATTTCATTTTTATTTTAAACGTCAATTTAATTTTTTTTTCTAGGTAACTAAAAAATTTATAGACACATATAAAGTCTCGTCAATGATCTTCCCGGCTTTCGATATGATCAACTTCGGTTATGTACGACCACGGTTTCGGGTGTATAAACATCAAGAACAGAAGTGAGTGACGGTAAGATGTACTTTACTTGGTGACTTGGTTGGAGCAGACGACGATGCGGGCGGGAGCAGTCGCTTACGCAGTACAGACGGTGGCGCGGGTGACGTGGTAGGTTAGGTCGGGACGGTCAGTGGCGCGGTCGGTGCGGCGGCGGTTGATGCCGGCGTCGGCGTGGTCGACGAGACGTTGGCGACTGCTCGGTTACGGGTACAGTGGCGCGGTCGGAGCGGCGTTGGATGCGGGCGGTCGGCGTAATCGGTTACGCGTTTGGGAATTTTGATGCGTGCGGTCGGTATGGACGACGACACGGTGACGTGGGCGGTTACGCGGTTGGGCCGGTGGCGCTGTCGTCACGGCCGATACGGTCGGTAAGGCTGTCGATGCGGTGGTCGGCTTGTTCTGTGCGGAGGTCGGCATGGTTTTGGGAGCAGTGACGCGGTCGGCGCTGTGTCAGGAATATGTACATCGTGATTTTGTTATTCGGGATTTTAGATTCGGGATTCTGTATTATATTTCTAGCATTCTCTGATATGTTATTTTTCACTTCTACCGCGTGTGAATTGCACACACACACACAATCCTTCATTTACTGTGCAATCAGATTTTTCCAAATTAGAGAAGGGTTTAAAAAATATCGTAAAATTAAAACAAAAATATGCCTGTTCTTAATCAAGTGACACGGAGTGTAGTACAATAACTTTTACTTTTCTATTTAAACGGCTTTTCAATTCAGTACCTTTCATATTACGTACTTACATTAAAATATAATGTATATACATACTTTCAATTCTTTAATAGTTTCATTCGGTAATAATGTTTGAAAATCAATTATACTGCAATCATAAATTAATATTGGAAATACTTGATAGAGTTCCACAAATAATTGTCATTAAATTTTATTGTTATAATCAAGGGACTCAAAAGGTCGTTGAACTAAATGGAGATCCATTAATGAGATAACTGGGTCACCACAACTCACAAACTTGTCATACATACAAAATACTCACTTCTGATTACTCATTCGCTTTTTCTCTATCGTAATGGAATGCCTGCCTCTCTGGCCTATCTTGTGTTTTTTTTAATTGCAAACAATAAATATAAATAGAAGCGTAGCTTAACACAAACAAGTCCAGACCGATAAAAAAAAAGTAAAATAATTATATCTCGTTCGACAAGTCGTTTCTATGGACACTGATAAAAAGAAAAAAAGAAAATGCTGTGTAGAGAACTTTAATACACACATATTATTGTTACTAGTGATTTTCCTCAATGAAACATGTACAACTACATATGTATGCATGTTTATTTTTCAAATTTTTTTCTTTCATATTTATCTTAAATATTTTCGTTCTTGTTTTATGTTTTAATATGTTATTATTAGCGATTCGTTTGACGGTGACGTTGAATCTAAATGCTAAACTAACTCTCAGATATCCACTGATTAGGTAACTTCTGTTCAGGTTTTTTTTTTTTTTTTAAAGTTGTTTTCGTAATTCACTTATTTTATTTTCAACTCCATTATACCTAGTGTATATACTTTGTGGTTTTATAGATTAATATACAAATTTGATACAAATTTATTAAGTTAAGCTACTTTCTTTAGATTTGTTGTTGGTTTATGCGAACAACATATTAAAAGTCACTGATTGCATGTTTATTGTCAATGAATTCTTGTTTTTGCAATTAGGAATTTAATCTACGAAAATGTTTTACAATTCATATATTTGTGATATGGAACTCTGATAGAAAATGCTGGTAACTGGTCACATGTATCAAGATATTAATTAAATAAAAAATGGAATATCTGCGATTGCCACCCAATCAACTGTTATGATTATATTTTCTTCATCTTTGTTTGTTCTACAGTTAGGGATGGACGAGTGCATCAAGCAACTCCAGCCAGTCCTAACTTGGGCTAGCCAAGTTCATCAAAGATCTTACAGAGCCGACGAAGATCTATCGAGAGTAAGCACTTTCTCATTCGGTCTTGAAAATTTCCACATCTCAGCCAATAGAGAAGGACTGATAAATTCAGGGTCTTATACAGTTATTATTTGATTTTTTGAGTGAAGACTTTGTTACTTAGTCGTTTTAGTTTTTGTTGATAAGCAAGGTTAATCCTTTCTATTTACTTACCAATTAAAGTAAGTTGTGCTTATAGCCTAGTAAGTCCTGCGCATACAGCCCAGGATGTACTAAGTCCTCAAACAACATGTCTTTCCAATCAGCTCTGTCGCTAGCTATCTGCCTCCTGCTATGCATAGCAAGTTGGTTGACGTTGTCCTCGAATTGAGTGCGTCATCTATTGAGTTGTTTTCTTCTGCTGTGTACAGCATCAGTGTTGGATTCGAAGACTTGTCGGGCTGGTACGTTGATGCCCATATGCTCCACGTGTCCCAGCAATCTAAGCAGCAGTATTTTCAGCTTTATGACTAGGCTAACGACGCTGTATAGCCCGTAAACCTTGTCGTTGAATCTTCTTCTTCACTCTCCTCCATTGCACACAGGACCATAAATCACGCGAGGAATATTTTTCTCAAAGTCCCGTTCCCAGGTAGATAAAATCTTGACTACTATGAAGTTGATGTTGAGATACTTTATATTTCTCGTCCGATTCAATACTGGCAAATGCAATCACAGCTAGCTGTCTATCTATCTATTTAATCTGCATTGTGGTGTTTTTATTTACAACTGTTTCAAGAATCAGTGGTGTTCATGAGATTGATCCTTCGTTTGATTTCAAAACTCGAGTCGTTATCACAAGTTAACTAAATTATCTACTAACTCGACCTAACAGTTATCCATAATTACTTTTTGTTTTTTCAATGACATTTATCACATGTACATGACAGCACTTGTATAGACTTGGGAAGATGGTGCCTCTCACAAGCACCGCCACAGAATCTCTGGTTCGACACTCTGAGTGTAGCCAGACAAAGGAAGCCAAAACAGAGGACTGCAAAACGTGGCTGTAGTGAAACTATAGAATATAAATAAGAAGAGATAAAAAACGTTTGTTCACAAAGAAAAAGAAAGAGCACGAGATGCAGCGATGCTTCGATAGAAAACAAGTGGGTAGTTTTTTTTTACTGAAGACTCAGTAAAGCCAAATTAAAAAGCACAAGTCGAATAAGAGATAGCGATGGGAATATAGTTATAGACACGCAGTTTATGTTAAACATTTAGACGTGCTGGATCACGCTTATGAACAACATCAGCTAGCCAATCTAGATGATGACTTAATGCCTTCAGCCACTTTCGACAAGTAACTTTCTGTCGTTCAAGAAGTTAGACGAAGTAAGATGGAAACTAGTGTTTTATGGTGTTTAGGCAATGAAAAATGACTTTTTTTCGGAATACTAACTAGAGTTTAAATATGATTGAATAATCAATCAAATTATCTATCTCTATCTATCATCATATATACTCATCACTTCATTTGTTATTAATAAGCACCTTGTCAATACACATATTTCTTATTTTTTCTGACTCATCTTTATATCACTTTTTGGACAAATTTGAACTATAACCAACAAGATCGCGAATGCAATCATTTGATTTGACTAGAGCAGTGTTCTTCAAACTTTTCAAGTACGCGACCCTTTTCCTAGTAAAAACAATTTGGCGACCCCCGCATTCATAATAATACTTTGTCAGTTATTTAATGAGCAACATACGGGATTTAACTTATTCGCATTTTACCTTCAGTGACTTTCTCCCGAATGTTTCGCTGAAATGTGTTTTGTTCTTCTATGAAATCTGACTGCTACAGAATTTTCCACTTAAAGAATTGGAGTTTCTTTTAATTCTGTCAATCCTCTGAATAATCTGGATAACTAAATTATTTCCTTCGCTGCCTCATTTCCTGCTACAATCTCGGCTTCAGTAGTAGAGGTTGCAACCATTGCCTGCCTTTGACTAAGCCACGAAATAGTACCTCCTGCATGCGTTATAATAACACAAGAAGTCTGCATCACTAAAACATTTTAAAATACCGCTTCCTATGCTTGGTCGATATTGAATTCCATAGTTTAGAGTTCCAGCTATGTTTCAGAATACTGTTTTAACTCTTGTCACATCTTCCGTGGTAGGATTCTCAAGAGATCTTGATAAAAATCCTATACTGTAAGCCAAATCTGTTCTCGTTTCTAGCACAAGATACATGATTGCACCAACAGCCTATCTGTATGGGAAGTTATGTTCTTGAGTGTCTACTTTCCCTGATTTTGTAATTTCTGAAGATTCACCATAGGTGTTGATACTGGCCTGCACTCCATGAATTAAAAACGCTCAAGTATTTTTCTTGCATGCGATTGTTGGCTAAGTTTTATTCCTTCTTCTTTTTGTTCAATTTCTAGTCCCAAAAAGAAACGATGCTTTGTTTGAAACAATCTTGAATTCTTTTCTCAGATCTTCGAGAAATAATTAAAGTTCGTCTTCATCGGTTGATCCCACTAGTCCATCGTCTACGTACAGAAAAAGTATTATTTTTCTTCCATTTCTCTCCATCATGTATAAACAAGGATCAGCGTCACTAACTTTGAATCCTAATTTAGAAATGAAGCTCCCGAAACGTTTGTTCCAACACCTTGATGACTGTTTAAGTCCGTATAAACTTTTCTGGAGTTGACATACTTTATTGCTGCCATCTTCGTATCCATCAGGTTGCTTCATGTAAATAACTTCTTCCAAATCTCCATACAGGAAGTCTGTTGAGACATTAAACTGAATTAGATGCATCTTCTCGACTGCAGCAATACTAAGTTCGGATCGAATGGTTCCTAACTTTGCTACGGGACTGAAAGTTTGACTAAAATCAATGACTTCTCGTTGACTAAAACCTTTGGCTACTAACCTCGCCTTGTACTTGTTAATACTTCCATCTTGGTTTTTCTTCAAACATGGCTTTCGCTCCTTTTGGTAAAGATGTTAATCTCCACGTTTGATTTTCGTTCAACGATGTCATTTCATTCTCCATAGCTTTAAACCAGTCTGTTTGCTCTTTGCTTGTTATTGCTTCTTGATATGTTTCAGGAACATTTGAAAAATTGATTTGAAGAATTGACATAATCCTCCGCTGCCATTACAAAGTCGATGTATTGATGAGTCTTTCTTAGGGAGGATCTATCTCTAAGGCGTTCATATGTTGATGGAGGCGGTGTCATTGTCCTCATTCTCAAAATTGTTCCCGCTCCCAGTTTCGTTTCTTCAAAATTCCATCAATAGCTTCTAATGCTTCTTCATAATAGTCCGGCAAATCACGTAAGCCAATGATTTAATGTGTTTAGCTAAATCCATTGTTCTTATAATTTTCTTCTTTTATTATAATTGACTTGATACAATTCGATTTAAACTTTAAAAGAATTTATAAATATTCGCGAGTAGGCCCATAACCTATTATATTCAATTTAATAAATACAATAGTAAAGGGTGTTTTTTTTTTAGAGGTATAGAACTTTAAATTGCAATAAAACAACGATGGAATATTCGATTGACATGATTTTTTATTTATTCGAAAGATAATCTTGTGGCATTACATTTTAAATATGATTTCTGGCATATGACTGAAACGGCTGGCTCGGATGTAGTCCAATCTGGACGTCAAATTTTTGATGACTTTTTCCAACACTTGTGGCCATATATCGGCAATAACACGGCGAATGTTGTCTTTCAAATGGTCAAGCGTTTGTGGCTTATCCGCATAGACCAATGACTTGACATAACCCCACAGAAAATAGTCTAGCGGTGTTAAATCACAAGATCTTGGAGGCCAATTCACAGGTCTAAAACATGAAATTAGGCGGTCACAAAACGTGTCTTTCAATAAATCGATTGTGGCAAGAGCTGTGTGACATGTTACGCCGTCTTGTTGGAACCACAGCTCCTGGACATCATGATTGTTCAATTCAGGAATAAAAAAGTTAGTAATCATGACTCTATACCGATCACCATTGACTGTAACGTTGTGGCCATCATCGTTTTTGAAGAAGTACGGACCAATGATTCCACCAGCCCATAAGTGCACCAAACAGTCAGTTTTTCTAGATGTACGGTGTTTCGACATACACTTGAGGATTAGCTTCACTCCAAATGCGGCAGTTTTGTTTGTTGACGTAGCCATTCAACCAGAATGGCTACGTCTCTATTATCGTAATGGCATTTTTGATTTTTGCCTAACTTGCCTTATTTTACCTAATATACCGCAAATAAAAAGTTCAAAAAATCTCTGCAGTAATTTCCATTTGTCGAATTATTCTAGAATAATACAACCATCGTTCAGCATAGGTTCAAGTTCTTAACTCGCCAATTTCCATAGCTAGTCCACCGAAATCGTGAAGATAAACTATAAATAACCTCATTAAAAAATGTTATTTAAAATTTTTTTCAATGCAGGACTTATAAACTACGTTTTGTTATATTACCGGCTTACGACCGCGACCCCCTGAGAAATTATTGGCAACCCCCAAGGGGTTCGCGACCCAAAATTTGCAAAACACTGGACTAGAGCAATGACACCACTCAGAAAACAAATCGGAACATTTTAGTTAACTTATTATTTCTATTGTGTGGATACTTGTTAGAGTTCTTTTGTGTTTTCAATCAATTTGGGTAGAATTTTAAACGATAAGATCTTTCAGGTACTGCAGCGATATTCTTATCGAAACAAGCACTACGTAACCTTCCGACTTCTCATCTAGCACGTATTGTTCCGGTCTCTACTTAATGGCGGTTTGACCAATTCGGGTAGGAAAACCGGAAAATCTTTTCACGTTGCTTTAAAATCACACGTCTCCCACAATCTTGAAGCTTATATCGAATTGAATTGAATTTAATTGAAATTGAATTGAATTGAATATGGGGCCATTCTGTATTACATATTTGTTTGATTAGATTCTCATTTTCTAGATAGAAAGACAATCTTTTTATTCGATAATAGTTTTATCATGTTTGAATAATAAAATCCAGCAATACTTGCCCTGAGCTAGTAAATTATATAGGTAGTGTTACACTAAATATTTTCCATCCAAATATTCATGTAGTTATTTTACCCTGATATTTGCGTGAGATACCTATATTGAATCTGATTGGTCTTGTGTCGATCGGTTTATATGCATTCAATTGACCAATCATGATCGTCAATTGACACGTTCGTTCGTTCAAACAAGATATACCTAGTTATGCAATGTTTGTATTATGATGTGTTTATTTGTCAAATGGAAAATTCTACATTTCCCACGATTCCAAATTCAATCCACATATATAGGCATGTGGATTGAATTTGGAATCAAATTATTAAAAATCGAATCAACTAGCTTGAAAGTCCGCGTCTGTTCATATCTATTGTTTACTACCTTTGGACTTAAAGAGTACCTGCCTATCTACCTACATGGTTTGTTTTTAATTGTGCAAATATTTATGGAAAATATTTCATTGGAACTTGGAACTTTGTGTGTGCACAAACAAAGCTATTTTTGGCCTTTTTGTTTTGTATTCTAGCTTTTTTTTTTGTGTTTGCCGTCATCGCAATCGTCGCCATGGTTAGTTCTACTATGATTGAGTGTGTGCGTGATGAGAGTATTATCATCAATATTGTATTACCTATCTTTAGTCTTATTTGATTTTGGCATTTTATATTAGAAAGATATTATATGAAAAAGAGATAATAAGTATCGATTCGATGAGCACCTGGTACAGTTTGGATCTACAGACTTTGAAATTTGATTATACGAATATTCATGATATACTGATAATATTATTCAGAAAATAATTGGTGTGGGAGGATAGAGGAGTACGAGATGATGGGTCAATTTCTGTGAATATTTTCTGAACACAATAATTTATTCCAGTACATACTATATTAATTATTGCCCTCGGTGTTTGTTATGGGGTTAAGCTGGTTATTTGCATTTGCTGGTGATATATTACATGGGAATGAGTTCGGAAAATTGCTTGCCTAGAAACATACCTATATTAGGTACTCTGTTGCCATATTGATTCATAAGTAATGGGTTGGAAATAAGATACTGAGTAAACAATTCGGTTTTAAAACAAAGTTAATTGAGTATGGAATTGAGTGTACATTTGCATTATATTCGAGAATAAATAAAAGGCTTTGAGAGTGAGAAAGGTGTTATATTGGTTGATAGATTGTTTTCCACATTATTGCGATTTTAAGTTAAAAGCTCTAAGTTCTTTACTTTAAAAATAATATTGTTGAAAAACATGTTTATAGTTACTCTAACTTAACGTTTGTTCAGGTGTGTGTTGATTTTGTACAAAAAAGGCTAGGAAGTGATATTAAGTGATATGAATACATATATACAAAAACAACGCCAAGTTGGTAGTTACCTTTTTTGAATTTAATTGCTTTATTTCCTTTTGGAATCAAAAACAAAAACAAAATACTTGGCAGACTGTAACAAAAGTAAATTTTGTAAAAAAAAAAAAAAAAAACTGTACCTATTAATTGTAATAAAGTACGTTTTTCGGTGTCGTGAATATACACCAAGTGAAATAAGGTAAAACTTGGGAAGTTGAGGTTATATCGAAGTGGCGTGAGCATCTTCTGTGACCAAAAAATGCCCCATAAGCTGAAAGGAAAGCTCTACATAGCAGTAGTTTGTCCAGCGCTTACATGTGGTTGGACAATGAACTTGAAATATGAGAGCAAATTGACGGCTACTGAGATTAAGATGTTTTGCATGGCAGCAGGATTATCCAAAGTAAAAAGATCCAAATAAGCCTTCACGTTAAAAATACGATCATCAACGATGACATAAACGATGATAAAATACAGCACGACAAACTCAGCTGGTACTATCGCGTACTTAGGAGAGACTTTGAGAACCCCGTCCAAAAGTCACTTTCATACAACTTTCCGCTACAATCGCAGAAGAGAGGCAGTCCCATGAATTCCTGACTCGAGATCATAGCATCGTCGGGAAAGGCGAAGAAGAAGAAGACATATTTATCTATGGCTAGGAAGGAACTCTGATCTAAAAATTTTATTTAGGATCAAATCAAGCGATAAGTCAGGAATGGCATGATAAGTGTCTTGTAGAGAAAAGTTTATTAGCTCGTGAGACCTATTATTTTGTGGAGGTTGGGATAGCGTTTTGATCACTGTGGTGTTTTAAGGTATGGAATTGTGTTGCTCGGGAGATGGTCCCTTCCAACTCCAACTTCCATAGGAAAACAAGAGATCCTCGAGTACCTCAGCCAAGGGAATTGGCCCATATACCCAGTTTCCCCGTGAGATCTATTCGATTTAGGGAAATACATAATTTTCGCAGTAGACATAACCCGCCTACACGGCTAAAGAGATGGTTCTTGCGGGAATCATGTAGCTCTCTTGATCCGTTTTTTCGGCCCATGGAAAAGGTGAGATATTGGTACGGTGATTTATGTTATAAGGTTTGAAATTGTTTTCATTGGGAGTAAATCCCTTAGTTACTTCCATATGGAAAGCAAAGAGATCCTCGGATACCTCACCCAAGGGAAGTGGCCCATTCCCCCTACCTGGCTTTATGCCAGGCTGTTAGCTCGGATATGTCTGTCTTCGCTAAAAACTTATTCAGGCAGGGTGCTGGATGGCTTAGGGTTGGACCAGTTTTCCGTGAGATCAGTTCGATTTAGGGAAAAACCTGATACCCGCAGTAGACTTAGCCCGCCTACACGGCTAAAGAAAAGGTTCCTGCAGAAATCATGTAGTTCTCTTGATCTGTTTTGTCTACCCATAGAAGAGGTGAGATATTGATACGGTTTGTTACGTTTTATAGCCATTTAGTTGTTTTTAAAAAGCCAATTAGATTACCTATGCTCACAACTGAAAGTTCGCTAAGGTTGTCAATAAAGTACTGACCAAAGAATTGGCATCTTGGATAAGCCAAGGCAGGGCAGCAGCAGAGATAGTGGGTCACTGTTTCCATTTTCCCTTACATCTCCACAGCTACGACAATGAGTATTGTGTGATGCCCATTTTTGCTGCATGCTCTCCTATTTTCCAGTGACCAGTGTTAACTGCAATGATTCTGGCTATGTCTAACCGAGTTCTACATAAGAGTTCATTTGTGCCGGACTTGTCATAGTTGGGTCACATCTTTCTTGAGGTTGCACAGCTAGTCAGACCATTCCATCTACGATTGGATACAGATAGATAATGAGACATGAATCTGCCTTTCAAAGCCCCTAGCGAAATACTAACTGCTTTCGATTATTAAGTTCACAAAAGAAACCTGCCGATGGGTAAAAAAACTTGAACCATGTTGAACCACGATTGAACAACTGACCCTAAGGACCAATCTGTTCTGGCAAACTCGTGCGTCTTCTGGCGAAAAAAAAGCGTGCACTAAAGTGACCGCAACGCTCGAAGAATTTTTTTTTGTCAAATTCTTTAAGGGGATTATTGGATAACTCTAAATAGTGCCGATAACGCTCAAAGTTACAAAAAACGTTGTTTTTCAGTTTTTTTTTTTGTTTATTTATTTCTTGATAATGGGTTTTTAACACTTTATAGGTATACCTAGTCGTTTAGTTACATTGTTTTTGTATTTTGACGGAATTCTTCCTTTTTCAACAAAAAAAGTACTTCTCTAATGAAAATTCTTTCTGATTCTTTCAGGTTTAATTACAACTAAAATTAAAACAATACCGATGCCATAACTCGACGATTTGGGGTTGTTAACAATTTTTTATTCGATGAGACGCATGGGCTAAAATCTTTTTTTATTTTTTATTTTTTAATGTTTTTTTTCCCAAATTTTTAGTTTGAAAGTAGTTTTTTCAAAAACTGTTAATAGATTTCACTTGATTTAAAAACTGGCTAATAAAACATAGCATTGGCTTTTAAAAAAGATATAATACTTAATTGTAGGTATTACCGTTATTTTTTAATGATTTTTTTTTAATTTTT
Source organism: Baccha elongata (assembly GCA_951217065.1). Classification (NCBI taxonomy): domain Eukaryota; kingdom Metazoa; phylum Arthropoda; class Insecta; order Diptera; family Syrphidae; genus Baccha; species Baccha elongata. Next base: position 17,990,943 of record OX578274.1, on the reverse strand, counting down.
AGTACTTTTTCATTAAATTGCCCCTCCCGCCCAAACGGAGGGAGATAGACCCCACCCATAGTAACAAATTGTTGTATTTGACCCCCCTAGAAAAATCCGTTATCAATTGCCTGCGCCATAGTTATCGTACTCGTGCCCACACCTCTTATTTCCAAATAATTAAATTAAATTATTTTAAATAATTAAAATAGAATAACAAACAAACAACTTATCCCCCAAAGAGTTATTTCCATTCCCTTGTTAGGGAAACGCCTGAATTTTCCGAAGCGCTCAAATTACACCTGGGAACAGTGAGAACTTGTTTGAACACAAAATAGAAATAAAGTCATTTATTTCTCCCCCATTATCATAATATGAATGAATGTATAAAATAACCCCACAAATAAGAACTTTTTTTTCCAAGAAATCTTCTCCTTGTATATCCCCATTCAAATCCACAAGCATGAGGTTGAGGCATGTAGATAGAATGATGAACAAATACTAAAAAGCAATACCAACCAAATGTTATGACTGCTATTAGCCGGCATGGCACTAGGCAGTCGACAAAGTCCTTCACGCCTTATCCACCCAACCAGCCAGCACCCACCCTCAATTTAGCTGCAATTGCTATTGACCCCGGCGGCGTTGCGAGGCTCAGCCAAGAGCAAGGCAAGTTTTCGCATTGGAGTGGCAGTGGTTTTATATGGGATGGGTAGAATTAAGTGATATATACCAACAACAACAAACCAAATCAAGTTAAAATAGACAAAGAAGCAGCAATAGAACATTATGATCCGAGCCACCACCTTCTTTTCTGCACTCGATTCAAGTGTCCAACCGAACAATTTAAACAATAAATTTATTTTTAAACAAAATATGCAAATAGCTATGCTATAATCACAAATATAATAACAAAATTCCATGAGTCATTAGTCATACATACCTTCAGAGTTTGGCTTTTACGAAAGCTGAGCTCGTCGTCGGCTGTCGCTGAGAAATCATGTTTTGCTACTGCTTCCATTTTTTATATATATATTTTCCACTTCTTTTTTCAGAAAAATGAAAATTCTATATTTTCGATTTATTATTATATATCACACACACGGCACGTATATTTTATCAACTAAAATCAAAAAAATTCGCGAATGAAAAATTGTTTAATAAGAAAAAAAATCTTTTTTTTTCTCAAATCAACTTGATCCACCGCGACACGAAGAGCAGCGGTCTGCGGCGGGTGTTCTCGGTTCGTGTTAAAAAAAAAGCAAAAGTGCTTATTTCCTTCTCTTTTGCTCTCCCTCGTCTAGCTGAGCGATGGATGTTCTTTTTGGAAATTCTTTTCGGGATTTTCTTGTTTTGTCTATGCGGTCACTTGTTTTCCCCCTTGATTCTTCTTTCCGATTTTTCTTCTTTGTCCACAAGTATCGACAAAAACGACGACACGGTCGAAAATATCAAAAATTAAAATAAAATAAAAAAAAAATACTGTGCGTTTTTATTTCTTTCGAATGATTTATCAAGTGTGTTCCTTCTCTAGCCAATGATAAATGGCGATGCGTTAAAAAGGGAGCGACCGATACTAGTGAATAAATTTTCCGTCAAAAAAATTGGGAATTTTAGAGAAATTTTCTCACAATTTTATTTAAACACTCAAATCTATATTAATGCAATTGACTGGATTCAAAAATAATATTCACTTTTAACTAAATAAATGCTTTTTAATTGGCGGTATAATAAGATTAGAGGTGGAAATTAGAGAGAATTGAAAAAAAAATATAAATTTTATAAATCACACGAAGTAGACACTCCACGTACAAACGCCATTAGTAACTAGAGGGTTATGATGAGAAAATTGAAAAAGCGGCTGCTAGCACAGCACTACTCGCACTTTCAGGTTTTTGCCTGATGGATGGTCACGCACTTATCGGGTTGTCTTCTTTTTGAAATTTTAAGATAACAAATGAGACGAGCGGATTAATTGGAATTTGTATGTGGTGTGTGGGAGTGAAGAAGAAATAAAGGTGTTTTGATAATGTTGCTAGACTGAAACTACTATGACATTTATGGCGCTAGTGTTGATTCGAAGTTGGATGAATTAGCAAGTACAAGCACCATTTAATAAAAGGACTGTGTTCAGAATGTTGTGCAATTTTTTTTACCAAATTTAGAAGAGATTTTACGTGATAACATAGAATAATAAATAAATAGAACATCATCTCAGGAGGCTCCACCCACTTTTGCCTACAAACTTTCAAATCTGCAGAGATTTAACTCAGTATGCGTGCCCGTTCATTTCAAATGGGACTGTCAAATTTGGCTAGACAATACATTCTTACAGAAAGGAATCGGATCGGAACCCTCGTAGGGTACACACGGTGGCGCTGCCTTTGCGCCACCGTCAAAGCAATAAAAAGTAACTTGTAATTTAGAAATAAGTGTCTTAATAAAGTAAAGTAAATAAATTTAGAAAAAAAAAAAAAAAAATCATCAACTAAGTGGTAGCGACGGTGGTCTTTGGTCTTTGGACCTCCGTCAATTTTAAGATAAAAACGTAATTAAAGTGAGTAGTTTCAGGGTGGCTTGTCCCCCAGTAATTCGGACTGCTTATAAAAGCAGCAAATACGGAGCTAGGAAGCAACATTTGGGACTGGTGTTCAACAGCGCTCCAAGCAACCAGCAATGGCCAAGATGGAAGTAACATTTTGTGAGAGATGTACAGCGCTCCATATAACGACATCGATGGACGAAAACTTCCCGCCCAGCTAATATTTTACTGCTAGATACCCAACGGTACATCAGGCATCGACAACAACAGTAAAGTTTATAACGCGACAACAAGTTTATAACGTGACAATCCAGCGTGCAACAGTGTTTCTGTCTTCATACATATAAAGTGTTCAAATATTTAAGTATACTGTGATAGTTTCACTTTATCGTTTTGATATTTTAATGTAATATACTTTGTTTCAATCAAATTTTCACTGAAAACGTAATAATTAATTATTTACGTATAGTCCTAGGGCGGTCTCGCTCTATCAAGCTATCTAAACATACCATTTATAAGTGTTAATAATTTAAACATAATATATGCATTGCATATACAGTAAAAGTACTGAGCTCTCGCTCTAAATTCAAAAGAAATTTTATTCTCAATGTAAATTATTTTATTTTAGTGTTAGTTTTTAAGGTATTTGTAAATATATATGTGACTTTGCGTCTAAAGCAAAAAATTATACTTATGAGCAAAAGTAGTGTAACTATATATCTTTTATATAATAACTGTTCGCCACGAGGCTTTCCATTATACGCAACTGAAAAAGAAGGCCATACATTACAGCCACTTTTGTACTCGCTAAAGCGAACAAGAATTAGAATTAGAATAAGACAAAAATGTAACTCGAAACTAAAAGACTCAATAAAATTCAATTCAATTCAATTCAATACATTCTTACAATTTTGCATTTATTAGTTCAGACGTATTCACGTATAGAAAAGCGTGTAAGAATATTTTTCTAGGGGAGAAGAAGGAGGAGTACAAGTTGATGACCTGTGCGAGAGAATGATGGTTGATTTAAATGTCTCTGCACATGCAGAACTGGTCATCTTTATTATAGCAAATTTGTCTGCACCCATTTTTTACTAATGCCTATTTAATGTAGCACCAAGCAATTTTAAATAATTTTTGAGATGTTAAGTTTTTTTTTGTGAAATAAATATGTAAAAGGAAATAAACCTATTTATGAACTACAATAATATATTTTCAATAACATTTTAATTCACTTTCTGAAAACAAAATGCGAAAGAATTTTTCTTACAGCATTGTGGTGCGTACGAGCATTAATGATTTTGACAGCAACTTGTTATAGGAAGTCAAACGAGATTAGTATCTGTGTACTCTTTCCATCTTTAGGGTTTAAGAAGTACATCTTTCTCTTTTTAGTTTTCTGCAGTTCTGCAGGTGCAGAGACATGTAAATCCACCATGATTTTCACTTGTAGGAGTACAAGTGAAAATCAAAAGAGAAAGATGTACATCTCCTCCCGTAGAAAACAAATTTTACACTTGCTTTTCTATACGTGAATACGTGTGAACAGCTAAATGTACATTTGTAACAATGTATGGTCTACCCAAAATTGACAGATCCCATTTAAATTGCAAGGGCACGCATACTAAGTCAAATCTCTGCAGTTTTGAAAATTTGTTGGCAAAAGTGGGTGGAGCCTCCTGAAATGATTTTCTATTTATGTTATTATTCTGTGATATGTGTAGTAGAGCTATTTAGCGTGTTTTATTGAACAATTTATTTTACTTTATATATATTTATGTACTATACTATATATAGTACAATTTGCATGCACTATTTCTCCTCTTATCAATAGTAATTATTACTTGTAGTAGATTGCTACTATAGTTTGTCCTCTATAAATTGGCAGTACAGGCCTTATGGGGAAGCTTTTTCAAAATCAGTAGCGCGCCTTATTTGTGCACCATACTGAATTGAAAGAAACCCCATTTAAAAAATGTTTACCCGCCAATGATTTTTCGATCGCATCCGACATAGATCCCACAACGACCTGCCTAGCGTACAGTTGAATACGCACTGATTGGCTATTGCATTTCAACCCTCTTTTAACATCCATTCGAACAGAGATACCTTTGTCAATTTGGTAACTCGGTTCGTATTTTTTTATATTGAGTTTCTGTTGAGGAACTTTTGATTTTAGAGCTTAAAAAATACCTTTTATTGATGAAATGATAATGAGATATTGAGATGAGCATATTACTAGTACAAAAGTGTTATCGTGCAGTGTTTTTGTTGATCATGTTTGTGTTTTTTATGTGGGGAAAATCTTAAAATGCAGTTACAAAAATGTAGGTAAGCTGTTGTCTTTAAAGAATTTATTTGCGTAGATTCTCGTGCCGGTCGGTCGGTTGATATTTCGTGTATATTTTTTCTTATTTGCGTAGATTTTTAAAGCGCGCGGGCGGTCGGTATTGATGTTTCGTGTACCTATTTTTGTGATTAGTGAGAAATGGCACCGGTGTGTCCAACACGTCGAGCAGGTAATTGAGCCGAAAATGTGGGAAATGGACGTTTTTTCGGAAAACGCTGTAGAAAGCCTTATAATAAATCTAGATGAAGAGAGCAGCAACAGCAGCAGTAACTTCTCGAGTGATAAAAATACCTTTACTTATATATAAATGTACATATTTTTATTTAATAGATGAATTTATATTTATTTTTGTTATGCTTGTTTATTTATTTTGCTTGTTATATTAATCTTTATGAATAAATTCTTTATTTTTTGTTTGTTTTTTATTTAAAAGGGATTAAGCCTACTGGGGATACCCTTCAAAAACGCGCCTACTATCTTACCTCTTGGTGGTGTGGAAAAAGATAAATTTCATTTCATTTTTATAAACAAAAATTAAGAAAATAATTTTAATTAAAAAAGAAGAAAGGTAACCCTACATCATATTTTTTCAGTTTTTTCCAATTCAAAATGCTTACTACGGCAACCCTGTTAGAGCTTTTGAAAGAAGATAACCTTATGGAAAGCAAAGAAGTGCGAATGAGAGACAAACATCCCTATCTTTCCTGTACTGCCAATTTTTAGTGGACAGACTATAGCGCAGCAGATTCTGTGCTTTCCATTTAGAATAGCAATAGTAAAGTAAATATGTACTTTGGCACCATGAATGAAGGAATACATTTGTCACCATAAAAGGAATACGGCTATTTTGTTGTTGGCCAGGCCATGATCGTCAACGGCGAGCCTTATCATTCCATGATAAAAATTTCCTCTAGAACTAATGTGACGGGCATCTTTAGTCTATAAATTTTGACATCTAATGCCCAGTTTCACCAAAATACACCTAAAAGCATTTTAGTTAAGGGAGTTATAAAATTTATTGGTATTTTAACTTAAAATAGTGTGCACCAACATTTGGAGGTGAAATTTTAAAAATGAGGAAACTTGATGGCATCCCCGGAATTTTATTCACCACACATGGGTCTCTTTCATTAGAACAAGCGAGAGAAGAGCATATCAATTGAAAAATATCAACGTTCTCTTTGTCTTGCATTTTAAGACGCCTCTTTGTACATAGGGCTTTTTAGGTAACAACGATATAATTCTTTCTCGTTCTCACAGAATTGTCAAAAACAGCAGTATGGTGAACAGCTGATTTTTTTTTATCATTGTTGAAAAATTGATTGAAAACAAAAGCGGGAATTTTAAAGATTTGTGCGCGAAAATTGTGAAAATTGTTGGTTTTGCTAATTAAAATAAATTTTTAAGCCACGGAAATCACAAATTTCACACAAAAAAGAATACCGCATTTAAAAATTATTTCCAAATTGTTTTCTCCAAGATCTTGAGTTTGACAGTTTGAAAAAAGCGCGATACATATTTCAATCTGTCTTCTCCATAGTGTGAGCTTTGACAAGATGGTAAAACTCCCTATAGAAACTATAGTAAAATTGAAACTAGAAAATTCTAGGGTTTCGTGTTGCCGATGCAGAGCTAGCATCAACTTTCGTTGACGTGGGTATTTTCATGTAAAATAAAAGAATTGAAGGTAATTGTTTGGAAAGAGACGGTTATGTAGAGGTTCTGACAACAATAATGCGATAAAAAAAGAAATATATAGGAATACATTCGCAAAAAACAATTGCTTGGTCTGTTTTGTTTTGACATTCTTATTCCCAGTTTCATCAAAATACACCTAAAAGCATTTTTGTTAGCGGAGCAATAATCTCTTTCATTAGAGCACGCGAGAGGAGAACATATCAATCGAAAAATTTAAACGTTCTCTTTTAATTCAATGCAATTCGATTCAATTATGATTTTTATTTATCAATTTTTTTAAAAAATAGTTTGTAAAACAAATCAATTTATAGCATGGCAATTACGCCGTCTACCACAAAATTTATTTGGAACAAAATGGGACTTTAGTTTATTAGCTCTTTTAAAAAGTGGTTCGTGAAATTCATAAATGCCATTTTAAGATTTAACAAACCAATAAATATTTAAAAGTTTTTGGAGAAACTGACCATCAACGAAATGCTCAAATGTCCATTATAGCCAAGGTAGACTTAGAACTATAGCGGTAATGCGCATGAGCTAGCATGACCTACTGTCAAAATTAAACGAACTGTTTCGTCATGTTTGTACAAACTAGATGAATGCACATAATAAATATTTTAAAACACTGGGTTTTAGTTTCTTTTAATTCTGTTAAAAATGCATGATTTATTGTTAAATTTAATAATTTATTTATGAAATGGATAGTTTATTGCAAATTCGTAGTCTTGTTTTGGTAAAATGCAATTAAATTTTTTTTTTCGAATTGTAAAATGCCCAAAGCTGTCAAATTTACATTCGGAGCTCATGTTCAACGAAATGCGTATATGTCCATTATAGCCAATAACGCCATATGTGTGTATTCGCTCATTTTAACATGCGATTTTGACAGTAGCTCTTTCTTAGTGTCCGACCGAAGGTCAATTTCTAGCCGAAGACGAATCCGAAGCCAAAGCCGAATATTCGGCTTATAATCGAATATTCGAAGCCGAACTTCGATAACTTGAAAAATTTTCGTTTCAGATTGACTAAAAATGAAAAAAAATAATGATTTTTTTCTAGAATGCATGCATGTAGTAACCAAATTAACGGGATAAATTAAATTAACTTTCCAAAAATAATAACAAATTAAACTAAAAACAATATTAATTTTAATATTTTGTCGATATTAAGGAAAAGAAGTGCCTACCACGACGCACGACAACCAAAAATAAACCTTCGGCTTCGGCCAAAGTTTTTGTAGGTTTAGCCGATTGTAGTTTTTTTACCCGAATGTGGCCGAAGCCGAAGCCGAAGCTTCGGTCGGACACTACTCATGCACGTTATAGTTGGGCCTTTACTAATATTAAATGTCAATGTTTAGATGTATGTTTGGTACTCAATTACGCTAGAACGGCTGAAAGGATCTGGATGAAATTTGGCACAGAGATAGATTATAGTCTGGAAATTTGCGGTTCCCGTGGAATACATTTCGAGTACCTACTTCGAGTGGATTTTTATGCGTCGAACCTAAAGTCGAACTTCGTTTATCCAGATGTCACGAGAATCATTATCATGCAGAATTGAAGAGCATGGTGCAAATAGTTAAGTGCATTAACTTGTCATTGAAAATTTTCCCCACTGCCAAAATACCGACTGAGAAAAGTATGAATTAAAATACATATGTACATATGTACCTACATTTTTATCAAATTTGAACAAAAAAATTTGAACAAACCATTTTTTTTCGAAAGACAAAACCTAGATGACTTGATCAAATCTCAATATTATTATTCTGTAAAAGTGCTTGATTTTTGTTAAATTAGCCCAGTTTATATTTCTAAGATCTCCGAGATCTCCGTATGCTCAAAAATATAAACACAATTTCTCAGTGAAATTTTACACCACTGCTGTCAAAAAACTGAGCCTGAAAAATTTTGGATTCGCTTGCTCAGGTGAGCGCTTAGAAATATAAACTCGCCTATTGATTTTTAATTTTTTTTTTTAGGTAAACTCAAATGATTTTAGAAAAGGGGTGGATATGTTTTTTTTTTAAATTTTTTTAACAATTTAAAATATGAAAACTTATAAGCACTTAAAATTGAAGTACCTACCTACTTCAAATTTGTGAATATTTGTTGAAAATAGTTTTAGCACTTTTAATATAAAAATTATTATAATTTTGCCAATTTGCCTCAAGAACAAGAAAGTGCGGCCCAGTCGTGCACTTTATTTTGCTAAACTTGGTTATTAAAAGGACTCAAAAATATGCAAATTAAATGATTTCAGAACACCATATGTTGCAAGTATGAACCATATGCCTGTCGCATTAATCAATCAATCCATATAAGTGAATGCCACATGGAACTTAAAATCGCATATCCTCATGATACAATCCTTGATTATTCAAACATGTAGATTGTAGGTGAATATTTTTGTAACTACCTATATTGTAAATAAATATTCTTTTATTCCAGCGCGTGCTGCATGATCCCTTATTTTCTACGCCCGCATTAATGAAACTGGTGCATTTAGTACCACTTTTGCCTGTTTTTCGGAACCCTCTTTGTTGTGGTGATGGCACGCATCCTATTCCTAGTGCTTAAATAAAACGAAATGTATCCGCCCATCTGTTATCGCAATAAATTCCATAAGTCCTTCGTCGTCATTCTTTGATACACATAAAATTTCTATTATCCCCCATTAACTGGGAAATAGCATGCGGCCGATCCGCCGCCTCAAAGATGATGACGAAAGAACAGCAGTTTCTAGAGCAAAAGCAGCAGGATCGTGGGTGAACAACGATTGTCCTTGTTTTGTCATTATCTCTGGTTGTGAGTTGTTCATAACATGTTGAGAGACATTCCAACATGCCACAAAAAATATCCTCGCATAGAGATCCCTTATCGTCGATTTGATGGTGTCAGTTAGTAGGAGTAGGTAGTATTGTTGGTGTTGTTTTCAAAAATGAGGTCTACCATCTGCCATCATCTGATAGAAATCTTCACCACCACCAGGAGCAACCCCTAGTGCGTTACTATTTAAGGATTCTATTTTTGAACAATGCATCCAAGCGAGGTGCTGTATAGTAAAATCAGATTCATAGAAATTATGGCACTCAATATGTATGTAGTTTACTGACTTGGAAATACTTTAAGAACACAAATTTCTTTATCAAAATGCATACGGAAATGCATTTTCTGATCTAAAAGAGTCCACGTGACTTCCGTATATTGGACCGGTGTTGGTCTCGCAGTCATGCTGTTGTTTTGTTTGATTTATCCTCCTGATTGCTGGAATATAAAAACTCAATTCATTGACAATTTAATTATGTAATTGAGATGTTCCTACCATAGTGATTTTTCGGTTTTTGGGTTTTTATTGGTATTTTAGAAAAGGCATTTTTGCTTATAGGCAGTGTTTACAGAAGGAGGAAACAGAGTTAATTGTTTGTATAGAAGACTTTTGTTATACATTTTAAAAGAAATCGAAACGTAAATAAATCAAATTATTATGTTAGTAATTCAAATGCAATGGACTTCATTATCATATTATGAGAAATGGAAATAGCTGACATTATTGTTCACAAAGGAAAAAAATCTCTATATAGATAGCAATCTGGTTCGGATTTAATCATTTAGCTGTCGTCAAATCCAACAGCGTGATCTTTTACATGAAACGCAATGATAACCTCAAAAACCGTTTTTTAAGCCTCGGCGATGTTATAATAGTCGTGTTTTGTTGGTAATTTTTAGTTATTCAGCACTGGAAAGAACCAATAAAACGCTATATTCACTTTTGTATCCACTTTTTTTATTTTATTTCAAGGTATTCTTGACTATATGCCAAGCCGAAGTTTCAAATAATTTTATGGATGTGTCTGCAAAGTATGGCTATTAGTATATGCCGAGTTGATCAACTTTTGTACCCCACCTTGCACTACAAACAAATAAAAACCGGATAAATAATCATTATTTAGCTTAAATATTACCAAATTAAATTCAATTCCAAATTATATAATTTTATGTAAAAAATCAGCTTTAACCAATTTTTATTTGTTTTTAAGCGAAAAGTTCAAAATCATTAAAACTTTTTTGCAACTTTCGTAGGTTGAAAGCTTTTTACTTCTTCCGCAAAACGCGGCCCTAAAGGAAAACCATTAACAATCATTGTATATGGAGTCCATTGCTTAAGCTGTCATAGGTGCCACCAGCCCAAGATTTTATCTTCACTTTTGTGTTAACTTTAATTACTGATCAATTTATCGCCACTTTTCGTATCCCATACAAAATTTTGCTAAAGTGACTAAACACTTACCAATAAAACACGCCTAATATGTAAGTTCCACAGCAATCTCCGTTTATTATTCGTTGAGTTGATCTTAGAGCCAGTCAAGATTTAAGGTAAACTGGATGCTGATATTAAGCTCTATATAGAGGAACCTATCCGTTCGGAAGAAGTTCAGATCCGAAATGATTTCTGAATTCTGATCGGGAACTCAAATTGCGATTGAGGTATCCCTTTCGCAACATTATAAATGAAGCATATAAACGCACTCATTTGACATTTTTCATCAAATGCTTTATTCACATACAGTGTAAAAAATATTCTGATAATTTAAAAACATAACGTGTACAACACCATATGTTGCAAGTATGTACCATATGCATGTCGCATTAATCAATCAATCCATATAAGTGAATGCCACATGGAACTTAAAATCGCATATCCTCATGATACAATCCTTGATTATTCAAACATGTAGATTGTAGGTGAATATTTTTTGTAAATAAATATTCTTTTATTCCAGCGCGTGCTGCATGATCCCTTATTTGCTACGCCCGCATTAATGAAACTGGTGCATTTAGTACCACTTTTGCCTGTTTTTCGGAACCCTCTTTGTTGTGGTGATGGCACGCATCCTATTCCTAGTGCTTAAATAAAACGAAATGTATCCGCCCATCTGTTATCGCAATAAATTCCATAAGTCCTTCGTCGTCATTCTTTGATACACATAAAATTTCTATTATCCCCCATTAACGTGTACAATTCTCTGTGTGAACAATTCACTGTGCACAATTCACTTTGGAACACAATTCACTGTGGGGACGAAAATTCACTGTGCACAATTCACTGTGGGGCAATTCACTTTGGGGCAATTCACTGTGATGGACAATTCACTGTGTGCATTTCTAAAGGTATTAATTTTATTATTTTTAAAACGCGATGTACCTAAATTAGCTGAGTTCGAGAAAAGGACCACTTTTTGCACCAATATTTTGAAAGTTTTCATAAAATTCGGTCACTTTTGATTGGGAATTTCAATTAAACATGAGAATAAAAAGAAAATTGTAAATACATAGGCTCATTTCAAATAATTTGTTTTTTTTGTTTACTGTAATTTCGTGCATCCATTGTGTTCACACTACTTTGTGTCTGAACACGGCGGATTGGCATTGGACGTACGTCAAATTGCTTCGGATGAGTACGTCCAATGTGAACATCGTCTTTGATATAGATCTAGAGTACAAAACACTTGCATGTAGTGCGAAACGGAGCAAAATATACGACGCGATGGTGCAACAAGAACAGGAGAAGTGACACTTCTCGGAAGGGTCACTTCATAGTCAACACATACGACTATAAAGTGACATTTTTTTGTCTGATTTACAGGAAAGATGCCGCAAATGTAAAGAAATGTTCGAAAAATTCGGTGTTCTTATTGATTTGGTAAATTTAAATAATGCTTACCTATATTCGGAAAAAACAAAAAAAATTACAAGAAGCATTCAGACAAGATTTAGAGTGTTTCAATTCCGAACAACAGAATTCAAAGGGGCTAACGCCAATCGAAACTTTTGAGTTTAAAGAAAATGGTCTTGATACAGTGTTTCCAAATAATTGACATTGTACAGGGTGAGTCATGAGCAATGCGACAAAATGCTAGGGCGTGTAGGTTGCGTTGAGACAAGAAAAAAATCGTATGGGAGGGGGGGTCTATTCCCCTCCGTTTAGCCGGGAGGGGCAATTTTCGAAAAAACTGACTTAAAATGGGAAAAAAATTATTTTAAATCAACGGCTTCATTCACAATGCTGTGCGATACGTTTTTGAAAAGCCAATAACTTTTTATTTCATTCTGTGTTTAAATAAATCTATTCTAAGAAATAGTTTTTGAAATATTAATTTTCAAAATCAAAATTTTGAAAAAAAAATTGAAAAAAAATTTCAAATTCATTTTTTTCAAAATTTTACGTAATTAAGTGCTAATTTTAATTTCAAAATTCAATGCTGTTATTAATTTTAAGTCTAAATAAGAAAACCGGATGCAAAAATTTTATGTCGTTCTCAAGAAATTAAAAAAAAACCAAAACAATAACGAACCATACTGGCTTTTATTATAGAGAGGATTGTAGAAAGGAAGATTTTATTAATCATATCTAAACTACCCTGGAATTTAATATACTGTTAAGGAAAAAATTAGGTGACTAAAAAGTTAATAGAGGGGCGGCAAATTTACGATCTGCCTAAAACGGCAAAATGTATAAGTCCGGGCCTGTAGATTGCTAAACAATAAATTGATAAGTAATCAATAGCAGAATGATAAATGCCAGACAAAAATTGGGAAATGATCATTGCGAAGTGAAAAAATGCCAAATAAAAATCCTCCAGTTGACCGCACTAACCCTTAAATGATAACTATACTAATACAAATTGATCTCACGTTTATAGGCGTTGTTTTGATTTTTCAAGTCACTTTATGTAGGTATAGATACTTAAAAACTTTTTTGCAAACAAAAAATTAAGAAAATGTAATTTTGAAAATTTCAATATTCCTATAACCTCAATTAAAAAAAAAAAAATTATAACGATTATCCGAGTGATTATGAACTTCTTTTTTGCAAATAATCGATTTTGTAACCTTAAAGTTTCTCATTTTCCATATTTCTTTTAAAAATAGACAATTAGACCATTAATTCCATTTAATTTACTCATGGCAATAGGATCATGAATGTGATGCCAAAAGGATCTGAAATTCAAAATTCGTAGGTACATTTTCTTCTTAACTTTATATTTTTTTAGCCTATGTTTACTTGTCAAACATCAAATAGGTAGGTACTGAACTTAAAAATTAATCCTTTCGTTGCAAGAACATCTGCAACTTATCTATATGTAGATACAAAATAAGATCTCACACTCATTCACGTTACAAGGCCCGATTAAGATCTCATTAATCTTAAAGTTGTATTCAACTTCCAACATTAAAAAAAAAGATGCTGACGCTGTAACAAAGGATTTCCAAGTGCATTTGCATTTTGATGCTGAAATATTTATCATCACTGAATGACAAATGTGTTAGATGTCACACATTCAAAATCATTCAAATTTTTCTTTAAATAATTCCTTGGAATACACGATTGCATATCTAAAATATTTTTACACAAGAAAAAAGGACTGCGCAGGAAAATCATTAATAACTCACGCAATATTTACAAAACAAAACGCGTCCTCCTGTTTTCTTTAAGTTATTGTTCATTTTGTATGTGAACAGCCAGCAGCGGAGGACAATTTACACATATCCTCTCGAGTTAGAAAGGAGACACAGAGCAAAGAAAACAATAGAAAAAATAACTCTTTTACGTGATGTCCCATATAAAGAATTAAAGAAGGCAAATCCTTTGCATGAGTGCATTCAAATGCACTGAATAGCTCCCGCTGCTCACGCATTAACATAAGTGGGACAATTACAAATATTACAGCTCTATTCTCTTTGAGACTTTGGGAGGACAATGAAAGGAACAAATTTTCATTTTTCGGACATTAATCATTTGCAACACTTAAACTCAAGTCACGAATAAGAAAACGAAAGAACCAAAAAAGGATCTTCTTCGCTCAACCCCTTCGCTTTGTGTATAAATTAATATGTTTAGCACCTCTGCAACATCCAGGTATTGTTGCTGATTGCTCCTTTCACACTTTTTCGAAGGATCTTTAGAGGATTTACATTTGGATTTACACGATTTAAATATGGAGAAAGTATCAGACTCATTGACGACACCCTTGAGATTTTGTTCTTCTAAGGATTGACATAAATCAAAGAAATACTTTTTTTAGGGAAGAAAGTTATTCGAGAGCAGGATTACAAGATGTCCTTTCTCAAGAGGGTAAACATAACGTTTACCCTTTGTTTATGTGATTTTTTTTATATAAATTGAACCAACAAACAGGATTGACCGCAATTTGAGATGACTGCAACAGTAGCCTTTTTGAGAATGACCAGCTGCTGCTGCCTGCATTTTTGTTTAAGGTCATAAAGATAGCCTTTCGAGTGAAAGTTATTACTCAAAACAGTACAGCATTGTTTTTATACCGTAAATGATTTAATTACAGGAAACAAAGGACACCCATGGCCATGGAGAATATAAAACTGGCAGAATAAAATTTACATAAATGAGTAATCGGAAACTTGAAAATATTTAATAATTTTTTTAAAGGACTTTGAAGTTTTTTTTTTTTGTATGACAGGACATTTGATATTTTAAAAATGCACTGGACCGAAGAATTTCTTCCTCTATGCGTGTTGCAGTGATGGGAACTTTTGTATAGTGTTGTTTGGTTATATGAGCCATATAAAATACCTAAGGGTATTTAAAAAAAAATATGCAAGCATTCCTTTTGCTAGGTATAGGTCAGAGTAGCAATAATAGATATGATTGCATTGAGTGTTTAGTAAACCATTAGAATTCGGTTCAAATCATAAACAAAACTTCCTTTTTGGCGAATAAGATTAACTTAATTAAACGCAGACAGTCTGTTAAAATGAGTCAAACATTTTGTAACAGTACCTTACAGTTATTGGAATGTAACGCTAAAAGTAAAAAGCGCCCTCCTGTTCGCCCTCCAGTAGAATTATGTTTCGAGCAATTAACAATTACTTTCCAATAGCCGCACCTTACTGCTATAAAAATGCTTGACATCACATTCGAAGAAATCAGGACACTGGCGGCTGCTGTGAAAACTCCAAGAAAGAAAATATGATCGGGCCAGACGGGATACCCTCTGCGTTATACACAAATGAACTGGTAACTGTTTGCGAAACATAATTTCGCTATCTGATGACCAATGTGGGTTTGTTACGGGTTAGTCGACCACGGCTGCAATCCAATGGGCTCTAAAGGAACAAATCATTCAGGAAATCTCCGTGCGAATGAATTTAGTCTATGGAAGTGTACGAGCAAGTCAAAACGAAAGTAAGAATCCAAGCAGGAGTAACCAGAAAACTCCCAATCAAAGTTAATATACACAAAGGAAACGTCTCGGCACAATCCACGTGTCAAACCCTCTAAGTGGGTGCCGGGTGGGCAATGATCACTACAGTTGTCTTGTAAGATGTCAAGGCTGGTGGTTTAGCTAAGGTCAGGTTACATCGCTTACTTAACTTTTCAATAGTTAAACTATCAGAAATGCAAACTGACCATAGATACGGGTTTCCTGATTTTCAAGGTGGTGTGAGCGTACTTGTACACAATCCGTGCTGAAGAAATGGTAGGCTGGGGGATAAGCCAGTCATTAACGAGCTCTTTCAAGTGCCCAGGCACAAGGCCCGAAATATTTTTTGCCATACCCCGGTAATCGGCTCTACCGGGGTGGACCTTCTTTTGATCTACTCGTGGGAACCAAATTGAAAACCTTTTAAAAATGAACATGGACAAAGATATTATAAACGATTCAACCAGCAGTTTATCTGAGGATGAACTGCTGGCTTCTAGCCAGGAGACAGTTGTAGGTAGCGTCATTAGTACTGGTAGCTCCAGTGCTGTGGAGCTACCTACATCGTCAGGTAGTTCAGGTAGTACCAGACATAGTACGCCTGTGCTACTAAAACCATATATAAATATTGCAAATTTTAGCGAAGCAAGCTGCACAGCGGAGTTAAAAAGAACTTCTATCACCGCGAAGCCAGACATAGCGGAGCTTATGATAACCCCAGTGAGAGACACCTGAACAGAAGGTTCAAAAAGGCTTCCTATATTCTAAGCAAGATTGCGAAGAAAGAGGCAGCTGGAACCATAAGTGATGCGTCGACTCAGGCCCCGAAAAAAATAAAGCCTGGCATGCGTAAGCCGCTACAATTCAGCCGCAAACCCACAACAGCAAAACCATCAACGAAAGCAACACCACCAGCACACACGTTGAGTGAGGTAGTTCGTGACGACCTCCAAGTAGCTGTGGTAGATTAGCTATCCAAAAGTAATAAGACGCTTTTGTCTGTTTGGAACTCTATCGAAGCTCTCTGAGATGGTTTTTAGTTATTCCCTATCGAGGGATGTAGGCCCATACCCTAGCTTTGACTCTGATGAGTTACTTAGAGGCCACAGGGTAATCAGGTGCGACGATGCGTTCTCGAGGGATTTCCTTAGCTCAAAATCAGCAGTGACTGGGAGGGCGTCAAGCTCAAAGTTATCTCGGCTAAGGACATCCCTTTTCAACTCAAAGCCCGCATCTGGTTGCCAATTATGAGCCTTAAACCAAGTGGTGAGGATCTCCTAAGAGGGCTACAACGTCTTAACCCGCACGTCCCTATGCATGACTGGTCTGTCATAAAAGCAGAAGAACCCGCAAACAACTCGGCAACTTTCCTGATGAAAATCAGCGAGGACATCATAGGTGCTCTCAAAGCTGCCAAGTTCAGACTGCACTTTGGCATCAGAAACGCAAAAATTAAAGTTCTCCCGAGTTTGGGCATGGACGTCGACCAAGTTAGCGACAAGGCCGACACGTCGCTAGCCAGCCGCTGGCCCCTGATGACAGCAGACTCTAAACCAACCGTGCTAAAGGTCACATAGGTCAATCTGAAGCACTCGAAGTGTACCTCAGACAACTTAAGAGTTTTCCTCAAGGAGGAAAATATCGACATCGGCATAATTCAAGAGCCGTTGGTTAATGGCCTTAAGATCACAGGCCTACAAGACAACATGTATGACCTATTCTATAAACGCGATTATCAAAGCCAAGGTAAGCCTCGTAGTTGTATTTTAGTTAGTTTAGTTAGTTAGATCTTCAGATTTGACAGTTGTCAAAATGGAGAACGCAGGCGCAGCGAGTCTATACCTGGCTTCCGCGTATATGGCGCATGACAAGCCGTCACCGACTGACGAATTAAGAATACTCCAATCCGCACAAAAGAGGTAACTTGCTGCTTGGTTGCGATGCCAATGCCCGATATGAGGTATGGGGCAGTACGGTAATCAACGAACGAGGTAAGTCTCTTTTTGATTTTATTATTGCAAATAACATAACAATATGTAATAGAGGTAATTTTCTAGTTCGGAAAATTGTGAGGGTTGGGAGGATGTGTTTGATGCTACATTTGCCTCAAATAACGTTAACTCCATGGTGGAAAACTGGAGGTCCTTTTCAGATCACAAATGGATTCTCTTCAGCCTTAACTTCAACATTAAGAAACCACCCCCATATAGAAACCCGAAAAGAATTGACTGGCAAAAATTCAGTAAAATTATTAAATCTAAATTAACCACTATACCTAACGTTGATCTGAATTCAGTAGCAGAGTTAGAAAAAAAATTACAACTTTTGAGAAGGCAATGAACGTTGCTTTTAAAGTCTCCTGTCCAATTAAATTCAGCAAGAAAACCTTACCACCGTGGTGGAATGAAGATTTGTCTAATCTGAGGAAAATGACAAGAGATATGTATCTTCAATATCTGCTACAAACATTGGTATTTGAAACCGTATAAAGACTGCTTGCCAGGCAAGGATCACCCCTTCACAACTCGCCCGCTGAAGCAGTTAGAATTCCGCTAGGAGCTGTGAAGAGCAATATCATGTCACATTATCTATCCGAGTCCAATCGCAGATGGAAAGGTTTGTCTACTTGTGTCATTTCAAGGAAGATGTGGCCTGCTTATGATAAATCCCGTACAAGTGAACTCATGTGTAGAACTCGGCAAGACATAGCCAGAATTATTGCAGTCAGCACGGGTCACAGTCACTCATTATCTCTGCCATTGCCCTGCCTTGGCTAGTCCAAGATGCCAATTCTTCGGTCAGTTCTTTGTAGCTGACCATAGCGAACTCTCAATAGTGAGTATAGGAAAATCTTCTTGGATTCCTTAATATAACTAAATGGTTATAAACGCAATAAACTTTATAAATATCTCTCCTTTTCCAGTAGACAATAAAAGGGATCAAGAGAACAACATGTTCCCCACAGAAGCCATATCTTTAGCCGTGTAGGCGGGCTACGACGACTGCGGGAACCATGTTTGTCTCTCAAATTGAATGATCTCACAAGCGAACTGACCCGATTAGCTAAGCCATCCAGCAACCTGCCTATAAGGGTTTCTTAGCGAAGACAGCCATAATCGGAGCTAACAGCCTTGGTATAAAACCTCTGGGGGGAATGAGCCACTAACCATTCGTGAGGCATCCAAAGATCTTTTGTTTTCTTATGGAACTTAGAAACAAGAGACTAACTCCCAAGTAACATATATATCCGAACCTTGAATAACATACCCGTTCACATCCTTCTCAGACTGACAAACAGATCAAAGAACTATGTGAACTCCCGTCGCAACCAGTATCAAAGCCGTGCAGGCAGACTATGGTCGCTTCGTGAACCACATCGTTCTCTAAAATCGGACACCCTAGATGGGAGGCCGACATGCCCTCAGCCATCCAGTACCATGTCTAGATTGGCACTAAGCGACGCCAGACATAGCGGAGCTAACTGCCGGACTTACTACCGGAGGTAACTGGGATACGTCTGCATCAGAGGAGCATAGAGGTTTAACGACGAGCTTAACAGACAGTATGTCGAACTGATCAAAGAGCTGAAAATACAGATTTTTTGAGTATGGAGAGCAATGCACCAGCTCGACTAGTTTTTGAATCTACCTCTAATGGTGTACGTAGCAGAGGAAGACTCCACATAAGGTAACGCTCACAAGTGGTGCACACAAGCTGGCTAGGGATCAAGCACGAACGGATAAAATGATGACAAAGATCTCGACAAAGATAAATGAATATTCTTTGAAGAATTGCTACTTCCTCTTAAGAGCCAGTTCCCCAAAAACAAAACTCTTGTGAAATCTTCCAATCATGGTCAGCAAAATTGTGAGCAAATACCGGAAAAAAAAGTGATAATGAGCTCTTTCATCAACATGTCAAAATTATGATTGCGAAGAGTGTCCGAGCCCAGAGTTGATTCGCACGCGTGATGATAGATGCAACGGCCAGTGTTCAAAGTCAATTGTCGTTTTCTTGCAATTGCCTGCGTTTAGAGGCTTCTAGATATGTCGCACACATACACAACACACCATAAACATCAGTTCACCTGCATTGCAGGAGATCGTTTGCCTCAATACACTGGATTTGTTTTTTTTTACACTATCAGATCCTGTTCATAAGGAGCTTAGAGCAAGCTTCAGCTTATGAACAAAGATTTGCCAACACATTATATGTGTTCCACTGGCTCATCACTTAGTGCTGGTGTTAGTTGTTAGTAATGTAAAACAAATAACTACAATAACACAAGCACTATAATACAATAAAACATATATTTTAACAATACAAAATACATAAAACATGAACTAAAAGCGTGGAGCACTGGTTTTAAGTACATTTTTAAGATTTATTTTATTGTCATTAAAATCAATAATTTTAGAATTTAAATTGAAAAGCCTGCACATGCGGGTAAGCGGCTCATTCATACCGTAATTAGTCCGATGGTGTGGACAATGTAGGAGCTCAAGGCTACGCAGATGGTGAGCACCCCCACGATAATTGAGTCCAACACAAGTAAGTAGATCAGGTGCATCTAATGCGCCCGAAAGAAGTTGGTGGATAAAAACTATATCGTTATTTACACGCCTCTGTAACAAGGACTGAATGTGTAGAAGCTGAATTCGGTGTTCATAAGGTGGAAGGTTATAAGGATCTGTCCAGGGAAGACCTTTTAAAGCAAAACGAACAAAATTATGCTGAACTGCCTCTATCCTAGATCTATGAAAATCATAGAACGGAGTCCATACCTGCGATGCGTATTCCAGATGCGGACGAACAAAACAATTGTATAAAGATAGGGTAACATAAGGGTTTTGAAACTCTTTGGACCATCTTTTTACAAAACCTAACATTGAGTTAGCCTTTTTAACAAGAGAGTTGATGTGCTCTGTGAAATCTAGACTTGGATTGAAGACGATTCCAAGATCTTTAAAACTAACAACACGGCACAATGTATGTTGTGAAATATTATAATCAAATATGATTGGTACTCGTTTCTTTGAAAAAGTCATACTTTGACATTTCGCTGGGTTGTCGTCCGTGAAATAGACACAATGGTCATTTCGCAAGTGTGGCAGTTCACAATGGACGACTGATGGGTGTCGCTCATGGATCGGAAGTGGAAACAGCCGCCGCAGAGCCTAGTTATTCCATTGTTTCTTGTTATTCCATTGACAAATACAGATAGTGTATTACAATGCTAAATTTACTTTTGACGACAAAGTTTTACCCATTATCCGTTGGTGATGGATGCCGATTAAACGGGTATCCATCATTGCCAGAGTCATTTACTATTCACTTGCATATCATATATACACTGTGGTATAAGTTGTGATAACCTCATGAGCTTGTCTTGTTATTCTCCGGATTAGGAGTATCCAGCAGAACGGATTTCATGCAGTTTATTGAATAGTACCCATTTCTGCCACTCCACAGAGTATGTATACGGTACACCTAGCATTTAATTTCTCCATAACACTTTTGCTTTGTGAACAAATTCATGAGAACGATCTCGTGGCGATCGCCCATTGTCTTGCCAGAATGAATCTACTGGCGTGATTTCTGACCATCAATGGGCCTTGCATGTGCCGTAAAACTTAGAGTGATTAAATCACGTCTCCACGTCCAATACATTTTTCGTAAAAAAATCATTTATTTTAAGCTTTTAAATGCAGAAGTTCATTTAAGTTAAAACATTTTTTTTTAAAAGCTTGTTATTTTGTTTCCAATTTGATTGCTGGACAAATTGAATGATGTGTATCAAATGTGATACATTGGACAAAGTGAATTGTCCTGTAAGGTTTGATTATATTATATGATACATGGACGCTGAAAATGAAGTACAACATTTCGTGCTGTTCATCAAATGTGAAAGAGCCTTTTCCCTTTTGTATACTATTTTTCAAAACGATAAATCACTTTTTGAGAGCTTGCATTATTTTCTCCTTAACTTGGTGTTTCTTGTCATATATATTTTTTTTAGAGACAATTTAATTGAACTATTGTATCCGTCAATGATTTCAAAAACGGCATCATTACTAAAAAGACTTTATTAAAAGCCGAAAAGTATACATAAATTACTTTGGAATTTGCAACAAACCTAGATTTTGAAAAATATAAGATTGAAATGAAAAAGATATATAGGTAGATCTTTATAATTTTCCATATATTTATCATGCATCTTTAAATAGAAAGATATATTACATCTCCTTTGTCAATAACTGATGAAACTAACATCCTTACACAACCCTTCTAATTTTATATTCTAACAAAGGTGAGAATGTTTTTGCCAAATTCCTACCCCTCGTTTTGAGTCAAAGATTTGCATTTCCTATCTTTACCCATTGTGCATGCAATAAACGATCTAATCCCTATTCGTCAAGCGCCAGTATTTTCCATCATGACACCTTTTATTGCCCATGCCTAATCCTGTTATGCCATCCCAAAATGTCCTTATTTAGGAATATAGTTAACAGCATTGCTGCCGCGTCACTTAGCAATATTCTCTCACACTCTAATATCTATAAGGACTCTGATAAATCCAATAGTATCGCTTTAATAGACTTAACGATACCATTCGCTTGTCTTTTATGTTATTCGTCCTTTTTGCATAATGAATGAATGTGAAATAAAGTCTTTTTGTCGAACATCAATTTTATTGCACTTAAATTGGATTTTCTGCAGTGTATCGAATTTTCCTGGGATCTTCTGCCAATGTAATTAATTTCCTTGTTTTTATGACTAACGGAAAAACTGGGTATGTTTCTTTTTACTTTATTTTTTATTGCAAAACTTTGTATGATCCAACAAAACTAAAAAAGAAATCCATCATTTGATGTGAGGATTAGTTTTTCAATAATAATATCGAGTTACCTTATATGCGATGCGGCATATGAGTGCGCTTCTTCCTCCAGATGTTTTCTCTTGACGCCAATCATTTATGAACTTTTTCAATGTGGTTTTCCGAAGCGAGAGAAAGAGTAAAACTCTTTAATTTTTTTTTTCTGCTTTTAATCCTTTCGACTAAGGTTCCAAAGATAACAGTTCCTATTTTGGTTTTATAGGTTGTCGGAGGGATTGCTGAATGCAGAAGTCCTTGTAATTTGATTTGACATTTAGTACTACTGCATCGCATCCTTTGCCTGCTTTCATAGACTGCGCATTTAATTATTCATTGTAATTTGACCTCATTTTCAAGAATCCTAAATCTTGGAATATGAATGAATACAGTGGCAAGGTTTTAGATGG
The DNA here is from genome assembly GCA_951217065.1 of Baccha elongata. Lineage (NCBI taxonomy): Eukaryota > Metazoa > Arthropoda > Insecta > Diptera > Syrphidae > Baccha > Baccha elongata. The sequence continues at coordinate 17,967,849 of OX578274.1, read as the reverse complement.
AAATCCTTTTAATGTTCACTGATGCGGTTTCATTGTTTTCGTGGACAAAACATCATTAAGATAAGATTTTATGCTACAGTGGATTACAATGTGGTGGGAATATAACCGAATTTTGTAGGTAGTTTGTTAGAAGAAAAAGATGATTTTTTTTTGTTTTTTAATGAATAGTTTTTTTTTAAATACTGGTATGGTAGCGGTATAGACATATGTAGGTATATATATTTTTTATGATTTAGTTTTTTACTATTCTAACCAATTTATATTAATTATTAAATATTATCCCTTTGGGTATTTAAACCAATTTGTCATAGGGATGTTGAAAACCGTCCAAATTTAAAAAAAAAAAAATCGCCAGAATTGAAATTAGCCAAATTTTTGAAAAAGTGTTTTGGAAAAAGAGCCAAAAAGTAAAACAGGATATTATGCCCAAAAAAAGAATGCTTTTTTGGCCTTATTTACAAATTTAGTTTCGAAAAAAGACCGGAAAACTGTTTTTTTTTAGTTTTATTTTAAAACCTATTCCAGATTTGAAAACTAGGCCAAAAACTCGTTGTTAAAAAGTGGCTCCACATTATATTTTTCATAAGCTAGCTAAGTAATTTTTTTGAAGCAAGGTCAACGGCGTGGTGAGGTAGGGGGCGGTTTGTTTTCCTTTTCAATTTAGAAAAAAACCAAAATCTTTTTTCTGCCGTTTCGGACAATGTTGGACAATGAACAAGAAATATGAGAGAAAATTAACAGCAACTAAGATGAAGATGCTTGGCATGACAGCAAGAGTAACAAAGCTAGATCGAATCCGAAGTAAAAACATCCGAAGAAGCCTTCACGTTAAAAATACCATAATTGATAAAATATAGCACGACCAACTCTGGTATTGTCACATACTTAGGAGAGATATTGAATTTACATAAACAAAAAAATTAAAACTGATCACTTTTGCATAATTATATTCAACTTCCTTGCTTACTTACTTACTTACTTATATGTTGGCTCAACTAGAGCGTTGTGCTCCTTGCTTAATATGTCCCCCCAGCCGGCTCCATCTCTAGCTTGCCGTCTCCAATTATGTACTCCAAGTAGTCGGAGATCTCCCTCTACCTGGTCGAAGATGAGATCTACCTTGGCTTCAGACTTCCTCTAGTTTGGGTTGGTTACGAAATCTCGCAATCTCATAAACACGCTTTATGAGCAATTACAAAATTCAGTGTCTTTAAATCTCTCATTTACAAAAACCCGCAAACTAAAATCTCGAAAACGAAAATCTCGCATTAAAAAAAGTATTGTCAGTTTACGACGTAAAAATAGTGGGATTGGTATGCAACCTCCCTGCTCGGCCTCACTATAAGATTTGGGGCGGGTGCGAGTTTTAGTGTATCCAGTGTCTTTTGGATTTAGTATTTATTTAGTGCGATTTTAGTTTGCGGTATTTTGGTGGAAAATTGCGAGATTTTTGTGGGCGAGTTGTAAATGCGAGATTTAAAAAAACAGGATTTTGTGATTGTGAGTTTATGAAAAGCAGCATTTTATACTTGCGAGATTTCGTTTTTCGAGATTTTAAATTGCCCGTATAGTTCATCGTTGTATCTTTTTCGCCAAATGTTGTTTCCTCTGTTTACGCAGACAGGACCATAAATCGTACGCAGAACTTTTATCTCAAAAACTACAAGTGACTTTTCATCCAAAAGGGTCCATGCTTCTGCACCATATAGCAGGAGCGGGATGATGAGTGTCTCCTTATTGCCTCCTTGGTACTTTTTTTCAGCCCAAACAAATTTGCAAGAGTTAAGGCCTCGTCAAACGGAATGCGTTTTTAACGCGGCGTTGAGATTATCAAACGCGTTGAAACGCGGCGTTAAAACGCGCTCTGTTTGACGAAGCCTTTATCCTACGTTTGATTTCAGCTCTGATGTTGTTGCTTTTGTTTACAGCAGTGCACAGGTAGACAAATTCACTGACTACCTCGAAGTTATACCTATCAATTGTCGTTCTGACCAAATCGGTGGTGTGATTGGACTTTTGTTGATGAAAGCGTACACTCGTCTTGTCCTCCTATATTTTCAGTCTCATTCTGCTTGCTTCAGAATCCATAGTCGTGAAAGCACCGGTAACTGCTCGCGTTGTTCTTCCTATAAAGTCAATGTCGTCCGCAAACCCATGTAATTATGACGATTCATTAAAGAAGGTGCCCGATGTACTGACATGGGTGTTCTGAATTACATTTTCAAGTACAATGTCAAAACAGCTGCAGGACGAAGCGTCACCTTGTCTTAACCCTCTGGTGGTGTCGAAGGTTTCAGTAGAGTCCCTACCAACTTGAACGGAATAGCGATCATTTTCCAACGTCATCCTGATGAGGCGTATCAGTTTAGTAGGAATTCTAAAGTTGGACATGGCACAGTATAGTTCAACTCTATCAACGGTATCGCTGCTTTAAAATCGACGAAGAGATGGTCGGTATCGTTGTTATATTCTTGGGTTTTCTTGAGGATCTGGCGCAGTTTGAAGATTTCGTCAGTCGTAGATTTTCCAGGTCTCAAGGCGCATTGGTAAAGACCTTTTAGATATTAACGGCTTTAGACGTTCATATAATACGCTGGACAGAATCTTATAAGCGATGTTTAATAGGCTTTTGCAACTAAAGTTGGCGCAGAGAAGTCGATCTTCTTTTTTGTTAATCAGGCAGATGGTACTGGAAATTCCACTCATCGGGCATACTTTCCTCCGACCTTATATTGCAGATGAGTTGGTGCAGGTATGCTCCTGACCAGGTCATCTCCAGCGTGTTTAAAAAATTCCTAGAGATTTTTTGTCGCTCTAGTATCTCTTTGGAGCCAGGACTTGTATGAATCTGTTTTGTGTTGGTTACGAAATCTCGCAAATTAAAATCTCGCTTTCGAAATCTCACATTACGAAACCTCGCAATCTCATAAACCCGCATTTCATAATATCGCAATTTCAAAATTCCGTTTTTTAAAATCCCGCATTTACAAAAACCCGTAAACATCTCGAAAACTAAAATCTCGCATTAAAAAAAGAATTGTCAGTATACGGCGTAAAAACAGTGAGATTGCTTGGCCTCACTATAGGATTTGGGGGGTGTAAGTTTGGGTATATCCAGTTTTTTTGGATTTAGTATTTATTTAGCGCGATTTTAGTTTGCGGGATTTTGGTGGAAAATTGCGAGTTTTTTGTGTACGAGTTGTAAATGCGAGATTTTAAAAAACAAGATTTTGTGATTGCGAGTTTATGAAAAGTAGGATTTTAAATTTGCGAAATTTCGTTTTTCGAGATTTTAAATTGCGGGATATCGTAACGCTCCCCTCCGTTTAAGCTTCGTTTACCTTAGCGAATTCGGAATCAAACCAGGGGTTCCTATCGGGAGGCTGTGAGAAGCCCAATACCTCTGACGCAGCATTTCTTATGGCTTGTTGACACAGCTTATTATATTCTGCAAATCAAAAAGGAAACACAAATTGCACTTTTCGAAATTCAATCGCTAGCTAGATGCCAATGCCAGTTTCTTCTGTATTACCATCAGACCAGACGTCTAGTTCGTTGAAATCGCAATAACAAAAAAAAAAAAAAAACAAATTTTAAACAATTAAAATTTATTGTAATAAATAATGGATAATTAAGATACGTAATTATTACACAACGTGAATTCAAAAGCGATCTATGAAATTTTGATTTGCGATTTTTCCCTCAGTGTATACCGCCTGCATAAAGACAAAATTATTTTCATTAGATACCACCCACGTTTTTTAACTTTTTCCAAAGGTCTTTTATAGGTAAGTCGTAAGTTTAACTTGGGGTCAAGACGTGATGTACAAAACATCTGGCGGCTAGCCCAAATTAGATTTGGCTGAAGAGACACGTACGTTGAGGATCAAGAAGACATCAAGTATAAAAGCTTTTTAAAAAGTCATATATATTATCGATATTGGTAAAATTATTACGTTTTTTTTTTTAGGATTGTTTTGAAAAGAGTAGATATATTTACATCAATTCGTTTAAAATTATTTATAAAAAGGTTTTTTTTTCTGACGAGTTAATAACTTTGTAGTTTGACGCATATAAAACTTGCATTCTTTGAAAACGTTACGATGATAATCAGAAGGTGTATATTTTCAAAATTTACATTTGTGTGATTCAAATCCCTCATTTTATTCTCACAAAACAAAACCTGACCCACATCTAATTTTTAGCACTTCAATGTGAACCCAAGCATAACTCCAATTAGAGTTTTATTTTTCTCACAATTAAAATTGAAAAAAAAAATGTCAGTACCATCATCAGAATATATATGCAATCGCCCCCTATTTTCGTTTGAAAATGTGCAACAGTCAGTTAGTGTGCACTCACCTGTGGCATGAAAAACAAATCAAATCGCCACTAGAACAAACGAAATTGTCCACTATTAAGAACTGCACAATTCACACGATGGGCACTGACCATTAAAACGAGACGAGTAAAAGGGACCGTTTGCTTAGCGACAGAGTTCCTTAACAATGACTTTTCCCTGAAATTATTAAAAGACATTCTGATAAAATCTTTTCTCAAGTCATTTGTTGATGTCCTTGGTATAATAATGGGGTCCTCAATCATTATTTGAGAGTTTTTCTTTTTTTATGAATTTTGAAATCAAAAAGTTCGTTACAAAAATCGTGTTTCCCAACGGTCGGTTGACGGGAAAAAATCCCACTCGTTCTTTTAATGGCGGGAACTGGGTTAAGTTTTTCATTTTCATTATTCTTTAAAAAAAAGGAGTAAGGAAAAAGACTGAGATCATATTCTCAACGTAATCCGGAACGATACTTTAGATGTAGAAGAAGATCCTGTCAGGATACACATATACCTGACATAATTAAATCATTTCCATCATTAATATGCAACGCAATTGTGCCTTCTGTAATATGACCGATGAGACATAAACTATCCACCGGTAAATGATTGATATAATTATGCCACTAGGCCATTACAACTTTTTTCTTTTTTAAGATTTATACCTTTATATCCAAGAAGCAGGAATTTACACTGACATAGTGCTTTGATGTAATCTGAATTTGTGACATAATTCTTGGCAAGCGTGACTGATTTTGATTGATACCCAAACTCGGTGTTATATGGAAGACAAGCGGAACGGGAAATCCACTGACGTGTGTATATCCTGAATATGCCAGAATATATAGAGATTGATCATTGGTTGATGTAAAAACAAAATGCACAATAGCAGGATGAGTTTTCTTTTTGTGTGATTGCACTTAATAATAAGGGCTCTTTGAGGGCAGCACTAATGTTTGAACTTGTTTTGCATTTAGAAGATGTCTTAAAATATTCAAGCAGAGATTGCATAGGGCTGAGAGATAAAAGTTGATTGTTACTTTTTTTGTCAAAATGATACAACGCTGTCTAATGTGATTTTTTAACAATTAAATGAATCCATCAGTGAATTTTAAATCAAAAAGAATATCTGATGGATAGTGTGGCATTTAGTGCTTAAAATATGCCTTAGAATTTTCTTCTCAAAATCAAAGATATAATTTGATGCAATTGTCATTGGACACGGATAGGATATGCAAATTCGTTTTAAAAATAGTAAAGAATATATTTTCCCAGAGTTTGCATTTTTGTTTGCTGACACCCGGAACTTTACATTAAAATCTGTCTATTTATAGATCTGAATAAACAAAAAAAAAAAAAAAAAAAAAAACGATACTTACAGCTGGTGTTTTTGTTTCAAAAAAATTTGGCAATTTTTTTCGGATTTCCTTCTTCTTCTTTTCATTTCAATCAGAAAAAAGTGATTGTTCGAAATTTCTATGATCATTATTAAAAACTGATCAAAGGCTCTTAATTTCGCGTACGCGAAATAGTTTTCTATTACTGCTCGTCTGGAGCAACGAAGTTGCGTGAGCGGGGCTGGACTATAGAAAGGAAGTTAAGATCCCCTTGAATCCGCGAAACGAGCCATCCAGGAACTGTCTAGTAAGATAGATAACTGTTGAAAAAAGCGCCTGTCAAACGACTGGACATAACCTAGGCAAAATATCAGTATACAATAACTTATAATACATCACATATTCTACGTATAGAAAACGTAGAATATGTGTGAACAGCTTAACAATAATAATAATAATATTTTAACTAGTATGCAGCTGAAGTGAAACGAAAAATCCCATACAAAAATGAAATTTTCCGTCCTTCTTTTTGTTTTGTGGTACGCAGCTCCACGGTGAAATGGTAGATAACCGGTTCAAGTCTTCACTAATCTCTACACTCTTTTCGCACACAATTTAATTGACCGGGACATTAATTGCTCGCGAAAATTTGACGTTTCTATTTTGATCGTGTTTTTTTGTGGTTATTATTATTATAAAATGGAGTTCAGTTCTTTTCATTTTTTTATTTGTGTATTTTGAAAAAATATTTTTTTTACAAATGGTGAAACTCTACATAAAAATTTATCCGGTACCGTTTCGTTTACATTTCATCTGTGTTTTTGGAGACGACGAAAAATTTCGTTTCACTTCAGCTGCATACTAGTCTTAAAGAGTTAAATCTCTGCAGTTTTGAAAGTTTGTAGTCAAAAGTGGGTGAAGCCTCCTGAGATGATTTTCTATTTATTTATTATTCTATGCTTTAGACGGACTCTTATTATTGTAATAGAAAATTGTGAGAAGCCCGTCGTGAAGGGTCTTCGGCGTTTGGCTATGGTCACGCAAGACACATATTTGTCTAAATTATAAAAACAAAGAATATACACTACAGTAAAATTTCGAAAACATGAATGGTTCTATAACATAAACAAATCGGAAATTTAACGCTTTTTTCCTCCGGGCATCAAGGGTACTTAGAAGCAGTTTTTAAGAAACATGTATAAATAAATAAAACTAATTGTTTTTTTATTAATAGTTTACATACTATTTTTAAATTAATGTTCGATCATCGGAAAGATAAATAGTTCAAAAAGATCCGCACGACCTGTTTTATATATGTTCATCTTTTCGAGATTCTACTGTATTTGGTTAAATGCGAAACTGGAAGAAAGATATAAAAGCTTTGTGGAGTAATAATGGGACTTAATAGGTTTCTACATATATGTAATGATTTTAGTGTATTTTTAACTGAACAGAGTATCAAGTATAAATTTACAGTGCTGTATATACCGCAATAGAAAGGCGGCGTAGTTGAGCCTAAGCGTGGGAATCGCACTAAAATGAATGTTTCTGGGCGCCGAAACGGCCGAATCATTGTGGGCAGAAGCAATCGCATCTGCACAAACTGTGGACTTTGAAGAAACCGATAGTTAAACATTTTAAGCAACGGCTATAGCTTTAGATGTGTAGGTTTGTGCTTTAATTGTTTTCTCCTGTAATCAGCAGCTAAAAATCCAACTTAAAAAGCTCTGGCTGAAAGCGTTGTTCCGATAGCCAATGTTTAAGAAAATGATTTAAATAAACCAAATTGCAAAATTAATAAAACTTTATTTCATTTATAAAAAGAACTATGATAAAAGATTGAAAACAGAATTAATAATGAAAAAGAAAGTAAATTTATTTTTCTTATTGAAAAGTATCAGATGATACGATTGAAATTATTTTCAAATTGATGAGTTGAAAATTGCAAAGTACAAGTATTTTGAATTTTCAAATGAAGAAAGTTATAAATGAATTTATGTGAACTATGATAATGATAATTTAATAAAATTAAAGTATATTATGATATTAATGATAAATAGTCGCCACACACAAAACATGTGAAAGTAAATTCCGGCCAAAAGGTAAAAAATACACCATGATTGGTTATTCTTGGGAAAGCAAACAGCAGAATACGATTGTCACGAATAGCACTCATGTCAAGTAGATGGCTTTGTCGATTGTTGCTAGAGAACCCATATTTAAAGGGACTTTAAATCGAAGTCGACTTCCCTGGTGATGATGATCCCATAGTTACCAACGGATTCAGCTAAAGTGCGTATCATCTTGCTTAGCACCATGCCCGAAGCGAGCACATAGTCATCAAGTATCATCATAGGCCAGAAAAGTTGTGTAGATCAACGAAGTAACGCTGAAATACATCCAATCAAGCGATATTGTAGCAGATATTTTACTTAGAATTTACCAAAAACTAAGCGTTTCAAATTAATGGAATCATTGAATTTATATTAAATTAATTATTTGATCAAATTGTTCTCTGAAAACCATATGTCAATGTCAAGTAACACGAACAAACGAATATTCAATCCATTATAACTTTTGACATTTAGTTTTAAATTATCATGTAATTTTCACCACAATTTATCACTTTTAAGCCTCTCCTTACCATCAAAACCATCAGAGGGATAAACGCAATAACCATTTTACAACCACAAAGTTATTCAAAAAGCAAATCTTCACACGATATTCGAAACCAAAAATGATTGGCAATCTTCACATTCTCATCAATCTCAAAATTGATATTTTCATAATTTTGTTAAAAGAAATTAAATCAATCAAATACATCACACACAATGGTGAATAGAATTATGAGAAAAGGACGAAAATAAGGGGAAGTTGCGGAAACAAAACCCGAGGTGATCGCAATTTTATAACTGCATCCATTGTTAAAAAAAAATATATCTTTTGACAAAAATCAAAAACTCTGACAGAAAGATATCTTCAGATAGAAAGTGTCACCGAAACCAACGGTTTTTCTTTTCTTCACATAGTCACGTCACAATATTTACGATCAAAGTAATAAAATATTAAACTTTACGATCTCGATTCTCGATAAAAATTATTTTAAATTGCACTCCTTTTTTAAGTAATTATTATTATCCAGGTTTACACATCTTCAACTCCTTCAGAAATGAAAAAAAAACTGCAGCATCCTTTTTTTTAATAATGTGAAAGGATAATCAATAAAGTTACGTTTTTATTACCTTCTCAGACAATACTTCTGGCTGTCATCAATATGTCAATAATGTACGCACAGGAAAATTACTACAATGAGATTGTTTATGTCAGATGATGTGCAATAGTGACGTTGTCGTCGTACATTAGTGACAATGACAATGCATGAGGAGCATAGGGTTGCAATTTTCTTGAGATCGGTTCAAGTGAGAGTTTTCTACTTTCTTTTATGTTAGATAGAAAGGATATTAAATATCATCGATTGTTGTGGAAAACCCAGGGGGAAATTATTGGAATATTGAAAATGAAGAAGAAACCTACTCTAATTGATTTTCTTAAAAATATTGACCTCAATCAATCAAATGATTCTTTGTCGATGGATGACATTTTGTGGAAGCAGAAGCAGATCCTAAGATACTTTGTATATGGAGAGATGTTTCCTGCCAGATAGGATTTTTATGTGAATATGACCAAAGTTTTGTATTCGTAAGGAGGCAGTTCTTTAAAAAAATAATAGCATACAAAATTAACAATTATGTTTGGGAAAGAATATAACTATCATATAAACACACTCATCGTTACTTAAACGTGGGTAACTGGTTGAAGAATTGTTACCAATCTTAAAAAGACTCTTGGTGATAAAGTTGCATATTATAATGTAATTACCATAAGGATGCCATCAGCACATGGCAATCAATATTATAATTACTTGATTAGACTTAAACACAAATTCTATTTTCTGTTCGGCTTACTAACAACACTTTCTTCATAGAATTATTGTCCCAGCCCAACAAATCACAGGAATGGAGTACCTACATAGGATATATATGGAGGAAGAGTTATTACCAACAATCTAAAAATCATTTTGATACGCAAATATACCATGTATATTTGTACACAAAAAAATAAAAACCAATATATCTAAAAATTGCATAGAACTTTTAAGATTTCTGAAATTAATGTTTAGATTCTTTTAGAGTAGCACTTATCTCAACTTTTAAAAATTTTGAGAAAATAAAAATAAAAAACAAAAAAAAAAAACAACTCGAAAATCGGAAAGTTAAATTCTTGGTTACTTAGATAATGCTTACTATAGGCGTGTTTTGTTGGTAAGTGTTTAGAGTCACTTTAGCAAAATTTTTTGCGATAAATTGGTCAGTAATTAAAGTGAACATAAAAGTGAAGATAAAATTTTGGGCTGCCTGGAAATTTTTGGCGCGAAATATAATGTCAATACATTTTTTGTACCTATGACAGCTTAAGGCATGGACTCCATATACAATGATTATTAATGGTTGTGTTCATTGTGTTTTCCTTTAGGGCCGCGTTTTGCGGAAGAAGTAAGTAGCTTTCAACCTACGAAAGTTGCAAAAAAGTTTTGATGATTTTGAACTTTTTGCTTAAAAACAAATAAAATTGGTTAAAGCAGATTTTTTAAATAAAATAATATAATTTATCCAGATTTTATTTGTTTGTAGTGGAAGGTGGGATACAAGTTGACCAACTCGGCGTATACAAATAGCCATACTTTGCAGACACATACATAAAATTATTTGAAACTTCGGCTTGACACATAGTCAAAAATACCAACTTTGAAATAAAATAAAAAAGTGGATACAAAAGTTAATATAGCGTTTTATTGGTTCTTTCCAGTGCTGACTAACTAAAAATTACCAACAAAACACGACTTTTGGAATTCTCTGATTTTCACGCGGTTTTTGATGAAAACTAATTTAAAAACCACGTTGTCATCATTGTATTCTGAATTGTCAGCTTTTTGTAAAGACTGTTATTCTATTAGACTATATTATAAAAATATTTCACGGGGTGTGCGTAAGGTGATATTGCTTTTGCCTTTGCAAGTAATGAACAAAATAAATGAGTACCTACTATTTTTTCTGAAAATTGATTCCAATTATCCAATTACCATTTCAAACTCCGAAAAATTTTATTCAACAACGTGATGCCAAATTAAAAAAAATTACTTAACGGTCTTTTTGAGTTTAAGTTGATATGAAAAAAAGTGTTTAAAAAACAAAGCACACAAAATTTTGGCGAAATAATTTTGGTTAAAAGACGAAAAAATTAGAAATTCGCCAAAAATAATCAAAATTACGCCAACTTTTTGGAAAACGAACCGAAAAGTAAAAATGGAACTTACGCCCAAATAAGGTATACTTTTGTCTTCTTTTTTGGGAAAAAAAATTAATGAAATAATAAGACGAGAAAAACAGCTTTTTGTGGCTTTAAATCTACTCTATTTATATCAACTCGATTTGGAAACTAGACCCGGAATTCTTTGTTAAAAAGTGATGCCAAAACCTATAAATGAGTTTACATTTTTCTCACTATCGCGAGGATTAGGTCAACGTTGCGATAGGGAGCTTATAGGATTATGACTCATTTATAGCTTATGGAAAGTGATGGGCATAATTTTCTTTTGGGTTCTTAAATGGAAGTTCAGAACCCAGTAAAAGTATAAAAATTTGATTCATTTTTATATCACTTCAATTTTATTTACCTATCATGAATGTTACTTTTACTTACACTTCTAACCTTCTTAACTAAATTCCTCCGTCCGACAAATAACAACGAATTATTACGAGTGATTCTATTACTATATTTCTTCATTAAAAGAGGAAAATACTATAATTGATAAAGGTATTCATCTTGCGACATAAAATCACGTTTGATTTAAAATCGTATCTTTCCCTCCTATTATATAAATTAATTACATTTTTTAAAGAAACAAAATTACATTTTTCTTTAAATGGCTTTAATAAAATTACTGGCCTCAATATTTGCCTTCACATTAACCTTGTGGCTTATCAAAATTAAATTCAGATTTAAGTTGGTTGGTTAAGTAATGACAAATTCTTGCATTCCCTAATTTTTCGAAAACAGCTCCAACGATTTTGCTAAAACTTTGTGAACAGTAGGTATAAATACAGTGCTGTTATTTATATAATTGCTTTTCAGGAAATTTGGTGTTGACCGTTTTTTTACAAATTTGGCCATAAATCCTTTTAGTCTACAATCCTTTTAGTCTAATCCTTTTAAGTTGAGTAATAACGAATGTTGAGTAATAACGAAAGATGTATTTTGCAAGTGCAACGCATGTGGGAAACTGGAAATTGCATTATTTTATAAAATTTGAAAATGTCAACACTTATTTTGTTTGGGTTTGTATGTAGTCTATAAACAAAGTCTGGCATGCGTTTATACGGGCATGATTTTCTTATATGTATCATCAACAGGTGTATTATAACATGACACCAATAATAAGAATTCGCTGAAGCGCACCCGCGGAATTTCCAGCTCATCATTCGTATAGACACACAAAACGTGCCCCGTGGGAATAAAATAAGAAATGTAATTAATTTTTCTTCATAAACAGAAACAACTAGTCAGCTATTATTTACATGAGGGTCATTAATTCTCAGCCCATTTACTGTCCAAATATACCTTTACATAGACGCTGCGCGAAATTTGAGAGAATATAGTTTGAACAAAAAGGACTCATTGTCATCCATTGCTAATTGGTGAATGGCGATTGAGTGTGAATCATGCCTTTGACGAGTTCCGCAAACAAATCCTTGCAATAGGGATGTCTCCTTGAGAGTGCTGCATTGTAAGTTTGTTTGCCATGGACATCGTATTAAGGATATTTATGTTGGAAATAATGTGCATTGTTATCCATCTGATGACTGGACTTAACGTCATAAAGTGTCTTATTAAAAAGAACGAGATGACACTAAATACCAACTGATGGTAGTTATTCAAAGAATCATGCGGCAAGTCTGATTTCACAGAAGATCTTTTACTGTCAGATTGTTGCATGCTGGTGGCGTGCAGAAATATTGATACCCTACTGACTGACTGACAGATGCAAGGATATCTGACTTCTTGTGGTCATAAAATTAATGTTCTATTCAATAAACATTAGAGATTGTGTATTGGTAATTTCGTTTGGACTTTTATTAGATGATTAAATGAAAATGTGTAAAAGAAAAGAGGATAAGAGAACACAGGAGCGATTTTCCACGCTGCATTTTTGGTGATGTTTTATGATACAAAATGTGCAAAAATATAGATGAACATGGGGGCCCATATTTTAAAATTGAGTTTCGGTAGACAATTTGAAACAAAAAAATTCGAAGTTTCTTTTTAAACAATTTATAAGTAAATTTAACGTTGACTGAGATTGGCAGGTTTATTGCTTTTTTTTCATTTTTATTTATGGTACAGGGTTGCTGATGAATACATCATGATGGTAGTTAAAATAAAGAAAAAATAAATAGAGACTGTTAAAAATATTCCAATGTGAAAATAGGGGATTCGCATTTTCCGAAATTTTTAAAAATTATACTTATCCAAGAGTGAATATGAATAATTTAAAAACATTAACGTCTTCTTACACAAAATAAAGCAGACATGAAGTTAATACATTAAGGGTCAATTTTCATTCGGCAGCTACACAGTCAGTTTGCTATGAGAAGAATAAAATTATCTGACTCTTTAACAGTCTGATAACATTGGTGGATTTTTCAAGCAATTAAAAAGAGTCAGTTATCTATTCCACAGAATAACAAAAAAAACTACATCTAACTTCATAGTGTTAGAGTGAGAAAATTTCTTAGCTGCCTATAAGGCTATGTGATGAAGTGCAATAGACATACATTTATTTGTTTATATTCAGGTTTCAGAAACAAATCGGATATCAATTTTCAATTATTGAAATTCTGAAATTCAATTTCAAGCATTGAAATTCTGAAATTAAAAACAAAACTATAATTATAACACACAAATAATAAATATTTGCTCACTTCTACAATACTTTTCCAAATCCTGACTCCCAGTCCAAATCAAAACAAATAATTCAATGACAACCATGTTTGATATTCTATGGGAGAGGCCAAACTTAAAGCGCCACAGGTGTCAGTTATTTAAAGCTAGTGCGGTACTTTTTTGACAGTGAAACAATTTATTCCTAGGAATAACTTCTTAACTGGCTCTGAAACGAACAAATAACTTTTTTCCACAGTTAAGCTATTTATTCCTAAGAATAAGAGCTAACTGACTGTTGAAAAACCACTTTTTTCACTAACTGTGGAATAAGTACTAACTGACTGTTTAACTTACCATTGAAAAACTGGCCCTAGGAAGCAAGAGTACTTAATCATAGTCACTTTCTTTTTCTGGCATTGTACTTTTGGCCATTTCAGGTCCAGTCCAGTTCCGCTGATTCCTATTATCAACTATTTTACGCAATGTTGCTCTGGGTTGACCTTTCTTCTCTTGCTACATGCATTGAAATTGACGGGAACCATTGCTTTGCTCGACATGTAACGCAGTTGTCGCTTTTATTGCGATTGTCAACTGTCACTTAAGATTCAGAATAGTTTCTTATGGGTCTGTTCTCAGCGATATGGTTGGGTTAGAAAATTTTTCAGATGTTGTGTTAATTTTTGTTACAAACATTTGCAGTTTCTTCGTATAAAACGGAATGAGTTCTTCTATGTGCTGGATGCATGTAACACCATCATGGCTCGACATAAGAATATCTAAAGCTGAGTCCAGTTTGATTGCTATCGAGACTACCTACATCATTGACGTATTAGGTATGGACCGCCAGTAGCCAACTTCACGCGTGTTCCAACATAACTAGGGGCGCCATCAACTACTAGCAGGGAATCTGCGTAGCAGTGATATGATTTTTTTAATTAATTATTTACTATTGAAATATTTTGCTGGAAATTATTATCAAACTACATACTTTTATTTTACAAAACACATCCACTCCTTATGCCATGAGTTACTTACAGATGAATATATTATCGTTTTCATTTAAATTCTAATGGCGAAATTAGAACACGTATTTAACACTAAAAGATGATGGCGTTTTTAAGCTGTTTTAAGATGGACCAACTTTTCTTGGCTGTTTGTATGAAAATTTCAACCGACTGGCGGTCCATATCTAGTACGTCAATGACCTACATAATATGGGTTGGTTACGAAATCTCGCAATTCAAAATCTCATTTTTGAATTCTCGCAAATACATAAACAAATACAAATACAAATGCATTTGGGGTAGGCGAGAGTTTGGGTGTATCCAGTTTCTTTTGGATTCAAAATTTATTTAGTGAGATTTTATTTTAGCTTTAGGGATTTTGGTTTAAAATTGCGAGATTTTTTGTGCGTGCGAGATGTTAACCCTCCAGTGGGAGCGTGTATTTTGTAACACGAGAAGGCGCGTGATCTACGATGGTAGACCATTTTTGCTCGTTCGTAAAGCACTATTTTTTTTTTTAATTTGAGTACTTGGAGTTTTTTTTTATTTAAAACATCTTATTGTTCTTTGCTTTTTATGGTTAAAAAATGTGTCTGTGTTTGTGTTGTGTGTTGAATATTTGTTTAATTTTCTCCACTATTTATGAGAAAAGTAGCTTCAGAATTAGTTTTATTGGCTCTTTCATGTTCTCATTGTTGATACCTACCCATTGTTTATGAAATAATTTATTGTTTATCTCTTTAGTTTTAGATCCAAAAAATATATTTAACTAATCAAACACACATTATTATTTATTTTAATGCAACAAAACACTAACCAATACATTAATCCGCCAAAAAAAAGCTATCGAAAATATAAAACGAAAGAGACGAAAGCGAAAATGACAATTACAAACTACATTTTCGCCACCAAAAACGACCCGCTTCGTATTCCCTAATCGGCACACTGATACTAGCCATAGTCATAGCTCGGTGTGTCTTGACCGTGTTTTTTGTATGGAATAATGAACACTTATTTCTTTTTGCAACCTAAGACCCAAGCATATAAAATTCTATGAATGGTTTCAGATGCCAAATGAATACTTTTGAAGAGATGAGCGGAAATGTGAAAGCTAAATGTCTTCTAGTGAATTTTTTAGTAAAGAAGTGTGACACTTTTAAAAACTTACCGAACTCTAAGCTAAACGTAGTACCACAAGGCAGTTTAGAGAGGAAATAGGAGTAGTTTTATAAGTCAATGTTCTACTTATCTTTTTATAGATAAATATGAGACAGATCCAAAATGTCTTCAAGTCGAATCGAATATGAAATTTAAGCATCCCCAATTCATTCCAACTTCAATGTATTACAAAAAACCTTTCAAAATGTAAAATTTCTAAAATATTATCCATTTTTTTTCATCACAAAGCAATAAAAAAGAAATTAATGAAAAACAGTTTTTATAAAAAAGTAACCGACCTCTTTTGAAATCACTTTTTTTAAATTTACTTTAAAAATAATCTCTTTATCCGCGGTATTTTTTTTCAATTTTAAGATAATTAAAAAATATTTAACGTCTTTTCTCATTTAATAAAATTGTCGTTAAATCAGAGAACAACAGTAGCAGCTACACATCATTCCTATTAAAAAAAAAACATCAAAGGGAAACGATGTTGGAGGATAAAAGTCTTTAAACAGGAACACATCTTAAAGTACTTATGAATTTTATGGGAATTCTTTTTCAATCACCAACCGATCTGATAATAATTTTCTAAACGTTTCTCTGTAAATTGTTAACCAGGCGAATTTACCAAAAGAAAACAACTACTTGTTCCTATAGTTCAAGGATTCTGGACGAACGAAAGGAAAGATCCTTATCGTAGCTTATAAGAAAAACCATAAATTCTCTTCCAGTGGTAGGCAATTATCCCTTGATGCTCCTGGATAATGTGCGAAAATATGGTTTTTCTGTTTTATTTTGTTGGTGTACCACCTACGATGATGAGCCAATGAACACGATTCCAAACAAAGTGCAATGAAGATATCGTCTTTGTTGGCCTGGGTGCACCTGAGACCGGTTGGTTGCCTTCCTTTAATACAATGGGTTAGGTATGTTTCTATATACCAAGTCATTTAACCTGTGGTACTAAGTTCATATGTACGTAAAGCATAAAATTTATCCTGGTCATTCTACAGGTGTTTTAATATGAATGCAAATGTGCACAGAGTTGAATTTTATCCTCCTAGAGGTGTTACAGCATTTAATTAACTTGTCATGGGTTACGGACTTGCGGTTTTGTGGCGTCTGGAAATTTTGTGACAGATGTTGACAGAATAGATTGCAATATTTTTGTATGAAATCACTTGATTCACCCTTTTTTTTTAATACAGAGTGTCAGAGAGTACGATAACTATATACCGTACTCAATGTATGTCTATATAAAAAAAATTGGTAATAAAATAAAACAATGTCCACTGTTATTAACTTTACATTTTATTAAACACACCTGTTTTATTTAATATTGTTTGACACTTGAAAGCGTGTGCAATACCGGCTTTTATAATAATCACTTTATTGTTCATAATAATATACCTAGTAAGGTAGGTCAATTTTGAATTTCGGTTGAAATTATTTTAATTTTAATAAAAAAATTAATGAATAAAAGACACGAACTACCTAATATAGACTTGCGTTGAAATGTATATAGCCCCTCTAATGCAGAATAATAATAGTTAAAGATATATCAACTGTAAAATATAATATAAATAATGCAATCCCTTTTTTTGGCACTCGACGGAGTGTACCTTTGTCAACTTTGTTTGATATTATATCAACTGTAAAATTAAATATAAATAATACAATCTCTTTTATTTTTGGCACTCGGCGGAGTGTACGTTTGCCTCAAAGAACATTCCTACCCAGTAGGTACCCACTGAGTTATAATTTGAACCAAATTTTTTGAGATGTTCTTCTACTTAGTCGAATAAAATGTTTGTTGTTTCATATTTAGATGTCGGTAAGAAATAATACTTTAATGTAGGGATGTGTATAGGTAGGTACCTATACAATTATATCATGATCGTAAATTTATATTGGCTTTTAGAGTGTGATCGTGTTTTATGTTCAGCTGCCCAGCCCCAAAAACATAATGAAATTATTTCATGTTCTTAAAAGGAAAATCTAAGGTTTTTAAAAATTTTATACATAGACGGACACATATAAGAACTGCCATTAAAATCTAAATATTTGCTTTTCTTGCATTTTTCATTTTTCCTCCAATAAAAAAAAATGAAACAGTTTCTTGTCAAAAATATAACATTTAAATTCTTCTTTGATTTGATTATTTCCTCAATTTTGGAGAGATTTGCACTAATCTTATGTTGACACTAGCTGCTACCCGGCATGCTGCTGCCGCAGAAAAAATAAGGGAGAAAAATTGATTTTGAAAGAGTTATTGTATTCCTATTGGTCCAACATTTTGCCCAAAGTTTTTAAGCTCATATATAAATTTTCAAAAAATCTACCCGAGCGCCATCTTTGGGATAATTTACTTCAGAAGTAAATTCAGTCCAGTAGTTTCTGATCGGTTCATATATAAGAATATGCGAAAAAAGCGACCCGAGCGCTAGCTATTGAGCCCCAGCGCCATCTAGAAGCTATCTTACAGCTATCTGTAAGTGGCAGATTAGCGGACAAAAAGACAGACAGAGAGACTAAAATTTTAAAAATGTGTGTTTTGTTATAAGGGCTGCTTTCATATGCGTATAGTAAAAAACTGTTATTTTGACATTACAAACAGATTTTAATTTATGGGCATAAAGTATAGAATTCAGTGCGAACAATTTAAACTATTAGCAAGTAATAAATTTGACACTTTGTATTTTGACAGTTTCTTTATAGAAATCTAATTCTGACATTTATACAATATTCAGTACGTGTACTGTCATAAGAAAAATATTTGTAACTTTGATCTTTTGACAGATTCTTATAAAAACACATTTGCTCAAAATTAGTTACGAACAGTCATCTGGAAGTTATGCCACAGTTATTCTCAGCGTTAAAAGACCAAATTGGTGAGTGAAAAATTTTAACCAAAAAGCTGAGCAACGATTGTACAAATTCAATAATAAAATTAGCATAGAATCCATCACTAGGCAATAAGTAAAGTAAGTAAGTAAGTAAGTAACTTTTGTTTATTCAGAAATTCATTTCTAATACATAATAAAACAAAGAGTTTGATTTTCTTAACTAAAAAATTAAATTAAACTGATTTAATTATCATTTAACAAATAATAAAGTATCTATGGCTTACTTAAGCCGTCTGTTGCGATTGATTAAACACTAGGCAATACATTTGACATTTTATAGCTTGATAGATATGTTCGAATCTAATTTTGACATTTGCGGAGTTTTAATATGCGAACTGTCATCGCAAAGCAATAGGTACATTATTTTATTAATCGTTGGAAAAAACAATTTTCCAGAAACTTCAATGGAATTAAAAAAGATTGCATTCATAACACATGTGCAAAAAATATATGTACCTATGTATTTATTTTACGAAAATAATTGTTTTATTTTTTTCATTTCATTCTGTCTTACAGTTCAATAGAAGATGTTAGGTTATAGGTAAGGATAGGAAAACGGTTGAAACACTTAGGCCCAGTTTTTCAGTATTGGGTTAACCCTGACTTAGGCTCAGAGCTAGTTTTTCCCGAGAATAAATTAATCTCGAGTTAACTCACGAAGCAGTTTTTCAGTAAAGGATAAACTTTGATTGGAAATGGCATATCAATGCTGGCATATTTGTCACGAAACATGTCATTCTCAATAAAAAAATAAAACAAACATAAAATACAGTAAAGCAAATAGCTATACATTATAATAAAAACTAAAATGTAACCAATGGTTACAAGTACAAATTATATTCTGAGGGAGATATTTCAACATAATGTCAAAAATTTGAATGTTATTTAATCCAATTTTAACTCAGACAATTTTGTGAGTTAACTATGAGTTAACTCGGGCTGTCAAACTAACTGAAAAACGTATTTTCAGAGGTTAACTCTAACCCAGGGATGATCTCGCACTGAATAACTGGGCCTTAGACCAATATTAGGTCAATTGACGTTGTGATACCCCACGTATAGAGTTGTTACCTCTCTAATTTAAAATCAGTTTGAGCTTCTAATGAACCCATTTATTGATTGATTGATTTCTATATTCGATAGATCACTGCGGTTGTCGAAGAAATCGAGTGATTTAAGGGCTGCTTGGCTGTCTCAGAAGATGCGAATATCCGATGTGGATATCACATTTTCCTTTAGCCAAGATAGAATTCCCGCCTGGAACACGCTACAATGGTCTGGGAGATGGAATGAGGGACTAAGATTTAGTCTGCCACCTATCCCATCTTCGATTTTTGATCCATCAGTGTAGAAGTGAACTAAAATTGAGACTTGGAAATTCTCATCAAAAGCTATAGCGGAGGGGTAGTGTATCTATGATTGGAACGATTTGAAGATCAACCGAATTCAGATTTATGGTATGTCGTATGTCTAATTGTGTTATTGATGGTCCATTGAGAGGTGGCTTTGAGACTAATGGCTGTGCCCGAATTGTTTGCCGAATATATCCAGGGAAAGTATGAGGTTGAGTAGTATATGTCTAGGGCAGCTGAAGGTGTTCTTATACCCAGTATCTTAAACGTCTCTTAAATGTTCTTCATTTTCTATTAAAATGTTTATTGTGAAATCATAAAACCAAAAATTATAGAAATCCTTTCCATATATTTTTTTTTATTATAAATATTATAGATAAACCCTACAAGATTGAAGATATAGATTTTTATTGTGCTAGATATAGGATTGCGTCTGGTTCGAAATGGAATGCAATCAATCTTATTTATTTTTCTATCTTCTATTCAGTAAAAAATAAAGATCCTTAGACATGTTAATACCTACGTCAATTTTGAGTGATACGTTCATTTTAAAAACAATGTTTTATCATCTTGATATTTCTTGCCTTGATTGTTGATTGTTTGTTTTGTCCATCTTAAATCTATTGTCCTTGATGTGGGCTGTTACACCTATCACTTTTGTGTTGTATGATATCAGATCAATGATAGTTGAATATGTATAATGAAAGAATATTTTTAGAGCAAAGAAAAACAATCTGGTGCTACCCCACATACATACAAAGCTTATATAAATTGTATTAGAATTGTATTCTGAATTATGTGCAATGTACATATATGTAGGTAGGTATACGTTTATTTTGGTACAAAAGGGCTTGTATATAACCGACCACCTCTTTAAAGTACGATACGAAAAAAAAAATTCGGAACTTATGAAAATCAAAGTCAGGAAGCGACAAAGGATCTAACCTGTATTAGTTCTACTCTTGCTAGAAATATTCCAGTGGCCAAATGAACAATGGCGTATCATCAGACTGAATGAAATGAGCTGAAGCTGTTCAAAATAATCATTTGGTATAAATGTGTCCGATTGCGCACAAATGAGCAAAAATAGGGACCTCTTGATAATACAGTCCTGTTCAGTGTGCTACTCTAACCTAATCTGAGTAGAAAAGAGAAGGATTTTACTGTTCAGTGAGACATTTTCTGCTCTAGATGTATCAAGATTTGCTTGATTTGCTGTTCATTCAGCTTTTTAAGAGTAGAGCAGAGTAAATTAGAGTAGGATTTTCTGCACTTGCTTTTGAGGAAGTGTAGGTAGATAGCATATAGAGTGGAAATGTCAGAATCAGCTTTTATTGATTTGTGTGTGATATTTTTGCATCGTGTGAGATCATTTTAAATAAATATAGTTAAAAATACATAAATGTAATTTAAATTACCTATTAAAGTTATAATTTGCTATTAAAAATGTAAAAAAAATCGAAAAATACATCGTCTGGAATTAACTGATAATGAAAGCAAAATGCAATTTAAAAGAAACTATATAAATACTGAAACTATTGACACTGAAGCTGATTTGATAATTGGATGTGATGGCGCTTTTAGTGCTGTTAGAAGTCAAATGATAAAAACGCCAGGATTTAATTACACACAAGAATACATCGAACATGGTTACTTAGAACTATGTATCCCAGCCAAGGATGGAGAATTCCAAATGCCTGAAAACTATCTACATATCTTACCAAGGGGTTCTTACATGATGAATGCACTTCCAAACCAGGACAAATCCTTCACAGTAACGCTGTCTATGCCTTTCACAGTTTTCAAGACAATTACCGATGCTGATTCTTTGATGGATTTCTTTGAAACAAATTACTGCGATGCTCTTCCTTTGATTGGAAAGGAAAAACTTATATCAAGGATTTCTTCAAATCAAAGCCAAGATACTAAGGCCCTTCTTATTGGAGATGCGGCCCATGCAATGGTGCCATATTATGGACGAGGAATGAATGCCGGCTTTGAAGATTGTAGTGTTCTTTTTTCAATTTTAGAACAACCAAATCTCACAATAGAAGAAGTTTTAAAACAGTTTACCGAAACAAGATGGCAGGATGCTCATGCAAATTGTGATTTAGCGATGTACAATTATGTTGTGATGCGAGATTTGACGAAACGATTTTCTTTCCGTTGTCGAAAAGTGTTCGATGATTTACTATACACTTTGTTCCCAGGCTTCTGGGTGCCACTTTATAATAGTGTTTCATTCACAAATATGCCATACCGAAAGTGTATAGACAATCGGAAATGGCAGGATAAGACACTTCACAAAACATGTGTTACACTTCACAAAACATGTGTCACACACATTTAAATTTGCACATATACATATTTGAAATGTCTGCTCAAACTTCATCACAGCTGTTTTACTCTGCTCTGCGCTGACCTCATCTTATCTGATTTTTTCTTCGTTGAACACAACTTATGATACTCTGTTCGCTCGCCGGCGATTTTCACCAAACACTGACCATTTTTATTCACCTCACATGAGACTCTTCCATTAGAGCAAGCGAGAGGAGAGCATATCAATCGAAAAATTTCAACGTTTTCTTTGTCTTGCATTTTTAAGACGCCTTTAAAATTTATTTGGAACAAAATGGGACTATAGTTTATTGGCTCTTTTAAAACTGAAAATGGTTGGTGAAATTGAAAAATGCAATTATAAGATTTAAAAACCCAATAAATATTTAAAAGTGTTTGGAGAAACTGGCCATTACCGTAACAGTTTTCCCAAAAAGTTCACAATTTAAAAGAAATTTGAAAAAAAAACTGAATTTCGACCCCTTCCCGTCCCTTCCTTAACAAATTATGGGTACTGTGGGATTTGGGCTACAAGGCTACAAAGACGTTAGGAAATGAAGAGCTTTTCTTGGGTTTATTTATTGTTTTGTCCTTAAAATCAAATCTTTTCACTGCCCGGAAAAGAATATTGAAACAAGACGGTCACCATGTAAGTCAGTGTTATTATGAGTTGAATCTCAATCAATGTTGTTTATAGACCTTAAGTTCTCATCCAACATTGAACATGTGTTTTAGCCAGTATATCGCCATATCAGCGAATTTCTTGTATTGAAGAAAAGGTAATTTAAAAGACCTCAAGAAGAACCGTTTGGCCGTTCAGGAACTATGCTTCATCGACAAGGAAATAGATTGATTCACAAATGTTACCCTTAAACTGGATGGGAATTTTTTTTTTTCGGAATGTACGCATAATAAAAACCATAAAATTAGAAGAAAAAATCATCAGACGCAAGATTAACAAAGTTTGATTTGTTTTAAACAGGCTCACAAGATGAGAGAATTAAGTTTACAATATTGCAATGTCAACTTCACTGATAAAATCGAGAATACATAAGTAAACAAAATCTAAAGACAATGACAAGACTGTACTGCAAAGTCAAAAAGACAAATTGTAAAGTACAAATTGTTGATCACTTGTAGAATTAAATCAACTTCATTTTGGGTTGCGATACTTGTCTCTTGCAAAACTCCTCAGTTTAAAGCTGATTCCCTTGCAATTTGCAACTTGCGATGAGTATTCAAAGAACCCGAAATTCACAAATCCTTCCTGAATTATGGTTGCGAATATTATGTCTATCCTTAACCAATTATACGAATGTTTGTTCTCTCCAAGGTTATGGACACGCTGGTAAACTATCCTCTTAAAAAATATCTTGAATAGTACTACTTTCGTATCGTTTTTTGATGGCTCATTATTTCGAAACCTGGTGGAAACAATATTTAATCTTTTCGAATTTGTATATAACTCTTTTTTACAAAAAAGCAGTACATTGGCTATGTTAGCAGTACGGCAGTACGGAGTCTCAAAAAGCAGTACAAATACTGCAATTGCAGTACTTCGACAGCCCTGACACTGACATTCATTCAAAGCTCAACAGCTGATGAGCTAATCATCAAATAAACGCTGGATTGAGGTTATGAAATTTGTTGATATACGTGAACTTGTCGGATTCAAAATGACGAATTGGTAGAAGTGTTTTTATAAATAGGTATAATTGTTAGACATTGGCAATAGGAATATTCGGGTTACACTAGCTTGTTCAATGCCGTTTTTTTCTTAATAGCGACGAAACTCACGATTTGTTTCCTACTTTATGTATACTTTTAACCAACAAACTAAAATTCTTCCTTTTGCCTGTGAACTCCAGTCCTACTATTCAACTTTGCTCGATCTTTCTGAGAAGTAAATGCTTTCTTATGGGTAATCCCACTGACCCGCATCATGTTGCATGCGATGACGAAAATGATTATTAAAACCCAAATCAACTGAAATATTCAAATCCAGACACGATTCAGGTGTTAAATAAAAGTTTTTTTGTTATCCTTTTGTGAAGGGCAAGGGTTGAATGCATTTTGAAAGACATAGACTTAAGTAAAAAAAAAATCTACTTTTACCTACCTATTGTCTTTTCGTGACGAGGTTCAATGAGATATTAAATATCACAACTTATAGGATCTCTCTGTGAGCTGTGACTGGTGACTGATCGTTGAGGTGATTGTGATTCCCTTCTTTTCTCCACTCACATTAACGATTGTTTTTTGAAATTTTCTGGTTTTATTTGTATTGAATTTGAGTATCTACCTAATTTTTTTATACTCACAAAAAGGGTAAAAAACGTGTGTTGAAAACAGAAAACGGTACGCTATTTGAATCATCATTATCGAAACAAAAGAATCCTATAGCTTCTGGTTTTTATTTTTTATTTTTAGAGTATTTCCAATAATTTTCGATCGTTTTACAATTGAAAATGTGTGTTTGTTTGGTTTTGGTTTAGAAAAAAAAAGAAGGGTAATGATTGACAGAACTATTTTAGGGCGAGTTATCACCTTACCTATATGTAGGTATAAGTGTTTATTGGTTTAAGAATGGTTGTATAATAATGGAATTTGTTTTGTGTAAACACAATGTTTGTGATAAGAACTGCACCGTCACTTGCGCTTTAATCTTTCCATCAGAAAATGTAGCTAAATTAATACATTATAGAGTGATGGAATATGTGTTGGTTCTTAAATCATAAACCTTTGAACATTTTTGAAAAATAGTATCTAAGAATCCACTATCGACCAAATACTCGCACTATAGAAGATCTTTGAAAAATAAACGAGGATTTTAAAATTGGTACCAACCATCTTTTCTTCGATTTAAAGGCCACGTGTGATATAATATATTTCTATTTATATAGACGATCTATATGTATAAAACATTGTTCAGTTTTGGAATCCCTACCAATTTCGTCCGAGGATGGGAGAGTTCACGCTACTCCATAAGAGTTGGCAAAGCCCTTTATCGATACATTTGATGCAAAAAGGATTTAGACAAGGCGATGTGCTGTCATGCGACTTTTGAAACATCGTTCTTGAAAGAAAATTGTAAAACTCTCACTCTCATCTCAACACTAGACGCTAGGCACTATCTCTCAAAATCCCGTCCAATACGTAACTGGCTTACACCGACGATGCTACAACAAGAAAGAACGTCAAAAAGTTTGCTTAGATGTGGTCAAGGCTTTAATTGTATGCGAGTACCTGAACGGTGCTCATCAGGTGTTGTACCAAAATTTAAGTGCTCGAGCCCCTACCACCGAAAATGATTGAGAGGATCTATAGACATTTGCTGGAAAATCAAAATTGTTATGAATGGAGCATTTGATTATCTGATGACCGACAGGCCGATATTCTTGTCATCGGAAATGTGTAATGGAGCCACCGAACTGTGGTAGTTTGGAATAGTTCGGAACCACTCCGGACGCTTCTGTTTACGTTCATTTGGCACTTCTTAATGACAGTTCGAGTTCTGAAAAGAGGAGAAAATCGATTCCGGACTTGAAGTGATAATCAAAAACAGAATCACACATACTTGCACAGATTTAAATATTCAAATCGTGAAATGTCGTTATTTTGTTATTTGTTTTGAAAGAGTGATAGAAAAATATTTTACTTCTTGAAATACTATAATTCGCATATTTTAAGTTGCATAAATAACTTGTTATCGCCCCTTATCACCGACATTTTCCTCAAATGAAAAAAAATGCATTTGAAGTGTCACACATACAATGATATTCAAATTACAGAATCACAAAAGCATCTTTGCGTGTTCATTTGGTGTCCGGATTCCGGAATCGGACAGTTCTGCTTATCGATTCCGGACTGCCAAACGAAAACGCTATAACCTAGAAAGACTACTTTAAACTATCCCATTAAGAAACAAATTTGTTAATTATACATTTTTACGACAAATGAAAGAAACTTAAAATAAAATAGGTCCCCGACTGGTTCGCACAAACTTTCCCTTGTGAAATATTACCAAAGAGCTTACAAGAAAAAAGACTTACTTAATTATAAAAGGTAAAACAAATTACCAAAATTAATAAAAAAAAATAACTTAAAAATTATTTTTTTTTACGTGAATCACTTAATTTTATGTATGTTAATTCACAATAGAATACAATTCAAAACATTCAAATTGTGCCACTTTTTTTGTAACTCAGCGTTTATACAATTCCGACAGTTAATTATTTTAATAGCAAAATCTAAGTTCACTTTTCATTTCAAAATGAGTTGGTAGGTAGGTACAGAAAATTTAAAATTTTTATCAAAGATGTTATCTAGGTACCTACTAATTATTGTGTCTGATTGTTTTCTCAAACACAAATTGCCTTCTCGGTCGTTACACTTGATGTCACCTGGCATGACGCATAATGCAATAAATAAATATTTAGATAGGTATGTTCCTCGTGCACAATGGTACCTTATTCTTCTCAAAATTTGTTAAAATAACAAACTCACTGCTTCCGAATTGTATCCTCAATTCTAATCTTAAATCATTTATCGTTAAATTCAATGTTAATTTCTTGGGCTGGCTGTTTGCCACACTCTATTGTTATAATTTTGAACAAACAAACCTCAGCAGTCAGATAAAGCACTTACCTGTAAGCAAGCCTTCAAAGTGAGTCCATCATCCTAAATCCACAGTCTGAATGTTAAATCGGATTAAGAAACATTAGGCCTTAGGTGCAATGCAGAGAATACAACATATAAACAGGTACCTATACTTACAGTGAATAAAGATGGGAAATTCTACCATAACTGGTTATTTCGTAACATAATTCACAAAGAATGCCTGCTTGTTTTTCTTCACCGAGCCACTTCCCAACGAACTCCCCATCCCCAAAGTCTGTCCTTTGCACGTGTGTTTAACCACAATGAAATTGTTTTATTGGTTATGTGGATCCTAGATTATGGGTGAGTGTAAAGGAGTTTCAAATTTACATTTTTATCGATTTTATTACTTCTTTTCCTTCCATGTTTATTTTTTTTTATAATATACAAAATCGTACGTCATTTAAAATGCATATCGAACAGGATTTACAAGGGTCGAGGGATCGTTGCGGGTAACAGGTAACGTGACGACGATGACGAACGGTTACCTTAATAGCGATTAGCGATTGAGTATCTTAACTGACAGTCGCGTGGGACTTATCGTTATGACGCACCAAAAACTGGTTTACTTACCATCCTCATGGGGACGAGGAGATATTGTTCATTTTAAGGTTTACGAAAGGAACCAAGCCATCATCAAGCCTTGATTGAAAAAATATAAGGAAAAAAAAATGTTTATTTGTCATGATTTTTGTTTTTGTTTTTCTGGTTGAATTTGTTTGACATAAACAACCGAAATTGTTTTTTTGTTAAAGATTTTTTTTAATAGTTTATGAATGACTGTTACACACGCCATTTCACGTGATTGATTGATTTTTTTTAAGAAATTTGGAGATTTTTTCATAGGTAACTTACCTACCTACTTTAACAAAAAGTTCTGTTTTATATTACCAAAGTGAATAATAATTTGTTGTGGTTTTTCAATTTAAAAAAAAATGTTTTTTTAATGTAAGATTGGGTAGGTACCTAGGTTGTAGGCATGACGCATGAATGAAAAGGTACCTACATACATGTGTGATGATAGGTATAGAGCTTCATGAAGTATTAATTCTCTGAGAACCTTTGTAAGTCAAGCTCATATTTCATACTTTTCTTTTAGGTTAAATGAACTGATGGTTGTAAGGGTTTGCTTTAACTGTATTATATTCAACTTGTGGCTTCTGGTCTCCCCCGCCAAGCAAGGATATAATCTTAGTAGGTATACCTATGTAGGTATGTGATTTTTTACCAAAGAAAATTTACCATCGACCATATTAATTAGGCATCGGTAGGTATCAGCATTTACGACAGGCAGAAACCCTGGAAAACACTTAAAAATGCCAAGTCAATATACCTAATATGTCAAAACTACTTACCTATGAAGACATATTTTTCAAAGTTGAGCTCTTTGACGAACTTATCCAGCCATAGGTACATATACTATATGACACTGTTTAGCACAGCTAACAACAACAAGACTTATTATGCCAACGAAGAATTATTCAGCTCATATCATTTTTATTTGTTTATTATATGATATGTGGTTGACGGTGCTCGCTAGCAGCAAATAAAAAATTTTCATATGAAACGTCAAAATTAGCGAATATTCGTCGATTCGTTCTCATATGAACACTCCTTAAGTACCTACCTTCTAAAATACTTCAAAACATTTAAAAAAAAAAAATTTATTAAAATTAAAATTTCCTTTTGAAAAAAAATGTATTAATATTGTATTCCTAAAATATTAAAAAAATAAAAGGCATGACTGGGTCGCACAAACTTGCTCTTGTGGCAGGAGAGCTAGGACTTAACAGTAAAAAGGCATAAATGGGTCTCGCGTACTTCTCTTGCATGTTGGAGTCTTTCAATTTTTGTATATGAAATAATTTTTTAATTTTTTCAATAAATTTAAAACGCAATAATTAAAAAAAAAAATACTTTGAAAAATAAGTTATAACAAACCAGAGTTTTCCCAGAAAATCGTATTCATTAAATAATCGCCAGTAATTATAAAATAATAGAATATATTTTAGAGTTTTTTTTTTAAGGAAAAAATCGATTTTTTTGAAACAACTTTTTAAAAATATTTTTATGAAAATTTTCGAGTATTTTAAAAAGTTAATAAATTTTATTCAAAAACTAAATTAAAAATAAATATATCAATTGGTTTTCAAAATATTAAATTTTCAAAAATAAAATTTGTTTAATTAATTTAATTTTTTTTTTAAAAGCTATGAAAAAATTAAGTACGCCATTATCGTTCAGTTATCTAGGCTTTTTTAAAAATAAAATTTAGTTAAGATAACTTGCCTTATAGTAAATATAATCGCAAGTAAAAACACGAGCTTGTGAAACAAAATACAATTTTTTTACTGGCATATCGCATTTGACTATTGATCGTTTGCATCTCGTATTTCAATGATTTGATACAAGTTAAGCGAAAATCATTCGAATGATTTCAGTTTCCTTATAGTACAGTCGGCAGGTAGTTTTTTTTTTTTTGGAAAAATGTCGTAGGTCAAAAATTTTCAGATGTTTGGGGGGGGGGGGCTGCAAAATGTTCTGCTTTTTGGAGCGCCATTTCTTGGTAACGACGTTACATACAAACATGTTTGAATAATCAATATTGTAGGAAATAATTTAATTTATAGTTATAGAGAAACAACCGGAAAAAGGCCGAAAATGTTGCAGTTTCACCTCCCCCCCCTCTTTTAGCACAGGGTCCTTAAGGTCCAAGACTTGAGAAAATCTTAATTAACCATCCCAAAACAACATCTGAAAATTTCATGGACCTCCAAGCTTTTTCCTAAAAACCCATTTTGTCCTGCCTGCCGACTGGACTATATTAGGTATCAAAATTCATTCGAATGATTTCGGAAAATTATTTGTGTTTATCTTCTTTTTGCGGACCATTATTTATATTTACTCGTTCTCACTTTGCCATTCTATTTTGCATCTCGTATTTAAATGACTAATTATTTCTTCGATGAACACAGGTAATGTGAATGTGCCTTAATTCTTGCAAATGGCGTCAATTGCCATTGTGCTTTGACATTTTAAGGTCTGTTCAAAATTATGTAATCAAATCTATGTAGGTAGTTTTTTTGATAAAATATCGTGATTTTGAAATTGAATTGAATGGAATTGTTAAAATAAATTTATAAGAAAATAAAAAAAAAAAAACAATAAAAAGCTAAAAATAGTCGAATTAGATTTTATTATTAATAAATTTATTTCAAATAAAACATATGTTTTTAACGTTAAAAGAATTGGTCAACTCTATTCAACGCGTTTCCGAAATTTTTCGTAGTTTCACTATTCTTTGAAAGATTTTTATCCCCAGTGTACCTACTACCTTTAATCTAGCAAGCTGCCCATACCAGGTGGCTCCAATGACCATCAACGATGACACAAATATCGGCCTGTCATCAGATAATCCAATGGAGACCAACAATCCGATGTTTCTTTGTCTCCGTTGGATTATCTGATGACAGGCCGATATTCATGTTATCGGGTATACACATCTTCTCCTCTACGATGATAAAAAGCCCTCCCAAAGCGTCCGAAGCGAAGAAGATATCAAAAACTTGCTGTTTGAAATTGGAGGGAGCCAGTGCAAATTAGAACTGGCTGAAGTGATATGTTGTTTAAGCTTGAGACTCACCTCAAATCGTACCTATAGGGCAAATGGAAAGGAAGGCACATTTTTTTCCTCGTTCATGCATCATGATGTACCTATGTACCTACTATAGCTACGCAGCTTAGCCCTTACACGGTGGCTCCACGAGCAAGATTTCATAGATTACCAAGAAACGCTGAAAGAGTCAGCTAGTTGTGATAAGGCAGTTACTTATTAGCTATTATGTACCTAGGTTACCTATACCTACCTTGGTGTTTACGTCTTAAACTTTAAATAACTTCATTGTATAAAATTTAACTTAATTTATGAATACCTATAGGTATATAGATACTTATAGTTGGTAGGTACTTACGAACTGAAGTGACGATCGTTTACCCGCATGCAATATCCATACTTTCATCCACCAAACTGTCAAATTTCAATGCTCGAATCGCACAACAAACATCCTTTTTCTAACACCCTTTCTATTACAAAAAAAATACTATAATTTTTCTACATAAAAAATCAAAAAACTAATAAAACGAATAAATTGTAATTACCGTAAGATAACAGACCATAAAATCTTTTCAGCGATTATGTGCAAATGCATAAAAAAATATACAATCAATCGAAGAGATAATAGGTACCTACCAATAAAAAGGAACAATTCTTGCTTAAAAACTAGAAAAACGAACGTTTTTGAAAACATTTACCAAAGAAAACACAATACACGTGTATTCAACCCGAAACAATAAAAATTAAGATAATGGCCGATAAAAGAAAAAGTATAAGAACAACCAAAGAAAATGTACACGTTCCGCGACCATATACCTACCTTACCTACCCTTCATCCATCAGATATCGTATCGGATTCAATGTCCTTCCATGTATAATTCTATCAATCAATATTTGAAGAGAAAAATATAAAAAAAAAATGGAAAAAAGTCCTTAAGTCCTTTCAAAGGGCTTGTGCTAACGAAACAATACCCAACACATAAATTTCTAATTTTCTTCCTCATTTTTTCTGCGGATATGATTCAGTCAGTCTCAAACAGTCTGCCAGCATTATCCTTTTTTTCTAAAAAAAAAAAAAAAAATAGGTAAAGATATCCTGTTTTTGTTCCTGTTCAATGACGTAAAAATGCAACCCCTACCCCCGGCTGATATGATACTTAAGTAGGTATAGGGGCATGTTGTATAAATGATTCTCTGATCTGATGTTGGCAAAGGTAAGTAACTGCATTCGGTTTGGGTTTCCTTATCGCGGTTATGGTTTCTTCACTCTCATAGTGAAGTTCACGGGGTTGAGCATTTTAAAGAATAAAAAAAAGAAATTGGAATAAATTTACTTGCCTAATTTGATTGCATTAATGATAAATTTTCTTAAGTTTTGTATATTTTTTAAATAAAAAAAAGGATACCTACTCTTGGTAACTCGTGCCCTTATGGAAATACGAGCGTATACCTACATCAGTCAGGACTCAGAATCTATTTTCTGGCATTTGCTGCATTTAAAATGGAAATTAATGGCACGTTGTTGAGTTGAAAGCAGAACCGTAACAATGGAATAGTTTCTGTATTTAAATAACTGTGTAACGGTAAGAAGTCCATAAGAATAGCTAATACCTTTTACTCAGACAATTTCAAATATTCTGTTATAAGGATTGATGTACGTATAACGAACATTGTTGAACAGTTTTAACAGGAAAAAAACAAACACTCTATATATATTATAGAAAGACTCTTTTTGAAAACCAAGACGATTTGGACCCGATACTGTCTTAAAGTGCAGCCCAATATTAAAAAGATAATAGTTAAGTGTCAGCTAGGTCCCAAGGAAACGATTTCGTACTACAAATTTCAAAAATAAATTACCTAGATTGCAGAGAAAAATAAGGAATGATCGCTGCAATTTAAAATTGTAATTTAAGTTTAATATTTATTTACAAGTTATCTAAATAGGTATACAATAATGCTTTCTTTTTTGGTGTTCAAAGTCCGAAATTATTTTGACGGGACCAAAAAAATACCTAATTGGTACGAATTTGACAAGCAAACTAAATGAAGATTATTTAATTTGATCGCCCTGTTACTTAATGTTAGTTAGAGTTTAAAGAGGATTTCCGAGAGGATTTCTATGTTTAAGGGTAGTCAATGGTACTTACGTATAAGTACCTATAATACAAAATGGGCGTATAA
This sequence comes from Baccha elongata, assembly GCA_951217065.1. Classification (NCBI taxonomy): domain Eukaryota; kingdom Metazoa; phylum Arthropoda; class Insecta; order Diptera; family Syrphidae; genus Baccha; species Baccha elongata. The sequence continues at coordinate 17,934,954 of OX578274.1, read as the reverse complement.
GTAATAACCCTCGTAATAACCGGTAAAAATGTTTTAATGTTCGGATAAATTAAGCCAAATTGAGGGTCAACATTCAGAAGGTTTCATTATACGAAGAATTTAAATGAAAATAGGTGAGAGGAAACAAAACGCAATTCCAGTTTTTTTTAAGAAATTCTGTTAACTACGAAAAAAATATAAAGAATATATTAAGGTATAAAGGACCAACACAGTTGAAACACAGCACCGAAGGCAAACATGAGGATCGCATCAAATTCCGGTCACTAGATGGAATTATAGGGGTAAAGTGCGTTAATTCCTGTTTGTCGAGCTAAAAATCAATAGTCTACACTTGAAATTTAAAAGTCCACCTCTTAACGCATTAAAAAAATGCGCTTGAAATTTTGTATGACGTTGGATACACAAGTGGAACGTATTGCGAAATTAAGAAATGATTTCTTTCTATTTCGGAATCATTCCGCAGGAGTTATGGTGTGGGCACCCTTCAGCAATTTCATAATATGACGTTTTTTGTTTAAAGCCTCTGGGAATTTCCTTAAAAAAAAAGAGTCTTTGATTTTCTCTACAATAAGACAAAGCACCGATCCACAATGTCTATCAAATTTAAGAAGGGGACAAGCTGATTGCCGCAATCAAAGCATTCTGGACAAAGATTTTATTGATTTTTTTTTAATAAATTACAGGTTCCTACCTATACCTACCTACCGCATTCTCTAAAAAGTAGAATTTGCGATACAATTATACCTATATAATTGTAAAGTTAGTACAAAATATTAAAAACATGAGAAATTACGGAAAAAAAGTAGGAAAATAAAAAAAAAATACATTTAGGTAGGGACATACCAGTTAAGGTTCTATTTTTAGCGAATTTTACAGGTGCTTCTAATCAAGTTAGTGACGCGAAAAATTCGAGCATTATTTGCATCTAGGTAGGTATAGGAAATAACATATCAAAATAAAAATTATCTGTTGTATTATATTAACTTTTGTCAAAAATGCAATTTTTTTTAAAGTGAGGGCAAACACAAAAGAAATAACTGCAATTTATAAAGGAAAAATGTGAGCCTTTAATCAAGTCAAGCGCACTGTATTCTTGAAATTTTTCAGGTTAGAGGCAATTATTCGACAAGATTCAGTGCTATTATTTTATTCAATGATTTGAGTTTTTTCAGACAATTAAATAATACATTTTTAAACATTGATTTTGGTAGGTACCTAGGTAGGTATACGAACTTTTTATCTATAGAAAGGTAGATACCTATCTAAATCCCTGTCCCTAAGTCCTTGTTCTTATTTTTTACGAAAATCATTTCAAAATGAACGATTTAAAATGCGGTAGAAAGAACAAAAATGATGGTCATCAACAAAATAGCCTCCCACTTTTGCCGCATAGGTACCTACTTAACTACCTAGGTACCTCTATCATCTTTAAAAATTCATTGAAAAAAAAAGTTAGAAGTCCAAGTTAGGTAATCATTAAAACTTGGATTAGTTCAGTTTTGCATTGGTACATACCTTGGTACCTAGGTAAAGGTAAGTACTTAGTTTTTTCAAATTATCCTTTTCTTTTTGGTAGGTACCTATGTACCTACCTACTGTTTCAAAATATTGTAGATAGGTAACCTACCTACCTAATTTAGGTACCTATCTACCTGCATTGCCTATTAGTTTTATAAATAGCTTATACCTACGTAGGTATAAAGTTGAAAATCTACCTCATAAGAGAAATAGCTACTTACGTAGTTAAATAATTTTAAATTCAAATCACTAACCGTTATTAAAAAATGCATATCCGTTTTGAACAAATTAAAATCCATAACATACAAAAATTGTAATAGAATATCTTAAAAAAAAGTACAAAATAATAAATTAGAATCCACAACCAAAAAGCAATGTCAAAAACTTCACAACTACTACACAAACGTAAACGTATAGAAAATTTCACAAGCAAAAAAGAGAAAACATTACTCTATCTCCCTTCATCTTGAACAGCACGAGGAATACAAGAAAAGTACAACGAATTAAAGATATCGTGAACGTGAAGATAAACGTCTACAAAAGTACAAAACAAAGCGAAAGAGAACATAAAACAGACAACCCGAAAATAGATACCAACCAAACACACACCACCCCACCACACACCCAGCAAGAAATGTATTCCAACAAAATGAAAGAACTCTACCCTTTTCTTAATTTTTGGTTTAGAAAAGTGTATGGTAAACAAATGCAACCGACTGAGATAGACGATAGGAAGAATAGGTGGACAACAGAGAAAAAATAGATTCGATTATTTCGATTCTACTTGAAAACAAGAAAGACAAAAAAACATTCATATCGAAGGGGATAGTAAAAGGAATAAAGAAAAAGGAAATAAAATAAACCAACAAAAAAAAACCCAACGCGATCAAAATAATTTCCACTCAACTTTAGTTCAAAAAATACTTTGAATAAGAAAGGTCGATTGTTTTGTGCGTATCAAGTGCGTGAAAAGAATATATTTTTTTAAACAAATTTACAAAATCATTTTGTGTTCTATCGATCAGATACATAAATTGCAATTTGAAAAAATTTTAATCAAATAATTTAGAAATAATTGATATAAAATAGTGTGAATTTATATCGACAACTCGCGGATGCTGCTGTGTTTATCTCTTTTACACAACCGCCTTAGATATATCTCATCTCCCTTTCAATTTGACATTTATCCGACATTTTGAGAAAATCAAGTGGATTTCTATATAAAAAAAAACTAGTGTGTGGTACAGTTAGTTGGAAACTAATTGGATTCTTGTTTTTTTTTTCAATTTAAAAACAAAAATATTATATTTTCTAATCAAGAAAACATCAAATAAAGTGTGGAAATTCGGTGTGAAAAGTGGAAAATATAACCTACAAAAACAACAATTTGTGCTGTAAAAAGCTTTTTTTTATTTCAAAAGCTTTCCCAAGAAGAACGAAAAAAAACAACGAAGAAAGAAAACCGTGAACTTGTGGTTTTTTATTTAAGCTGCTGAGTGTTCAATTATTATTAAAAATATTGTCAATTTGACAATATTATTTTCATTAACATTTATTTGCTTGAAGTGTGCTATTACACAAAAATAATAAAATTCGTGGTCAAAGCCACTTAAAAAAAAAAAAAAAACAAAAAGAGAAACAAACAGTAGAAGTCAAAAAAAATGACTGCACGTGTGCTAAATCCAGTTGCTCTGACGGAGTTTTGCAAATTACGTTCACCAGCTACTCTGTCGATGAGCAGGAATATGCCCTGCGGACGGCAGGTAAGCCGTATCAAGAAGGATCTCTTTGGAGCAGCAAATCCAGTAGAGACAACAAAGTGAGTATACCTACACAAATACACAATAATAATTTATAATAAGAAGACGATAGAAGAAGTCAGGCGGGGGGGGCCAGGGAACTATTCTTTTGAATAATATTGTGACAAAAACAGACCTTGAACATGTTTTTGGGATTTCTATTGGGTTTATATTTTTTTACCTGCAAAATAAATATAAAAAAATGCAAAACTTGATATTGGAGTCTTTTGTATTCTTTTGTTGGTGTTATGAAATAACTAATCTTCGTATCTTGGTTGTGAGCTTGATCGCATTTGCGTGTAAAGACATGATTGCTTTATAAATAGATCTAAAAGAGGGACAAGCAGTTAAAAAGTGTAGGTTTGTGTAGCTTCTTCATGGATAAGCGCTGGAATGGAATATTATTTCAAGTTAGAAGAAAGGCAATTATTGCTGCCAAACCTTTTTTCTGCTAATTATTGATCATAAGAACCAACAGCTTCGCCGTTTACATGATAAACGATTCCACAAAGCGACCCGCCGCGCTTTTGGTGTCGAATTAAAATTATTCTAAATAGGTAGATAGGTATTAACAATAGAATATGAATATTCAGATACGCCACTTAAAGCGCTGTGAATCCCTTTCTGGAAAAAAACTGAAGTCGGTCAGAAGGCGCTTTGGTAATTGTATTTCACGGTGGGGTTTAATCGCCACAAATATTCGATTGTCGTTACATTGTTGGCTAACATGATCAGAAGAAATCGAGATCGCTGAATACTATGATTGCAATACGACACGAATGAAACAAATCAATTATACAAAAAGACTGAAAATCAGTATCGATGTCAGTAGGAGTTTCAAATGAAGGTTAGTGTGTCTTACTGTCTTACTATCACGCCAGAGATCTGGGTTCAAGCCCTGAGTACACCTAATGTTTTTCAAGGCCACTGCCTCTTGCATAGCTTCTTAGTCGTTTGGATTCGACAAAAAATTGTACCTAGGTTCTTCTCTAATCCTGTAGAACTAACAACGCACACAAAAGTGTTCGTTGAGAGTGTAAGTCACTAGGCCGTGGTTTTTCAGAGCTCAATTTAAATTTGTTATAGGCAGGAGTTTTAACTTGCCATAACATAGGTTCCTAGGTACTAAGATACCATTCCAAAAAATACATCGAATACAATTGAAAACGTCTTTTGCAGAGAATGTGATGACATGAACTTATTCACATTTCTTCTGGTATTGTTCGGTCTCTGTAGAAAGAAAACTCTGGAGAAATGGTACATAGACCTCAAATAAACATCATAATGGGCAGGTTCTTCTCCATCAACACTCAAACTTCCTAGCCACGAGCATAACATCATAATTTTTCTAATGTCTAACTTTAATCAAAGTTCTTTAGAATAATATAATTCACAGGGAGTTTTCTCTGTAAATTTTATAAAGCAGTCGGTAATCATCGACAATTATTGCGTACTAGATTGGTTTTTTTTATGGTGCACAAAGTTCAAATTGCTCTATCGCCTTTAAAGATCTATTTTTAAAGAAAACACCTCTTACAATCACTTAAACTCAAATTACAAACAAATTGAAATTTAATAACTTATTTCTTTTTTTTAAAATGTAACAAAACAAGTATCTACCATTAACGGTCACCATAACTCAAATTTCCAGTATTTCCAAGTATAATTACACATTAATTAGATAACTTGTGCTATTGTTTGCCAAGAAACAATAACTACCGCTTTTACTATTATTTATGCACACTTTTATTAGACTGTATAAGTGTATAGGTACATATATCATAATGAACACAAAATAAACGCATGACTACACTGAACAAATTTATTAGACTGAATCCATCAGCTTTCTCATTGAACACGAATTAATTTACTAATTCTAAGTGCTTTGCAATTAAATTTTTAATAATTTGTATGACGTGAACAAAAGACAATAAATTCTTATTAAAACCGAAAATAATGAATGTTAGAATGGAAATCTGGAAAACAAATAAAAAATTTTGATAATAAAAACAATCAATAACATTTAAAACAAATAATACAATTTTTATCTTCTGTCAAAATATATCTTACGCAGTTTTGATATTTAATATGCATACCTACCTATTCATGTAAAAAAAGGTATAGGTACAAATAGCGTTAGCTTCACATGTCTAACTTGAGTTATTTACTTGAAAACCTCCATGAAAATGAACCCATGGTGCACATAAAAACTTTCCTACCATATATGTGGTGGTCTATATTCTAAATACTAACATTCAGAGGTGTTTAATTTAACTTTCGTGTATGCTTGCTGCTTCTTGACACTATTGGTCAAAAAAAAAAAAAAAAAAAACAAAATGCTTGAAAGAAAATTGACGTTACATGGTACACCATTCTGGACGAGGTTGCTACTTTATGAGTTACTTTTGTATTGTAGTTTTGACAGTGCTGCTGCTACAAGCTTCATCATTCAGTTCATCCAGTTAGGCTGTGTTATTATCTATAAAATCAGGCAAATGTAAATCGTCCAAATATCTATTTTCTTTTAATTTCTAAACCTTATTTACAACATTCTTTCTTAACTTAAAAAAATGGGGAACATGAAAAACTTTTAACCACATAAATCTATACATACACCTACATATTCATAATTACAATTTCTTTTCTAACAGAATCTTCAATGATGAAATCGAACGACACCAAGAGAAAGCCTCAAAGAAATGGGGTTTTGATTTCCGTAATGGCAATCCTCTAGTAGCTGGTAATACACAATTCATCTGGGAACGTGTATCATTCTCAGATTTCCTCCCAGAAATGTACACACTCAGTCGTGCTGCCCATGTTCGTGATGTACCAAATGTAACCTCTTATGATCTGCTAATGGATGAACGTGCTGATCGTGAGAATAATTCATCATCTGCTATTGAAACAGATTCATGTGATGATTCGCAGGACGAATCAATGAATGTTTTCAAAGCTCCTACTGCATCAGCTGCACCATCAACCGTTGCTGCAGCGTGTAGAATATTACGCAAACGTCAACCTAAAATTACAGGTGAGTTATAAGAAAACATTTTTTTTTATTAAGTTTGTTCTCATGAAATCAAGCGGAAAATTAAAAGAATTGAACCAATTTACAATAAAACACCACCCTCAATAACAAAAAAAAAAATTACTCAATCGCAACGTCTGAATTGAGACGCGCAATCGTTGGTTGATTGAGCGTTATGGTGATATGATTTCAACGGTTATTTTTTTCCCCCATACCATGGGAACTCGTATATTATTTTCATTTTCAATGGGAAATGGAAATGAAGTTCGACTCCATATTAAAGTGGAGGCGCAATTAGTGTTCATAGTTTTGGTTTTTTGTGTGTAGTTTTTTTTGAATTGAGAAGATTGTAAAAACGGAAATACGTCGTCGTTTGAATTCTAATTACGGTTTACTGGTTTCCCCCTTTTATTTTTTGTTATAGTTCACTTTTTTCTTTTTCCATAGGATTTTTTAATATTCTCTATTCGTCTCTTGCATGGTCTGGTGTATTTTGATTTTTATATATATTTTTTTTTAAATCCGATTGTGTAGGAGGGTCGTTAAAGGTTTTTATTGTAAGGACGTCAATTCATTTTTGGAAAAAAGGGCGTGAATTGAAGTCGCATTGATGGTTTTAAACAAAAGAGAATACAATATATTCTTATGAATAAAAATGCAATGGTATTATTAGTAGATAGTTATATGAGCAGATGTTTGTAGATTATGACGTAATGTACAAGCGGTGATATACTTACCAACTTCTGTTTTTTGTTTTGTTTTGCTTTTAAAACCACAACCAACAGCGTAACCATAATTATTTTGGAAGCCGACAATCAAAGAGGAAGGTCTGTTGAGCAATGATTTTCCAATAAGCCGTGACCCTTTTGGGAAGACGTTGCTCAACAGAAATTCCATTTAACTGAAAAGGAAAAGAAACGGTAATTAAAGATAACAAAACTAAAGTGCGATGAGTTCTTGTTAGTTAGGACACTACTTCAAAATCTAGTTTTTATTCCCGATGTCATCTCAGCTTAGATATTGTATTATACATTTTATTCGGCTACAATTTGTTTATCTATTTCTTACTTAGCCTTCTTTTTCTTCTTTTTAACTTGTAATAAGGGTATACCTTAACCAACATGTCTCTCTAGAAAACCACAACTTGGGCTTGGCGCCTCAAGTTTCGCACACTAAATGTTTTCATGTCTTATGGTATTTCTCTTCTGCAAACTCCCACTTGGGCTTGGCGCCTCAAGTTACTAAATCTACCACTTTACTAAGCACAACTGCTTAGTAGAGCCTTCCTTCCAGCTAACTTTGAGTACTTTGTTCGTTTACAGAGGACACCAAGTTTTCTCATTATATGCTAAATGCTTGGTTACTGATCATAAAATGTGTGGAATACCTAAGTCTTCGAAGACCAACAAACAAACAGCATAAAAGACACAGAGAATTTACTGGCTTCATCGGTGGTAACGTTTAACAAAAATAACAATTTAATGCGATTTGTGTTCTTTTAGTAAGTTACACTCAAACTTACATATTTTTAAAACACCATTCACTTATAACTGTATGATTGTTTCACAACTCAACTAGACATCTCTATTACAATAAAACAAAATATTTCAACTTCTCATCAATCTGATTAATACAAATTAATACTTTATTGGTCGTTAAAACTCGCCTGCATGTATAAAACCAAATTTGTTAAAACACATGATCTTTTAAAAGACTTTCAATGACACCCTTGATCCAGTAAAATGCATCTGTTATTTCTAAAACTGAATCTCTTTTCGGAAAATTTGTCTTCAAAAAAGAAAAAAAAAAAACCGATCAATACTTTGAACGAGCAGTGATCTACCCTAAATACATCTCAATCCCTAAATCAAAAGGAAAAATTAAAAACGCCAGATGTATAAGCCACCCCCTGATAGAAATAGTTTTGTCGTAAAATAGAAAGCATTTCACCCTTCTCTCGAAACTCAATATACCCCGTCACGATCTCTCCATGTAGGTATAATAGTTAATGTTGCGTGCCAACAATCGACAGCTGTTTTCCAGAAACGCGTGTATATATCTTATTCCACTTCAGACAAAAATTAGACGTAAAACTTAACAGATTTATCATAGTTGCATGAGAGTGCACAGAACTAGGAATTGCATGCAATGACCCCTAGAACTTTTTTTTTATAAAACAAGGGATGATCATTATTTGTTGGTTGCGCTTGTGCCGCAATGCTCCATCTGTGCATTGGAAACATATAACAGCCATCATCTCTGACATCAGAGCTAATTACAATGCAGCTCGTGACACGATGAATAAAATTTGATAAAAAGTCCTCGAAATTCAACATCTGACCGTTACAAAATAAAAATGTACCACATTAACAATCAACCATCATGATCTGTACAATAAAATGTAAAACATTCGAAAGAAAAAAAAAAACCCGCATACTAACCGCGGTATAAGTTAAGGCTCTTCAAAATATACTCCTGATTATAATTATTCAGGAATTCGATTTTTATCAGGAAATAAAATTTAAATAAAACGGAAAAGTTCTTTATTAGCCATGAGTGCATTCTTTTTTACTTAAGGATGCGGAAAAGTGCCATATGTCCTTTATGTGTGAATTGACCGAGAAATTTATTCCATAACTTAAAACAAATGCTAATTCGGATAGAAAAGTGGAATGAAGAGGGGGCGTTTTTTCACCTTTAAAATGTTTAAAAAAAAATGAACAATATCATTTACAATTATTAAGGAAGAAAAAAAAAAGTGAAAGGAAATCCGGTTGTCCTTTGGTCGGGTAATCCTATACCAAACAAATGACATGTTCGACCCTATTTTTTTCTTTAACAAAACTAAACAAACAAAAGTCACTGACTCGATCAAGCAAAGAAATTGAATTCCTTTTTAGCAGTCTGATTACAGGGTAAATGAAAAATGTAGTTCAAGGATTTCGTCTTTTATTTTTGTAGAGCTATTGTTTTCTTTTCATTTGAAAAAAAAAAAACCAGACACAATGGCAAATTTATGGCACGCGCCCCTGTCAAAGAAATACAAATCTTATCCTACTGTGCGATCCTGTAGTGAACATATCTTCGAAGGATATAATTTGGTTGAGATTGAGGGATTATTTTTGTTGGTTGTTTGTGGTGTTAAGGTAAATTCACTGATAATAATTAGTTTCAGACAAATGGACAGGTAACTTTCTTTTGTGTTAAACTGAAGATCATAACCTTGAAGAGAAGATATCGACTCGTTGAAAAAACATACACACTCTTGATAAAGGTCAATTTGGGTCATCTTTTTGATTAATTTCTTCTGAAGTGAAACAATTTTATATATAAGTAACAAAACCATGATAGATATGTACGTAGGCCAACCTACTTGGGGTACCATTTTCTTAAGTTCAATAGGTACACCCAGTAAATTGATAAAGAAAATGCCCTCGTCATTTTATCCTTCGCACAGGTCGATTTTCGGCTTGGTATCTTTGCTTTGCTACTGAACTTCGTTCTTTTTGCAATCGGATTCGTTCAATTTTTCTGATATTTCATTTTCATTTAATTTATTTTTCATTTCAGCAAGTGTTTCAAAAATAATCGTTTGCAAAACAAATATATTAAAGAAATCCTTTGCGTGCTTAGATCATGTTACTTAAATAAACTTTAACATATGTTACTGTTATGTAACTGCTACACAACGAGAGTTTTGTTTTCTGCGAACACCATTCTCGCATGGTTTGAAAGCTCCTTTGAGTTTCTTGCGAAAGCAAGAGCCTTAATTTTTTAGAATCTCTGAGAAGAAGATACCAGATCCAGTATCTGTGTCCATTTTTAAGCCACCCGTAAAGATGGATTTGATTATAGGTTCCAGAATCCCGTTCTTATCAAGTGCATATCTAATTCATTAGGAACCATTTAGTTAGACTCTCAATGTGTCCATTGACATTGATAATTTCAGAATATTCGATCGAGCTGTATTGACCTTCCTCCAGAATTTCGATTGACTTATTGTGCCTTAAATCAGCAATAGACAGTTACTAGACAGCACAACACTAGACAACCAGCGCACTAAAATGCGTTGTAAACTTTGGATTCGACCAATACATCTGTTCAGCCAATTGAATTTTTGAGGGGTTTCCTAGATCCTTCTCCCCATTCTCCTTCCACTTGAGCAACACAACAGAACTCACAAGCAAATCCAACTTTTCGCTCAAATTGATGAAGCACCCTATTTGTTCGATATTTTAGTCCACGTCTCTGCATGGTCATCAACATTTTTTTAGAATAATAAATTATTTGGTTGTCGCAGTGAGTATTTTTATCTCTAAATAAAAGCGTTATGCTTTTTATGAATCTACCTCCGGTGTTTTATTTTCGATCTTTGCAAATGCACATGCACCACAAAATGGAATAGAAGGCATTGGCGTCTATCTTTTTCCATATCAAATACGTAATTATGTAGTAGTAGTTCATTCTGTCGAGAATCAAGGGCTTATATTGCATTATTCATGCATTTACAACATTGTGTACGCATATTTCTTCTGAAAATTCGTTGAATTATTTGGTTTTTCAGTCATAACACTATATTCTTGATTTCGTGATGAAAAATTCAAATTTAAAACAATTTTATCATTCCCTATTCAACATTATAATTATACGCTTGAAAAAAAATTACCATAAAAAAATCGTTTTATACATGTTCGTACCCCAACGTAAAATCATGTGTATTGTCTGTTCATTTCTTTTTATTCACCCTTTTTTTCATTACATATTTATTTAATCAATTCCAAAAAAATAGAATTAAAATTAATGAATGTTTTCCCTTTTATTTTCCAGAATACATGAAAGAACGTAAACGTCTAGCACAAACACCGAAAAAGGTTTCACCAGCAAAACGTGCCCGCACAACAAGCAATAGCAGTAGCACAAGTTCGCTATTAAATTCATTAAGAAGCCTACAAAGGAATCATTAAAAATACACACTCACATATAACACACACAAACAAAAAACTATAAATAATAAATTAATATATATAATACGTTTCCTTAATTTACAACACATCAATACACATACACAAAAATCCACGATCCTCTCACACATATACAATGTATATTTTTTTCGATAAAAACCTTATGGCCATATACTAAGTAATTAGTAGTAACATATTTTTTTGTTTATTATTATTAATAACTAAAATTAAAATATTCTTCACCTTATTACAATGAACACATACAAAATTTATAAATAACAAAAGTTAAGTAACATAAATACATAAATCTATAACAATATTATTTTAAGTAAGTATTTTCTTGAAATTTAACAAGTTTAAAATTACATGCAATGCTCATTGGGGTGTTATAAGGTTCTCAACAGCAGTTGAATGTTTGTTTAGAAAATACACTTTGAAATCTGCAAAGTTTTTCAATTGAACCAAGTCGAAAGGAACAAACTGAGTTAGCTTCTTTAGAGAAACTAATATAGTTTTTTTGAATTTGAATACAAGTTTAGTTGTTAAATCAAACTTTCCAGTTTTTTTTTAAAAAACATCCCAATGACCAATTCCATGAATTTTGTTATTACATTTATCAAGAATTGTATATACTTTTGTTTTGTATAGTAAAATATATAGTAGAAACAAATTCCAAAATACAAATTTAAAAATGACATAAAATGAATTATTATAACAGAAAACTTTACAAACATTGTTAAATTAACTTAAAACAAACAAATACAAAAAATATACAAATGAAAAAAATAATTTTGTTTCAAAACTTCGAGTGTTTGGTTTTTTATGTTTTTTTTCGTCATAATTAATTATTTTGTGAAAAAATATTAAAAATGTTTACTTTCGATGAAACAAAATTAAAATCAGTACAAAATTAAATATTGAATTCATCTTGATTTGAAACAAATAAAAAAAAAATACAAAACTAAATTGTTACAGGCAATACGTATACAGTTTTCGATCAAAAAGTGCAATTTGTAATTTTCGTATTATATTTTGTTAATACAAATCGATTTGAATTCTATACATAGTTTTTTTTAATAAATTCCTTGATTTATAGATGAATTAACATTTATAAATCGAATGAATTAATAATTGAAAAAGAAAAACTTTCAAAGAAGAAAGAGAAAAAATCGAATAATGGCAGAGCCTTTTTATAATTTTTATATACATATACATATAAATTATCAGAAATAATTCAGTTAAATAAAAATACACTTAAAATTAAAAATATTAAGTTCTTTTTTTCTTCTAATTTAGTTTTAATTTAGATTTAGGGTCTGACCCAGTGTAATAAATTTACGAAAATAAAATTAAAAAAAAAAAGAAAAACATAAATATGAAACATAAGATTACGTTAAGAAATTTATAATAAATAATTTGATTTATAGAATACTGTACAGATTATTTAAGTTTTTTTTCACAAAACATGCAGAAAATAAGTTTTATAATAAAAAGATATAATTATTAGTTTATAGACAATTCTATGTGTTTTTTTTTGATAGTTTGAGATGTTTTTGATAATTTTCGGCCTGACTAGGATACACAAACCTATAAATTTTACTCAAGTAAATAGGGTGTGTTTATTAACGTCAGACTAACTAAGATCTGCAATCAAAAAATTGACAAAAACACTTATTTTCTGAAGGTTAACATTTTTTTCTTATTATTTTAATAGCTTTGTCTAAAATACTTACAAATAAAAAAACAAACCACTTTTTTTTGTTTAAGAAGTGTGTTTTTATACATTTTTGTTATTGCAGATCTTAGTTAGTATGACGTTTATGAAAACACCCATAGTCACAAGTTTACTCTTATAGTACCAAAGTAACGGAAGTAAGTTTCTACTGGGAACTGAACGAAACGATACCTATAAATCAGATGGCCTGATTATAGAATACGAACCTTATACGATACGGTTTTGGAAATGAAAATAAAATTTTGTGTTACATACTATTTTTGATCTCATCTCTCGTTTTGTTTTTCGTAGAAATCAGCTGTCAATTGGAAGAGTTGGAAGGAATGAAATAAAGAAACAGCTCTTATTAGTGGATCAAAAAGGAGATATCGAGTTAAAAACGACTCTCTAATCGAGGACCAAGTGTGGTAATAATGAATTGTCACATTTTTATCAGTAACTTGTGATCTCATTGCATTTTCCGTCACTTAATTTGTGTGTTAGCCGTAGTCACATTTGATAGTACATATTTTATTTAATTTTTGTTAGTTTTTAGTGAATTAATGCAAAAATTTTCAATTTAGCAATTTATTTTTGATCTTAGTAAACAAATATGGCAAAAGGAATTGTTTTTGTTAATTTGATGACTAAAATTGAAAAAAAAAAAATAATTATAATTTTTTGCGTGCGTGTAGTAACTTCAGGCACATTGCATTAAAATCAAATGCTTCATGTAAAGATGATTATCACAATATTTTTAACTATAATTGAGAAGATCATCTTACGAATATCGAAAGTGTGGATTTTGATTTTTTCTATTCACATATCATTTTAGACGATTCTACCCCAGATTTTAAGTAAATACTCTTTTTACAGCCGTATTATTCACTTGTTTAATCCAAATGTAAAATTGAGTCCATATATTATCATGTTTTTCTGTTCTTTGTCAAGTTTAATATACATGCTCTCTCACATGAAATAATGAATAAAAAAGAAAAAGATCCCTTGAAATATGTAGATATTCAATTATAAAAGATGAATTTCATATGGAAATAGACAAAACCAATGAATAATTTACATATACTTCTAGACCAAATTATCGCACTACTTTCCGTTCAAATACTCTATTTTTAAATTATATTATTTTTTTGATTACCTTTCTTTGTTTTTGCAAACGATGGAAACTCTTTTCACTTCAGGAACGTAGCCACGTAGGTACTAGGCTTAAGCCTTAGCCGCCTTAGCCTAGTATGCTACGATAACTACCATACAACTTGATGTCACGTTTAGGCCATTTACCGAAATGTTTCGCATTTCTATGTAATTTACTAAATTAAATTTTTTAAGTTCTTACGACCCCGTCGTGCTATTCTTAAATTTTCCTTAATACAAATTGGAAAACATTTTAAAAACTTTATTTAACTATTTCATTTTATTAGTAAGTTGCTCTTTTGCTCTTATTTATAAGTATGAAAAGATAGTTCATGGTAAAAGTTAGATGATGAACTTAGAAATTCTATTTTTGTTAAGGTAATAGACGCTAAAAAAAAATCTTTACCTACGTTAAAATTAAAAAAAAAAGAAAACACATTTTATTTAAAACAAAAATAATCAGTAAACTAAAATTGAATTCTTAACGTTTTCCTAAGACACTATCAATTAAAAAATCTACGGGACCTTGTCTGATACGAGAAACAGGGCCCGTATTACGTATTACGAAACGAACGGCAAAAAAACGATAGTCAAGAAAACGAAAGCCACAACATAAAGCGATTACAAGTAACGAGAATAGTTTCATGAAATTGTTGCCAGATAAAACAGAGAAATACTATTTTTTTGAAGTGCATCTAACTTCACGTCGGTGTATAGATGTCAAAAATTTATTGAAATAAATAAAGACTTGAGTATGAAATTAAAGAAGTGCGGTATATTATCTTAAAAAATATTAAAATGTTTATTAACTATTACTTTTCGGATTGAAAACATTGTTCCAAGGGACGAAGACGGAAAATTCGTAACAAATATTTCAACGAGAAGAGCATGGAAAATGTGTATGTAAAAACCAAATAGTGTTTTTTTTTGCAATTCCGGACTTTGTTTATTTATAAGTGCAAGTGCGTTTATTATGGTTGTTTTTTTAATATTGTTAATAAAATGTTCTTTTATTATTTTTCTTTGTTCGGATTCACGTTTTATTCCCAAATGGTACATAACCGGCAGACATATAAACACAACACAAACAAAATTGACAACAACGAGAACAAAGGCTAGACGACAGCCAAATAGCACTCGTAAGAAGAAACGAGTATCGTTGAAACTTAAACGATAATCGTCTTACGTAATCGCATTTGAACGAAAACGAGGGTTTTTCAACGATTATCGTAATACGTAATACGGGCCCAGTTTCACCGTATTTTTTTTTGAATTCTTGGACAGCATTTCCGGGCACACATCCGTTATCACAATCGCAGCCAAGAACATTGCACTTTCCTCGTCCACTTTTATACTTATTCCATCCACCAATCAATCTGTACCTTTCTGTAGATGTAATAAATAAAATTAGTACAGCCCATTAACCCAAAATCCAGCAAACACGACTTTTAATTGCAATAATGGTACTATTCTATGTAAAGGATTTTTCAATAAGAGGTGTTATTTTGATATTCCAGGACCCAATCAGCAAAGACACGACGTTTTTGATGATCAGCCGGCTTGAGTTCTTGTGTTAACTGAAATTTATAAGCCTTAAGATCCAAGTCTTTATGCAAAATACGGTGTAATGACGTTTGTGGAATGCCTAATTCCAAAGAACGACGAGGAATGGACAAACCTGGGTTTTCTTCAACACTTTGGGCTACAACAGCAATATTCTCAGTTGTTCTTGAGCGACGTCATCTTTTGCGAGTCATTTTAAAGAACAGACTGAGTTACCGTCGCTCCCCAGTCAAAATATATCGCATAAAAAAACTAATAATTCTCAAGGCACAAGCATTATTAACCAATTTATGGACCTGTCGAAGGACCTATTTGGTTTGGAAATGAGTTCCCTGGTTGATAAAATAAAAAATTTCATGCTAAATCTTAACAAATTTCCCTCTCCTATTGAAAAAAAGCTGGCTTATCTTGAATTGGTCAATCAACTTCTTCTTACTGACAAATAATGCTAATAAAATTTCTAACATTCAACATTTCGTCCCTTATCACTCACGCCCGAAGAATTGAACTTTCAAAAATTCTTCAGGCTAACAACATCTCGGTGGCATTCATACAGGAAACCCACCTTAATTCGAAACACAAAGTTTTTATTGATTCATATAATATATTGAGAAATGATAAGCTTCAGGGAGTTGCAATTTTAGTGAAAAAGAACATAAGTTACAATTTGGTTGATTTCGATAGTAACCAATCTCCAATAACTAGCTTGTTTATTAGCATTGATGTTTCTGAGAGGGGCTGTTTAAAAAAATTTTTACTTGGGACTATTTATTTTCCTACCAACTGTTCGTTTACTAATGTTTCTAGTGAACTTATGAATATTAATACGCTGTCCAGCTCCTTTGATGGTGCCATTATAGGAGGGGATTTTAATGCTAGAAACCCCAGATGGGGTGACTCCAGATTAAATTGTAATGGGAAATACTTGGCGGATTGGCTTCAACTATCAAATTCTTCCTTTTCTTTAATTTCTTCGGATTCTCCTACATTTCCAAGGAGCTCCTCCTTTCTGGACCATTTCCTTGTGTCCAGCCAGTTACTTGATTACAATAATAAAAACTTTGAAGTTAACACGCTTCACTCCTTTACTGAACATTGTCCACTATCATTTGAACTTTTCTTACATGAAGTGGATATTTCTACCTTACTTCCAAACTACTCTCGTTCTTTTGTAAATACTGACTGGGACTCCTTTAAAGCTTCCCTTGATAGTTCACTTCTGACTCACTTTCCGTCCGAAACATGCTGTCTTACTAATCAAGAAATTGACTCTTTTATTTCAAATTTCAATCTGGTGCTACTAGACTGCTTAGACTCATTTTCTACAAGTGTTCCGATTTCTTCTAAGAAGTATACGAATCTTCCTGTTGATATTGAGAAACTTTATAAGGTAAAACATTCTTGGCAACGAAGACTCAAACATATATATCATAACAACTATAATAGAACTTGTGATGAATACAAAGCAATTTCCAACAGAATCTCTCTCTTGAACAAAATAATACAAGAGAAAGTGTCTATTTGGCTCAACGAACAACTTAGCTCCAGATTGAAAAAAATCAAACCAGGTCCTAATGCATTTAATGAATTTTTCAGAATCGCAGGTAGAGGAAAGCGCTTCTCCTGTAACAAATTAGTGGTTAATAATACAACTATAACCAATGAACTGAGTATAGTTTCAGCTTTTGAAAATCATTTTATATCTGTATATTCGGAGCAAACTCCCTTACATAACATCCCACTAACAGTTGAAGCGACTTTAAGAGCTCGTCAAGTCAGTCTGTCCAACCCAGGCAGAATTTTCACTTTCGACACTGAAAACACTTCATTAAGACCTTTGGCAGATAACATGTTCACGGACGTTGAGGAGGTATCTTGTCTTATTAGTCTTTTGAAATCAAAAAAATCAGCTGGGCCTGATGGAATATCAAACTTTGCCCTCAAAAAAATTTCCTCTTTAGCTACAAGTTACCTAACGATTATCTTCAATAATTGTATAAACAATGGATATTTTCCCTCTTCCTGGAAGATTGCAAAAATATTACCCATCCAAAAGAAACCAGACGACTTAAATATTAACAATTTCAGACCCATTTCACTTCTTTCTAATATTGGCAAGTTGCTTGAGAGAATTATCTTAGAAAACCTCAACTCTCCTACAGAAAACCCAATCGATCCTCTAACGGATTACCAATTTGGTTTTCGCAAAGGACATTCGACTGTTCAAGCACTCTTAAAGCTTCATAATGACATTACGTTGAATCTCAGAGAAAAAAGATGTACGGTGGCATGTGCACTGGACTTAGAGAAAGCTTTTGATAGTGTTTGGAGAGATGGCCTTCTTTCCAAAATT
The DNA here is from genome assembly GCA_951217065.1 of Baccha elongata. Classification (NCBI taxonomy): domain Eukaryota; kingdom Metazoa; phylum Arthropoda; class Insecta; order Diptera; family Syrphidae; genus Baccha; species Baccha elongata. The sequence continues at coordinate 17,916,863 of OX578274.1, read as the reverse complement.
GCTACTCTTAATCTTCCACCTCATATTGTGCATCTACTGGTAAGTTTTCTTCAGGACAGAAAATTTTTTATGCAAATTCAGGGATCAAAATCTAACATTTGTGCTAGCGACAGAGGGGTACCACAGGGATCGATACTGGGCCCTCACCTATACAACTTGTTTCTCAATGATTTCCCCCATACTTACTCTGAACGCGGGGCAAAATCCATTAGTCTACTATATGCAGATGATACAATCGCATATACAAGCCACAGCTCTCCGATAGCAGCAGCGCATATTTTGCAAAAGCATCTTAATATCATTAATGATTATTATAATGCGTGGGGAATTTCTATAAATACTGCTAAATGTGAGACTATCTGCTTCCGCAATGCCTGTGGTAAAGGACCTGCTAGCACTGTATTAGAAAGCAAACATCTAGCCCTTAGACTAAACGGGCACATCACATCATACCAATTAAAAATAACATTAAATACCTGGGGGTGAAATTTAATAAACTTTTAAAATTTAACATACATGCTAGGGAATCCTTATCTAAAGCACGGAAGGTTTCTAACAGATTAATGACTTTCTTAAGACATAGAGCTATGAACAAAAACTCAAAGTTACTTTTCTATAAATCTCTCATAAGACCTATACTAACTTATGCATTTCCAATTTGGGCAACAATCTCTCCTTCCGTTGCTTTTGAACTCGAAAGATTCGAAAGACATATACTTCGTCACTGCTCCGGAAAAAACTTTCAATCTCTAACCAAACGTTACTCTAATGAATATATTTATAACGACACAAACATCATTCCGTTAATGAAATACTCGCTGTCCTTATTAAAAAACACAATTTCTAACCTACTCAACTCTAATAATGATCTAATAAAAGATATTGTTATAAATCGGACAGGGTCCTCTGAGGACTCGGTGAGGTATCTCACCCCTTTGGATATCTCCTTGATGAATCTTAGTTCAGCTGAGGCTCTCCTCACTTCCTTTTATGCTAAAGCCTTACTGGGCCAAAATCGTGGTTAAAAACTAAACTTATTACTTGCGGGTATTCTCGATTCACTGTTTTATTTGAAAATTATAATTTTAATAAATGGTTGGACAAAACTCGCATTTATCATTATAATTGTTTATTAAAATGACTAACACTATTGTATTGCTTCACTGTTAATTTTATTCTTATGATTTATACCTACACTTAAGTAGATTTATATCTTTATTTGAATCATATCAAAAATGTTCTATAAATTAACGCAGCACATATGATACGTAACTTAAAAGACAAGAATTAAATAAAAAGATAAAAAAAAAAAAAAAAAAACCTATCAAAATAAAATATAAACTTCATTGGAATTCATCTTTTGTAGCTCTACTTATGTATCTTTACATTTCAAATAATATTTTGTATTCAGCACTCATATAAGAATCAATACTCTATGTACAAATCATGTGCTCTCGCTTTTTAATATGTTATATTCATATATGTATATTATTGTATCTCTTCACCATCTCAATGTTCATTGAAATAACTATAAATGTTCATAACATACAGGTGTTTTCGTACCTGAGAACTTGAATTCGAATGTATACTGTGTATACTCGTCTCTCTTGTTCCTGTAGTTTTAAGTTATATGTATATATATTTATTTTTTGACCCTCAGTCACATGAAATCGCATATACATTGCTCCTGAGCAAGAGCAAACTACACTTTAATCGACAGCCATGTGGCTTTCTTGTAATTAGATAAAGCTGGCAATACGTATAGCCGCAGTCAACATAATTAAATAAGAATATTTAGAATTGTATCTTTGTAATCAACAAAAAAGTCTCAATAAAAATCAATTCAATTCTACCGATATAGCGGGCTATTCAAAATAACACCTCTTATTGGATAACCCTTTATAAGGCAAGTTATGGATTCGTCAAAAAAAAAATTGAGATAACAAATAAACATGATAGGGAAGTAGACAAAAGTGTGTTGGAAAATTCTGTTCGTCCTACTGCCTGTTTGCAGATCTGCAGCCTAAATGGATAGGCTGATTTGCAAACTTGGTTCAGAGTGTTTATTTAGTAGTCTCGCACTAGGCGTTGTTGAAATTGGAATTTTAGCTCTAAAAAAATGGTAAATGTCATATAACAGTTTGCTTAAACTTAATTTTTCTAAAAATGGCCTTAACGATATTGATAAAACAGTCGAGATTTATCTTAAAACAGTACCTCCCATAGATCCGATTTTTTAAAATCAGAATTTCTCGCTAACAACAAAACCGATTTCAATTAAATTTAAAATTTAGGAAGGTTTTTATGATCAAACATATTCAAAAAACTTTTTAGATTTTTTGAATACGTTGGAAACGCGAATATCGAATTTTTTCAGATTTTTTTCCAGATGAACTACAGATTTCGATGTATTGAAATTCTCAAAAAATTGCAAAATATTTTTCAAAAATTAAAAAAGAAAACGGTTTAAAAAAAAACTGCTTTAACGATTTTCAATATTTTTTTCCTAGGTAGAGTACTGCTAATAAAATAACGGGTGATTTTTTAAGAGGTTTAGAACTTAAAAAAAAAAAAAACAAAAAATTCAAAAAAATGAATGAAATATTTATTTGAATCGATAGTTTGAACCTTGCAATTTAATGTTTAAAGATAATTTCATGCAAATGTTGACCGCGGCTGCGTCTCAGGTAGCCCATCCGCTGAGTCCAATTTTGGCATACTCTTTCACACATATCGGCCGGTATCTCACGAATGAATGCATGGATGTTGGCTTCCAGTGCGTCAATCGAAGCGGGCTTGTCCCTATAGACATAAACCTTGACATACCCCCACAAAAAATAGTCTAATGGTGTCAAATCGCACGATCTAGGCGGCCAATTGACCGGCCCGAAACGTGAAATTAACTGTTCACCAAACTCGCCTCGCAATTGCGCCATTGTTTCGCGTGCTGTGTGGCATGTGGCACCGTCTTGTTGAAACCACATATCATGCAAGTCAAGAACTTCCATTTCGGGCAAAAAAAGTTTGTTATCATCGCTCGGTAGCGTTCACCATTGACATTAACGCTGCGATTCGATTCATCTTTGAAGAAATATGGCCCAATAATGCCGCCGGCCCATAAACCGCACCAAACAGTGGCTTTTTCGGGATGCATTGGTAGCTGTTGTAATGCTTCTGGCTGATCTTCACTCCAAATGCGGCAATTTTGCTTATTTACGTACCCATTCAATCAAAAATGAGCCTCATCGCTGAACACAATTTTTCGATAAAAAAGCGGATCCTCGGCCAGCTTTCCAAGAGCCCATTCACCAAAAATTCGGCGTTGTTGTAGGTCGGCTGGCCTTAGTTCTTGCACCAGCTGTATCTTAAAAGGCTTTACGCCCAAATCCTTCCGCAAAATTTTCCACGTAGTGCTGTAACAAAGGCCTAACTGCTGGGAACGGCGCCGAATCGACATTTCGCGGTCTTCTGTCACACTAGCTGATACGGCCGCAATATTTTCTTCACTACTCAGAAGGTCGAGAATGCCGATCATAAAATGGAAGCAGCGCGCGATGAACATTTCGAACCGAGCACGAATTTTGATAGTAAAATTCAATAATTTGCAAGCGTTGTTCATTTGTAAGACGATCCATGGTTAAATTGCAACCAAACTGAAGCTGTTTGACAGTGACACAAGGTACTAAACATACATCAGCTGTCAAAACTAGTGTTGCCAAAACCAAACCAGCTAAAAAATCACGCGTTACAATTGCATACTTAGTTTTTCAAGAAAACTCTCAAACAAATTTGAAGAACTAAAAGATTTTTCCAATATTTTTTAAAAATAATTTTAAGTCATTATTTATTAGGTAGGTACATTTATCATCACTCTTTAAGATTTTATTATAAAAAAAGTATTAAATAACATGTAAGTATATCATTTTTATAAAATTAAATTTAATCTTCTGGCCTTCTGTGCTGCAAATATGTCTAAAGCTTCCTCAGTGTCAATCTCAATTTGTCGATAAATTGACATTAATGCCAATCCTGTTAGTCTTTCTTCGCCGGTAGAATTTCTAAGGTAAGTTTTTAGACGTTTCATTGTCGAAAATATTCTTTCCAGTGTACACGTTGAAACCGGTAGTGTCGCCAAAATTTTGAGAAGCTTGTGGATGTTAGGAAACAGATCCTTATTGCATTCCCCAAGAGCTGTTATTGCACTCTTTGAACGCTCTGTATCTTTTTGTCGGCACGAGTACGATAACTTTGGCGCCAAGAATTGATAACGGTTTTTTGTAGAACAGTTCAATACAAGCATTTTTTACTATGGGTGGGGGACCTATCTCCCTCCGTTTGGGCGGGAGGGGCAATTTTATAAAAGAAGTGCTAAAAATTTAAAACAAATATTATAAAATAACGGTAATACTTACAACTAAGTTTTATATCTTTTTTTAAAGCCAATACTTTTTTCTATTAGATGTTTTCTAAATCAAGTGAAACCTATGCATAGTCTTTGAAAAAAACGGACTTTAAACTCAAAAATTGCGAGAAAAAAGGTAAAAAAAAACTTTGAAGTGTGATTTTTCAAAAATGTAAAATAAAATACTACTTTTTTTTATAAAATTCGTTGCTCATATTAATTCTAAATCATAAACTGAAAACAAAATGATTTTATGTTTTCTGATTTTTGAGAAAATGGAAAATTACTAAAGTGTATAAACAGTGAGGTATGTAAGGGGGGGCATGCTGCCCCCCTGCAACCCCCCTGCTTGGACACACTATAGGATTTGGGGTGGGTGCGAGGTAGGGTGGGTGCTAGGTTGGGTGTATGCAAAGTTTCTGTTGCATTTAAAGATGCCCAAGCATCATTACAAAAACGAACCTACGTATACAACATTCACCGTATACCAAAAAAAAGAAAACTCTTATAAGAAAGTAGTTTTAGTAATTTTCCATTTTCTCAAAAACCAGAAAACATAAAATCATTTTGTTTTCAGTTTTTGATTTAAAATTAATATGAGCAACGAATTTTATAAAAAAAAGTAGTATTTTATCTTACAGTTTTGAAAAATCACACTTCAAAGTTTTTTTTTACCTTTTTTTCGCAATTTTTGAGTTTAAAGTCCGTTTTTTCAAAGACTAAGCATAGGTTTCACTTGATTTAAAAAATATCTAATAGAAAAAAGTATTGGCTTTAAAAAAAGATATAAAACTCAGTTGTATGTATTACCATTATTTTTTAATATTTGTTTAAAATTCTTAGCACTGTTTTTATAAAATTGCCCCTCCCGCCCAAACGGAGGGAGATAGACCCCCCCACCAGAAAAAAATGCTTGTATTAAACTGTTCTACAAAAAACCGTTATCAATTCTTGGCGCCAAAGTTATCGTACTCTCCCCTTTTTGTCTATGGCATTTTGTCTTCCATAACGTAAACTCAGCTTCTAAAGTGTCCCAATCCAAAAAGATCTATAAAATTTGAAGTTTTCTTCGTTGTAATTTTGTTCATATTTGCCAAGGATCGATGGAATTAAAATGCACATGTGCTCACGTTTTGTCTGTGCTGTTGCCTTGACACAATTGCTCATTCCTTTTTGCCTATTGCTGGCAAGAGAATTGAAACGCATGGAATGAACCGGCTAAAATGTTGCAAGTTACAATTGCAACTATATAAGTGGAATAACGAAGTTGAAAACTAATGCACACAAGGACACGATTAGTTTGTTTGGTAGGGAAATAAGAATATACGTTTTTTCTATATATATTGTTTCATGTAGATGCATACACATACCTATCTAGGTATACTAAATTTCCTTGAGGCGTTTAGTTATTCATCATGTGCAATCGAAGCAAAAGTAACCTGGCATCCTGAGGCTGTGTTGTTTGAGGTTGTATTTAAAAACTGTTAGAGCTACCTTACTAAATTCATCGAAAATTATGTTATGTTATGTACCTAACTACGTAGGCTCAAAACTAAAATCAGAATGTTTTGAACATATTCACTAATTATTTGAGCACAAATTTCATACTTATGCGGAAAAGGTTGATTTACAGATGCATTTCTAAAAAAAATCGGGGGGGGGGGGGGGGGTGTTGAACCCTTATGAAACCTCCCTTGGCTACGGCCTTGTCCGCAGGGTGTTAAAGGCCCAACTACATATAATGCGCATGAGTAAGCATGACCTATTGTCAAAATCGCATTACGAATTTGCATTAAATTATCCATTTCATAAATAAATCAATAAATTTAACATTAAATTATGCATTTTTAACACAATTAAAAGAAACTAAAAACAAGTGATTTTCTCATATTTCACATGTTCATTATGTGCATTTATCATGTTTGTAGAAACATGACGAAACAGTTCGTTTAACTTTGACAGTAGGTCATGCTAGATCATGCGCATATAGTTCTACTTTTAGTTGTTCGGACTCGACGTAAAATTGTAGGTCCTCTCCAATCCTGTAGAACTAACAACGCAAACAAAAGGATTGGTTGAGTTGTAAGTCACTAAGCTTCTTACCACTAAATTAATTTTTTTTGCGGTAAGGTTGAAGTTAAATAATCGCAATAGTTTAAGATGGCCTTCAGCTGAATGTAATAAGCTGACAAACGCTTAGTACAAAGAAGAACCCTTTGTAATGCCATTATTCTTGAGTTAAAAGGCAAGAGAAATATAGAAAAACAAATACAAATGTATGCGAAATAATTTTGTTTGGTTCGGTTCAAATATTTTTCTTTACAGAGAACTAGGAAAATAATAATTACTCGATATGTTCATTTAGCGACATCTACTTCGGTGAGTTTTAAACCATCTTTATTTCTCTATGTGCTTAAACTCAATGGTGATACATACAAAACTGAATTTCCGTTGACCATTGATATAATGTGATATAATATGCCAAATACATTGGAGCATATTCATAGTTGTTTTTAAACTACAGTTTTACTTAGCCTTGGTTTAAGCAATGTAATTAAGATAGGATAAACTCGAGTTTTTCTTAAAAACAACTTAGACAATGTCTATCCATTATCTTCAGCTGAAGATTTTTCGAAGAAGATATTAGAAAAATTTTGAAAACCGAAAAAGAATTCTTTCAGAAACCATTACAATTATTGCTGTAGCAAATTTCCTCGCGTTATAACATATCCTCAAAAGCTACAAAAATAACTGTTTTTCTCTATTTTACTGTTGCGAAGTTTCGAAAACTACACGTAGCATCAAAAAAGGAAGTGTCAAATTTTGATCAGGGTACCGAATGTACTTGAAATCAGTTTAACTTTTTGCGGCAATAAATTTACTGCAGACCTATGAATTTTTCTTAAATTTCTTAGCAAAATTTGAAAAACTACCCCTTTTTTGGAGCACCAAATCTTCGTAACGACGTGTTATAAAAACATGTTTGAATAATCAATATTGAAGCAAATTTAACGTTCTAAAAAACGTACCATAACGCTTTTGCCATAAACTAAAACTTTTGCAGTTTTCCCCACCCCCTCTTTTAGCACAGGGTCCTCAAGGTTTAAAACTTGAGAAAATCTTAATTAACCATCCCAAAACAACATTTAAAAATTTCATGCACCTCCGACCTTTTTCGTAAAAACCCCTTTTTCTCCTACCTGATGACTGGAATATTACAAAATAAAAATAAAAAATGTGTTTGTAGTAGACGGATGGCTATAGCGACAAAAATGCTTACGTCTTTTAAAAATACGACCGTATTCAAGTTTTCGAAAAATTCAATAAAACGGTCTGGGAGGGGGTTGGCCACGCTCAAATCGTCTTGTACCTACTAATCTGTAGGTATTCTCAATATTTGGGTGAAAACCAATTTCGGTTATATCAATTATTTAAAAATCGATTTTTTGCCAATTTCCAAAACAGAGAGATGGCCTCGGAGATGGCCGTTCTAAATCGTCTTGGACCTTCATATTTGGTATGACGGGAGGTTTTTCAACATATTGCGGCAGGAAGTATTAATTTGGTAATCTATATCAAAAAGAAATAAAAATGATTTTTTGTCACTTTTTAAAACGTCTGACAGAAGCATTGCCATCACACTTGAAACCTCTTGGCTCATCATTTTTGCTATGAGATGAGAGCTCTTATTACAAGAAAAATAAATTTGATCGGTTATATCAATTATCTCATTTTTTTAAAAAGTGATTTTTTAAGCTACTATAACTCGCAACAGCCGCCATCATGAACTGAAAGACTTGAGTTTGCGTATCATGACCTTCTTACCTTCTATCGTCTCATATACTTTTGTTCGGTTACCTTTCCGACCCAAACATTTTCTGTGGGCTCTTGGTCTGTGCTTTAGTATCAGCAAAAGATGAAACTGATGAAAACAGTTTTTTTTTTTTTTTTTCAAATTCAATTTTTATTTTTAATTCAACTTATAACTACTTAAATGCTAGACAAAAACCTTAAAAACTAGCTTACAGAATAACTTAACTAACTTACTGGCCCCATACGGGCGCTCTAAATTATACTATGTATTAAAAATGCCTTTAGGCGCAAAAACTAACTTAAATTAAAATTCAAAATTACTTAAAACTAACGAGAAAATTTTTATAAACTCGTTTTCCAAGACCTTTATTTTATATAAAAAACTTAAAACTACCCTTTACCTAAATACAACTAAATTAACCGAAATAAAACTAAAATATACATAAATATACGTAAATAACTTAAAACTACTTAAAAATACTTAGAATAACTTAAAACTAGAACAGCCACCCGCAGCGTTTTTTTTTTTTTTTTTTTTTTTTTTTTTTTTTGGTGCAGCAGCCAATGCATATATGCACACACGCTTATAAATATGTATGTATTAATATATATAAAGGGTGTCCCAAAATTTACGCAAGATTTTAATTAAATAGAAAACGCCGTTTTTAGTCTTTTGATAGTTATATTTTTATTGACTCGTAAAGTACATAGGATAGGGTTATGTATGGAATAACACATCGGACAAATGGCCTCCACGGCTTTGCATGCACATGCGCACTCTTTTTTTGAAATTTTCCATGACCATTCTGCATAAATGTGGCTGAATTTCGTTGATGCAGCGTTGAATCTCCTCCTTTAATGCACGGGTGGTTGTGGGCTTGTTGACATAGACTTGTGATTTCAAATAACCCCATAAAAAGAAGTCTAATGGTGTTAAATCACACGATCTAGGAGGCCAATTTTGATCACCGAAACGAGAGAGTACACGACCTGGAAATGTCTCATGCAGTAATTGAATTGTTTCACGGGCTGTATGACATGTGGCACCGTCTTGTTGAAACCACATATTGGACACATCAATATCATCCAATTTTGGCAGAAAGAACTGTGTAATCATGTCGCGATATCGAGCACCAGTAACAGTCACTGCTTGACCAGCATCATTTTCAAAAAAATATGGCCCAATTATGCCTCCAGCCCAAAATCCACACCATACAGTCACGCGTTGTGGATGCATTTGTTTTTCGACAATCACATGTGGGTTCTCCGAACCCCAAATGCGGCAATTTTGGCGATTGACAAAGCCATCAAGATGAAAATGTGCTTCATCGCTTAGGATGATTTTGCTCGAAAAATCAGCCGCCAAGCTTTCACTATTTTTGAAATATTCTTTAATAATGAAGACACGTTGTTCTCTCGTGTAACGCTCCATTTTTAATAACCCTACTGTTAGCTGTCAAATTGCTTTTTTTTTCAGGGTTGCCAACACTTCACTGCACAAATGGCGGCAAATTCAAATCTTGCGTTAATTTTGGGACACCCTTTACATATTAAACAGCGCCAAATGCACATATACACCAACAAATGCAGTTTATGTGTTTTATATTTTTTTGGTGCCACCACTGTCCTACATAAAATATACCTATTATACTTAAAAATACGTAGGTCAGCCAAGGCAACAACTTTGACTAACCATCAATATCAAGGTGGTCACCCAACCACCAGTATGTTTGAACTTGCTTATAAAAGTCCTTTTTGTCCCGAAGGGGCACAGCTCTACTGAACCGCAGACGCTCTGCTCCATTCCCAGAGCCGACGTCTCGACCATACAGGATTCGCCGATCCACAGTTCTACGGCCGACGTGGTAGATTAACGGAACCGCCAATCTATCCTGTATCAGCCCCCGACTGTCTAAATAGAGGAATGTCTCGGGCGGGATGAAACCGTTAAGACAAACGCTCTCACTATATTCATCATTAGGGTAGTAAGCCCCGAAAATAAGTCCATTGGCTGAGGTCATCGCTCTAGCAATGTGACCCCGAATCAGCTTAATTAAAAAGTTATCTATCCTGTTAATATCGGCCCCGTTGTATAAGACCTCGTTGGCATAATAATGTTTGTACTCCGACTCTGGTGTTCTGTGTAATCCAAGACAGGTCCTAAGACACTGCCTCTCAAACACCCGAATCTTTTCCATTTGAGATGGGGCAACGTTAAACCACACAGGGCACCCATACGCAATCATCGGCCGGATGAGGGCCATGTAGCAAATCAACTTCACCCTGTTTTCAAGGCGGCTGCTATAAAACAACCGTCTTGTCAGAGCAAACGCTCCCCTGATGAAAACAGTATTTTTTTCCGGATGAACATTTAAAGCAATAAAAAATATGTCAGTAGACAGGGTGTTTTCCT